>CM052798.1:97827711-97939656 GCA_028533885.1 Nasua narica | reverse complement strand
TCCATCTCTGGGCTCTCTATTCTGTTCCACTGGTCTATATGTCTGTTTTTGTGCCAGTATCATGCTGTCTTGGTGATCACAGCTTTGTAGTAAAGTTCGAAATCAGGCAATTGTCTATACTGCCCAGAGCAATCTATACTTTCAATGCCATCCTGATCAAAATTCCACCAGTTTTTTTCAGTAGCTACTTTTCTTTTTTTTTTTTTTTTAAGATTTTATTTATTTATTTGACAGAGAGAGAGAGAGAGAGATCACAAGTAGGCAGAGAGACAGGCAGAGAGGCGGGGGGGAAACAGGCTCCCTGCTGAGCAGAGAGCCCGATGCGGGGCTTGATCCCAGCACCCTGGGATCATGACCTGAGCCGAAGGCAGTTGCTTAACCAACTGAGCCACCCAGGCGCCCCCTACTTTTCTTTTTATTGGTGTGAGCATACAATACCTTTCTCCATTTTCCTTGTGTCTCTATTATTAAAATGAGTTTCTTGAAGATAACATATAGTTGGATCTTTTTTTTGATACACTCTGAAAAATCTTTGAATTTTATGACAATATTTATACTGCTTACATTGATGTCATTATTTATATAGCTGATTTAATATCTACCATGTATGTAAGGATGTTTTTTAAAATTTATGCAGTTACTCTTTTTTCTCTTTTTATCTTGCTCTTTTTCTGTCTCTCTAATTTGAGCAGTTTATAGAATTCCATTTTTTAATTTTCTATTAAAAGATTTATTACTCTTCTTTTTAACTTTCTTTTGATAGTTCTCCTACGGTTTGCAATACACATTTACAACAACTTGAATTTTAGTCTTGAAGAACAGTATGCTGCTTCTCAGGTATAACAAAGTACAGTTGATCCTTGAACAATGCAGGGATTCGGAGCACCAATTCCTGTGCAGTTGAAAATTTACCTAAGACTTTTGACTACCCCCAAATTTAACTACTAATAGTCTAGTGTTGACTGGAATCCTTACCAATATCACACAGTAGTTTGTATGTTATATGTATTATTATAATTATATACTATATTCTTGCAATAAAGGAAGCTAGAGAAAGGAAAGTTTTTTTAAAAAACATCAGAAAGAAAAAATACATTTATAACACTACTGCATTTATTAATACCATAAGTTTATATCATGTGTTTACAAGATTAGTCATCTGTTAGTTCCAACTGTAATATTGATTTATATGATATAAAACACGATAGATGTTTACATGTTACCAACATGACATCAAAAAAGAAAATGTAATGTGAAAAAGCAATTCATATTTATTTACAGGTATAATGATTCCTGCAGTGATAACAAAGAGCAGCAATATGTTTGCTTTATGGTAGCCTGGTGTAATCAGTATGATTGCTTACAGTTTCCTAGCCTATATACTAATTGAATGAATTGTTATAATTTTTATGGAATATGGTATTATAGTCATATTCATAATACAGCATTGGAAACATATTTAGTGTTATTAGTTTTGTTTCCACCATCATTTATAACTTAGAAAACTCAAATTGAGAAGCTAAACTTGTTTTTAATCATGTTTACTTTTTGTATTGTTTCTTTTTACTTCCTAATATGCCAAGATTATCCTTTTACTAATTTCCTTTATGTTTAGAAAAGATATATTAGCCATTCTTTTGGGGTAAGTCTGTGGCTCATAAATTTCCTTGGTTTTACTTAACTTGTGAATGTCTTCCCTTTAATCTCTCTCCCTTTTTCTTTTTATTTTAGTTTTCTTGAGAAATAATTGACATACATCATTGGGTAAGTTTAAGACACTAATGATAGTTAGATTTAGATATATTTGTGAAACAATTATTGAGATAAGTTCATATACCATCCATCACCTCATATAGATACAATAAAAAAGAAAGAAGAAAATAAAGAAATTTTCTCCTTGTGATGAGAACTTACATATCATATAGTAGTATTAAGTATAGTCATCATGTTGTAAATTGCTTCCCTAGTACTTATCTGTCTTATAACTGGAAATCTGTACCTTTTGAGCACATTCTCCAATTCCCCCTCTCCCAAACCACCTGTTACATGTCTGATCTCTTTTTGTGAGTTTTTTAATTCCACATATGAGATTGTATAGTATTCTTCTTTCTCTGTTGCTGGGTGTGGCCGGCACACCTGCCGCCTCCTGACGGCGCACGGGAGAAGAATGAGGCACAAACAAGTCAGCTGCAAGAGACCGGGAGCAGGGGACGACAGTAGAAAAGACTGTCGCCCTGAACCATTCCATAGTCTCATATTTATTAGAAAGTAGATTACAACCAACAAAGAAGCCAGAGTAGGTCACACATTGACCATGAGTTTTGCATATAAGTAAGAAGAAAGGTAAAATATGTCTGGTCACGTAGTGCACGACCTATAGTGAGCAAACCCAAACAAGGGGGTCATCTAACTAACTCCAGGTGCTCTCCAGGGAAGGGGAGATAACGGAAAAATGAAGCAGGCAGTGTTCCACCCTCAGCGGGCCGGGCGTTCCCAGCTGCTCGGCTTCCATGAAGCAGGTGGCGTTCCGCCCTGAGAGAGCCAGGCATCCCCAGCTGTTCAGCTTCAAGGACGTATATCGTCCTCTCCCCCAGAGGCTCATTGCCAGTACATGTTTTTCTTAAGTCTATATCTAAGTATGCTTGGTGACTAGTATAATTTCTCATAAGTTATATTTTAAGCAGTACATTGTTCTGAGGGACGGTTACACACACCCTAAGGTGGTGAGAGTAAAGATTACTCCAGACACCAATATAAGAGAAAGGAGAGGGCAAGGGGCCCAGTCACTCTAGTGGCTAAAGGTCCTGAGCCAGATTTAGTCTTCACTTTTACTGCAAGTCTTATCAATACATCAAGTAAGAGTAGAAAAATAGAAAGGAATTTTAGGCTTTAATAATCAAGAGATAGACATATGGAGCAATGCATGATTGAAGTAAAGACTGTTTGTGAAGTATGTGCAGGCTAAGGGTATGATGAATACAAGACTAAAAGGTGAGAGTGTTTCTCATCTAAGTTAAACATTTAGTACCTAGGTAAGAGGGTTGAGCCCCAGTGAGGATCTGGCTGCTTTCAGCCAGTAAACTTTTTTTTTTTTTTAAGATTTCATTTATTTATTTATTTGACAGAGAGATAGAGAGAGAGCATAAGTAGACAAAGTGGCAGGCAGAGGGAGAGGGAGAAGCAGGCTCTCTGCTTAGCAGAGAGCCCAATGTAGGGCTCAATCCCAGGACCCTGGGATCATGAGCTGAAGGGTGGCCATTTAATCAACTCAGCCACCCAGACATCCCAACAGCTCAGAAACTTTAAAGGAGACCCAGCATTCCAGGCACCCTCCTTTGCTTTTCAATTGGTCTCACTTTGGGAGACATATTTCACTTAAATCTTATCTATCTAGGCATTATGAATCCCCAAGCTCTGTCAGACTTATTTCAATTTGCATAATACCTTCAAGGTCTACTCATGTTGTCACAAATGGTAGGATTTCCTCATTTTTTAGCTGAATACTATTCCATTGTATAAATATACCACAGCTTTGTCCATTCATCTATCAGTGGACAATTAGGTTGTTTCCATGTCTTGACTATGGTAAATAATGCTTCTATAAATATAAAGGTGTATACCTTTTTGAATTAGTGTTCTCATTATATTTGGATATATTTGAAGAAATGGAATTGCTGGATCAATGATTGTTCCATTTGCAATTTTTTGAGGATCTTTCATCCTATTTTCCATAGTGTTTGTACTAATTTGAAATCTCAACAACAGTGCAAAGGAATCCTTTTTCTCCATATCCATGCCAGCATTTGTTATTCTTATCTTTTTGGTGATGGCCATTCTAACAGACATGAAGAGACATTTCATTGGGAATTTTATTTCCATTTCCCCAATGACTAGATATGAGCATTTTTCATGTAGCTGTGGATCTTTCATGTATCTTCTTTGGAAAAAGATCTATTCAGACCGTTTCTTAAAATGGATTATTTGGGGTTTTTTTGCTACTGAGTTGTATTTGTTTTTTATATATTAATCCTTTATGAGATATACAGTTTGCATATATTTTTTCCCATTTCATAGGTCATCTTTTCACTTTTTTGATGGTCTCTTTGCTGTGCAGAAGCATTTTAGTTTGGTGTAATCCCACTTGTTTATTGTTTATTATGTTGCTTGTGCCTTAAGTGTTATATCCCAAAAATCATTAACAAGGCCATGTCAAAGAAATTTATTCTTTTTTTTTTCTAGGAGTTTTACAGTTTCAGATTTTATATTTAAGTCTTCAATTTGTTTTGAGCTAATTTTTTGAATGGAATAAGATAGATGTTTAGTTTGTTGGTTTTTTTTTTTTTTTTACATGTGAATATCCAATTATCCCAGCATGATTTATTGAAGAGACTGTCTTTTCTCTATTGAGTGTTCTTGATTCCTTCATCAAATATTAAATGACCATATATGCTTGGGTTTATTTCTGGGATCTTAATTCTGTTCTACTGGTCTATTTGTCTGCTTTTATATGAATATCATACTGCTTTGATGACTAAACTCGAGATTAGAGAGTGTGATGCCTCCTGTTTTATTCTTCTTTCTCAGGATTTCATTGGGTATTTGAGGTCTTCTGTTCCATATAAATTTTAGAATTTTTTTCTATTTATGTAAAAAAATTCCATTGGAATCTTAATAGGGATTGCCTCAAATGTATAAATGATTTTGGTAGTATTGATATTTTAACATCTAACTTTTTTCAATACATAAACATAGAATACCTTTCCATTTATTTGTGTCTTCTTTGGTTTCTTTCATTACTGTTGTAGTGTTCTAAGTACAAATTTTTCCCTTCCTTGGTTAAATTAATTTCTAAGTATTATATTGGTTTTTACAATATTGTAAGTGGTATTAAAATCTTTGTTTTTCAGAAAATTCATTGTTAGTGTATAGAAATTCTACTGATTTTTTGTATCCTACAACTTAACTGAATTCATTGAATAGATCTAACATTTTTTTGGTTGGGTTTTTAGAATTTCCTCTATATAAAATCATACCATCTGCAAATAAAGACAATTTTACTTAATATTTCCCAATCATCATACATTTTATTTCTTTTTCTTGACTGATTACTCTAGTTAAGACTTCTGGTATGATCTCAAATAGGATGGTTAGAGGGGGCACCCTCATCTTGTTCCTGGTTGTAAAGGAAATGCTTCCAACTTTTCACTGCTGAATATGTAAGATGTTAATTGTGGGCTTGTTATATATGGTTTTTATTATGTTGAGATATGTTCTTTCTATGCCTAAATTGTTCAAGAGTTTTTATTGTGAATTAGCATGAAATTTTTTCAAAAGTTTTTTCTGTACCTATTGGGAAGATTGTACAATTCTTTGCTTTTATTCTATTAAGGTAATATATGACATTGATTGAATTGTGTATGTGGAACCACCCCTTTGCACCTAGGGATAAATACCACTTGATCATGATGAATAATCCTCTTAATGTGCAGCTGAAGTCAATTTGCTAATATTTTATTGGAAAATTTCAAATCTATAATCATCATGGATATTAGCCTGTGTTTTTCTTATCTGCTTTTGGTATGAGGACAGATGCGTTTGTAATAACAGTTTATGGTTGTTACGGTTATTTTTCTTTTCTTTTTTCATTTTTAAACTAGAATTGTAGGTAAATTATGGGAACACCATTGCCAAATTACAGAATGTAATTTTGACCATGTGTTTACCATTACCAGCAAGTTTAATGCTACCTTTTAAAAATAATTTTATGAAAAAAATAATGATTTTATGACTTTTATCAGTGTCTTCTTACATCCACTGAAAGAAGTCCCTTTAACATGTCTTGTAAGGCACATCTAGCAGTAATACACTCCTTCGGTTTTTGTTTTGTTTGTTTGTTTGGGACAGTCTTTATAATTCATTTCTGAAAGAAAACTTTACTAGATATAGAATTCTTGGTTGACAGTTTTTTTTTCTTTCAATAATTTGAATATATCATTCCATTTCTGTTAAAAATTTGCCAACAGTCTTAAGAATTATAGGAGTTCTCTTCTATGTAACTTCTCTCTTTTCTCTTACTGCTTCAATTTTTTTCTTTGTCTTTGACTTTTTTTTTTAAAGATTTGATTTATTTATTTGATAGACAGAGAAAGTGAGAGAGAACATGAGAGGAGAGAAAGTTAGAGGCAGAAGCAGACTTCCCATGGAGCTGGGAGCCCGATGTGGGACTCAATCCTAGAACTCAAGGATCATGACCTGAGCCGAAGGCAGCTGCTCAACCAACTGAGCCACCCAGGTGCCCTGTCTTTGACTTTTGACAATTTAATTATAATGTGTCTGTTGTAACTTTAGTCATGTTCAACCTCCTTGGAGGTCCTTTTGGCCTCATGGATCTGAATGTCTATTTCTCTTCCCAGGTTTGGTAAATTTTCAACCATTATTGCTTTAAATATACTTCCCTTTTTCTCTTCTCTTTCTGGAATTCCCGTAATGCAAATATTGGTCCTTTTTATTGTGTTCCATGAATCTCAGGCTTTATTCACTCTTTTTTTCTTTTCTTTTCTTTCTTTCTTTCTTTCTTTCTTTCTTTCTTTCTTTCTTTCTTTCTTTCTCCTTTTTGCTTCTCTGACTGCACTATTTATAACTTCCTATCATCCAGGTCACCAATTGTTTCTTTTTTATGGTTGATTTTGCTTTTGAAGAATCAAATTCTACAGTTCAGTTATTGTATTTTTCACCTCAAAGATCTGTTAGTTTGTCTTAATGGTTTCTATTGCTTTGTATAGCTTCTTGTTTTGTACCTGCAATGTGTTCCTAATTTCATTTAGTTGTTTGTGTGTTCTTTATTTCATTACACTACTTTAAGAGATTTAATCTGAATTGTTTGTCTGACAGATCATAGATCTCCATTTCTCCCCCCAATTCTTTATGATCAAATTATTCCCACTGTATTAGTGTTGTTTGGTGGTGTCATATTTACCTGGTTTTTCATGATCCTTGACTTCTTATATTGGCATCCACAAATTTGAGTTAATCAGATTTCTCTTCCAGATTTTATAGGTTTGTTTTGGCAGAGACAAAGCTGCAATAATCAGGTCAGTTTGGGTTTCTGGATGTGTCTTTTGGTAATGTTTTTGGGTAGGACCATTTTGGGGAGAGGCAACTGTTCAAACTCTGAGACTGGGAAAGGGTCGGGGATTCTTCCACTGCCTGAGAACAATAAGGTAAGACCACTGGTTTAGTTCCCTACTCAAATAAATAGTACAGTGGGCTCTGCAGTTGCCTAGATTCTCTGGTCAGTCTCACTAGATGGTAGGACTGTCCTATAAGACTGGGTACTATATTCATTTGTAGGTGAAGTATGAATTAGTTTCCTTGCCCTGGGAGGGCACCAAGACAGTATTCAGGGCATGTATGACTCACTGGGGACCCAAACTGGGCAAGTGTACCCAAAACTTCCTGGTTAACTGAGACCATTGGTTGTACTTTGAAGTTAAGGGAAGCCACAACTATTAAGAGGCTCTACCCTGTGTTCAAGTGTCATTGTACATAAGGCTATTGAATGAGCTTCACATTGTCCTGTTTGCTCTGGTTAGGTTCCCTGGTCAGACAGGCTGAAAGCTGTATTGAGTGATGACCATTACTATGATTTATAATTTTTGTTTGAGCACAACAGAAGCAGCTTTAAAACTGGCAAAACTCTTTGTTTATTGTACTAATCAATTTTCTCATCAGGTTCTCTTGCAAAACAAGGCCACTGCCTTTGCCCTCCAAGCTTTGTGTTCTGCCTGTCTTTCTTTTGGCTTGAGCACCACTAGGCAGCGCAGTTTTCAAGTGTTTTTATCTGCCCTTCTGGTCAGTGGGGCAAGACTCACAGAGGGTGGGGCTATGCCCGAACACCCTTGCCTGAGCATGAAGAGGAGGAGCAATTCTAGCAATTCTCAGTTTCCTAAAGAAGCTTTCTCCCTTATTCTTGAAGGATATTTTTGAAGATTTTTATTTGTTTATTTTACAGGGAGAGACACAGCAATAGAGGGAACACAAGCAGGGAGAGCAGCAGAAGGAGAGGGAGAAGCAGGCTTCCCGAAGAGCAGGGAGCCCGATGTGGGACTTGATTCCAGGACCCTGGGATCATGACCCGAGTCGAAGGCAGACGCCCAACAACTGAGCCACTCAGGCGCCCTTGAAGGATATTTTTACTGGAGATAGTATTCTGTGTTTATAATCCATTTCTTTCAACACTTGGAAAATATCGTGCTACGTTGTTCTGGCTACTATGGTTTCAGGAGTGAAATCTATTATCCTGTTTTGTTTTGTTTTTTTTTTTTAGTACCCTCTATGAGTAAAGAAGGGTCCTTTCTCTATTATTGCTTTCATTTTCTTTGCCATTAATTTGATGTGGTACATGTTTTCACTTTGATATGGTTTGACTGTGATATATTTTGTAATGGCTTTGCTTTCTTTGGCTTTATCCTGTTTGGGATTCATTCACATACATCCTGTTTGGGATTCATTCACTATATATATATATATTTATTTTACAAAATTGGGGCAGTTTTCAGCCATTAGTTCTTCAAATATATATATTCTTAACTCCAACTAGGCTTTCCTTTTCTTCTGTGAATCCCATGACAAAAATGTTAGGATGGTTTTTGTTTTTGTTTTGTTTTGTTTTGTTTTTTTCCTCTAAGCACACAGATCCCTGAGGCCCTGCTCATTTGTTTTCAGTCTGTTTTCTCTTTCTTTTTCAGCTTTTGTAACTTTTGGAGTGCTATCTTCATATTTGTTAATGATTTCTGCTGTCCAAATGTCTTCTGTCTTGCTAGTTTGCCCTTTACTAGGTCATATGGCTAAAGTGAACATGCTCTCCTTGAAGCCTTTTCTAATTTGTGCTCATTGGTGTTCTGGGTTGCTGATTTCTTCATTAACTTGTCTAAAACACATAAGTCAATAAAAAACCCAGATTTCACTTTCGTTCTTTTTCTCAAGTCCTAAGTTTTCTAACTAGTGTGCATTTTTCTCTCCATGTTTTATGTAGCTAAGAAATTTGCTTTTGGCCTATTTTAATTACCCTTGCCTAAACTTGCAAAATGAATTGACAATTTTTCTCAGTTTCCTTATATACAAAAAGAAGATAATGAAATGTAACTCAGAAGTCTTAAAAATGGTGATGGAAAGGAGTGGTATCAAGGAAAGTTTCATTGAAAAAAGTAACATTTAAAATAACACCTGAAGTGAGTAGGAGTTATGTATGTAAATTAGTGAATGAGTTCCAGATGGAGGCAACCTAGGTTCAAAGATTCTGAGCTGGAAGAAGCATAGGTCAATAGCTATCTAAAAGAGGTTTAAAGAAGTTGAAACCAAGTGATCTTGGCTACACAAATGACATAAAGATAAGGCCCATGTCAGTGGAGGTCCTGCTGTTATAGCACCTCCCACTATATTTACAGCCTTTGTGTAATATAATCTCAATTTATAAAGAAAATCTACCTCTGAAAGGATGACCTGTCACTTACTTTCACTGAAAGATTTCACTGTGAAGACACTAGTTGTAATCTCATGAATTTGAGACATCAGGCATCCCTAACAAAGCACATTCTGAAGTAGACAACACCTCAGAGCAATCTACAAGGTCAAACATCCAATCACTGAGAACCTTGTTTCTCCATGTTTGATTATAAATAAAAAACAAACAAGTAAAAAGCTTACCTACCTTTCTAATACCCCCAACTTTTAGTTAATTACTGGTACTAAAATTTTATTTACATATCTCTAAAATAAATAAATAAATAAATAAACAAACAAAACAAATACATACAAACCTACACACAAGCATTTTTCATTTTTCTTGCTTTTGTAACTTGCTAGAGGACTTAGGAAAATCTGTTTAAACTCCATGTTCTTACCCATAAAATATCCATATTATTCGTGTCTACTTTTAAGGCTGTCATGAGAGTTAAATGAGTTAGTGTATGTAAACAACTTAGAAGCAGGCTAGACACATAGTAAATTCTGTAAAAGTGTTGTCTATTGTCATTAACATCCATCAGTTTGAATCCATTCTGATTTTATTCTCCAAATTTCTCTTAGCTTAGCTTAATTGAATTTAAGAAATATGAATTTTGATAAAATACAGATAAGAATATCTGTATTTTGGAACATGTTAGGCAATACTAAGCCAGGAAGGTTTAAGGAGGAGCATTAGAGAACTACATAAATTACTCACATTATGCAGAAAACATACAATGAAGTACAGGAGAAAAGATGGCTCACTTTCTTTTTTTTTTTAAGATTTTATTTATTTATTTTGACAGAAAGAGAGAGATCACAAGGAGGCAGAGAGGCAGGCAGAGAGAGAGAGGGAAACAGGCTCCCTGCTGAGCAGAGAGCCCGATGCGGGGCTCGATCCCAGGACCCTGAGACCATGACTTGAGCTGAAGGCAGAGGCTTTAAGCCACTGAGCCACCCAGGTGCCGCAGATGGCCCACTTTCAAAGACAAATTGTGTTTATGTGAATATTTTATAGAGACCATTCTGAATCCAATAGGAGGCTTAGATTCTTCTTTGTTTCCTTTAACCCCATAACTAGTGACTTTTCTGAAGGGCTTGGAACTTAAATGAGCAGAATTATTCCCTTCCTTTTGTGTGTTATCAGAGTAGTTAGAATTGAACCATAAAAAGGAATGAAGAACTGTTTCGCAAAACATAGATGAGCCCAGAACACATTCTGCTGAGTGAAAGGCATCAGACACAAAGGTCACATATTGTGTAATTCCATTTATATGAAATATACAGAATAGATAAATCCATGAAGACAAAATGCATATAGATGTTTGTGAGGGACTGAGGGAAAAGAAGAATGGGGAAAAATTGCCCACTGGAATGATGGAAAAGTTCTGAAACTAGATAAAGAGAGTGGTAGCACAAGATTGTGAATATACTAAATGTCACTGAATTGTTTACTTTAAAATAGTTAATTTTATGTTATATAAATTTCACATTGATAAATTATTTTTTTCAATAAATTATTTTAAGAGAGTAGTTCATCATCATATGCAACATTTTCTATGGAAAAGAATAAATTAAGTTATATCTAATTACAAGATACTAGAATTTTAGAACATAACGATCATGAAGCTAAAAGTGCTTGGTACATAAGAGATAGAGTGTTCCTGACAGAAGTGACTCCAGCAAAACAGTCATTTTTAAAAAATGACATAATTATATTCCATATAATCATTTTTGGGAACTGTCATAAGACAGATTTCTAAATCCCATTACTACACATTCAGAGTCATTTAGAAACGTCAACATAACATATTCATGGTTATTTGACTTTGATTCTTTGGTTTCACTTAGTTATTGAACAAAATCAGTAACTCAAGAAAAGAAGAGTTGAAGTAGTTCCTTTCATCCTGACTCTTCTTAAGAAGTTAACTTGTTACTGCTAGATAGCAGAAATCCTTATCCTCTCTGAATGCAAATAGATTATTTTTATCTTTCTGAGAGTATTTTACAGAATTGGTAAATTGAGCTCCACTGCATAATACTATATCTGTATATGTTTTTTAATATTTACTTTACAATACCTTAATTTTTAAATTTTTCTTTTATATTTTCTTTTAGAAAAAGTATCTCTAAATAATGTAATTGTTCTATAGAGATATGTATCATTCAGTTTAAAATTTGACAATTTTTAAAATGTATTTATATATTATTAGATAAAGGTCACTCAGAGATAACTATTGATAGATTACTAAAATGTATTTATATACATGCACATATATACACACATATTTATAACTACAAGATGTTTTTAATAAAATGATAATGCAAGACAAGAAACATCAGACCTAAGTAATTTAAAACATATAATATCAACTCTTATTTTCTTATTTTGTCAACTATTATTTATATGATTAACGGTTCTCTATAAGAACAAACTCTCCACCTGTTTTCTTAGAAATATAAGCAATTATGTCAACAAAATCACTAAAATACCATAATATAGTCACTTTGATAATGCCATCCACTTTAATTCTAGACAAAAACCTTAGTTTTGGTCATCATTTTTATTAAAACCCTCAATAATAACATCTTTCATTAAGTACCTCTGTGTTCCAAACATGGAGCTAGGTGGTAAATATACAAAAAAAAGGAAGCACAATGGAAGTCTCTGCCTTCATAAATATTAAAGCTTAATGGGGAAAATAATAAATTAAACCATAGCAATAAAAATGACCACCTGCTAAGTACATGGCAGAAAGAATTCAGCTTTTCTGATGAAGAAAAAGTAAAACGCTTCTCATCGGAAGGGACAATTAAGCTGCCATCTAAAGGGTTGTTATGTGTTGAAATGAGTTTTCCTCAAAATTAATAGGTTAAAATCCTAACCCTCAGACATTAGAATGTGACTTTATTTGGAAATGGGGTCATTGCAGATTTAGTGAGTTAAGATGAGGTCATACTAGAGTATGGCAGACCCCTAGTCTAATTTGACTGATGTCTTTATAAAAAAGGACACACACATACACAAGAGAATACCATGTGAAGATTGCAATTATGCTGTCAAGGAACTATCAGACCCTAGGAGAGAATCCCAGAACAGATCTTTCCTTAGTGCCTTCACAGGGTGCGTGGTCCTACTGACACCTTGATCTCAGATTTCTAGCCAACAGACTTGCAGGCTAATAGACTTCTGTTGTTTATGTCACTCAGTTTGTGATACTATGATGCAGCAGTTCTAACAAACAAATACAAAGATGATGAGGAATTTCAAGTTGAAGCAGTTGGGAAGAATTGGAGTTACTGGGCACTGAGAACTAAGACTCTTATTCTGCTTATGGTTAAATAAGGATACTGCTATTAGAATGGCCAAAATGCTGGTGAAGATGTGGATCAAAAGGTATTCACATTTATTATTGGTGAGAAAGCAAACTTGTACAGTCACTTTGGAAGAAATTTTAAAGATTTCTTAAAACTAAACATACTCTTGCCATAAGACATGGCAATTAAACTTCTTGGTATTTATGCAAATAATTTAAAAACTTATGTTCACATAAAAGTAAACGCAGGCTTGGGCACCTGGGTAGCTCAGTCAGTTGAGCATCAAACTCTTGGTTTTGACACAGACCATGATCTCAGGGCTGTGGAATTGAATCCTGCATCAGGCACTGAGCCTAGCATGAGTCTTGCTCCAGGTTCTCTCTCCCTCTCCCTTGGCCCCTCCCACTCATGCTTGCTCTCTTTCTCCCTAAAATAAATAAATAAATCTTTAAAAAGAAAAGTAAACCTATGGAAACTCCTAATTTTATATATATATAGTTGTATTTTCCTTAAATGGGAAATATTCACATTATAAGAGTATGTTTCCTCCCTTCTCTCTACACTTGCTTTTGTAAGAAGTAGTACCTGTTTCATGCCTAGAAGACTCTAAAGCTGGTTAGAGGTGCCTCTGACGGAAGATAGGTGGGATCCAGTGGATAAAGACAATGATAGTTATAGAACCCTTGTCAACACAATGAATAGAATCAAGACTGGTATTTTATTGAAGGAGAACATACAGAAAAAGACTTTTTGCAGAGAAGTGATCTACCAAAAGAGAGGGAATAATCTCAAAAGATGATATACTGTACATTTCAATTTTAAAAGGGAAAGCTATGGGGTCAGATTGTTAGAAGAACAATTAGAAGGTTAGGTTAGAAGGTTAGAAGAAGGAGATGTCTACAAAGTGGCACTGGGGCATTTATTGATGAGACTGAACTATGCAATATTTTTATCTTGGTAGTAGTGCACAATCATATCCATTTATCAAAACATACAGGACTTTATTCTGGAAAGTCGATACTTTTATATTTAACTGCAATTATTCTTAAAAATTAAAAAATATTCTTGAGTTTATGATCCTTTTAAAATTATACATAATTTTACTTATTATTAATAACTAGTTAACTTTTAAAAATCCACATTTTGCTATTATTCTTCATACATTCACCCAAAACACAGTTATCTGTTTTATATTGAACTGCTTGGAAGAATATATTTATAGAAGCATTTAAATCCATGCCCTTGTACATCAGTCTATCGACTAATTATATTTCTTTGGGGCTTTATATAAACATGAATATCTATATATCTATATATATAGATATATAGATATATATATATAAAATATATAAATGAATAAAGTTTAATATAGTATCTACTTTTAAATAAAGTTTAATATAGTATCTACTTTTAAATATTTAGTGGATTAAATTACTAATGATAGGCATGTACTATTTTTTCAGCAGAGTTTGCTTTTTACAAAACACAAAAATATATAAAAACGAGAGAGATGTTCATTTAACAACTGAAATAATAATATAGATATCAATTGGAATAACAACTGGAATAATTGTTTTAAAGTGATTCCTGTAATCATTCTCTTTTATGGCACTGTAATTACCTGAAAGACAACTGTGGTCTTCTCAGTTACAAATGGGCAGATGTTGATGCCCTGTCAGACCAATCCTTTCAATATAAATTTGGCTCACAATGGACCACTGTGAAAATATCAAAGTTGTCATGTTTTCAAAAGTCGTAAGTCTGGTTGTTTAAGTAATTTGGCAAATAGCATCTTTTTTCAATCTTTAGGGCCTTTAGGGGTCAGATGTTTAATCTTCATAAATATTGATGAACCAGAACAGATCATGTCCCCAGAGACCTGCACTGCGGGTTGACAGCTCTTATCTGCCCCTGTTCATTACAGTTAAGTTCATCAGAATCATGCTCTAAATACCTGTGAAACTTATAAATCAAACCCATGAAGTAAAAATACAAATGTAGTAAAAAGTATTTGTTTTTATTTTCCAATATGCTTCATTAAAAAAGGTACAGTTTTATTAGTGGTACATTAATGAACTTAAAGAACTAGGTGACAAGTTTTTTGTCATGGATATTAATTTACATTTTACAAACATCCACCAAAACAATTAAAAATGAAATAAATATATTTACATTTCATATTTCTGGTATTTTCATTGCATTTTAATATGTATAAAATATATAACATTTATAATATTTTGTTTATCTTCAAAAGCAACTTCAAATGTGCAAATAAGTGAATTATGATTTTAAGGTATTAAGGAATAAGAATAAATCATAAATAAGAGTTTTAGAGGTATGAATAAAGCAATTCCTTAAGAAGAGCTCATGAGTACAGCACTATTAAGAGTAGCAAAATGTTTGTTATTAATATCGGAACATGTACACTTACCTTAAAAATTACGCACAAGATCATCCTTGTGCTTTTAAAGCTTCTCCACCTGCTGATTTCTAGCAATAACCCAAATAATTGTTAGGATTATTACTTTTCCACAATAATAAATCAAGCTTCTCTCAAACCCAGCATTCCATGTAAACAGTTTATGAACAAGCTTTGTCATTGTAAATGAAGGAAATGTCCATCTATAAACCAATGCATCCAAAGGAAAATTTCTCTGGTTACATGGTTAACATAAACTTGATATTTATTTTCAAGTAAATACTTTTCTTCCTATTTAATGACAGTTTTGTAAGCAAAGACTTTAAAACTCTAATTTGGTACCTGCCTGAAAAATGGGCAAAGATGATTAGCTAGTTATTCTCCCTTTAAAATAGTGTTGGATGATAAATGTTGGGGTATATGTTATACTTATACTATCTTAAAATATTTCTTAAATAAATATTTGTTGCAGTAAAACAAATAAAAAATGTCCCACTTCAATATACTTCAGCTTAAATTAATGATTATTCTTTATCAGGCAAAATACATTATTATAGTACTTAACAAAGACTTCAAATGATATTTGAACTCCCTTCTCTGATCTAAGTACCTACAATATTTCCTTTGAGCTTGCATTATGTACACTAGAATGAATCCTTTAATGTGAATATATATGTATGTGTACATATACACATACATATGTGTGTGTGTATACACAGGTGCGCACACACACACACACACACACACATACACACATATCTCAAGGCACTGGAGGGGTTAACACATAAATAAGCATTCAGGTATTAAAATGTGCTCTAGTATAACTAGGATTTCATGAATAGATCTCATGCACATAAACAAACATAAATTACATGAGAAATAGAGATTTATCTGATTATTTTGTTTATTTTTAAGCTTTCTCAAATAGTCCAAGTTATAACAAATGACAGTGGTTAATCATTCCACCGTAAAGGAAAATGTTAAATACTATTTCATAACTGATGAACATCAGAATAATATTTTTCTAATAGGTAGGTGCTCCACGAATGTTAAATAGTAATTTAGGCCTGTTAGTTTTTTATCAATGGTATCAAAAATAAACACAATATTTTATTATCATAAACTTTAATTCAAGCTACAATTTACAATGTAAATTTAAAGTATATTAAATATATTACTTGAAATATAATCTAATATAATTTGTGGGTAGCATTTTATTATATACATACACACGGATATGTGTGTGTGTGCTGTACAAGGAGATATATACCCATACATATCTCGTTGTGCACCTTTTCCTTCATCATACATATAAGCACAGACTAGAAGATTTTTATGATATAACAAAAAGGATATTTAATTAAATTGTCTTTTTGTATATTTAAAATGGAGTTTTACAAAAATCTGATACTATTTATTAAAAATGATTATATAACAGGTATATAAGTTTTAAAACTCTTTTTTTTCCTTTTGGCTAACTAGCCCATTTCATATTACCTGTAGACCAGATTATCACACTTTGGACACATAAATGTTGCCCCAATGTGAGGCACACCAAGATACAACTCTCATTCATAGCAGAGATTCTATAATGAAGTGGCTACTATTGCTTCTGATCCTAAGATAGATGCCTCCCTCTGCTCTTCCCCCATAGGCTCAACAGAGGCTTACTGAAGCCTGCTTTTGGTGGACTTCTGACTTTAGAATGACTGTTCTATTTGGTGAGTACTTAGTAAGCAATAATTCCATAGTGTTATCTGAATTATGTATATATAATTTTATAATCAAGATAAAATATATTAAAACTATGTAGGGTCCAACTAGCCACAGTTCTTTTAATAAGGTGTCCTAGATCCAGCTTAACTCTTACCAGGTACAATTATGAACCTTCAATTTTTCTTTTTAATTTAACGTGCTTAAGAATTAACCAGGTACAAAGTGAATCAATAATTTATGATGATTATGGAAATAGTTTAATAAATTTTAAAGCGTAATGATCATGTGCCCTTTTTGCAAATAATTTTGTTTCATTCTTGAGTAACTTTTTCTTTCCTATTTAAGAAAGAAAATCAAACTACCTTATTGAATATCACATCATCTTCACAAGGAACTATCCAATGTTGATTTAGTTGGGAACACATGTGTCAATAAAAAAAGTATTTTTTTCTTTTTTTTTAATAGGCAGCTATTTGTTTAAAATCAGATCTCAGTACAGCTGTAGTAAATGACAGACAGTGTTTTCCACATTAAACCAATGGTTATATAATACCGGGGTCTGAGTCAGGTGCCCATACCTCTGATACTTTCAAATTTCCAGCCTCTTCACATTTACTAAGACAAGATAGCTAAAATAACCCACATAGTCTGGCATTATATAATCACTTTTATGACATGGTAAGTTAGAAATTTAAAATTTTATTTTCATATCTCACTTTATTTTCTCATAAAATATTTCTAAAATGGGAAAATGTCATTTTACTGAAATAAGTAAAACTGAGACCACACTCTAAGGTCATTGCAGTCCATGATTAACTGGTAGAATTATCATTACAAAGAATTGTTTATCACACCATATTTGTTGTATTATTTTCTCTACAAAAGTTTTTGGGGTCACTGAAAATTTATGAAACTTTAATTTGATAACAAATCCCATTAGGTAAGTATGAATCTCCTTAAAGGAAGGAAAGAACAAGAGGTTCATGAATGTTTTCTTGGTTCATAATTAAATTAACACATTTCAGCATATTTGGTTGACACTAGCAGTGATGAAACATTGGTATCAATGATTTAAAGAAAAATAGTACATTTTACATTGTGACTATCATAGAATCGATGTATTTATTCTTTTGAAAATCTTAGGAATAGTTGACAACAGGATAAAATTGGAATGCCAGTGTCATACTGCAGAATGAGAATATAAGGAAAATCTACATAAGCAAATTAAAGTGCTTTCTTCTTTGATGAAAATTTTTGCATGCTTTTTTTCTTTGCTGCCATGTGGTTTTTGCCTCCTTTATATCACTCAAAATTCAATGATGGGGCATTAGTTCATGATCTGGCCCAACATGTATTTGTCATACAAAATAATCTAAAATAGAGAAATAACCATTTAAGTGGTATTTTTATTTATAGGTAGCTTACAATTTTTATATTATTTACATATGTTGAATCATTCATTCTTTTGTCTTCACTTTCGATAAAATACTGGTACAAATAAACTGAGAACAAGCTGTTAAGTTCATTTAAGATTATTCACAAATGCCTTCCAAAATAGAAGTGATTTTGATATACATTATGATCTTGTTGTCTGCTGATATTTCAAACTGAATTCAGTGTTGACTTGGTGATATCATTGTTTCTCCAGGGTCTAAAATGATGACTATGTTTATTTTCTGTATATAGTCACAGTAAGTGGCAATGCAAAGCCTAGTATGTCAAGTTGTGTACTTTGCTTTGCTTGTAGTAGCAGAGCTGGCAGCAGCAGAAGCAGTAGCCTGATTGCCTAAAAAGAGAGGGTCCAAACAAGCTACTTTGGCAGCAAAGAATGAATGAATGCAGTGAAGAACAGCAAATAGATTTGAAAACTCCAGCTCCTGAAAGGTAAAAAGAAATGCTTCATATAAAATAAAAATAAATTTCTTTAAAAAAGTTGACAATAACTAGACAACTAGATAATAATGAGTTTTTTTCAAGCTCAATGAACATAATTCAAATCACTATATATCAAAAGAATATATATTATTGTATAGAAATTGTAGAAATTTTTGTTCAATCTATAAATATCAGATGTATTGCAGATTTACTTCAAAGCATGGCACTCTAAGACCTACAAATACTAAGCATTCTTATTATCTATGAAAGTCATTTCAGTATTGATAAATCCTGGATGGAAATATATTTGACCAGAATAAAATTTTATTCTTGATAAAGTACAAAACATAGGAGTAGCTTAAAATATATTTTAATCTTTCTATATACAATTCAAATGATAAATTTGGATTGAAATAATTTTTAATATATTCTCCATTATTCCCTAGAATAAGTCACAATTTATCATAAGACAACTGATGGAAAACCATCAGTCGTCCCATAAAATGTTTTAATTCCAAGAGGGTTGAGAGAAGACAAATTCACACATATGCTTAACGGAGTCTATATGCTAAACGTCATAAAAAGGATGACTAGAAGGTAATAAACCATATGAAATTGCTGACAAAGTTTTTGCTATATAATTCATATTAATAATAGAAGATGTAGAATTATAATTTATATGCATATTAGTAATAGTGTTTGCAATTTGTAGTGTGTGACAATGGAAAACAATACAAAGTATCTATTCAGTTGGGATGTACATATAATATGTGCCATGCACCAGGGAAATTATTTAAGTAAAATAATTCACCTTTAGAATATTTTATCAAATCATGCAGTAGAAGCACAATAGAGCACAACACAAATTCATTCATAGTTCTGTACAATATACATGATATACGTAAAGTACCTATGCTTTCTCAGTAATTCCCTTCAAAACTTCAGTATTTCATAGTTTCCTTTAGAACACGTTGACTTATTCAAGAGAACAGCAAAGATTTAACTATTCTAATTTCCTAAAATACTTCAATCTAAAAATGATTTTAGTTATTTCATCATAATTATTTCAGAAACTTTATTCTTAAAAAGCCACTACAATGGCACTATGATATGTTAATTATCAACTAGCAGCTTTTCTATTGCCTTAATGCAACCTTGAAGTCCTCTTGTTCATCATTCATTCTTTGTGCAGTGCAACCAGATTATGAAGATTCTGAATTACTTTTGAAACCAACCCAAATTAAGTTCATCAGATATGAAAAGGGTGATAAAGTTTTGGAAAATATGATATGTGCCTATTCACTATTAAAAAAGAAAACAACAAAAATACATGCAATTCACTCTTGGTAAAGGGGGAAATATTTTGAATATTGCAAATAGGCAAAAATATAACAACTTTTTTTTTCAAAAATAATTCTGCCACATCTTTATTAATTTGGAGATTATTAAAATAGATATATAACTATACACAAATTTTAGATTCTGTATTCTCAATTATTCATGCCTTATAAATTGTAAGCCAATTATTTGTAGATTGGCACTGTCAAATTTTTATACTTTTTTTCAGGGTAGTGAGGGGTAGACAAAAATTAATAGGTAAAAAAAGAAAGCAGGAGGCAGAGTTGTATTCAAGTTTGGTTCTTGATATCAATGTCAACTCATCTTTCCTCTGTCTCAATAGTCACTTTAGGTCGCTATATTGCTTCTTGGGGTTTCAATTATCACTTCTCTCTCTACATTTTTACTCATTTCTAATATGACTCTTAGACCTACATATCCATCTATCTGCTGAGCATCCACAATGACATCCATCAAATTATTTATTATCTCCTGTAATAAAGTTCTTCTGAACCCCATAAATCTCACTAAACTTAAGTTCTTTTCAAAATTTAATTATTCATTCATCAATGAATATTTATTACATGCTTAATATGCATTTAGTCTTTTTCTGGGTGGAAAGATATAAATACTGAGAAAAAGAGACCCAAAAAAGTCCTGATGAAGCTTATAATCTAGTGGCAAAAGACAATATATAAGGGCATAAGTAAGTTAAATATAATATTGCTGAATACATTTATAAGTACAGTCAAGATAATTAAGCAGAGAAGAGAGAAAAGACTATAGAAGGGGGTGCAAGACCGGAAAACCTTCATTGGCATGTGTGCACAATCTGAAGGGGACAAAGGAATAAACCATTTGAATGTCTGTAAAACAAACAAACAATTCCAGAGAGATGTATAATTTCAAAAGCCCTGAGATAGAGACATTCTAGGAGACTTTGAATTAAAGCAAGGGGCTATTGTGGGAATTGAATGAATTAAGGAGTAATTAGTAGGAAATTAAAGAAATAATAGGTCAGAATTTGGCGTGCCATATGGATTCTTCAAGAGTTTTACTCTGAGTGACATGGAAAACCATGGGATATTTTTGAGCAGAGACGTGACAAGAATTGACATAAGTTTTAAAATTATAATTCTGAAAAAAATCATAATTCTGAACTCAATGGAAATAAGATTGAAACAAGGAAAGACATTATAAATTTTTTATTAATTTAAATTTTTTAAAGATTTAATTTATTTGAGAGAGAGAGAGAATGAGAGAACATGAGAAGGTCAGAGGGAGAAGCAGACTCCCCGCAGAGCTGGGAGCCTGATGCAGGACTTGATCCGGGGACTCCAGGATGATGACCTGAGCCAAAGGCAGTCACTTAACCACCTGAGCCACCCAGGCGCCCAAGAGAAATTATAATTTTTTTTAAAGATTTTATTTATTTGACAGAGTGAGATCACAAGTAGGCAGAGAGGCAGGCAGAGAGAGAGGAGGAAACAGGCTCCCCGCCGAGCAGAGAGCCCCATGTGGGGCTCAATCCCAGGACCCCGAGATCATGACCCGAGCTGAAGGCAGAGGCTTTAGCCCACTGAGCCACCCAGGTGCCCCAAAATTATAAATTTTTAATAAGGAAAGGTATGGGATTTGAAAGTAAAGTTGAGTCAAGGATGATTCAAAAATATTTGAGCAAATGAAAGGAGAGAGTTGTCATTTACTAAAATGGAGGAATTACAAAAAAAGCAGGTTTGGCATGAAAGTCGAAGATTTTGTCTTTGGACATGTTACATTTAAGAGCATATTAGTATGACAAGGATAATTATATAGCTCTACATATTAGCATAGACTTAAGGGAAAAATCAAGGTTGGCATAAAATTTAGGATGCATTGGCATATAGATGAGATAAAGAATAAATCTGTGATCTGAGTGACAAGTTCAAGATGTGAAGTGTATGTAGAAAAAAGGATCGAGGGCTAATCCTGGGGATCCTACAATATAAAATATAGGAAGGTTGGGAAGAACCAGCAAAGAAAGGAGAGCAGTAGTTGCCATGGAGGAGAGCTAGACAAAACAGAGTCTGGTAAAATAAAAACTGGAAATTGACTATTGGATTTAGCATTTTTATCCTTGACAAAGAGGTTTAATGGAGAATTGGATGCAAAAGATCCTAAGGAATCAGTTCACAAGTGATTGAGTAAAAAAATAAAAAATAAATAAAACAGATGTAGCTAATAATCTTCTAGAGAAGTCTGTTTTTCTTTCTTAAATGAGCAGAGAAATGAATCAGTAAGTGAAATCAATAATATTTATCTAATATTTAAGAAATTAGGAAGCATCTAAATATATACAGCAGATATTAAAAGATCTATAGAGATGGGGAACCTCAGTTGGTTAAGTGATTGCCTTCAGCTCAGGTCAAGAAGCTGAAGTTCCAGAGTTAAGTCCTTAATCCAGCTCCCTGCTTAGTATGGAGTCTGCTTCTCCCTCTGATCCTCCCTCACCTCATTCTCTCTCTCTCTCTCTTTCCCTCTCTCATTCTCTCTCTCTCAATTAAATAAATAAAATCTTTAAAAAATTAAAAGATCTAAAGGGAGAAATAGCAATAAAATGAAAGTAGGGGGCTTTAATACCTCATCTAAATCAATGGATAGATCATCCAACAGAAAATCAATAAAGGGCATCATACTTAAACATCATGTTAGACCAGACATTACTGATGACAGATAACAGGATATTATATGAGAAAATCCTAGAGACTCTACCAAAAATACATTAGAACGAATAGGCAAATTCAGTAAAATTGCAGGGTACAAATCAACATACAGAAATATGTTACATTTCTACATAGAATAGTTCACTATTAAAGGAACTATCAGAAAGAGAAATTAAGAAAATAGTCTCGTGGGGAGGGGGAAGTTGGTGGAGAAGTAGGAGATCCTGTTGCAACCTGCCCCCTAAAGTGAGCTCGATATCTACCAAAACATGCTGAATGCCCAGGAAATCAGCCTGAGGAGCAAGATTTTTCATTTATGGATCTCTACAGGAGCAGAAGACAGTGTTGGAGAGGGTGCACCCTGCCTGGATCATGGGCAATATATCCAGCTATACATTCTCTCATCCACTTCTCATCAAAATGACTAGGAGGAGGAACATCCAATAGAGGAAAAACCCAGAGACTGTACCCTCTCCTTAAGAAATATTAGACTTGGACATAAACAGTATGTCAGAAAGGGAATTCAGGGTGACAATTATCCAGGCAATGGCTAGGATGGAGAAAAAGATTAAGGACAACATAGAATCTCTAAAGGCAGAAATGAGGATGAGTATAGCAGAAGTATAAAATGCTATCAGTTAGATCCAATCTAATCTAAATAGTCTAACAGCTAGAGTTGGGAGACAGAAAAGAATTAGTGATCTAGAGGACAAAATGATTGAGAATAAAGATCAGGAAGGGGCTGGAGCAAACTGCTCAGGAATCATGAGAACAGACTTAGGGAAATAAATGACACCATGAAATGTTACATCAGAATTATTGGTATCCCAGAGGGGGTAGAGAAACACAGAAGACTAGAATATATAGCCGACCAAATTCTGAATGAAAATTTCCCCAATCTGAGGAATGGAACAAGTGTTTATGTCCTAGAGACAGAAAGGACACCTGCCAAGATAAATGAGTCTAGAAAGACACTCAGACACATAATTGTAAATTTTGCAAATTATAATTTTAGATAAGAGGTCCTGAGGGCTGCTAGGGGAAGAGATTCCTTATGTACAGAGGAAGACCCATTAGAATAACGTCAGACCTGTCCACAGAAACCTGGGAAGCCAGAAAGAGCTGGCATGATATATTCAGGGCACTAAACGAGAAGAACATGCAGCCAAGAATACTCTATCCAGCAAGGCTGAGATTCAAAATGGATGGAGAGATTAAGAGCTTCCAAGACCGACACGGATTAAAAGAGTATGTGACCACTAAGCTGGCACTACAAGAAATATTAAAGGGGGTTCTATAAAAGTAGAAAGAACCTATGAGTGACTTAGAACAGAAATTTACAATCTATAGAAAGAAGGACAACATGATGTCAATAAACACTTATCTTTCAATAATCACTCTCAATGCGAATGGCCTAAATGCTACCACAAAACAGCATAAGGTTGCAGAATCGATAAAACGACAGGACCCATCGATATACTGTCTACAAGAGACACATTTAGAAGCAAAAGATACATCCAGACTGAAAAGGAAAGGTGGGAGAACCATCTTTTATGCCAACGGGCCTCAAAAGAAAGCTGGGGTAGTGATTCTCATATCACATAAATTAGATTTTAAGCTGAAGACTGTAGTCAGAGATACATAAGGACACTACATCGTTCTTGAAAATCTATCCTCCAAGAATATCTAACAATTGTAAACATTTATGTCCCCAATATAGGAGCAGCCAACAACATAAGCCACCTGTTAATCAAAATAAAGAGTCATATTGATATGAATACTTTAATAGTAGGAGATCTTAACCACCACTCTCAGTAACTGACAAATCATCTAAACAGAAAATCAATAAAGAAACAAGAGCTTTGAATGACACATTGGACCACATGGACCTCATAGATATATACAGAACATTCCACCCTAAAACAACAGAATACTCATTCTTCTCGAGTGCACATGGAACTTTCTCAGAATAGACCACACACAGGGTCACAAATCAAGACCCAACTGATACCAAAAGATTGAGATGAATCCTTGCATATTCTCAGACCACAATGCTTTAAAACTGGAACTCAACCACAAGAAAAAGTTTGGAAGGAATTCGATCACTTGGAGGCTAAACCAACCTGCTAAAGAATGCTGGGATCAACCAGGAAATCAAAGATGAACTTAAACAATTCATGGAGACCAGTGAGAATGAAGACACATCAATCCAAAACCTATCGGGCACAGCAAAGGCAGTCCTAAGGGGGAAAAGCCATCCAAGCCTCACTCAAAAAAATTGAAAAATCTTGGATACATCAGCTCTCTTTGCACCTTAAAGAACTGGAAATAAACAACAAATTAAGCCAACCCCACACACAAGAAGTGAAATAAGATTAGAGGAGAGATCAACAAGTTAGAAACTAGAGAAATAGTAGAACGCATCAATCAATCCAGAAGTTGGTTTTTGAAAGAATCAATAAGATCGATAAGCCACTGGCCAAGCTAATGCAAAAGAAAAGAGAGAGGACCCTAATTAACAAAATTATGAATGAAAGGGGAGAGATCACGACTACTCCAAAGGAAATAGAAACAATCATCAAAAATTATTATCAACAGCTATATGCCAATAAGTTAAACAACCTAGAAGAAATGGATGCATTCCTGGAAACCCATAACCTTTCAAGACAGAAACAGGAAGACATTGACAACCTGAATAAACCAATATCTAGTAATGAGATTGAAGCAGTGATCAAAAACCTCCCAAAAACATGAGTCCATGACCTGACAGATTCCCTGGGGAATTCTACCAAACATTCAAGGAAGAAATAATACCTATTCTCCTGAAACTGTTTCAAAAAATAGAAACAGAAGGAAAACTTCCAGACACTTTCTATGAAGCCAGCATTACCCTGATCCCCAAACCAGGCAAAGACCCTATCAAAAAGGAGAATTTCAAACCAATATCCCTGATGAATATGGGTGCCAAGATTCTCAACAAGAGCCTAGTTAATAGGATTCAACAGCACATTAAACAGATTATTCATCATGACCAGGTGGGATTTATTCCTGGGATGCAAGAGTGGTTCAACATTCACAAATCAATCCATGTGATAGAACAAATCAATAAGAGAAGGGAGAAAAACCACATGATATTCTCAATTGATGCAGAAAAAACATTTGACAAAATTAAGCATCCATTCCTGATTAAAACTATTCAAAGTATAGGGGTAGAAGGAACATTCCTCAATATCATAAAGTCTATCTAAGAAAAGTCCACAGCAAATATCATTCTCAATGGGGAAAAGCTGACAGCCTTCCCTTTGAGATAAGGACGACAAGTATGTCCACTCTCACCACTCTTGTTCAACATAATACTAGAAGTCCCAGTGACAGCAATCAGACAACAAAAGGAAATAAGAAGTATTCAAATTGACAATGAAGAAAGCAAACTCTTTTCGTAGATGACATGATACTTTATATGGGATATCCAAAAGACTCCACCCCCAAATTACTATAACTCATACAGCGATTCAGTAATGTGGCCAGACACAAAATCAATGCACAGAAATCAGTTGCTTTTCTATACATTAACAATGAAAATATGGAAAGGGAAATTAGAGAATCGATTCCATTTACTGTAGCACCAAGAACCATAAGATACCTGGAAATAAACCTAACCAAAGAGGTAAAGGATCTGTACTCAAGGAACTACAGAACGCTCATGAAAGAAATTGAAGAATACACAAAAAGGTGGAAAAGCATTCCATGCTCATGGATCAGAAGAATAAACATTGTTAAAATGTCTATACTGCCCAGTGCAATCTATACTTTCAATGCCATCCTGATCAAAATTCCACCGGTTTTTTTCAAAGAGCTGGAACAAACAATCCTAAAATTTGTATGGAACCAGAAAAGACCCCAAATTGCTAAGGAAATGTTGAAAAAGAAAAACAAAGCTGGGGCATCACATTGCCTGATTTCAAACTTTACTAGAAAGCTGTGATCACCAAGACAGCATGGTACTGGCACAAAAACAGACACGTAGACCAGTGGAACAGAAAAGAGAGCCCAGAAATGGACCCGCAACTGACTGGTCAAATAACCTTTGACAAAACACAAAAAATATCCAGTGGAAAAAAGACAGTCTCTTCAATAAATAGTGCTGGGAAAATTGGACAGCTATATGTAGATGAATGAAACTTTACCATTCTCTTACACCATACGCAAAGATAAACTCGAACTGGATGAATGACCTCAACGTGAGGTCACGTTGAGAAGAACATAGGCAGTGACCTCTTTGACATCAGCCGCAGCAAATTCTTTCAAGACATGTCTCCAAAGGCAAAGGAAACAAAAGCAAAAATGAACTTTTGGCACTTCATCAAGGTAAAAAGCTTCTGACAGTGAAAGAAGCACTCAACAAAACAAACAGGCAACTCACAGAATGGGAGAAGATATTCGCAAGTGACACTACAGACAAAGGTCTGATATCTAAGATCTATAAAGAGCTCTTCAAACTCAATACTCACAAAGGAGATAATCACATCAAAAAATGGGCAGAAGACATGAACAGACACTTCTCCAAAGAAGACTTACAAATGACCAACAGACACATGAAAAATGTTCATTATCTTCAGCCATCAGGGAGATTCAGTCAAAACCACACTGAGATACCACCTTACACCAGTTAGAATGGCCCAAATCAACAAGACAGTAAACAACAAATGTTGGAGAAGATGTGGAGAGAGGGGAACCCTCTTACACTGTTGGTGGGAATGCAAATTGGTGCAACTGCTTTGGAAAATAGTGTGGAGATTCCTCAAGAAATTAAAAATAGAGCTACTCTATGACCCTGCAATTGCACTACTGGATTTTACCCCAAAGAAGCAGATGCAGTGCAAAGAAGGGCCACATGTACCCCAGTGTTCATAGCAGCAATGGACACAATTGCCAAACTGGAAAGAACCAAAATGTGCTTCAACAGATGAATGGATAAAGAAGATATGGTGCATATATACAATGGAATATTCTGCCTCCATCAGATAGGACGAATACCCAACTTTTGTATGAACATGGACGGGTCTGAAATAGATTATGTGGAGTGAAATAAGTCAAGAAGAGAAAGTCAATTATCTTATGGTCTCACTTACGTGTGGAGTGTGGAGCATAAGGAAAAACATGGAGGGCATTGTGAGAAGGAAAGGAACGGTTAATGGGTGGAAATTGGAGGAGGCAATGAACCATGAGAGACTGTGGACTCTGAGCAACAAACTGAGGGTCTTGGAGGGGTGATGATGGGGGGTCGGGGGAGCCTGGTGGTGGGTATTGAGGAGGGCACGTATTGCATGGAGCACTGGGTGTGGTGCATGAACAATTAATCTTGTAACAGTGAAAAAATAAACGTATTTGAGGAAAAAAATAAACAAAATAAATTACTACTTGAAATGAAAGAAAAAATCAGGCATCTTCAGTCACATGTACTATTCCTTGTTTTTTACAGTATTGCTCACAGTGAAGTTCTGGTGTTTGAAAAATAAAGTAACAAACCTAAAGTAAAAAAAAAAGAAAGAAAGAAAGAAAAGAAAATAGTCTCTTTTACAATTGAATCAAAAAGAATAAATACCTAGGAATGAATATAACAATTGAGGTATATGACCTGTATAGTAGACACCAAAAAACAGATAAAAAGAAATTAAAGACACACATAAATGGAAAGACATTCTGTGCTCATGGATAGAAGAATTAATGCTGTTAAAATTTCCATAGAGCATCTGAGTAGCTCAGTCAAATGTCTGCCTTAGGCTTAGGTCATGATCTTGGAGTCCTGAGATCAAGCCTGGCTTGTGTTCCCTGCTCAGCAGAGAATCTGCTTCTTCCTCTCTGCTGTCCCTCCCCCTCAACTTGTGCTCTCTCTTTTCTCTCTGTCTTTCTCTCTCAAAATAAATACATAAAATCTTTAAAAAAAAAAGTCCATGCTGGCCAAAGCAATCTATAGACTCAATGTAATCCCTATCAAAATTCCAATACTATTTTTGACAAATATAAAACAAATGACCTTAAAATTTTTATGGAACCACAAGACCCTGAGTATCCACACAATCTCTAGAAAGAACAAAGTGAAGGTATCACGTGCTCTGAATTCAAACTTTATTACAAGGAAATAGTTATCAAAATGATATGGTATGGGCATGAAAACAGACACATGCATCAATGCAATAGATTTGAGAATCCAAAAATAAACCAATGCATATATACCTAATTAATTTAAAGCAAAGGAGCCAAGAATATACAATGAGGAAAGGACAATTTCTTCAACAAATGGTCTTGGGAAAACTGGACAGTCACGTGCAAAAGAACCACTATCTTACATTGCATGCAAAATTTAACTCAGAATAAAGTTAATAAAGAAGTCATCACCTCAAGAATTTTTTTTAAGATTCATTTTGCTAATCTGTTTTTTTGTTTGGAATGCTTCATATATTTACTTTAAATGTAGTTATATATAAAGCACAATTTATGTCTCTGATTTGCTATTTGTTTACAATATATTTTATTCTTTTATTCCTCTATCACTGCCTTATTTTATGTTTGTATCCATATATAATTTTAATTCACTTGTTATTTTACTATATATTTAGTTGTCTTAGTTATTCAGGAGAATATAATTAACAACTTAGGACCATCTGGTTCAGATCAATACCAATTAAATTCAATAGTATTTAAAACTTTGTTCCAATATACCTCTGTTTTGCCTCTCCCTTCTTTATGCTATTGTACATATTACGTCTTTATAAGTTGTAAACCTAGTGACAGTTTTATAATTTTTATTTTATGCAGTGGGCTTTTAAATCAGTAAGAAGAATAGAATAATTACAAACAAAATACTTATACTGTCAATTATATGTAATTATGGAATTAACTTTAAAAGTAGGCTTAATTTCTTCATGTGGATTCAAGTTACTATTCTCTCATTTTATTCTGAAGCACTCATTTCCTATAGTGTCTATCTACTTGTGACAAACTCTGTGTTGCTTAATCTAGTAATGATTTAATTAATTTCCTCTTCATTTTTTTTTTAAAGATTTTTATTATTTATTTGTCAGAGATAGAGAGAAAGCGAGCACAAGCAGGGGGAGCGGCAGGCAGAGAGAGAAGCAGGCTCCCTGCCGAGCAGGGAGCCCGATGTGGGACTCGATCCCAGGACCCTGGGATCATGACCTGAGCCGAAGGCAGCGGCTTAACCAACTGAGCCACCCAGGCATCCCATTTCCTCTTCATTTTTTAAGGGAAATCTAGCTAAATAAAAAACTCTTGTTTGCTACTCTTTGTTTCAGGACTTAAATATGTCATTCTAGTGCAATGTGGCTTCTATCACTTACTTTTAGAAATCAGCTGTTACCCTTATTACCCTTATTAGTGATCCCAAGTACTGTTGGAATCATTGTCTTGCTGCTTTCAAGATTCTTTATTTGGGCTTTTATAAGTTCAATCATGATGTTTGTTTCTCTTTGGGTTTATCATACTTGGAATTCACTGAACTTCTGGGATTTGGAGGTTAATGTTTTTCATCATATTTGAGAAGTTTTCAGTTGTTTTATTTCTTCAAATAATCATTCTTCCCCCTTTTCCCCTGCTTTCCTTGGATTCCCGTTATGTATATGATTAATGCTGTCACACATTTAAGTTTTTGAGGATCTGTTCATTTTTACTCATTTACTCATTTTCTGTTCCCTAGACTGGATAATCTCCTTTGACCTAGTAAGATTGACATATATTGAACTCTTCGAGTTCTCTTATTCACTGTTCAAAAGTTCAAATCCTTTGTTTAATACCTCCAGAGAATTTTTTGTTTGTTATTGCACTTTTATACAATAAAATTTGATTTGATTCTTTTTATTATTTCTGTCTTTATTGACATTTTCCATTTCATGAGATTAGGTCACACTTTCCTTTAATTTTTCAAGCATGGCTTCCATTACCTTTTTGAACATATATGTGGTATAGATAATCCTAAATTTTTGTCTATTAAGTCCAATAGCTGGATTTCCTCAGGGAAAGTTCCTATTGATAGTTCATTTTCTTATATAAGTGCCACAATTCTTGATTCTTTAAATGTCTCATAATTTTCCTTTTAAAACTGGACATTTTAATAACATACTTTAGAAAAAAAGACTCTTATCCTTTCCTGGACTCTGCTGCAGTTTGATAGTTTATTGTTCTTCCTCCCTTCCTTTTCAATTTTTGTTTTTGTTTTTGTTTTTTAGTGAACTTCCTGGCATAATTCATAATTCTGTAAAGACTATTATTTCCCATCACTGTTGCCAGTAAAGTCTCTTAGTGGTCAATAGTCTTATAATGATCTGACTCAGCCAGAGCTAAGACATTAGGTCATCCACACGGCCTTACCTAACCATATATCATTCTAGTTCTCAGGAAGATATTGGAGTTTTTAAAGGTCCCTTATTCCTCTAATCTTAGTTTTAAGGTTTTCCTAGCTTTTTGTTTGCCACTACTAAAATCACCAACCCAGGTAATTATAATGTGCTGCTGATTGTTTTCTTTTCTTTTTTTTTTTTTTTTGAATTTCAAAGATGTTTATTGCAGTATTTTTTTATTAACATATAATGTATTATTTGCCTCAGGGTACATGTCTGTGAATCATCAGGCTTACACATTTCACAGCACTTACCATAGCACATACCCTCCCCAATGTCCATAACCAAGCCACCCTATCCCTACGCCCCCTACCTCCCAGCCACCCTCAGTTTGTTTCCTGAGTTTAGGAATCTCTTATGGTTTGTCTCCTTTCAGATTCCATCTTGTTTCTGCTGATTGTTTTCAATAAATACCTTGGTGTTGGGTTTTCACAATGAACAAGGTTTGAGTCACATTAAGTTAATGAAAAGTACTGCAAATGTGTTTTTCCATATAGCTTCCAGATAGATAAAATAATTACAATTTTCCTGGGTGGACTTTTTGAGGAGCTCTAAGCCCAGTCTGTACTCTCCAGTGGCTTCTGGGCTACTGTTTTTCATAGCTGTCATGTTTCTAAGCTGTTTGATTTATGTTTGTTTTGTCTGTAATGAAGACTCTACAGTTATTGCAAACATCTTGTTACTTTCAAGTTCTGAAAAAGTTGATTCTGATAATTTTGACTGTTTTTTCATTGCTTTTCTAAAGAAGTGCCATTTTAGAAGACCTTATTTTGCCATTTTGGAAGTCCAACCTACATTAGATTTTATAATATTCACAAATTTTATGTGGTTTGGATTATTGATTTATTATTTATCTTTTTTTCCTCACTTCTATTTACAAGGCTTGGTGAATAAAAATAAAAACTCATTTAATTGCCAATCTATATTAATCTGCTTACTTTCAAAGGTTTAAGTACTTCTAGGATCTTGGTGTAATAGAATCTTATTTAGTAATATATTGTGTCATTCCTTAAGTAAATTAAAAAAAAATAAGATACTGATATATATTATTACATTTATACCATTTCTCAATATTAAATTATTTAGTGAATAACAATATACCAGACAAGTATTGATATTCACTGAGATCATAAATTTGAAGAAGACATGACTTATGTACTTAAGAAACTGATATAGGACAATTTAAATAGTTGATCCTAATGAAAATGTAAAAGACTCTAAATATGTACATATTATGAATAATTCTATGAAACCTCTTTTCATAATAAAATAATTAATTTTTCAGGTAAAAATTCTGTTTTTCCTACTTTCAAATGATTTCATGATTATGATAATTTTTGGTGCTATTTCCTTATTACGAAAAGACAATACAGTATCCAGTTACTATACTCTAAAGTTACTTTACCTCCTTGGAAAATGCTTTCAAGTGTATTTTTATTCTTAAAATTTTGATTTTCAAAATGTTTTACTTATATAAATAAAAAAATGTAATTACATTTCTTCCATAAGTAAATGGTGACTCTTGGCAAAAGGAAAACATATATATCATACCATGGACATTTCCCCTTGACAGTTACTTATTTTAGAGGCAGTTAATATATTTGTTTTACCTGAAAGATGTCAATTTAAATTTATAGATTAGCAAGTTAAAAAGTGTTTTTGATTCCTAACACACATGACCAAATTCAATATACCTAAAGAGAAAATATGGGAAAAAATGAAAAATAAAAAATAAATTATGTACAAAGAAAGAGAATTGTTGGTAGGAAATAAAAATGGTTTAGAATCCTCAGTGATCCCCAGGAGTTTAGAAGTTCTTTTAAAAGTAGAAGCATAAGCCCAGGTATCTCCTTTACCACATATTTCTTTTTGTAATCCAATCAGTAGTTTAAAATAATATTTCAGATAAAACAATGGGTATATAAATTATGTACACACACACAACTGACTTCAAATTTCCCCTGATTTATATACCGATGCTTTAGTTTCTTTTACAGTATAAAGCACTACAAAACATGGATTTGTATATAACATTTTCTTTATCCATTCATCTGTCAAAGGACCGTAAGATTTATTCTCCATCTTGGCTATTGTGAATAATGTTGCAATGAAGAGGGGCGCCTGGGTGGCTCAGTTGGTTAAGCAACTGCCTTCAGCTCAGGTCATGATCCCGGAGTCCTGGGATCGAGTCCCATGTCCCACGTCCAGCTCCCGGCTCCATGAGGAGTCTGCTTCTCCCTCTGACCTTCTCCCCTCTCATGCTCTCTCTCACTGTCTCTATCTCAAATAAATAAATAAAATTAAAAAAAATGTTGCAATGAACATGAAAGTGCAGACATATTTTTGAGGTAATGGTTTCATTTCATTTGGAAATATACCCAGGATTGGGATTGCTGGATAATATAATTCTATTTAATTTTTTGAGAAATGTCCATATTGTTTCCCATATTGTCTGTCCCAAATTACATTGCCCCCAGCAGGACACAAAAGTTCCCTTTTCTCCACATTCTTGCCAATATTGTTATCTTTTATCTTCTTGATATTAGCCATTCTAATAGGTGTGAAGTGATATCTCATGATTTTGATTTATATGTCTCTAATGACTAGTGATGTTGAGCACCTTTTCATACAATTGTTAGTCATTTAAATTTCTTCTTTTATGTCTATTAGGACTTTTGCCCATTTTTAAATAGAATTATTTACATTTTTGGTATTGAGTTGTATGAGTTACTTCTATATTCTGGGTATTAATCCACTATTAGATATATAATTTGCAAATAATTTCCCTTTCGGTAGATTGCATTTCATTTTCTTGATTATTTTCTTTGTTGTACTGAAGCTTTCTAGTTTAATGTGGTCTCCCTTGTCTCTTTTGGCTGTTGTTGCCTATGTTTTGGGTGTCCTATCCAAAACAATTTTGCCAAGACTAATTTCAAGAAGGTCTTTGCTTATGTTTTCTTTTAGAAGTTTTATGGTTTCAGTTCTTACATTTATGTCTTTAATCCATTTTGTGTTGATTTTTATGTATGCTTTGTGTTAGTGATCCAATTTTAATCTTTTGCATGTAGATACATAGTTTTCCCATCATCACTTGTTGAAGAATCTATCCTTATCCTTACCTTGTTGTTCTTGGAACACTTGTCAATAAGCAGTTGACTACAAATGTGTGGGTTTATTTCTGGAATCTATATCCTATTCATTGGTCTATATGTTTATATCTGCTGTTTTGGTTCCTATAGCTTTGTAATATAATTTGAAGTTACAAAATGGGATCCTACAACTTTCTTTTTACTTAAGATTGATTTGGCTATTTGGGGTCTTATGATTCTGTATGAATTTAAGATTTTTTATCTTTCTGTAGAAAACATCATTGTGATTTGGATAGGTATTGCATTGAATCTACAAATCACTTTGGGTAATATGACTATTTTAACAATATTATTTATTCCACTTCATAAACATGGAAACATGAGATATCTTTCCTTTTGTATCTTTAAGAATTTCCTTCATCAGTGTATTAGAAACTTCAGTGTATAAGTCTTTCTTTTTTTTTTTTTAGTGTATAAGTCTTTCATCTCTTTAATTCCTAAGTAATGCATTCTTTTTGTTGCTGTTGTGAATAGGATTGTTTTCCTAATTCCTCTTTCAGATAGCTTGTTGTTAGTATATATTTATGCCACGAATTTTTATGTCAACTTTGTATTCAACAAATTAACTGAATTTGCTTATTAGTTTAAATGATTTTTTGGGGGGTTTTCAGTTTTTCCCTTTTCATTATGATGTTAGCTGTGGGTTTTTCAAATACAGCCTTATTATGTTGACATTTGTTTCTTTTGTACCATTTTTTGCAAGTTTTTATAATGAAAAGAATCTGAAGTTTGTCAAATGCTTTTCTGCATTTACTGAGATGATCATATGATTTTTATCTTTTATTCTGCTAATGTGGTATATCACATTGATTTTTTTGTGTTAAATCATTCATGTATCAGAGTACTAAATCCAACTTACAATCTTTTTAATGTGCTATTGGTTCTGATTTCCTAGTATTTCACTGAGGACTTTTGCATCAATGTTCATTAAGGATATTGGCCTGTAGTTTACTTTTTAAAAAAAATCTTTAGCATTGAAATCAGGGTAATTCTACCTTCATACAATCATTTTGAGAGTGTTTCTTCTTGTAAGAGTTTAACAAAGATCAGTATGAATTCTTCTTTGAATTTTTATTAATATTCACTCATGTACCCTTTTGATTTTGAGTTTTTCTTTGTTGGAAGGTTCTTGATCACTAATTCAATCTCTTTGTTATTGCCCTAATAAAAGCCATATCCATAATTAAATTTTCACTGTCAAATTTTTGTTATATGTCTGTTATTATTTCATTGGAGTTATGAAAGGTGATTAAGAATCTGACTCACTATGAATTATATTTCTTTACATGTGGTATTAATATTACTTTAAAAATATGCTACTTTTAGAATGATTTCCTTATTTCTTCTAAGTGTAATAAAAACTCTGGAAATGACATGTAAAACAAACAAAAGGACATTTTGAAAGGAGAGGGGATGTCATTAAGTTAGGGATCCAGAGACCTCAGGACCTGACGGATAATATGGTGAAAACTCGGTTTTTCTTTTTGCATCATATATTCCAAATAAGAGAGTAGAGAGCTTGGGCCCAGAAACACCAATGATTACAGACGAAACAAACAAATAGAAAAAACAAACAAAACAAAACAATAAGCATGAACTCTATCTGGCCATATGATCTGAAAAGGGGCAGTCAGGCAAAAAATGTGGTCCATTAATTACTCTACTTTGGACAAATGCTACAGAAAAATTGGCCTTACTCCCACTCCTACCAGCAAAGATCTAGATTCCTACTCTTGCCAAACTGTAATGAGATTATATCCTGGGCCATAGAGAAGATGTCAACTAATTAAAAAAGAAGTGAAATCATACAGAGTATGTTCTTTGAGCAGTAGATCAGACTAGAAATCAATTCTAGACAGATAACAGGAAAATCCTAAAATACTTAGAAACTAAACATTACACTTCTAAAGAATTCCGTTGATCAAAGAATAAAACTTGAAGGAAATTAAAAGCACATTGATTTTTCATTAAAATAGAAATGCAATTTATCAAAATTTGTGAAACACAGTAAATTCTGTGATAAGAAGGAAATTTTGGAATTAAACATTTGTATTAGAAATAAAGAAGTGTCAAATCAGTGATCTTAAAATACCACCTTGTGAAATTCGAAAAAGAAGAACAACATAAAACTAAAGCAACCAGAAGGAAGCAAGTTAATAAATTTAAGAGCAGAGTTCATGTAATTGATTCTAAAACTCTAAGAGAGAATCAATGAGAAAATAATTTCAGTTTTTTGAAATGTTTCTACCAAGACTAACAAAAAAATAGAGATGAGGCATGAATTACTCACAGGAATGAGACAAGTTTATCATTATAAAATCTTCAGAAATTCAAAGTGAAATACTAAAATTAGGTGAACTGAAGTGAAATTCAAAGTGAAATAAAGAAATAAGGATTATGGAAATACTATAAGAAAATTGACACACATAAATTTGACAATTTAGATAGAATTGACTAAGTCCTTGAAAATAAAAATGACCACAACTTATTAGAGAGTAATAGATGATTTGAATAGATATCTACTAAGTAAATTGAAATAATACTTTTAAAAAATCTCAAAAAGGAAACCTCGCAGCCCAGATATTTCCACTTAAGAATTCTACCAAATCTTTAAAGAAGAATCAACAATTCTACATGGTACTTACTAAATGCTTTCCCTTAAAATATTTTTTAGGAGAAAATATTTCCCCTAAAATAAGGAAAGCACAAAATGTCCACAGTTGCCACCGATAGTGATATAGTATTTAAATTTGTAGCCAACACAATAGGCAATAAAATGAAAGGAATGTGATACAGATCAGAAAAAAATAAATATATCTTCCCTACATTCTCATGTCTTGATGATCTAATGAAGATTTCAAGGAATCTTAAAAACAAAAACAAAAAAACACCTAGAACTAATAGGTGTATTTATACTGGTTTCAGGGTACAATGTAAATATAAAACATTAATTATATTTCCATTTGTAACAATATTTGAAAAACAAAATTTTAAAAAGCAAAACCAGTGACATTCTCTTAGAAAATGATTTTCCTAAATGTAAATCTAACAAAATATGTATGGAGTTTGTTTGATGAAAAGTACACAATGCAGAATAAGTCAATCAAAAAGATCTAAAAAAAAAGAGAAAACTATCTAGTTTCCATTGTTTTAAGAAATCAACATAGCATAAGATGAAAATTCTCTTCAGATTGATTAAGTCTTTTATGACATCCTTAGCAAAATACCAATGAGATTATTCATCGATACAGATAAGGTAAATAGCAAATGTCTATGGAAAGACAAAGGGACTAGAATAGCTAAATTCTAAATTCTAAAAAATAAGAATAAAATAGAAGAAATCATTTCTTTCAAGTATTATATATATTCAGAATTATATGATATTGACAAAGAGGTAAATAAAACAAGAAATAATACCACACAAGTATGACTAACTGATTTTGACAAAGCCGTAAAAACAATTCAGTAGAGGAAAAATAGTCTTTACAACAAATGTTGCTGAAATAATTGGGCATCTATAGACAAAAGAGTGAAGGTTGGTTAAATCTCCCAGCTTACAGAAAAAAATTAACTCAGATGTGTTATATATTTAAAGGCAAGCTTATAGAACTTTTTTTAAGATTTATTTATTTATTTTTAGAGAGAGAGAGAGAGGGAAAGAGAGTGTGTGCACATGGGGGAGGAGCAGAGGCTGAGGTAGAGAGAAACTTTAACAGAGTCCCTGCTCAGCATGGAGCCCCATGTGGGTCTCAATTTCATGACCCTGAGATCACCATCTGAGCCGAAACCAAGAGTCAGACACTTAACTGACTGTGCCACCCAGGTTCCCCTAGCCTATAGACCTTTTTGAAGATAGCATAGGAGAAAAATCTTTGATACCTGGGGCTTGTTGAAGAATTCCTGACATGACATCAAAAGCATAATCTATAAAAGAAATAACTGGTAAATGGGGTTTATGAAAATTTTAAAACTTGTTTGTTCATCATACCTGTTAAGAAGATGAAAGATAAACTTTGGGAGAATTTAGAAGAAAATATTTGCAAACAACATATCTAACAAAGCATCATATATAGAATATATAATCAACACATAAGGAGAGCCTGGGTGGCTCAGTGTGTTAAGCTTCTACCTTCAACTTAAGTCATGATCTTAGGGTCTGGGAATCGAGCCCGGTGTCGGATCCCTGCTCAGTGGGGAGTGTGCTTCTTCTTCTCCTCCTTCACCTCCCTGTTCTTTCACGTGCTCTCTCTCTCTTTCCCTCTCTCAAACAAATAAATAAAATCGTAAAAAAAACTAAAAAACTCAATAGCAAAACAAAAATACAATTGAAAAGTGGTAAAAAAAAATAGACATTTCACTAGAGGAAACATATAGATAGAAATGGGCAGAAAGCTGTTCATCATTGCTAGCCATTAGGGAAATGAAAATTAAGACTATGATAAGGACTACTAAAATAAAAAGTAGTAACAATTCCAAATGCTGGTGAGGATGTAGAGAGACTGGATTCCTCATACATTACTACTGGAAATGTAACACATTAATAACCACTCTGAAAAATAATTTGGCATTTTCTTTAAAACTGAACAAACATTTTCCATACCATGGAACAACTGTGCTCCTGGGCATTTATCCCAGAGAAATGAAATCTCATATCCATGCACAGTATTGTTCATAACAGCTTTATTTGCAATAACTAAACACTGGAAACAAGCAAATGTCCCTCAACAGGTAAATGGTTAAACATATATCCAAATAATGGGATACTACTGTGCAACAAAAAATAACAATATATTGATTGTTTAGACAATTTAGATTTAGACAATCTAGACAAATCCCAAGGGCATTATGCTGAGTGAAAAAACCTAAAGCTCAAAATGTTACATACTGCATAATTTATTTTATATAATAGTCTCAAAATGACAAAATTATAGAAATGAAAAAGTAGATTAGTTGTTGCTAAGATTTAGAAATGGTAGAAGTGACAGATGGATCAACATGATGAAGGAAGTCCTGTACCTCGACTATGGAAATGGTTCCACAAATGCACACGTTAGTGTTGACATGGAACTATACACATATTGCACCAATGTCAAATTCCTATTTTTTATATTATACTACAGTTACATAAGATATAACCATTGGGTGAAACAGGATGAAGGGTATATAGATTATCTCTGTATTATCTTTATAACTACTTATGAATTTATATTCCACAATAAAATGTTTTGATAATGGCTACATTACTATTTATATGTGTAGTTATAGTTTTATAATAATAATAAATCTGACTGAAAAATTCAATGCCTTATTACCTTCAGTCTAAGAATAAAGAGATTTCCTGTCTAAAATATGTCACAGTGTCTGCTTATATACTCTATCACTCATCACTGTGCAAAATCAGGAAAATTCAGATAAACAGAAATGTTGACTATGTAATATCAATGGCTGTGGTCTTGTGAAAATCAATAGAATTTTATTTTTGTTAAAAACACCATATTAATGAGCATTTCAAGTGCAATTTTCCATAAGCACGTTGCTTTCAATGTAAAATGTCAATATTTTTTCCAGTTTGTGTTCTTATTACTTTAGAAGACACAGAACCTAAATTTGAGTAATAGTCAAAGAATCATGAAACGATATTTTTTCTTATTTTGTGAATTGTTTATAGCTTTTGAAGGTCTCTTGACACACAAAATTTTTAGTTTTAATAAAAAATATACATATGCACATACACACATTATGGATACACACACACACACACACACACACACACACAGGTGTTTTGGAATCCCATCGTGAAACAATCACTTAATCCCAAATAACAAAAATATAATAATCCCATGTTTTCTTATAAATGTTTTTAATCTCAGCTCTTGCATTTAGGTCTACAATCTATTTTTTGTTAACTTTTTCTATGGTTTGATGTAAAGTTTCAAAATCATTCTTTTGCATGAGGATATCGTAGCACCATTTATTGCAAAGATTATTTTTTCTTCATTGAATTGCCTTGGCAGACTTTCTGAAATCAATTGACTATAAGAGAGATGGTTGTTTTTGGACTGCTGATTTTTATTGCACTATGTCTATCCTTATGACAGAGATGTCAATATACTGTCTTGATTACCATAGCTTTGTAGTAAGTTTTGAAATTAGGACGTGTGTGTTGTTCAATTTCATTCTTTCTCAACTTTTGGCTGTTCTGGATACTTTGCATTGTCTGTCATAAAATTTTAAGATTAGCTTGACAATTTCCATGATAAAAACCGCTGGCTTTTTGAAAGGGTTTTTATTGACTCTATTGTTCAATTTAGGAATAAATTGCTTTTTTCACAATATTGCCTTCATTAATGAGTATAAGACATCTTTCCCTCTATGCAAATCTTTTAAATTTCTTACAACAATGTTACCTATTTCCAGTATACAAGTTTGTACTTCTTTTGATGGTATTTTCTTATTTCATTACTTTAAATGTTATTATAAGTAGAATTGTTGCATTAATTTATTTTGGAAATTGTTCATAGCTTGTATATATAAATATAATTGATATTTGTATGTTGATTTTGTGTACTACAACATTGCTGAAATCATTTATTAGTGAAAATGTATTCAGAGGGTTCCTTATTATTCTCAATACACAACATCAGCATGTGTGAATTGAGATAGTTTTATTTCTTTTTATTGCCTAATTGTCTTGGCTAGACCATCTGGTACAATGTTGAGTAGGAGTGGTAAGGCAGAGTTCCTTGTCTTGTTCTTTTTTTTTTTTTTCCTTGTCTTGTTCTGATCCTAGCAGAAAAGCATTTATTCTTACTATTAAGTATGATGTTTACTGCGGGTTATACACAGATATTCTTTATTAGATTGAAAAATTTCCCATATCTTCTTACACTGAGTTTTTATTATGAAACGGTGTTGGCCTTATGAAATTTCTGTATTTCTGTATTTACTGAGACAATACATGTATCTTAAATTCTATTAATATGGTGTATCACATTGATTGTTTTGGGGTGGATAAACCAATCATGAGTTAATGTAATAAATCCCGCTTGGTCACGGTTCATAATTCTTTTAATACATTGATGGATTTCATTTGTATTAGTATTAAAATATTAATGCTATTAAATAATACAATATCTTGTATAATAATATTGTTAGTATTTTTTTATTAATGAAGTAATTTTCTTTATGGGAAGTCCTCAAACTATTAATTCAATCTCTACTTTCAGTAGGTCTAATCAACTTACCATTTCTCCTAGAGTCACATTTTGTAGTATGTGTTTTTCTATAAATTTCATCCTTTCATCTAAGTTACCTAGTTGAGGTTGGCAAAAAGTTGTTCCTGTATTTCCTTTTTATCTTTTTTTATCTGTTTCATCAGGAATGATATCCTCTCTTTCATTCATGATTTTAGCAATCTGTGTCTTCTCTTTGCTTGATGAAACTTCCCGAGGGGATTTTGATTTAACTGATTTTTCAAAGAATCAACTTTTGATTTTGTTCATATTATCTACTGTTTTTATTTTATTTTTTTCTGCTCTAACCTTTATTGCTTTCTTTGTTCTGCTTGCTTTGATTTTAATTTAGTATTCTTTATCTAGTTTCTTTATATGAAAATCTAGGATGCTGATTTGAGTCTTTCTTGATATACACATTTATAGACATGAACGTACTTCCATCACTGAACTATCAGCATTTCACAAATTTTAATAGTTTTTGTTTTTCATTTATCTCAAAATATTTACTAATACCTCTTGTGCTTTAACCTTAGACTCACTGATAGTTTCAAAGTTTTCCTTTTCCCCAGCACATACAGTCAATTCTTACTATTTGTGGATTCTGTATTTCTAAATTTACCAACTTGCTAACATTTATTTTTACTTCCAAATCACTATTCATGGTGCTCTCATGGTCATTTGTGGATATATGCAAAGCAGTGAATAATTTTAGTAATACAGTTTGCACTTTCTTGGCAGAGGTCAGACAAGGTAACACTTGGGCTCCTTGTTTCAGCTCTCATACTGTGAGATGTATACAAGAAAATGTCTTTTTTTCAGTCTATTTAGTGAAAAGATTTTCACATTTTTGTATCCGTGACTTTGTTTTTTAAAATGACCACAAAGGCGCCCCTTTGGCTCAGCAGGTTAAAGCCTTTGCCTTTGGCTCAGGTCATGATCTCAGGGTCCTGGGATCGAGCCCCACATCAGGCTCTCTACTCAACGGGAAGCCTGCTTCCCCATCTCTCTCTGCCTGCTTCTCTGCCTACTTGTGATCTTTCTCTCTCTGTCAAATAATTAAATAATAAAATGACCACAAAGATGGGACAACTGGGTTGCTCGGTCCTTGAGTCGGCCTTTGGCTCAAGTCACAATACCAGCGATGGAGCCCAGCATCCTGCTACCTGCTCAGTAGGCAGCCTGCTTCTCCCTCTCCCACTCCCCTTCCTTGTGTTCCCTCCCTTCTTGTCTCTCTCAGTCAAATAAATAAATAAAATCTTAAATAATAAAATAAAATGACCACAAAGCATAGTGCTAAAATGCTGTTTGGTGCTCAAGCGCAAGATCATTAGGGGCACCTGTATGTCTCACTTGGTTAAGCCTCTGCCTTTGGCTCAGGTCATAATCCCAGCCCAGCATTGGGCTCCCTGTTCAATGAAGAGCCTGCTTCTCCTTCTGCCTCTGCTCCTCACCCCCAACTCATGTTCACTCTTGCTCACTCTCCTTTCTCTCTCTCTTTCTCTCTAATAAATACATTTTGAAAATCTTAAAAAAAATTTAAAAAAGAACCTGTAATATGCTTACAGAGAAAATACAAGTGTTGGATAAGCTCTGTCTGGGCATGAGTTATAGCGCTGGTGACTGCAACTTCAATATTAAAGACTCAATAGTAATATTAAATAAGTTGTCTTTAAACAAATACACACATGAAACAAAGTTATGTATTAATCAGTTGATGAAAATGCTGTGACCAGAGGCTCACAGGAACTCAACTCTGTATTTCCCTTAGAAGCAATGTTTCAGTATTTGCTGAATTACTGTTCATGAAGACTTTACAGAGAATAAATATAATGAATAACAAGAATCAACTGCATTTATGAAGTTCCCCAATTTTCTTCTGTTGTTTATTCTAATTTAATCTCATACTTGATGGAAAATATATTTTATATGATTTCAATCCTTTTGATGTACTGAGGTTTTTGTATGTCATAGCATCGGCCTATCCTGAAAAATATTCAAGACAAAATAGTCTGCTGTTTTGGGATGAAATGTCCTATAGATGTCTGTCCAAGGTAGCTGTTTTCTTGTTTTTCAAATTTTCTCTTTACTCATTTATCTTCTTCCCAGTTGTTCCATCCATAATTGTAAATGAGACATTGAAGTTTCCAATTATTATTGTGCAGTTGTCTACATCTCCCTTCAATCTGCTTTTGCTTCATCCATTTGAACTAATATTACTAGGTGCATATATATTTATAATTCTTATGTCTTTCTGACAAATTCACTTTTTCATCACTATAAATTGTCCTTCTTTCTCAATTGACAATTATTGTTTGAAGTTTACTTTTTCTGATATTAGTGTAGCCACTTTAGTTCTGTTTTATTATTGTTTCTATGGCATTTTTTACCTTCAATCTGTTTCTGAATCTAAAATGTATCTCTTATAAACAACATTTAATTGAACAATGTTTTTATTTATTTTCTTCAATCCCTACCTTAAACTGAGGTATTTAACCTTTTTACATCTAATGCAATCACTGTAAATGGAGAATTTTCATCTGCCATTTTCCTCATTTATTTCTTACGTTTATTACGTTTTTTGTTCCGCTATTCTTTGATTCCTGCTTTCTTTTGTGTTAAATAGAAACTCTTTAATGCAGATTTTTAATTCCTTTTGCTTCTCTTATTACATAATGTTATTTTGTCAATGGTTACTGTGGGTATTAATACTAATATCTTAATTTAAATCAATCTCATTCTTATTAATATTAACTCAATTTCTGTTATTTAGAAGAAATTTTGCTGCAACACACAAACTCTGTTCACTCCCCCTTCCTCTGTACTTTTTTTGCCATACAAATTACAGATTTATACATTTTAAGTATATCGATAGAGTTTTATAATTATTGCTTCATATAATTGTCTTTTAACTGTTTTTTTCTTTTTTTTTGAGATTTCATTTATTTATTTGACAGATGATAAAGGGATCACAAGTAGACAGAGAGGCAGGCAGAGGGAGAGGGGGGAGCAGTCTCCCTGCTGAGCAGAGAGCCCCATGTGGGGCTCAATTCAGGACTCTGAGATCATGACCTGAGCCAAAGGTAGAGTCTTTAACCCATTGAGCCACCCAGGTGCCCCTAACAGTCTTTTTTCAATACATTGAAGATATTATCTCATTGTATACTAGCTTCTATGGTTTCTAATAACAAATCATCTATTAATATTTTTATTTTTTTATCCTAGTATTATTGATGACTCCATGTATGTGATAAGTTATTTTCTTTTGCTGCTTTCAAGATTTTCTCTTTGCCTTTGATCATCAAATTGACCATGATAAGTCTAGATACAGTTCTTTTTCATTTTATCCTACTTGGAGTGTGTTTTTTTTTAATATAGCTGATTGTTGACACACAATGTGACACTAGTTTCAGGTGTACAACATTGTGATTCAACAAGTCTATATGCTATGTTATGCTCACCACAAATGTAGCTACCATCCGTCACCATACAATGTTATCATAATATCATCGACTATATTCCCTAGGCCAGACTTTTTTTTTTAAAGATTTTATTTATTTATTTGAGAGAGAGAGCGAGAGAGAGCATGAGAGGGGAGAAGGTCAGAGGGAGAAGCAGACTCCCTGTGGAGCTGGGAGCCCATGTGGGACTCGATCCCGGGACTCCGGGATCATGACCTGAGGCTGAAGGCAGTCACTTAACCAACTGAGCCACCCAGGTTAGGCCAGACTTTGTATTCCCATGACTTACTCATTCTCTAACTGGAAGCTTGTATCTCTTACTCCCTCTCACATATTTTGTCCATTGAATTATTGAATATGTAGATTATTTTTTATCCATTCTGAGTTCAAACTATTATTTCTTTTAGTACATTTTCTATCTCTTTCTATTTTTCTTCTTGGACTTTCTTTATATACAGGTATGTTTGCTAGCATGCCACGGATTTCTGAGTTGCTGGTCATTTTTCATTACTCTTTGTTATATTTCTGTTGCTCTGATTGGATAATCTCCATTGGCCTATATTCAAGATTATTGATTCTTTTTTCTGCCAGCTTAACTCATTTTGACTCCCATTAGTAAATATTTCATTTCAGTTAATGAGTATTTCAACTATAGATACTCTATTTTTTATGTAAACTCTCTATTGTTACTTTCTGTTTGGTAAGACACCATTGTCATATTTTTCTTTAGTTCTTTAGACATTGCTTTCTTTAGTAATTTAAACATATTCATTATAGCTGACTTAAAGTCTTTGTCTACTGAATCCAAAATCTGAGTCCCATTCAAGACATAATCTGTTAGTTGGTATTTATCTTGTTTATGTATATAATTTTCTGCTTTTTACACATATGATAGTTTTTTGGTGGAAAGTATATATTTTAGATAATATCTTGTAACACCTTTGGTGTTATAGTCTTCTAATTTCCCAAGGTTGATTGTTGGTGTTGGTTTTGTTATTGCTGTTTCTTTGTTTGGCACTTTCTTGCATTAATTCTATAGAATTTGTGTTCTCTGTAGTGTGTTCACAATAAGTTCTCCGTTAGTTTGTTTTAGAGTTTCCTAAAACTAGGAAACTAGAGTTTCCTAAAACTGTTTCCTCTCCCCTTTGTTCTGTTTTGTATTGTACTGTTTTGTTCTACATCTTTAAGTCTAGCTGCCCATTGGTTATATCTAGGTCAGCCAACTATTGGTCAGATGATTTCATTATATGTGTTGCTTATAAGTCTGTTATTCTTTACCAAGGAAATCTGCATATGAAGGCACATCTTCCAATTTCAGGACACTTATAAGACAAAGTTAACTCTAATCTTCTGCCTATATGTGGTCTCTAGTTCAGTCAAAGTAAGCGATTTGTGCCTTTTCTTTTTCCAGGTCTTTCCTAGACATGCACATATCAACATAAATCTCCATGAATACATCAGAGTTTTCCTAAACTTAAAATCATTGCCTAGTTTTCTACAACTTTCTTTTAAATTCCAGGCCAGGCTTTTGTTTGTTCCAGTTGAAATCTCGGGCTTAGATAGTCAAAATGTTGCCAGCAGTCTGATATTATCGCTCTCTATGTCCTAGGGTAGATCCCCTCTTTTCTTTTCTCCTCTCCCCTTGCTGAGCTAAGCTCTGAGTCACATAACCACCACACTAAGAATAGAGACTTCTTAGGAAGCTGCAAATAAAACCAAATTACTGACTCTGCTCTGGATGAGGTCAGACCTCTCAAGTATTTGCAATGCTGCTGGCTTTTGGCTATAAAGCCACGGTCTGGGAAAGGAGGGGTGTTTAAATATCTTTGAATTAAAACTTTAAGTTGAACCCCATTATGTTAGTGAGTGAGGTCTAGCAGTTTCTCTTGCAGAGACAATTTTCTGTTCATTCAGTCATTTTGGTTATTTTCCATTTTTGTCTATTTGGCTAATTTCTAGAATACTTGAAAACAGATGCTTGATTTCAGTTGCTTTGCAGGCATTTCCACTGTTTTTGAGGGAGGGCAAGTTTACTGAGGCCCTCTAGCTGCTATTCCACAAATCACCGTCCTCTAGTTGATTTAAAGTTTTGTTTTATTGTTGGATTTTGAAAGTTTTTGGTGTTATTTATTTATTTAATCAGAACTCACTTTTTCCTTTCACTCTGAAAGTGGAAGCACACATTCAATATTGGGAGTCTTTTTAATATAAATATTCTATTTTTCTCTGCTTTATTTACCCTTTTCTATTCATCGTGAATGCTATTTGTTCCAGCAGCGGATTCAAAGAATCATTTCTCATTTATTTATTTATTTATTTGACAGAGTAAAAGAGATTACAAGTAGGCAGAGAGATAGGCAGAAAGAGAGGGGGAAGTAGGCTCCCTGCTAACCAGAGAGCCCAATGCGGGCTCAATCCAGGACCCTGAGATCATGACCTGAGCCAAAAGCAGAGGCTTTAACCCACTGAGCCACCCAGGCGCCCCTCACAGAATCATTTTTCATCTTATATTTTCCATATTTTATGCTACTGCATTTTGAGAGAATCCCTCAGCTATTGTTTCAACCTTTCACTGTTTCTATTATGTTACAGATTTTTATTTCAAATGTGATCTTCATATTTCATAAAATCACTACTTATTCTATTTCATAAAAGCTAGTTTTTAAAAATTAGCTGCAAGTCTTTCTAAGCACTCTGAGAAGGTTACTATATATTCTCCTTTAGGGAGATTATTTTGGGTAATTGTTGAGAATGAGATATTGTGGCTGAGGATAACCTGGAAGTCTGTCTGATGGAGTAGAGTCTTCTATCATTTCTAGAGATCTTTGGGGCCCTTGAAGCTTGATCCACACTCACAGCTTCAGCATGAGATAAACTCCTTATCTCTACCTTAACAAAAGCTCATGGTAAAGGAGGGATTGACTAGCCTATATATTCAAAAAGAATTTTCAGGGGCACCTGGGTGGCTCAGTGGGTTGGAACCTCTGCCTTCAGCTCAGGTCATGATCCCAGGGTCCTGGGATCGAGCCCCATATCGGGCTCTCTGCTCAGCAGGGAGCCTGCTTCCCCCTCTCTCTGCCTGCCTCTCTGCCTGCTTGTGATCTCGCTCTCTCTGTCAAATAAATAAAATCTTTAAAAAAAAAAAAGAATTTTCAAATAATTATCCTGACAATTGAACCACTACTCATTATCACTCTTCACTCATTCACACGGAGAACCCCTGAGTGAGAATCATTCAACTGAATCTTTTTAAAGATTTTATTTATTTATTTGACACAGAGAGAAAGAGAGAGAACAAGTAGGGCAGATTGACAGGGGAGGGGGAGGGAGAAACAGTCTCCTCCACTGAACAGAGAGCCCAATGTGGGGTTCAATCCCAGTACTCCAGCTACCATGACCTGAGCTGAAGGCAGATGTTTATCTGACTGAGCCACCCAGGTGCCCCTCAACTGAATCTTTTTAATGGTCTTCTTCTTTGGGTTATGGGTTCTTCTATGCATCTTTTTATTTTTATGCTGATGGTAAAAATTCCTTTTTTTCTTTTTCTTTCCCTAAACTTTCTGCCAATTTTAGGATATTTTGAACATGTAACAGAAGTATGTTGGTATTCTCAAGTCGTCTGAGAAGAGCACATGTGCTCTTATCCTCACAAAAACCATGGACTGTAATATTCTCCATCTTATGCTGGAGGATGCTCAGCCTGAGCTTAGATATCTCATCCTACATAACAGGCATCATATTTATATATGGAAGCTGGAATTCTTTAGCTATTTTTAAGATTTTATTTATTTATTTGAGGGAGAGCTGAAATACAGAGGGAGAGTGAGAGGAAGAAGCAGGGTCCCTGCTCAGAGCCTGATTCAGGGTTGATCCCAGGACACTGGGATCATGACCTGAGCCAAAGGCAGACACTTAACCAACCGAGCCAACCAGGTGCTTCCAGAGCTCTTTAACTGTTAAGCTCATATTCTTACTATTACAGGGTAATGACTTGTATAAAAATTAGATAAACAATAAATAGCACATAAAGATAAATTGTATTATAAGGTTTAACAAATTTCAATAACTGATATTTGTTTAGTTTGTCTTTGTTAGTTAAGGCTAGGACAAGTGAAGCAATAACTTATTTTCTTCACATCTTTATTTACCGATGTGTCTTTTATGTTCAAACTAAAAATAAACTTTTTATACAACCTTAATGGTTATAAGAAAATATTCACAAATTGTTCTCCAAAATCACAAAAGTTTTACAATGTACTTATGGAAGTATATGGAGACCTCATGACACATAGCTTTCAAAATATTTCTCAAAATACTGTGAGTAGGGGGCGCCTGGATGACTCAGTTGGTTGAGTGACTGCCTTTGGCTCAGGTCATGATCCTTGAGTTCCGGGATCGAGTCCCACATCGGGCTCCCAGCTCCATGGGGAGTCTGAGTCTTCCTCTAAGCTTCTCTCCTCTCATGCTCTCTCTCACTTTGTCTCTCTCTCAAATAAATAAAAATCTTTAAAAAAAATACTGTGAGTAGAAATTATCACTTTGATCTCTTTTATGTTAATCTAATATAAGAAAGTTGATTTTTCTAGGTAAAATAAAATTTTCTTCAAGTAACGTGGAATTTTATATCATTGATTAGTTTTGAAACTGTTTCTCATTTCTTCTCTTTTATAAAATATTTAAACAAATGATATTAGGAATATGATAAAATACTATCTTTGGTAAATATTTATTTATAAACTATCAGTCATATCAAATTGTTTCATGCTTTATATCCCTACAAATTATGTCAAAAATTGTATATATACAACTTACTTTTGTAAAATGAAATTTTTTTTATATCCATGGATTAATTAATTTGCTGGGTATTTTTGTTGTTATACTGATTATTTTTCAGTAGATTATTTATTTATTTGTTTGTTTTATTTAGATTATGCCATTTAAAGTATACAATTGTTAACTATCAAAAACAACTGTAAATTGAGGAGCTGTCCAAAAAAAAATGGGTGAGGAATTTGAAATTAGAGGGACAAAGACTATATTCCAAAAATACATTTTGAAAACTGCTTAATGTAATGCTAATGTCTATGATTTACTTCAAAATGTGTGAAGATACTATGGCTTCATGGACAAATAAAAGGATGGATACATAGATAAAGAAGTGTAGTGAAATGTAAGTCATAGAATTTAGTGTGTAGAGGACTTTTACTGTAAATTATTTAAAGTATGTTGTATGTTTGAAATTTTTCATAATAAAATATTGAGAAGGTGTTTACCATCCTCAACTGTAAAATAATGATCTAGTGTAATTTAAGAAATTATTGTCTCTTGCTCCCCGGCAAGCATCAGGGTAGGCCTTAGAAATATAGTGTTATAAGTCATATTCTTTGTGTTTAAAAGTTGTTGAGGAAGCATGCTAATGAACAATTTCCATGTAGGATGGTTACCAATGTTATGATATACATAAATTTAGAAAAGTTATACAATATACAGAGATGTTTCTGTCCCTGTTTTGGAGACAGGGACTCAGGGCAAATTTTCCACACTGAAATTTTAAAAACTAATAAAATTAATAAGACACAGAAAATATCTTAAACATTTAATAAAGGACACAAACTTGGGTTATGGTTATAAACTTGAATTTTTTTAATGTGGGAAGGACACCAAGCTTATATATGTTAACCATCTTTACTAACTTCTCTCCTAATAATAAAAGCTGTTATTTTTGGATATTTCCTTAGTCATTATGCTAGATTCTTGAATGATAAAATCATTCATCAGTGATTTTACTTTTTTTTTTTTTTTACTGTCTTCTATGTGCCAGGCCCTGGGGATATTTATTTCTATACTCTCCTTGAAGAGTAGCAATTGTAATTTGGTGATAGGTTGCTCCAGGTAGTATAGGTAGAAAATGGTAAAAAGGAGATTTTTTTAACTCAAGGCTACTTGATTCTAATTTTCATTCCACAGCATCATGTTGCCTATTCCCTTATTTTAAAAAAAATATTCTAACAGAGGAAATGCTGAATCCTCAAATGACATCAATTTCAATCACAAGACATCCTTATGATACATAAGTCCAATAAGTCCAATAATGTGACACATGCCGGCATTCTCCTTAATGTTCTCCTGTGATGGTACTTTTTATTATTGCTCACAAGTTGCAATTATAAATAACATTTGTGCTAGTTTTAATTCTTAAACAATTTTTATGTCAGCAGAGGTGATACACACCAGTATGGCCAAATGATCCCATAAAGCTGATTAGTTAGTTTCATCTGTGTTAAATAGTCTCCGTATTTAATTTGGTATTTTCAGTGTTACCCTTAGAGGTATTATTATCCTTCATTCTATAGAAGGAGGTGGTGACTTTAAAGAAGTTCTGTAACTCACCAATGGTCATATTCTGTTATTTTTGTCTGCTCTTTCTCCTATCCAAAAATTACAGCCTAAAAGTTTAAGACATTCAGTAAATTTTCTGAAACTAGCTCTTAATGAATGAATTTACTAAATATTGCCTAAAACACTGTAAGAAGAATGAGTAATATTTAGAAACTAAGGGGTAACAAAGTTAAGTAAGTATAATTAGCTATATATACAATATACACTACATAGAACTAAAGTCTAAATACTGAGTTAGTCATTTCTTTGAGTTTCTCTTTTTGCTTTACATTGCCAACTAAGATTTATTAGCACATTAAAAAGAATTAGAAGACCCTCTAGTTCCATCCACGTCATTACATTGGAGAGGGAATGTACTATGGCAAATGCTGTGAAGCTTGTGTAAGCTTGATGATTCACAGACATGTACCCTGGGGCAAATAATACATTATATGTTAATAAAAAATGTAAAAAAATAAAATATGGCTCAAGAAAAAAGGAATTGGAAGAGGGGTGCCTGGGTGGCTCAGTGGGTTAAAGCCTCTGCCTTTGGCTCAGGTCATGATCTCAGGGTCTTGGGATGGAGCCCTGCATTAGGCTTTCTGCTCAGCGGGGAGCCTGCTTCCCCCTCTCTCTCTGCCTGCCTCTCTGTCTACTTGAGATCTCTCTCTCTCTCTGTCAAATAAATAAATAAAATCTTTAAAAAAATTAAAGAGAAGTGATACACCAAATGTTATACTGCTCTCAATAGCTAGTGGTTGAATTTCCATATTAACCAGAATATGGAATTGAAAATATTAATATTGTTCACCATTATTAGAATATGGTAATGCATTTTTTGTGGTAATGCTAAGGATTGATTTAAAGAGCAGTGTGAGTGGTTGGCGCAAAGGAAATGATCAACCAGTCATAATCAGAGGGGAAAAGAGGAGGAGCTGTACTAAGAGATGGAAAGAAGGCAGCTCCATAGATACATCTACATTTAGGGAAGAGACAATGATGGAAATGTAGAATTGAAAATTATGAAGCAAGTTAATAAAGGAAGTGGGTGAAGTTATGATGGTGTTTGCCTAAGCTGACAGAAGGCAAATACAAGGCAAGACCATGTGTAGCACCAATGCTTTAGAGAAACGCAGTAGGAAGAGAGCAGGCAGAAAGGGGCTATATCCACAGTTCTTGCTTTAAATAACCTACAGACTAGACAGACAAGTTAGGCAACCTCAAAGATAAGCATAAGACAGAAATAGAGTATCCACAAAGAAATTAAAAAAAAAGACACAGAGAAAAGTTAAGAGACAAGCATGAGCAAATATATAATGTAAGAAAGAAGTCATTTTGTTAAAATGAGGACCTAATGTGGGTATAGATCAGTGTTACAAGAGATGTATACTAGGATGTCAGAGAGGGTCATTCTTTGGAAGATTTTGACTGTCAGACTGACCTTTCCACCTGAATTTAATAGGTACAGGAATGTAACAAAATCATGCTAATTTTAATCTATAGTTGAAAAATTATATGTGAAAAATTATATTTTCATTTACATATCATTAATTTTTCACTTTGGTGTATGTTATTTATCCTTTTGTCCACCTGGAATAATAAATTTATAATTTATTCTACCCCAAACATTATTGTTATGAATTTTATTGTAGAGTAATTTAAATAATTTAAATTTTGAATATATACAAATATATGTATTAATAAGAATAAATGTAGTGAATCTAATGAGTTTAAAATAACATAGTTAATATATTTCAAAATACTGAAAATTTGCATGTACAAAGCAAGATATCATTCATTTATTTATTTTAGTAAAACATAATAACATGAGGAAAATGTGAATTAATTTAAAGAATATTTTTCTTCAAGGATTTGTATGCATATTCAAAGAGGGAATAGATAACGGTAAAATACAGTCAGAATTTTATTTTAAATTATTATTTAAAATGTGAAACTACGAGAGAAGTGCTGTTTTGGTTCCCAGAATGTTACTTTAGTATGGCACAAATACAGTTCATAAGAAATTAAGAAAATGTAGGGGCACCAGGTGGCTCAGTCATTAAGCTGCTGCCTTCGGCTTGGGTCATGCTCCCAGGTTTCTGTGATAGAGTCCCGCATCAGGCTCCCTGCTTGGTGGAGAGCCTGCTTCTCCCTTTCCCACTCCCCCTGCTTGTACCCTCTCTCACTGTATCTCTCTCTGTCAAATAAATAAATAAAATCTTAAAAAAAAGAAATTAAGAAAATGCAATTAGCTCTAACTTATTTTGAGTTACGCCTTTCAGTGAAATTTTGTCATGAAAATCTCAAAGTAATTTTATTCTTTTGGCCATGAAAGATATTCCAAAGTAAACAGATAATGTGTGTTTTTGATCTTTTGGTTCTCCTAAATATTCTTCCCTGGCTTCTTAATGGCATTAATGTAGTCAGCTTATATGAGTTTATATGATGAATTTAGATTTACCTTTGCTTCAATCTGCTTAGTATCTGGATTCTGAAACAAAAATTTGATTTTGCTCTTGCCATCATCTGAAGAACCCTTAAGCTGAGAAAATTTATATCTCCAAAGTATAGCCTAAAGGGGAAAAAAAAGAAACATATACAAGTCAGCCCAATTAATATCTACATTCAAACCAAGAAATAGTCCTCTTTTAAGTGGTAAAAGTTAATAATATTAAATTAGTACTATATCATAGGATTGAAAAGTAAATGAAAATATATTTATCAGAGGCTGTAACTTACTATTCAACATATCTTTTGGTTTCCAGAAGTAACTTTAGTATCCATGAAATAATTATTTCAAAAATATATGCAAATAAATCAATTTGAGTATCCTGCTTTATATTATGAAATAAAAACAAGCTCAATTAAAACATACATCTATGTTACTGAAAGAGCAAGAACATTTGTTATTTGTTTCTTTTTTCTATTAATAGAAGTGGTGATGTGATTTTGAATTGATATTTCTATAGATATTTTGTAGTACTTTCTCTTAAAGCTTAAACTAATAATCTGTGGCTTTGTCAAGATAAAAGATCAAGGGCGCCTGGGTGGCTCAGTGGGTTAAGGCTGCTGCCTTCGGCTCCGGTCATGATCTCGGGGTCCTGGGATCGGGCCCCGCATTGGGCTCTCTGCTCAGCGGGGAGCTTGCTTCCCCTTCTCTCTCTGCCTGCCTCTCGCCTACTTGTGATCTCTGTCTATCAAATAAATAAATAAATCTTAAAAAAAAGATAAAAGATCAGCCTTAGCAAATAATTATGACAAAAATTTATATGGTATCTTCATAAGACTGCTAGAATAAGTGTTTTAGAGAACTAGTCCATCAATCTATAATATCCTAGGATTATTTGGCTAAAAGCCATCTTCCAATATTTCAGGGGCAAGTTTAGATAGTACGAAACCTATGTAAGAACCAAACGTTAGTTACCACATGACCATACACTTGAATCTATAGTGACATGGAATCTCAATGGCAAGTCCAAAGATTTTTTTGCAAGTACGAAGTGTGCATTTTTTTATTGTAGAGAAAAAATTAGGACCTGGTATAAAGACTTCTTACCACACAATTTATTCTACTTTAATATCTCACATAATATGGTACACTGTCACAATTAATGAACCAATATTGGCACATTATTATTAACTAGAGTCCATAATTTATGCCGTTTTTCTTAGTTTTAACTTAATGCCTTTAATCTGGTACAAGACTCTACCCAGCATACCACATAACATTTATTCATTTTGTCTTCAGCTCTACTTGTCTGTGACAGTTTCTCAGATCCTTGTCAAACTGTCCTTGACAATTTGAGGAGTACTGGCCCTGGCTCAGTATTTTGTTGAATGCCCTCTACTGGAATTTATCTGGTGTATTTCTTATAACTAGATTAGCTAAAGATTTTTAGAAATGAGATAAGACCCTGTCATTTTTTTATATTTTATTTTTTAATTTTTCTATTTTTTGTATGTTTCAGGATTCTTTTCTTTTTTATATATATATTTTTTTATTTTTTTCAGTGTTCCAAGATTCATGTTTAGGCACCATACCCAGTGCTCCATCCAGTACATGCCCTCCTTAATACACACCACCAGGCTCACCTAACCCCCCACCCCCTGCCCCTCCCAAACCCTCAGTTTGTTTCTCAAAGTCCACAGTGTCTCCTGTTTCATCTCCTCCTCCTGTTTTCCACAATTTACTTTTCCTTTCCTTCTCCTAATGTCTTCCATGTTTTTCCTTATGCTCCACACGTAAATGAAACATATGATAATTGACCCTCTCTGCTTGCTTTATTTCACTCAGCATAATCTCTTCCAGTCCCATCCCTGTTGATACAAAAGTTGGGTATTCATCCTTTCTGATGCAGGCAAATCAAAGCCACACTGAGATAACACCTTATACCAGTTAGAATGGCCAAAATCAACAAGACGGTAAACAACTAATGTTGAAGAGGATGTGGAGAAAGGGGAACCCTCATCCACTGTTGGTGGGAATGTAAGTTAGTACAGCCACTTTGGAAAACATTGTGGAGATTCCTTAAGAAATTAAAAATAGAGCTACCCTACAACCCTGCAATTGCACTACAGGTATTTACCCCAAAGATACAGATACAGTGAAAAAAGGGCCATCTGTACCCCAATGTTCATAGCAGCAATGGCCACAATCGCCAAACTGGAAAAAGCCAAGATGTCCTTCAAAAGATGAATGGATAAAGAAGATATGATCTATATATACAATGGAATATTATGCCTCCATCAGAAAGGATGAAGACCCCATCATTTTTTACAATAATCTCAGTGTATATTTCCAAGAGGTTTCCATTTAAAATATGTTATTATAGTGGAGTGTGTTGTATGTGTTTATTAAACTTCATTAGGTGGCCTTAACATGATTCAATAATTCATTTAAATATAAAGCTATGTGGAAAAAACATGGCTTTATGTATGAATTATATTTATTATTCTATTATTTATTAAAGTATTTAATATTTTGCATGGTTTCAACCATTTAAAATTTGTTACTACTTATTTTGTGTTCTTATATATGGTCTATTCTGGAGAATGTTTCACGTGCACTTAAAAAAACGCATAACCTGTTCTGGTTGGGTGGAGTGTTCTGTGTATGTCTGTTAGATATAGTTGGTTATAGTTTTGTTCAGGTTCTGTACTTCTTTATTGGTCTTCTGTCTGGTTGTTTATTCCATTATTGAAAGTAGAGTATCAAAACTTCCAACTATTATTACAGAATTGTTTATTTCTCCTTGCATGTCCAGAGTTTAGAAAAGCCAGTGCTTTGTTGCCTCAGCATCCATCTAGTTTGGCCAAGAGCCCTGCAAAACCTTAAATGACATTAGCCCCCTTGTGCAAGTGCATGCCCTAGATAGCAGCCACAGAGTCACAAACATGTAAGTTCCTAATATGACTCACAAACAGCCCTTCTGATCAATAGTATCTCCTCCCAGGGTCTGTATGCCTTGTGTACTACTTAGATAAGACCCCCTTGCAGTTTACCAAAACCTTGCTCTTTGGGTATGAATTGACCACTCCAGGCTTTGCTCAGGAACCCCCAAGCACTCCACCCACAGACCCTTAAAAAGACATGAACCCCAGGTCCTGTCTCACTGTCTATACTGTGCTTTGACCACCTGTGTGGCTCCTCAAGGCTATGTCCTTCCTCCAGGACCTCTTAGTAACAAACTCCTATATTTCAGTTTCTCTTGTGGTCTGTTGAAGAACTGTGGCTCACCATCTGACACCCTGTGCTTTACTTAACAAATGCTAATTTAACAAAGTCATAATATTCCGATTCTCTCAATGTTTAATATATTTTTGGGCCCTGATGCTCACTGCCTATGTTTATAATTGTTAAATGTTCTTTTTGAATCTTTTTATCAGTATAAAATACTCTTCTTTGTCTCCTATAACAGTAATGTAAAATCTTTCCTTTTTAAAAAGAATTATTTATTTGAGAGACAGAGACAGAGAGACAGAGCGAGTAGGGGGAGAGGCAAAGGAAGAGAAGCAGACCTCAGTGAGTGCGTAGCCTGATATGGGGCTCCATCTCAGAACCCTAAGTTTGTGATCCTGAGATCATGACCTGAGCCAAAATCAAGAGTCAGGTTCTTAATTGACTGACCCACCCAGGTGCCCTGGCATTAAATCTGTTCTTATACTGGTTTAGCCACTGGCTCTATTCTGGTTACTATTTGTATGGAATCTCTTCTTACATCATTTTTCTTTTAACCCACTTAAGTTTTTAGATCTTTTTTTTTAAAAGATTTTTTATTCATTTATTAGAGAGAGAAAGACTGAGAATGAGAGGGGAGAAGGTCAGAGGGAGAAGCAGACTTCCCGCAGAGCCGGGAGTCCGATATGGGACTCCATTGCGGAACTCCGGGATCATGACCTGAGCGGAAGGCAGTCGCTTAACCAACTCAGCCACCCAGGCGCCCTAAGTTTTTAGATCTAAAGTCAGCTTCTTGCAGACAGCATGTAGTTGCATTATGTCTTTTTAATTTATTCTGTAATGAAGAGAAAATGGCAGTTATTGCTTAATGATAACAGAGTTTCTGCCGGGGGTGATGACAAGTTTCGGAAAAAGTATGAATCAATTAATGCCACCAGTTCATACACTTAAAAATCCCTAATATGGGAAAGTTTATATTATTTTAACAGAATAGAAACAAAACAAAACAAAAATCATTCTGGAAACAATGTATCTCCGAAATCCACTCAAGGCAAATGCTAATTAAATAGTTCACACCTTAAAAGGTATAAGAAAATAGCAAAATCATAACTTCCTTAAAAATAAGGATGAGAAAATTATCAATAATAAGGACACATAATGCATTTATATAGAAAATTGCTGACTCTTTACCTACTTATTCACCAAATATTTTAAAAAAGGCTACTATATATTAAGCATTATTTTAGATTTAAATAAAAAAAGACATTGTCACCATCCCAAAGACATTAATTTCTGAATAAGTAAATGCTTTTTTCATTCTTACTATGAGACTATACAATTTATAAAGAAGCAATATTCAATATTATAAATTGTCTTAAATGTTTCTTTAGATCTATTACTATGGAGAATACTCTAATAATAAAATTACGTGGAACAGTTAACTTTCTGAAAAAGAATATAAGTTAAACTTTTAACTCACGCCTTCCTCTAAATAAAATTCCCTATGTTTTAAAGTGAAATAATTTAAATAAGCCAAATTGTAGGAGAATTACACAATATTAGTGAATATTCAATAACTTTGAAAAGAGGGAGTTCTAGACATGGGAGTAACAAAAAATTATATACTCATATGTATAAGTAATGTATATTTTCCAAAATGAAATGCAATATACTTAGTGACATATAGGATATATGGTATACTGTACGGAAAATTCTGAACATACAACAAAAAGGCATATAGTATTATGGAGAAGCCATTCAAAAATGGAAAGACAATTATTATTTTTAATAATTATAAGAGCATGTTCAATTTCACGAGAAATAGAATGTCATAATATTAAAATGACAACTTTATCAAATGTTTAGTGAAAAACACTGAAAATTATAATAACTAAAGCTAGCAAGGTTATGTTGAAACAAATATTTGTATAAAATTGTTAACATTGAGCATTCTTTTGGATAATAATTTTAATATATATATTTAAGCCTTAAAAATATTCATATTATTTGATCCAGGGATTCCATGTCTAGAAATTAACTAAGGAATAGCCTATATGAAAAACAAAATAAAGTGTTAAATATATTATTGGTAAATAATAAAAATGGAAATTCTGAACATTTTGCTTAAAATAATATTCACAAGAATCATATATTTACACAGAAAAATGCAAATATTATAATGGTAAGGAAGAGCATAAGGACATGAAATTGGATGAGATAACCATGTTAAAACTGAAGAGCTTGTAAAAGGCTGGAGGGAAAATGTCTGTTAAATATAGCATCTTATGTAGCCCAGGTACTGACATTAACTTACTGTATGGTTTCAAATAAAAAAGTTTATTTTTGGCTTGCTAAGCTATGAAACTAAAGGCTTTCACAGTCTCAGATTATAATTAAAATTTTGAAATATTTCATATGTAATCATTACAATGTAAATCAGGAATTTACTATTTCAACTAGATGACTTTTCAAGGGGTAAAACAGACTTTAAAACTCATTATTTTAAATAAAGAGTAACAACAAACTTACTCTGACTGAAGAAGGCATATTATAGACATAAGAAGGAGTTTTGGAAACTTTTCAGAATATGCAGAATGAATCTTTGGCTGTGATGGGGAAATTCAAAGGTGAATAGCATAGTTGATGAATCTAATAATGATTGACTGAAAAATTTGTCAGTTGAGGGGTAATGATACAAAATTAATATGACAAATTTGGTGACAGATCGTAGCTAGATTTATCATGGTAATCATTCCCTAATGTATATGAATGTTGAATCACTAGGCTGTACACCTAAAACTAATACACTATTGTATGTCAACTCCATCTCAACAACAACAAAAAAGATAAATCAGTAGCAAAACAAAGTGTGCAGTTAACACACTAATCATGGTACCTGGACAATAGTATTCAATAAATGTTTGCAAGTATTAAAACAAACAAAAGCACAGTATACAAGAAAGAGTTAGAACAGACTTGATACCTTGATACACTGTGTTAATTGGTAATTCTCACAGAAATTTTTTAAGGCCAATTTGGAGGATTCTGAATCTAAAAGTGTTACCAATAAAAGTTCCATAGGTCTAAGAAAGAAGTTAATTCAATAATTCTTTAGCAATCTTATTTCTTATGAAAATATTTTGTTTTTAAGATTCTAATAAACATGAGAACTATGTTAAGAATATCAATGATGAGTAGATGAGTAGACATCAAAAAGATGAGTAGACACCACTGTATTTTATAACGTGATTTATATATTGCTATGGTGAATACAATATTAGGTTTCTTGTAGCCAGCTGCGAAGTGGACTGAGAAGGGGTGTGTTGGTGAAGTGTATGGAGAATTGATTTGTGGTTATTTAAAAAACTGTGAAATATCCAACTTTCAAGCAGACAACAATCTAATAAATTAGTAGGCAATATCTCTGGATGCAGTAAGCCCATGGTCTCTGGATAACTTCAACAAAAAAGCCCTACTTGGGGTTGTAAGAATTGGAAAATTCTTGCCATGAGTAGTAAGCTTAATTTGTTGAACTTGATGGAGATCAAGTACAAAATGAGTAAGAAAAAGAAAAAAAAAACCCAAAACTATTAGCAATATATAAAGATATTTCTGAACATTTTTAAAATGTGGAATTTGATCCAAAGATTTCATTATAAATAATCACAGACTAGATTTTCACTTGCCCAAGTCTTTCCATGGATGACTGCTTCTACTTGTAACTGGAGAAGAAGGAGGTTGAACATGGTCACATGAATTTGGTGTGTGAGGTTCATTAGCACAATAATGTCTGAGGACATTGTCAGAAATAAAACTCATTTAACATAGTTTAACCAGGTCGTTTTTCCCTTGGAACACATTTCAAAAAAAACAATAAAATTGCACTATAAAATAAAATATTTGATGCAACATGTTATCTGAAATACCTTGTTGATTTATTAAAGGATTTGTTTGTTTTTGATAGTCAGAAACAGTGTTTAACTCAACATATTCTTTGATTATATGGAAAGATAAATATAAAATGAATGTGGCATTTTGAAAATGCCTTTAAATATTTTTAAGTGCCTAAACGCTACAAGTAAAGTTATCTATATCTATGAAGAAAGAACAACACAATGAGTCACAGCATTTTCAATACTGTAGTGATAGTAAAGTCATTGAAGATGACAAAAACAAGCAGTAAGAAAATATATAGTTAAAGCTTATTAGCCAAAGTGTTCTCTCAATTAAAGTTTATGACAAAAAGTGTGCAAAGGAATCTTCTGCCTCTGACCTACTCTTTATAATTAATACATTTTATTTAAAACAACACAGGCAAAAATAAATGTTAAAAACATCTGGTTCAATGTCATCTGGGGTTTAAAACTTAAAGTCATCATTCTTAAACCAGAGTGTAATCTTTATAAAATGTGCCTACAGATGATGATTGAAGATGAAATGTTGAACTATTATCAAACAGAATATCTCATGAAGATAATGAGGCACATAGCATTAAATCATTTGATGTCAACCATGCACAGATCATAAGGAATTTAAAAATACTTTGTTTGGTGCCTGGGAAACATTCTGTGTGCCTGTCGTCCTTCAATTGACATCTTATTATGATGAACACAGCATTGTTCTAGGGAGGCCCTATCATGCCTGCGAGAGTGTTGCAATAACAAGAGTATTTCCACTTTCCAGATAATACTATTTAAGAAACAGTGTACACATTCATAATATCTCACAGCTAATAAGTGGAAATAAAACCTAAGTACATCATTCTCCATGATTTAAATTTCTGCTTTCATCCCAAGCTGCATTTTTGATTTGCTACAATTCTTTATCTAACTAAAAAAAAAAAATCACAGACCCATTTACTGAGCATGATCAGTTATAAATGAACTTTCATTGTGAATACCTGGTTCCTTTCTTAAAATAGGGGAAAAACTCAGAGTCCTATTTATTGTAAGACACTAAACCCAGGAACGTAATTTACTGATTTTCCCAAACATAGTGTGTTCTGAGTCAGTTTCTTCTTTATAATACTTTGCTATTTTAAGCTTTCCCCCCCTCCCTCTACAGGCCAAAAGCTTTCCATAAACTATTAATTTGTTTAAGACCTATTGATAGAATTGGCTTAAAGTTTGGAATCTTAGTGATATGGAGAACCTTTTACATGTGTGTAATTCCTCAAAAAACAGGATTCAAAGCTGGATATAACTAAGTGACTCAGGTTAGTGAATAATTCATGTTTGTACAGCATCAAGAATATCTTAGATGCAGACTATTCAAAACTATAATTCATTAATTACATATAAACAGAAAATGAAGATGTGTAAATGATAATGAAAAACTGGCATCTTGAACAAAAAGAGACAAAACAATCTCAAAAACAAACTTTTGTAGTTTTCTTCTTTTACTCTTTGTAAGCCTCAATTTTTCATGTCCCACAGAAAAATGCTTCTTGAAAAAAAATGGAAACAACCTCTACATAAGAAGGTAATGTAAGCATCATCTTATTTAACTTATGAGAAATAGATGTAGGATATTTTACAACATGGGGAGGGGGAAACAGGAAGAACAATCTATATGTGTTATAATTTATTACAAAGATTATGTTAATAATTACAAAAAAAAAAGTGCTTGAAGCCAGGGTCTATTTTCACTCTTCCTGTAATACCAAATACCTGGTACTTGGCATTTAATTCATGTTTGCCCAGGAATAATCACAAATGCATTCTTCTTTTCCTTGCAAATTACCATGATAGATCTTCCAGTTAAACAGTAAATCAAACTTTCTACTCAGCCTTATTTCCATTTTGTATCATTCTTCACTCTGACAAGAAGCCCAAGTGTACACATCATTTCTTGCCTTCTTTCCATCCACCCTCCCACGCTCTGAAATTAATTTACAACAAATTTTAGTGTTCTAGAAGTGACTCTTTTCCCTTCTCTTTTTTGTAGGTGGGCTAGGGGTCATATTTGGTGGAAAACCAGAAGAAACTTTCTTGTTAAAACTATTTTTCTTTACACATTTTTGTACTTCTCATTTGTTCTTCACTCCTATAAAATTTATCCTAATTAAATATGTCTTTGGGCCTAATTTGCATTTTTACTTCAACTCTATACTAATTTTAAAATTTTGTTTGAATGGTGATGATAGAGGGATAAAAAGAGCAATATCAAAAGATCACAGAATTAGATGAAAGCTTGTGGTTTTCACTTATTTCCTTAGGTGGTATCATATTCATCAATATATTCATTACAACTCATTGAGTTAATTTTGTGTCCTTGAACTGTGCTTGAGTCTGGATCAGAGATTAGAGTTAATATCTCCACCAGACTTAATTGTAATACATTATGATAAGTGCTATGCCGAGGTATGCCTACAATTTTCTGCTCTCAGAGAAGGGACATCTAAATTAGATGGGTGAAAGAAGGTTTTCTGGATGAAGATTTGTATTCATGGCTAAAAGTAAATTGTGGGAATATTATATCTAAAAGTGTGGAACATCCCTAAATCACCAAATGCCCCAGGAGGTGATGCTAAATTGCAGGCAGAAACAAGAACATTAAGAGGCTTCTATATATTATAACAAATATTGTTTTAAAGGCAGTAGGAAGCCACTCAAGTAATTTAACAAAAGAAACTGAAGACATAGCTGAATTTACATTTTAGAAGTATCATTAACCTAGTGTGAAAAATGGACCAGCGAGGGATGTAACTCTATGTCCTTACAAATCTTTGGCTTCTTGCCACAGTACCTGAAAATACCCAGTTCCAGATCTGTCTTTTTCATTAAAGTGTAGACTTCTTGAAAGGAGGGACTATATTCATTTTTGTATTCCTTGTGTATTAGTGGTAATGGCATAGTTAATGCATAAAAAGAGTGTGTTCAATAAATAAAAAGGATTGTTTGGATGGCATTGCAAAAACCCAAATGGGAAGGGATTACACAAGTTATTTAGCAAACACCTTGTAGATTTATTTAGGAGGAGTTGTTGAGGAAAAGTCACCAGTATAGAAGACAATTCAAACTTCTTTTGATGACTAAGATATACAAAGGAGTCAGATCAAAATGGACAACAAACTCAGTGTTAGATACACTGTGTTGAGACGTTTTTAACATGCAGCCTTAGAGATCAAGATGCCTATCTGAGCTTTAGTTAATAGAACAGAGAAATTCATTATCATCAGGCCAGATGCTTAAATTAAAGACTGGCTGGAACAGCCCAATCAAGCCCAAAATTATCTACCAGACATATTTCATTTAAATTGATTCCCTTCAAATGGACTCTACATATAGGGGTCTATGTATATATATTTTCATCTCATATATGGAATATTCAAAGAGGAGTATACAGACTTTCACTTTAAGAATTTATTTGGAATAATGAAACAAAAAAAAATTAAAACCAGAAAAAGTGTTTTAAAACGCAGACTTTGTTAGTTATTTTGTAATAGCTTCAAGTCATCAATCTAGTAAGTTGATGGACACAGAGTCCTTATTTTAATCATATCTACATAAAATTTTTCAGAATAATAATCAAAATATATATGAGAAAGGATGTACTAACATGTTTCCAAATACTACCAGACATAACATGTTATTTGTTATTATTAACACACTAATTTTATTTTGAGAAACCTTGCATGTCATGTGCATAATAAGAATGGGCAAGAAAATATGGTTTTGTTGGTACAAATTTCTCAGATCCTTAGGGTTTTGTTTTTATTTTGTTTATTGTTGTTGCTTTTTTTTCCCCAGGCAACATGATAGAATTCACCATACTTTTAGTTCATATTACCAATCCTCCATACAAATGAACTCTTTCCTAGTAATTTCTTTTCAACATATGCACACACAGTTAGTTGCCAGCTCAATGGACAGTAATAGTTCTAGAGAGAAAAAAGAAAGGGGTTTCCTGAGATGCTATATCCAAGACAATGTGTGCAATGTAATAAGCCTTTACTGTTTCATCTCTTGATTGTCTGCAAGCTACTCCACTGACAGAGATTAAGCATGTTATTAAAGAACTGCTGAATTAATGCATAAGTATCTACATATCTTCATTTTTGAGGCAGCACCATTCTTTGCATTAACTAATTTGATTTCTAAAATTTAATTATGAACATTATTGGTATGAATCAATAATTTATTATTTTTCTCTCTGAACATAAAAAAATCCCCAAATTCAAAGACATTTGTATTTCTAGAAATGGATGGTTTACCTTTTTTTTAAAATTGTATTAAATTTTTTATCTTAATTCCTATAGTTCACTTTAACTCAGTTGTAAAAGATATCACTTGGGAAACTATTTCATTCACTTAATTAGCAACATAATGAATTGCCTTAGGATGCATAATCTTTCTTTTTGCATTGAAACATTTCAATTTAGTTAAAATGGCCATCCAATATTGCAAGCAATTGAAGAGAGTCTGAATTACTCAAGGTTAGTGAGGGCATTTGTAAATCTAATGCTTAAATGGATCTACATAGGATGGGGTGTATAGGGGATCCCATGTAGAGCCTAAATTTCATTTACCCTAAGAATTTGGAATAATTTCATATCTCAGTGGATTGGTGAATAAAATCTGAAGTATCTCAGGATAGAATTCATTCTGACATAAGTAAAAACAGTTACACAGCACTGTATAGTATAGGGAAAAGGTATCAGAATTACACCTTGACATTTTAAGTTCCCAATATAAGTTGTCTGTTTATAGTGAGTAAGGGACAGACGGGGCTAGGTAGGGAAAGATAGGTAGGGGGGTACAGGATCAGGCTCATGAAAATACCCAAAATGTAGAGGAGTAAGGAAACCAGAGGTAAAGAAACAAACCAGACCATCCTGTCCTAGGTGTCAGAGGTGGGGTCTTGTTATAACAGTTGTGACCAACAAAATTATCGACCCTAAAAAGAAGTAAAAGCCATTAAAGGTGATATCACTAGTCCTTTCTCAACCTGTGCTATCAATAGAGATGTTAAAAGGATTTAAGTTCCAGCTTTCTTTAAAAGACCATCCTTAATACCCCCCAGTGGCAACCCTGTCAGGAGCCCTCTCCTGAGAAATTTTTTTCTGTACCTTTGCCTGATAAAAACTCTATGGCTTTACTCACTCTCCTTTGTCCAAGAGGTTCATTCTTCAGCTCTGTGAGACAAAAACCTAGCTCTCCTGCTTTAATAGTATCTGAATCCTATGGTATATCACCCTTCACTGGAGTGTGTTTTCCCAAGAAACTTAGAAAAGTCATTGAACTCATGTAAGATACTTGGCACCAGAAAAGTAATATCCTCATTTTTACGTTGAACATAGTAATTACTCAGTGACTTCTCTGTAGCTACTTGCATGAAAATAATTCAACAGACATCCTTCAAATCCAGTTATTTTCCGGTGTATTTCACCCCACATAGTTGCTCAGGTCAGAAACTTTGGTGTTATACTCACCTCTTTCCTCTCTCTCTAAGCACTACTGACAGAATATCCTTATTATGACTCAATTCCCTGCTGTTCTTCATTTTCAAAGTCTCCTACTATAACCCTACTCTAATAACCCCCTTTCCTTCCAACATCCACTTACCTTCCTCTCCAAAGCATTCTCCCCAAAGGTGCTGCAGTCATCATGGCTTGCACCATGGTACTAAAATAAAAATCTGTTAGTGGCTTTCCATAGCCCTTAGAACTATGGGCATTTCAGTCCTAATCTGCATCCTCCCTGTACCCTGGCCTATTGCAGTGTAACTCTGAGGTGCTCTCCCAGGTGACCCATCTTTTTATTTGGTTGCAGCCTCATGCTTTGGCCAGTGGAATTTTGCTGTAGTTCCAGCAACAGATGGTAAAGAAGAATTGCATGTTTTGGCTTGCTCTCTTCTGTCATTGTCATCTATAAGAAAAGGACATGCCAGGACTTACCTCCTGGTTCCAAGAAGAATGAGGAACAACTAGAGTGGAGTCAAGTCATGATGCTTGAGGGAACCATCCAAACTGCAGACTCCCAAAGGAGCCCTGTACAGATCAATAGTCTGATCTCATACAGGTATGAGGAAAACAACAAACAGACAAACATTTACTACTGTAAGCGAGTGAGCATTGCCATTGGGTGCTACACAGCAATTTTGTGGCCACAGCTAAGATGTGATTGTCAAATCTTTACTGTGAAGACCAAGGGTCCTTATTATTTGGTTCCTGACTACTTTCAGGCAGTGCAGTCCTCTCACTCTCCTGCTCCTGCCATACTGAAACTGTCAGTTTCCTTACATACCGAAGTGTTCACACATGTCACTGCATCTGCCTCCACTGTGTTCTTTGTTAGCTGCTCATGACCTGTCAACTTTCAGGTGAAATGTAGTTTTCTTCAGGTACCACCTATGGGCCCTTAACCTATCTTTTTTTTTTTTTTTAAGATTTTATTTATTTATCTGAGAGACAGAGAACGTGAGAGAGAACACAAGAGGAGAGAAGGCCAGAGGAAGAAGCAGACCCCCCATGGAGCTGGGAGCCCTACGCAGGACTCAATCCCGGAACCCAAGGACCACGACCCGAGCCGAAGGCAGCCGCCCAACCAACTGAGCCACCCAGGCGCCCCCTCTTAACCTATCTTATATACTTCCATGCTATCCTGAACAATCTTTGCTGAGAACCATTAAATTTCAAATTACTTGCTTAATGTCTCTCTTCTCCACCGGTTGCCATGAAAACAAAGACAAAGCACAGATTCACAAGAACTGTAATGTAGCAGACACGTGTATTGATTGATTGATCCAAAATTCTAGAAAACATAGTGCCATTGGGATGTTTTGAGGATGGCCACATAGTAGCAAGGTATTGTTGGTGCCAGTGTCCTTCAGTGGCAGAACTGCCTAGCCATGTGGGAGAAATGTAAGTATTCACCACTTAGGAAGGTTCATCTCCCACCATTCCTTGTGCACCATTCTCCATATACATTTTATTTACATTTTATAATAATCTCATGAAAAAGATATCATTTGTATATCTAATTCAGAGGTGAGGAAAGTAGGCTATAGTAGCTATGTGATTTGCAAAGTTTCTGAAGGTACTGAAGGTAAAAGCAACTAATTGATGAATTCTGGGGAATTTGAAATAAAAGAGGGGAAAGCATGATGAATTCCTGGGATTGGATGAAAAGATAGAATCTGTGGTTGAGACAAAACCCTCAGAAATAATGCTTAAGGATTTCAGAATCTTTATTTGGCAATTTACTGTGTTTTTATTTTTGAAAAAGTTGTCTTATTTAACTTTAGAATAATGCTGCAAGATAGACACAAAGCTATTATTCCATTTACTATGTGATAGTTGCAGAGGCTAATATATTAGTAAAAAACTTCATAAAAAACAAAACTGATGATTAAAGGAGACAATCTAAGATAGAATGAAAAAAGTTTTAATCCAGATATTTTTAATAATGAAAACAATCCAGAAAAAATAAGATACAACAAAAGCCCCAGAAAGGAATTAAAATTTTAAATTTTAAAGGTGAAGAAGAGGGGACAAAAGATAGAAAATGGAAAAATTATATAAAGCATACTAGCCAAAGAATTTCTGACTTTTACTTGCTTTTGTTCTTTATATACTTTGAATTATAAATATAGGCAATAAAGTATGTGCTAGTTTCCACATTACTTCATAACGTCTTTATATTACAAGAAATGAAGTAAAAATCCAGGATTTTATTATTATTTTGCAGCTGGTTAATATACAGCCATGAAAACTTGGGTTAATACCTTTCTTTTGAACATTTACTTTAGGGATATCTTTGAAATGCTTGAGGGTTAAAAAAAAATTACCTGATGGATTGTTTCCCTAAATGTGTGAGTTTGTTTTGCAATAAATGCAATGTTCTTCATTCCCCTAAAAGCAAAGAAAAAATAATTTATCTGAAGAAAAATGTAAAAATTCCATAAAGTAGAATTTAATTTTTTTGTCCATATTTAGGGGCTATAGGTTACACAACTGGGGAAGCAAAATGATTGAAAGATATTGTATAAAGGAAAAATGTTAAGGTTATATGAATATTGTCTCTACATAATAGCATATCTATATTAAGATTTCTACCTACATAGGAGTTATTTCAAGAAAGCATTCATTTTTAATAATTTCAAGCTTTCTTTTTAGGCTTTTAATATCTACCTTTGATATGAAATAGTTAAAATATTATAGAAAAATAACCTAAATGGAAAAAAAATAAAGGTTTAATTCTATTTTGAGATGTTTGCCCTGTGGAATTCATGTTATAGTTTTGTTATAATTACATAAGTGCTTTTCAGAAAAAGTTAAACATATAATGAAATGTGTGTGTGTACATGAAAACCATATATGTTTAGGAGAAACAGTAGCTTAAATCTCCTAAAAATTAGTGACCTTCAACTTCTCCAACATATATCAAAAACTCTTGAAAATGAAAAGTACAAGCAGAGGTCATTTCAACTTCCTTTCAAATTTTACCGTGAAACACTGTAGAAATCAGTGTCTACTTAAAGGTATAAATGGATTATAGAGATTAAGATACTTCAGGGATCAATATGTTAACAATTCATTTAATTCTGCAGCACAATTCTTTGGGAAGAGAAGGTCTTCTAATTTTATACAGAACATCTTGAAACCATGAAAGAAGTGATTTCGGTAAGGGTGACATTGTCTTTTATGGCACAGAATATAAGTTCCTAAAATTCGGGTCATCATGCACAGGCATGAATTTTATAATTTCCCTCCAGATAATGTTTCCAAACTATAATCAATTAAAGTTAGTAATGAGTACAAGAAGGAAGCACAAAATCATTATGGTAGCTTCTAAAATAGGACAGAGCTAATTCTTAAGTATGTTAGTTTTTTCACTTAATAATTTATTATCTGGAGAGATCTGCTGACCAATCATGATATGAAAAATATTTTTAACATACTGTGTGTTAGTACTGGCTCTTAGATATCCTGAAGTACAGAAGCTTTTTAAGTAATTTATCCTAGATTTTCTCAAATTCAACTATTAAAACATTAAAAAAAAGCTATCAGACAATAACAGTTTTAGGGAACCAATGGTTTCAGAGACTCAGTCAGGAAAACAGTAATATGAGTAATACTTATACTTCTCATGAGGTGTAAGAGTCAAGATTTATGGTGTCTCACACATTGGATTTTATATTTACAGAGGATGAACAGTCTTTGGGCTCCAATTATAGCTAACAGAATTGACTTATCCTGTGGACTGAAGCATAGGGAGTGAGAGGGAGGTCTAAGGTGTGGGATCTGATTCCTTCATCTTCATTTTATCCATTAGAACTCATGTGTCATTTGTTTGATACAGATAAAATAACCTTCCCTGATTTTTTTTATTTTTACAAAATTTCATGTTTAAAAAGTTTGAAAATTGTTCTTATTCTAAATTATCAAAGGGAAACATAAATTATTTCCATTCATGGCCCTTCATTCAGTCTTGCCTCCATTCAATCAATGCAATCTGCATACCTCCATTAGAGTGACCATTCCACAGTATAAATCAGATTTAGGTCAAACATAACTTAGCTTCCATGATATTGAACATCTCTTATTTCTGTTCATACACTAATCATTTTCACCCTCAACTTGTAACAGTGTGTTTATTTGACCTTATTAACCATGCCTGTTGTTTCCTCTAGAACAACTCCAAGTGGCAGATGCCCAGAGGAGGGCAAGTTTTGAAAACATAGAAACCAGGCTTTCCCCAGGCTTTTTCCATCTCAGACAATCTCTGTTGTACTAGGTTTATGCTAGTACAGAAACAAACATTTCTGATCATTTTATTCCTATGTCTCAAACCCTTCAAAGGTTCTTCTGTTCTTAGGATCAGAAGCAATTCTTTACTAAAATCCCTTTCATAATCTGGCTCTTGGCTGCCCACAAACTTGACCTCGCATCATGTCCGACCTCAAATTCAGGGTTCTCCTTACTTACAGATATTTGTCTGGATAATCTTATCCTTGGTGTCTCAATTTCCAGGAAGCCTTCCTTGAGTATCCAAGATTTATATATGTATAGATCTATCTATCTATATATATCTTCTTTCAATAGAAAGCAACTATTAATTATTTACAAATGTTACTGAAGTCTCTGTTTATATAGGAAATCTATTAATAGATATAAGTAATTAATGCATATATGAATGTTTGAAGTAATATAATGGCAACAAATCTATACTTTTAGCCATGGGAATTATATTAGTACTGCAACATCATACTTTGACATATTAGTGAGAAAACCTTTTCCATCACTAAAGAGGCTGAATTTTAATAGATTTTAAAAGATTACAAAGAACAAGCTGAACTGTTATATGACAGTAAACTTCTATGAGGGAATCTCCCCAGCGACACTAATGGAAACAGAAGAATATATAACCTCCTGCTACATTGCTAATGTAAACTGAAGTATGGGAAATGCAGTGCTATTTAGTGTGTCTTGTTCAGTCTAGAAAATCCAGGGGAATAGTTTTCCCTGAGAACTTTCATGCACAAGGGACAAGTAACAAAACTAGCTTGAAATTCCCAGACCTCACTGCTTCCAAACCTGTAGCAGCCTAGTGTAAACTAAGGCCATGGAGACTCTACTCCCTACCACAAGTCTCTGATCTGGTCTTCTAATTTAGTTTTTCATTATTGTTTATTTTATTTAAAAAAATATATTGTAAGAAATGATAAACATGGTTGTTTATATATAAATGATAAATATGGTTGTATATATGTGCCGCAATTCTCCCCTTTGCTGATGTACTAACAGTGCAGAACTTGCTTTAAATGGAGCTCAATTAACCACTCAGCACACCTCCTCCCTTCTCCTGGAATCTATACTTTATCATAAGACTTTTGGTTTGCTTCCATAGTCACTTCAAACCTGGAGGGCCTGATCAGAATGCAGAGCAGACAGACAGAATATGAACGGCTAAAGAGTATCAGTAGTATTGCTGTTATGGGCTTCCTGAACCCAAACACTTAAAGAATCTGCTATATATATATATATATATATAGCAGATTGTGTATATATATATATATATATATATGTATAGCATATATATATATATATTTTTAAATTCTTTCCACTGGCATATCAAGTAAAGAAAATAACAATAGTCTTTAACTGTTTTAATAAAATATTGGAACAAAAAATGTTTTAAATTATATATTACAATTACTTTTTTTTTCTTTTTTGTGTTTAAATATAACTTTTGGGCTCATTCCATGTAGTCAGGCCTCCTTCCTGTGGAACGGGCAGCTCAGTGGTTTGCCCAGGACTCTTCTGGTAAATGTCTGTTGTCCTGATATAATTATTAGCAGTTCCTTATTACTATGCAAATGTTAGTTTCAGTGAATACTCTACTTATCATAAGCAGACAGGCTTTCTCTGTCCCTCCCAATTCTCCAATGACCTTGAAGTTAGGAACTTCCAATAACAGAAGATGGGAAGATGGTGATTACCACTCCCTAAGGCCTTTGGCTTTCTCTGCGTCAAGCTTATGCTGACTAAAATCTCATTCTTGCTAAATGATATGCCCTAGATGACATCATAGCATTTACCTAGAGTCTCCTGAGTATTCATTCCTTACCTGTACACCCAGGCAGGAATACCTTAAAATGTCATATAAAACATCCACATCTGGATTTTCTTCCTTACCACACAAAGGGATAAAACAGGACCCTGACATTGCAAAACAAAATCTTAAATTCAGGCATTCAGAAATGTGTTCAGATAAATTTTATTTTATTTCTTTCCCTCTCATATATGAGTGATTCTTTCATCTTCATGTGGTAGAGTTTGATGACAACTGTAGCTATAATATTTTCTTTATAAAATCACACTTTAACTACTTTTTCTAACTACTTTAATTATTTATAAGTTAATTACATTGATTTAATTATTATTAAATTGAGTAATAATTAAATTAGTAAATGTGTTAAATTAATTTAATACTCATGAGGCTATCCTGAGTTGAATGAATATTTTATTCCAAAGAAAGTCTTTGGTCATAGGAAAATCTTATGGCAGTCTCATTTGAGAGTCATCAAAAGAGCCATGGCACCTGAGATTACACATTTAGATAAATATTCTTTTGGCATCATGCAAAGACAATGTGCTGGATGGTTAAATCAATCTGACCAGCATATGTATACGATTAAATTTCACTATGTCAAAAGTAATTTGGCCATTCTTAAATAATTCGAGCTTTTGTGTGACAGTGTCAGTTGCCGGGTCATGAAAAATCCTAAGATCTTCAGACACCAACCCACATCATACTTGGCTGTCCTGCAGCTGCAGAACTGCACCATGGACTCCCATCTTTCCCAAGATTCAAAACCTCTCATTTTCTGTACACTGCCTTTCTTACACATTTATATCACTATCTTGTTTTATTTGTATTTGTGTTTGAAAATTCTGTACAATGCTTAATTTTTAGGTAAGATATAAGTTTCCCAGTAAAGAATTAGTCATTAATCTTTAAGATTAGTGGGAAGGACTATACAGGTTTATTTCTTAGGCCATAATTTGATAAAGGAAAAAGTGGGGTTGATCTGAGGAATAGAGTGTGTCAATGGAGGGAAAATAAAGTCCTCCATGGGGACCAGAGCCCCAAGTCAGAAAATGCCATACTAGGAAATTATTGGTGAGTGAGGGATCAGTTGTGTTTTAAGGTTTTTTAGATATGACTAACTGAGAAGATTCCTTTCATCATTCAACATACATCCTTCTCAGAGGAAGATCCTTTGTGGAAAAGGTATCCAATCAGATGGTACAAGACCTTCACAAGCCAAGTAAGAGTTAACAAGGCTTATATTTCCTGGCTAGAAATTCTAAACCCCATATCCCTCCATACTATGATTCTAACATATTACCTATAAAATTAAACTCTAAAAAAATGTTTTTCCTGTTTGGATATCAGAGATAGTGATGCAGAAAAAAAATAAACACTTTGTTTAAAAAAAACTTGTGTTTGGCAATTTCAGTCTCTTTACTTTGTGCCTCCTTTAAATGTGTGACAAATCGATCTGATGAATGACTCTCCTTGTTAGACATGCTGGAAATTCAGCATCAATTTTACTCTTTTAACTGACCAACGTTCTGTGAGCACATGTCAAATAAAGGAGGGAAAGGGAAAAAACAAACAAAAACTTGTGTTTGGAGAAAAAAAAAATTCCTTAGTAAGAAGCTAAACCTTTAGTAAAAGAGAATATATATAAAATATGTTATGCATATTATAAATTGTAATTTATATATGTTATACATATATATTCACTTTATATAGTTATAATGTTTTGTGGAAACATGCTTGTTTCATTAAATTTCAAACTTTTGTTTTTCTATGAATAGAATAAAGCATGATTTATCTCTATTAACAAAATGATCTTAAATTTGATACGTGATAACCAATTAAAATGTTGACAGGAGTTAGAAGTTATTTCAGTAATTCTTAAATTACAGTTGTCTGCAGCACATTCAGAGCTGATCTAAACACATTACCTTTGTTGCAGCATCAAAGCAGATAAATCCTGTGCTAAAGTCAATCGTGAGTCCCATTAGATGACTTTCTAGCACACATGCGTATGTCTTGCACTAGATAGAACAGAAAACACTGTTACTTTTCATGTGATTGACCCAATATCAGTATTAGTAGCCAGTATTTATCAAAGACTGTGTGACGGGTCCTGTAATAAGTTGTTTATACAATCGCTAACAATATCAATATATTAACAATTAACAATATAATTGTATAAGAAACAGTATTATTGACACTTAAAGTTAATAAAGCAAGCTGAATAGTTTTTCACTTCCCAAAAGGTATACAGGACCACATATCAAATCCTGTTCCATGTGAACTTGTCTTTACCTTGTGCTACACTGACACCTTTGTATGTTGGCAATAAAACTGGTATAAAATGTTTAGGCTTAGGCAAGATTATGTTACATTGTTATATTTTATAGCTAAATATCATTGCACTTGGGTTAAAACAAAAGTGAATTATTAAAGGTTTAGATATTACTTGAATTCTTGGCATATCAATTCCATGGGATTATTAAAAGAGAACTTTCAGGCATACAAACACAGATTCAGCAACCAAGGCAAAAAATATAAGAATATCTTTACTTTAAGATTCTTTCATATAATGTTCATCCATGTGGTACAGGCTATTTCCTAAAGACATTTATCACTTATTTGTATAAACCTACTGATTCTTCAAAAATCAACAATGACTTTTCACACTAAGATCAGATTAAATTATAATTTTACTTATATAAATATTTTGGAAAAACTACTAAAATATATACACTAAAATTTAACAATAACAAATATGAAATTAAAACTCAGGACTATATTTATGTCCACAGGCCAATTTCATTTGTATTTAATTGCAAACTCTACTGGGATATTCAAATGAAGAAAAATGTTCATAATTCACGAACGAGGAAGAAAGGAGGAAGAGAATGAGATAAACTGATCTCAAGCAAATTTTCAATACTAATCTTTATATCATATTTGTTTTATAATACTGTATATAAAAATGCATAAAATGAATCACATTCTGACTATAATGATGGCTAAATGGATCAAGTTGCCTTCACCTAAAAGCTATACTCATGGCTTTAAGTCCAATTTGCATAGGAAAGTTATAACCGTCCCAAATTATTCCTTTGAAGTCAAGTTTTCAAAAGCCAGCTTAGAAAACAAACTTAATGAGCCTTTTATGTTCAGTTTTGGGTGTAATTTTATTTGTTTAATGCATGGGTATCTTCCATGCTTGTATCCACCCATCACTTCTTTACTAAAACTACTGTCAATATTAAGAAGTCTTCAAGGCTTAAAAAGAAAAAAAATAAATCTTTAAGGCTATCTCATTCCCACTAATTTAGACCTAATTTTTTGCTATTCTCAATTACTATAAGTTAAAAGAATATATCAGATGAAAACACCTTCAGTACAGAACATTAAAATTTATCTCATTAAGTTCAGAATTACAAATGGAACTAATTAATCAGTAATCATTAAATTGAAACTGATATGATATAAATGGAGACTTAATGAAATTTAATTCTATAATTTATAATCTTTTAATAAACATATATGATGACTATACTTAATATATGTTTCAATACTATATTTGATTTGTTTCATTTCTGTTTATTTTATTATAAAATTGGATTATAGTTAGAAAAAAGTGAAAGGTTATATCTTTTAGGACAACTTGAAACATTTTGAAAGATTTTTGCACAATTATCTATTATTACACAACATTCGAAGATATGTATGTCACACATAAAATGCTTTTTGACATGTCCTTTCAGCTGATAGCTAAATGTCTGTAGCTGGGGTAAACACAAATGAAAGAGTTTCAAGTAATAATAACAAAGAAAATCAATTTTATAAATGATATGCTTTTTAATTTAAAGTCCTATTTTAAAAGAGCTATATTTATTTAAGGTGAATTATTGTAAGTAAAAAAAAATAAATTGTCTTCCCTTTATCAGTATTATTTACTTACTCTTGGAAAATTTTTCAGAAACAGGACAAATAAGAGTAAAATTATTATAAATGAATTTGGCCAAAGTACCAATACAGGTACTTTGAATGCTAAGGATATGTTGTAAGATTTTGTTCGTATAAATTATTATCTTCCTGTTTCAATATTCACTACATTTTCCAAATTTTAGGGTGTTAATTTAAATGACAATGTAGAATGTTTAGAAATACCTGCTTTTAATGATTACCTCTTAATTAAATATGTAATATTTATATCAATATTAAGCATACCAGAGATCCAAACATATGTAAGTAAATAAAGAAATAGATTAGAAGCTAGAAAATATTAGGGTGCAATCCCATTAATGAAAACTAATTTCAAAATTAAAAATATTTAATTCATTAACTTGTATTAGTAAATTCATTTTTTATCTTTCTGCCTATTTCACAATAGAACATATTCTATGTTCCTTCTTTAATATCTTTGTCAACTTTAATGCTAGTAGAAATAATGAGAACACAGGAGAAAAAAGAAAAACAGAAGTATGTAAATACATTCACATCCTACAATTTGGAATATAACACCAGCAAGATGTTCAGTCATTGATTATTGATTTCTTCTTTTTTTTTAATATTTTATTTATTTGACAGAGAAAGATGTAATGAGAGAGAGAACACAAGCAGGGGGTGTCAGAGAGGGAGAAGCAGGTTTCCCAACTAGCAGGGAGTCCAATGTGGAGCTCGATCCCAGGACCCTGGAATCATGACCTGAGCCGAAGCAGATGCCTAAGGACTGAGCCACCCAGGCACCCCAATTATTGATTTCTGATGCAGTAAGCAAAGTGAAACTATAAGATCTATAAAACAACCAAAAGCTAACAAAACATTACACATTTTACTTTTCACTTGCTATATGCATCTTAAATAAATATTAAGTATTATGAGATAGTTAGCAAAGTGAAACTATAAGATCTATAAAACAACCAAAAGCTAACAAAACATTACACATTTTACTTTTCACTTGCTATATGCATCTTAAATAAATATTAAGTATTATGAGATAGTTCAAAGAAATGCACTGAAAATCAGCTTAGAGAGTATGAAGCCCAGACTCAAAAAAACTGTTGTAAATTACATCAAAACAACTTAAAGGTATCTCATTTCTAACCATCAGGAGACTTAAAATGAAATTTTAAACTGAGACCAACAGATAGATATCTCCATATAGTTGTTTACAAGTGAAGTGTGATATTCTAAGGAAATTGTAATTAGGAAAACTTAAAAAATATTAATATAAATAACAAAAGTGTCAACTGTTCAAGCAACATTTTAGTGCTTAAAATGGTCTTGGATGTCGATACTTGGAAAAATAATATTGAAGATATTTTTCATCTTTCCATTTTGGATATTAAATTATTGAATTTAGATTGTATACAGCTAAGTTATTGAAATAATATTCCTCAGTTACATTAACATTTTAATATATATGCAGATCACCAGAGCTATCAGAAAGTGCCAACTGAGCAAAGAAACAAGTGAAATTTGAGTATTATCCCTGTCCTTTTACCCTGATTTAAATGTCATACTGGTGCAAATTGCTATGTTCAATATGGAAAGCTGTAGTCAGAAATAAAGGAAATAAGTATAGGCTCCACTTCAGTTCAACATATTGAAAAAATATACATCCAAATCTCCTATTATATAGCCAAGCATTCCAGGAGAGTCAGTGCTATATTATCATCATCATATGTTTGTTTTTGAAATTAAATGTCCGTGTGTCTGTTTAGGTCCTGACTCTATGAATCCATTTGCATGTGGCAAGCACATCACAACTGATAAATTTTGCTATGAGTCTCTGTCAGACATCAGCCACTGAACCAACGTTTGGGAACTTCATCTATTCTATGGTCTCATGAATTAGAGAGGCTGAAGGCTACATGAAGTTTGACCTACATTTAACTTCACATTTAAGAAATAAAGCTTAGGGATGCCTGGGTAGCTCAGTTGGTTGAGCAGCTGCCTTTGGCTCAGGTCATGATCCCAGCGTTTTGGGATCGAGTCCCGCATCAGGCTCCTTGCTCAGCAGGGAGCCTGCTCCTCTCTCTGCCTCTGCCTGCCTCTCTGCCTGCTTGTGTTCTCTCTCTGTTAAATGAATAAATAAAATCTTTAAAAAAAGAAAGAAAGAAAGCTTAATAAATAAGCAGGGCAAAATACACTGTACTTCCGCTGGTAAATGAATAAAACAACCATGTGGGGAAGGACAAGCACATATCACTCCAATACAAGACAGTGTTAGTATACCTAAGAAAACAAACCAAAGAAGTGCCATTGATGCTCACAAGTGGGATGAGTTTGAATGAGATAGTTGTGGCAATAGTAGTAATAATGTGCAGGACCGACTGGAAATCAGAAGAATCCTGGTGATGATATGACCTCTGAAAAAATCTCAAATTACATGTATGGTTTTGAAGGGTAGAGTTGAAGGGAATTATTTCTAGAAAGACAGAGTACAGTGAGACAATGAAGCCATTCATGCCAAAAGTTAGGTCGTCATGACTAGACAACAGAAGATGGCTTTGTAAATTAATTAAAATCACAACATTTTCTATTTGAGATTTAAATTCTAGGGAACAGTCACACATTTTTAGGAATCACAGATCCTAAAATTACACAGACTCTCACCTGTATCCGTTCCACCTCCAGAAAGGTTGCTGTTTGGAAGGCTCTTTCCCACTGGGCGAGGTCAGACTCTAACTCCACGGAGAAGTAGAGATCCTCCCCAGACTCAGACTGCACCGTGAAGCAGTGTTTCCGCCGGTCCAACAGGTCACTGTCCTGATGAAAACCTGGAGTTACACAGGCTGGCATACATCAATCCATATTGCTAACATGGCCATAGCTTGAATCAATGTTGACTAAATTAATGGTGGAGATGCCACAGTCATAAAGATTATACTTTATGATACCACCAAGTCTTCATTAAAAATGGTCATAGCAGCCTAAATGCCACATCTCCAAAGCCCACGACAAATGCATTTCTTTTCTGTATCAGTGCTGAAGCATGCTCATGAAACAGAATTGAGCATTTTTGTCTTCTACACTTACTAGCAACGTAGATACCAAAAAACATTTAACACATGAGATTCAGTTTTTACTGTGTGAAGGGATAACACAATCTCCCTTTTCCCTTACAGAGCTGTCAAGATGAACTTAAATAACACTTATGAATATGTTTGAAAATTTTGAAAAGTTTAATAAGCATGATATTTTCTATTGAGTTGATATTTTTAACCCTTAAAGCATCATGGCAGTATTCATTTACAAGAGAAATGAAAAAAAATGTCTAGGTTATCTAAAAATTGTTTTTAAAGGATATATATTTACCTTTCGTATGTGACTGTATTTTATTGAATCAAAAAGACTTTCATATGGCAATTTCTTGGTCTTAGAAGTTTTCAACTGTATTCACACATCTATGTGTATTTCAATCCAGAAATATTAAAAGAAAATGCAGCTAAGAATTGATGAAATAGGGTAATCCCAGGCAATATGTCAGATATGGCCTTTGAATTACATGTGGATTGTGCTGAAAATGGTCAAAGGATAGTAATTGGTGTCTTTCACCATTTTTATATGGCGTTACATAAAGATATCATCATTAAAACACCCAAAATGTAAGAAGGAATTCTCTACTTTGGCAAGTGTTTTCAAAATAGTAACTATTTTATTAGTAAATCTAATCCTTTTGTTTGTTTGCTTATTTCATTTTGTTTTTGGTATTTGGATTCTTAAAATACTAGAGGAGAGTGAATATATGGCAATAGTTCTGATTGTAGAATTTAGCTTTGATAACAGCTGCCAGGAGATACTCAGAAGCTTAAAAAAAACTAGATTCTCTTTGTATTTATGATTTTCCTATACTATTTTAAGGGAAAAATGAAAACATAGTATCTTCAAAAATAAACTCCAATGGTAAGCAATTATAAATTTTTAATCATTTAGAGCTTACATTGTCTCAGAGAGTGGCAAAGAAATATTAAATAAATTTGTACACAAGTTTACTTACATATGTACATAAGTTTACTTACTTTACTTACATATGTCAGGACAGATCAGTATAAGTGCCATTATACAGAGTAATTACAAAGTTTACATCAAATTGTATTGGTGAGTTAGGGAAATGCCCTGTAAGATGTAAATTTCAAACAATGGGTGAAAAATGAGTGGAAGATTAAAGGTAGAATGGAAAGGAAGAGAACTTTTTCAGACGGAGAGGCTGTTATTGGTAGAGGACTGAAGCAAAAGCGTGAAGTACATTCCAGAAATCCAGAAAACAGAGGAAAGAGAGGTTGTTGAGATCCAACACTGAGAAAGGAGATGAGTCACTGGACAGGTCATGAATTTTGGGCTTTAACATAAGTGTAATGACAAGCCACTATATTAATAAAAATTAGCAAATCCTCTATGTTGTAAATAGTTCAACTTCTCTGTTACTTATATGAATTGATAATCTTGGACACAAAAATTATAACTAAACACTACAGAATTTCTGGAAACCCTTCCAGTTTTATGGTTTATTCAATGGACCTTAACTTTCCTTGAAATATAAAATTGTAACAAAATGATCAATGTCAGTGATAGCCAGAAAACTATTGATATTTTTCCTTCTGATAAGTTGCATGTTGCCATTAAATCTTAAAATAATCTTCATTTAAGATTTTCTATTTTCTTGGCAGTAAACTCAACAAACTGAGGGTTTTGGAGGGGAGGGGGCGGGGGGTTGGGTGAGCCTGGTGGTGGGTATTGAGAAGGGCACATATTGCATGGAGCACTGGGTGTGGTGCATGAACAATCATTCTTGTAACACCGAAAAAATGAAATGAACATATTTGGGGAAAAAAAACTTGAATTATCGTCTTCAATTTCATTACCCAAGCACTGAAGCTCTCAAAGAGAGAATTCTCCATTCAACTCTGCATATATAAGTTGGATATCTATGAGCACATGTGGCTATTGTCTATTGCTGCTTATAGGACACTCCTCATGCACTGACTCAAACGATAACTGCTATGGGCATCTGGGCACTCAAACCTCACGGTTTACCGAGGGAGACAAGTATGTAAAAATAATAAAAAGCATCATGACAGTTCTATTCAGCTAATGTGCTAAGGAAACTGAATAAGGAGCAATAAATCATTCTTGAAAGTGGAAAGGATAAAATTTTGTTCCAGGAAGAGACTGTCTTATCATCAAGGACTTCGAGATTCATGCAAGAGCAATGGGCTGCAAGTCTGAATGGGCTCGGGTGCTCCTGCTGAGAAATGCACATGACTGCCCTTCCTTGAAAACCCCCTGGAGGGTTTGAGGCAAGAAAGAGGCAGAATACACGCTTTTCAGAAGGAAGATGGAGATGGAAAAAGTAACATTTTGCAGTCCTTTTTTAGAAGTTTAGTGAAGAGCGATTATAGTTCAAGCATTTGAAAGAGCTTCTTTAAAAGTAATCATCCAAAATATACATACTCCTCTTTCTCCCTCATACTATATACAGGAGTGCATCTGTTATAGTGCTAAGAACACAGGCTGTAGCCTCAGATGCTGTGTGGATTCAAATCTTAACTCTTTAATTTATTAGGATGTGCTAAGATAACACATATAAATTTTAGCAGTTTCTGACACCTGTATCATGTTGATATTCAATAAAATAAATATATATGTGATTCCCTAATCTCCACTTCTTTAAATTGCTCTCCATACACTTTGTTTATCTTTAGTCAGAGTGTGAGTTTGGTCCCAGTAGAAATAGTAGCCTCTGTAATAACTCCGCTCATTGGAAAGTATCAATTAATGGTAATAAGATAACAGCTATACACATCTTGAGCACTGTTTTTTTTTTTTTTTGAGCACTGTTTTTGTGCATTGATCTCATTTTCCATTTCTCCTTCAGAAGTATCCTCTAGTTTTTTAGATTTATTTCAAGTCTTCTGGACACTTTCTGCAAAGTAATAGTCTAATCTTAGAATTCGTATCGATTCACAAAGCAATATTACACAGAAACAACATACTACAACTATGTTTGCTATTAATATATATGCTTTTCCAAGGTATTCAGAGGTCAATATTGTAACCAACTGTTTTTTTTCACTAAAAATAAATAAATAAGCTATGTGTTTAGAATAATTACTGAAATGGTAGACATAGCCAGCCATAAATTTTCTATGGTACTTAAAACATGTAAGATAAAAGGTGGAAAATGCTGCCAAAAATCAACTAGGTGTCCCTATTGCAATGCTTTCACATATATCTATATGTTTTTTTTCTCTCCTTGACACAGAGATTGTTTCATCCAATATTTGCTAATATGGCAAGTCACTTGTTTCATATTTTTCCGATTACACTTATCATTGTTCTAATAATAGATTTTTTTCTTCAAGTTAATGACACTTGTGGATTTGAAAATGCAAATATAAAAGAATAGGCAGATGAAGGATAAATATTTCTGCAATAGTATATTAAATATGTTACTTTATAAATTGCATGACTTAACTAATGTGTTTTTGACTGTTAAGTTTGCTATTGATTCTTTTACTTGGAATTAACAGTGAATAAGAAAATCATTCAAGCATTAGGTATCGTTACTTAAAACAAACGAAAATAAAAAAAATAAAAATGTATTTTTCATAAAACAAGAAGAAGAGGCCCAGCAAGGGTTCTTCAGCTGCAAATAAAAAATTTTATTTTTTGCAACTATTTTAGTAACTAAAAATGAGAGGACAAAACATACCATCAAAATTAAATTTTACCAATTAACTTTGAATTAGACTTTCAAGAATAAGTGAGTCTCCAAAGGGACTTATTAAATCTACATCAAGTCCTGTACAAAAAATGATACTTTTAATGGCATTATAATACTATTTTAGATGTTAGATGCTAAAAAAGAAAATCAAATCAAGTGAGCACGATATATAGTAAATTAATTCTTTTTTTGGATTTTATTTACCTTATCTGGGAAAAGGAAAAAGTCATTAAATCTCCTTGTTCTTCTTAGGCAATTAGAATCCACGATATAAATGGACATTAGAAATTTCAGAAAAAACAAAAGTGTATTCTTCAAATATAATATCTAAATTAATCTGCATAATAATCCATCAAAATAGGTTATCATCTTCATTTCCCTGATGAGGGAACTAAGTCTAAGACAAAGTGATCACAACCAGAGGCCCGTCCCCCCTGCTGCTTTTAACCTCTTTGGTCCTAGGGATTAAGATTCCATCAGTTTGGAAGCCATTCAACTTAAATTTGAATGTCAATTTTACCACTTCTTTTCACATCCCTTAGGATCAATTTAGGCATTTTTAAAAAGGGAATGATAATACCTTCCTCAAGGTTCTTAAAGATTAAATGAATTGATACATGTATATCATTTAGGGAAATACTGAGCACATATTAATGCTCCATAATATCACTAATATCACTAATAGTCACAATACTAACCATCACTAATATTGACTATTACTAAAAATCTGGAGTAGAGCAGACGCCAAATCCTATGTGCGCACACACACACATACACGCACACATCTTTCTCTGTAATATATTGTAATGTTGCTATGGTAGAAGGTAGAATACATAGGGACAGTCAGGAAAGCTTCATTTTCTAACAAAATTAACTACCAGTATTCACAATGAAAGGGAAACATGTTTACCAGAATTGTTTACTATATAGGCAAACTTAACTCTTTTGCCATTCTCTAGGTATTTGTGTGTGCTGTATGTGCATGTACCCATACAGGTGTGTGAATTCTGACTCAGTTTAAAACAGCTTCCTAAATGTTAATTAATCTTGATTCTTATATTATAAGGATCATGTATTGTTCCTGTTGAAAATATTTTCCATTTGAAAAACATTGCATATATTATAAAATCCTTTTATAGGCATCCCATTATCCATTTTATATTTAGGAACATTAAGGCTTGAAAAGGTCAAATAACCTAAACAAGTATACATACAGAAAATTCAGAGATTCTGAAACAGGTTAATGAAGTTGAAACTACTGGAATGTTTAAAGCTTGTTTTTCAGAGATTTGTTTTCCTCTACTCAGCTATTTTGTCTTTTCAGAAGCCACTAACAAACCCATTGGCTGTCTCTGCAGAAGCCTGGACTCCAGGTCAACTTATGCAGTTCCAGTCTCGAACAAGTAAAGCCCTGCATTCCTTAGCAGAGATAAATACGCAAGACTCCATCTGGTTTATACTGTTTCTGGGAGCAAATGCAGAGCTCTCTCTTTGTCCTGTAGGACAACATCCTCATGTTAGGGGCTGAATTTTGCCTTGCTCTTGAGTGGGAAACAAAGGGAGAGGAAATATAAATTAAATTAAATGTCCTTGTAACCAGAAGCCCATTGACAAATATTTGAGGCAGGCAGAGTATAATGTTCCTTCAGGAAGCTTATGTCTTACTAGAGGGAAAAATAACCTTGATTTGACAATTACAACACCTCTGGTATCTTGTGAGTCTTCTTTGGCATATGAAACCCTTTTGGAGCTTTCCTTACCTTTACTTCCCCTAACCCCAAAGTATATAAGCAGTTGCTCCTCACAATCCCAGAGCAGAAGTTTTTTCTGACCACAGGTCCTGTTCCCATGCTTTAATGAAACCATCTTTCTGCACTGAAGATGTCTCAAGAATTCTTTCTTGGCTGTTGGCTCTGCACCTCAACAATACTAATCCAAAACACATCACTCTGATGTTAAGTCTCCACCTCAAAGTGAATGGGGGTGTATGTTACATAAAGGTTTGCTCAATGTGCATGCTCAATCTTTCCTCATGGATAGCATATAGTCTCCCCACCCTTTTTACCAATATGCATGCAAACCTGCATTTCTCCCTTAAACAGCTCATTCCTTCCTAGCCCAGTGTCTTTCAAATATTGGCTTTCAAGTAGCAAGCAGCCTAATGGGTTTGAGTAACAATTCTAGGGTGTATAGGTAAAATATGTTTAAAAAATATACTCAATATTCACAATTTTCTGATTAGATTAGATATTCAAAGATTAGAATTCTTAGGTTCAGAAACATACGTGGGTGGGGGAAGTGGCTTAAATAAAATATGTGTGGGACATATTAACCCAGACCACCATGAACCTAACAGACAGGTAGTCTAAAGGGACAAGCATCCATCTTGTCACTGGAATTTACTTGACTCAGATGAAAATACATTAATTGTTATCTTGGATCAAAACCCAGGTTCTTTTTCCCTATCTCTTTTAGGTGGGAATACATTGACCCCAGCAACTTCTTGTGCTTCCAACATGCCCCTTATTTTATAGCATTTATAAGGAGTCTCTTGTTTAAATGTATATATACTACAGGGCTAAATCTCCTTCTTTGGCTTAATATGTGTTAGATTTGGCTTGCTATAGGAAATTCAGGGAAGCAAAGCCCTATTTGAAGAAAAAAAAAAGGAGTTTCAGGGAAGACAACAAGGCCCTGTGGAAAAATGCTATGCACCTTCAAAGGGAAAATACTTTTTTATATGATAACATTTGTACAGAGTAGATGGCACATAAAGGGCATATAATTATCAAAGAAAACTTAATTCTTGTGTTTTATTGTATTTTTGATTTCTTATTTAATATACTTGAATCATTTTTCATCATTATTTTGATTGTACCAGCATTTTCCCTAAGACACTGTTATTGAAAAAAAAAGTAAAAAAAAAAGACACTGTTATTGAAATAAGTAGAAATTTTACTACCATAGATTAAAATTGCTAGAAACACAAAAACAAGCAATAAACACAGACAACGATGTAGTTAATTTCTTATATTATTAAAAGAGATGTTTTTCAAAATTACCTATTGAAATTAATGATTTTAATTAATAGTTATAAAATTTATCTTCCATATTTCAATTCTAATATTCTGCTTCTTGGGATAATTACATCATACTAAAAATACCTTAGATCTGTGCTTAAAAATCCATGCTTCCATTGGAAGAGGATTCGATTTTCTGGAGAAAAAGCTTTCCGAGGGAAAAGGAGGTGGTAGGGGTGGAAAGTATAACTTGTTACTATAAATGTGGATATCTTAGGGTCATAAAAAGTAGGTATTGTGGCTGGTCATTTGGGCCTGCCTTCAAGTAATAAACTAAACAATTTCACCTTTACATACATTCAAATAATGAAATCCTAATTCTTAGCTTTTAATATTTGGTATGTAAAGATCATCTTTTGAACTTCTGGTATTCCTTTTTTTAAAAATGGAATCCCTCACACTGCAGTTTATAATAGTTTTTTCTTAATCTTTCTTCAAATGTGATTAAAAACAGGTGGTCACTTTCTAAAAAGTAACCTTTTATATCCTTGAGGACAATTATCAAGTCACCTCTCAGCTTTTCTAAAGCCAAATGATGTAAATTCTTTCACCTTTCCTCACAGGTGCTATGTTTTAGGATTTAATTATCATAGTGTCTCTCTACTGCAACCTCTCCAACTTTTTCTAATCCCCCAAGTAGTAAAAGCCATCAAGTAGCCAGAATGGACTCATGGAACTAACCAACGTGAGATATAAAGGGAACTACTTGTGTCTCCTAAAACTACATTTCTGTTTATATTCCCTAGTATACTGTATTAGTGCTCTGTTTTTGCCTGTTTTCCTGACTTACCTTGTCTCCTATTAGCTTTCAACTGAGTCAGAGTAAAATACAAAGCTTTCATGACAACAACAGAGCACTGTAAGATCTCCTGCACACTTTGCTCAGGTATCCAATTGTCTACTCTAGTGTCCAGCTACCTGCTCCTAACTCCCTTTAGTGCAGATCATTGTGGGAAGTGCTATCTGGACTAACAAACCTCTCATAAAATGTGTTTAATTAAACCTGCACATTTTGTCAGATGAAGGGGAAGTTTCAAGGCCAAACTGCCCAATTAATACTCATGAGTATAGATAATATAATCTTAACCCAGTCTTGTGTTGTCTTCTAAAGAACAGCTCAAGATAAAACAGAGTGCTATTTATATTCCAGTGCCATTAGATGCTGTCTTTTCTTAAAATTCTATTGTTATTTCTTTTAAACAACACAAATAACTTTCAACCTTTCAAGAAGAGTTCAATATTGCATATATGCACTGCTGTCTCAGAACAAATTTAACCCTTGGCCTATACCGATGCCCATAGATATTCAGCTGACATTCAATCAAAAAAAAGTATTGCATGCTTGTTACATGCTAGGCACTGTTCTGGTGTGAAGACTTATCTCTGCGCAAAACAGATGACATCTCTTCCTCATGGAGATTTGTTTTGAGTGGGGATGAAACAAACCATACAGCAAACAAAAAGATGCTTAACCATAATGTGTCAGATTCTGATAAAGTCCATTAAAATCATATGACAGTGTTACCTCAGGGGGCATTGCCATTTATATAAAATGATAAGAAAAGGGCTCTTTAAAGATGTAACATTTGAACAGAGGCATAAAGTAAAAGAATGCGCTATTTAAAATATTTGGGGAAATAAGTTCTAAAATATCATCATAGCACTGAAGGGAGTTAGGAGCAGGTAGCTGGACAGTAGAGTAGACAATTGGGTAGCTGAGCAAAGTGTGCAGGAGATCTTACAGTGCTCTGTTATTGTCATGAAAGCTTTGTATTTTACTCTGGCTCAGTTGAAAGCTAATAGGAGACAAGGTAAGCCAGGAAAACAGGCAAAAACTGCTGAGATTAACACAGGTGAGACACGAAGGTGACCAGTGTTGTAACAGCAGTTTGGGGTTTATTTTGCTATTCAGATAAGGGTATGAAAAAAAGACTTCAGGAGGATACCAAGTTCTTGAAAGTAAGCAACTAGAATGCCAAAGTTGTAATGGCCATTAGCTGAGGTGGGCATATAAAGAGTGGGAGGACATAAGTTTGAGACGCCATTAGGCATCCATCTGGAGGCATCTAAAAGGCCATAAATGGAGGCGAAAGGTCTCCATAAATTCATACTTACTGGTATATAAATGACATTTGTAACAATTAAATTGGCAATTGGTTGGAAATATCTAAGAAATAAGATTCTTTGGGGGCACCTGGGTGGCTAAGTCTTGGTTAAGTGACCAACTTGGTTGAGAGACCAACTCCTGGTTTTGGCTCAGGTCATAATCTCATGGGTTGTAAGATTGATCCCCACATCTGGCTCCACACTCAGCAGGGAGTTTGCTTGAAGATTCCCTCACTCTACTCCTCCCTCAACTTGCATGCATCCTCTCACTCACTCTCAATCTTTCTCTAAAAATAAAAAAATAAATTTTAAAAATGAGAGTCTTTGAAAAACCATTAGCATTACTGGATCATTCTGAGCAACTTGTTCCTCTTGCATTATTCTACATAATAGTGCAAACGTCAAAACATATTTTAAGAATATGGTTCCTTTTACACATACAAAAATAATGTTATTGTCATTTTTACACATATCTGTTGAATAGAAAATAGGTTATATATGATATATGCAACTACATATAACAATGCATAATTTAATACTACATATATATCTATATACATATATGTGCTAATGAACTGTTTTAATATATATAATATTATTAGAAAACAGATGTTATGAAAATAATTGAACATGGTATATCTCAGAGCCATCATTTATATGTGGAATAAGACATCTCTCTCTCTCCTACTATAAATAATTTTTTTTCTACTTCTGGCATTTAAAAGACCATATTACCTTTAATGTTCATGGTATCAGTTTATGTTTCTACATCAATAAACTACAATCACATAACCTTCATAACTCTGATTTTATATAAATACAAAGCATGCAAGTATTTTTTGGTCCAAAATAATTTTTATTTCTGCAATTCAATTGGGCAAACTTCTTTTTTTTTTTTTTTTTTCAATTGGGCAAACTTCTTAGTCAATGTCTACAACTGATCTATTCTGTAGCATTTATCTTATTAGCTTTCAAATTATCTGATCAATTAATAAATATATTCTGTGTTAATTTATCTTTAGATTAGATGGTTATTACTTTTTGTTTATTTGCAAGCATCTCCCTGAGAACAAGAGGAATAGGGAAGTAGACAAAGCAAACAAAATTAATTCTGAATTTTTTCAAAGATTTTATTTATTTATTTGAAAAAGATAGAGCACACAAGCAAGGGATAGGCAGAGGGAGAGAAGAAGAGAGAAGCAGACTCCACTGAGCAGGGAGCCCCACGGGGGGCCTAATCCCAGGCCCTTGGGGTCATGACCTGAGCTGAAGGCAGACACTTAACCAACTAAACCACCCAGGTGCCCCAAATTCTGAATATTTGTTAAATTCTATTTCTTGTGTGTGTACACACTGTCTTCTGGTCATTCTGATGGAATGTCACTGCAGAGAGGAAGAGTGTCCCCTGCAGGCCATTTATTGTCCTGAGATTAAACTGAGCTGAGTGTGAGCACATACTGCTTTGTTCTCACACTCAGTCTCATTTCTATGTTGCAGCCCAATGCTTCCATGTCACCTGGGCCTTAGGATGCTGCAATTGGGGACCAAAGGTCACAGTAGAGGCTGGAGACAAAAGAAAGCATGGCTGGGAACGGCGTTGGCAGAAGTGGTAGACAGAGCGACTGCCATCTGTCTGATAACTGTACTCTCACACATTTAGCAGAAAGAGAAAACAATACCTAATAAGAACAACACTTCCCTGTCCAATGAGGAAAACCGAATTTATTATTTTTAGTGTTTTGATGATATTCACAAAAATGTCACACTGTTCATTAATCAACTACAGTTTCATCAGCCTTTTGTCCCTAAGAAGCTGAAGTCCATAAAGAGGTGCACCCTGGAGATACTGCAGTTCAGTTCTTGACTATTGCAACAGAGTGAATGTCACAATAGAGTCAAATGGATTTTTTCATTTTCCAGGGCATATAAAAGTTATATTTACACTATACCATAGTCTATCAAGTGTGAAATAACATTATGTCTAAAAAGATGGACAAACCTTAGTAAAAAAAATACTGTATTGCTAGAACACGCTGAGCTTTCAGTAAGTCATAATGTTTTTGCTTGTAGAGGGTTCCACCTCAATGTTGATGTTTGCTAACTGATCAGAGCCATGGTTGCTCAAGGTTGGGGTGGATGTGGCAAGTTCTTAAAATAAGATAGCAATAAAGTTTGCTGTATTAATTGACTTTTTTCTTCATGAACGATTTCTTAGTAGCATGTGATACTGTTTAATAGCATTTTACACACAGTAGATCTTCTTTCAAAATGGGAGCCAAGCCTCTCAAGCGCTGCTGTTACTTTATCAATTAAGTTTATGTAATATTCTAAGTCTTTTATTGTCATCTCAACAATCTTAACAGCCTCATCACCAGGAGTAGTTTCCTTCTCAAGAAACCACTTTCTTTGCTCATCCATAAGAAGTAACTCCTTATCCATTAAAGTTTTATCATGAGATTGGAGCAATTCAGTCACATCTTCAGAATCCATTTCTAATTCTAATTCTCTGTATTGCAGTTACTTGCTGCACTGAAGTCCTGAACCCCTCAAAGTCATCCGCAATGGTTAGAGTCAACTTCTTCCAAACTCCTATTAATGTTGATATTTTGGCTTCTTCCCATTAATCACAAATGTTCTTAATGGCATCCAAGATGGCAAATCCTTTCCAGAAGGTTTTCCATTTACTTTGCCCATATCTATCAGAGGAATCACTCTCTATGGCAGAGATAGTGTTACAAAATGTATTTCTTAAATAGTAAGACTTGAAAGTTGAAATTGCTCCTTGATCAATGGGCTGAATAATGAATGTTATGTTAGCAAGCATGAAAACAACATTATGATATTAACATCAGAGGTCACTGATAAAAGACCACTATAACAAATATAATAGTAATGAAAAAATTTGAAAAATTGTGAGAATTACCAAAGTGTAGCACAGAGACAGGCAGTGAGAAATGCTGTTGGAAAAATGGCACCAAGAGACTTGCTCAGTGCAAGGTCACCACACACTTTCAAATTTGAAAAGATGCAGAATCTACAAAGCTCAATATAAAGTGAAGCACAATAAAATGAGATTTGCCATAATACACAAATATTCTCATATGAGTTGCAAATTTCATATGAAAACATCAAGAGGGGGGCACTATTTGATGCATACTGTTTGAATTGTTACATTAAGCAAGTCTTTAAAATAAAATTGCCTATTTCATATTACAAAACCCTTATTGAAGAATCTGCACTTCACATTTGTTCTCCTCCTACTACTGCTATACAAGAAGATGGAGCAATAGGTTGTTGGAATCACAAGTGATAGAATCATTTGCCACCCTCCAAAGAATGCTTATAACTGTGGGTAGTGGAGAAAGAGCATTGCCTTGGAGTTCAATTGATCAAGGTTGTATTTCCATATTTGCTACTGACTGTGCAACAATTGGCCCAGGGAATGGATGCCACCAAAGTTCCCTATTGCACAGAAAGGGGTCTGTTGATGACTTCCACACAAGATATGGTTGGCTGGTAATTTTTTTCCATTGGATAAGAGTCTTATTTCAGGTCTCTGGGACATTCCTTATTTCTCTTTCTATAATGTGTATGGTTGTAATAGAACTGATACAACACCAGAGAAAAGTAACTGTCAAGAGTTATAAAATTAGTCTAATTCTAGTTCATCATCATGGCACACTTTTCAAGAGCAATTTAGAGACAGAAATCATAAATGTTCATAAATGGAACATAAGGAATAGTGTGGAGGACCACAGGGGAAGGGAGGGAAAACTGAATGGGAAGAAATCAGAAGAGACAAACCATGAGAGACTCTGAACAAATGGAGGGTTATAGAAGGGAGAGGGGTAAGGGATGGGGTAACCAGGTGATGGGTATTAAGGAGGACATGTGTTGTGATGAGCATTGGGTGTTATATTCAAATAATGAATCACTGAACACTACTTCAAAAACTAATATTGTACTATATGCTGGCTAACTGAACATAATAAAGAATACTGAAAAAAAAAGAATCACTAATATTTTTCAATGCTGATTAAGTGCCATTTCTTAGCATACTTATTCATACCAATAACCTTATAAAGTAGCCATAATTATAATTCCTGATTTAGGGTGATGATTCTGGAATAAAGAAAATGAAGCAATTTATCAATGATATACAACTGGGAATTATTAGGTCCAGAAGTCAAGCTTCAGTAATCTGACGCTGATTCATACTAACATGTCACTGTTCTTCCTCTCAACCAACTAATCTGATAATTATGTTAATATGGCATATAGAAACTAGACAATAATAGTACATAATGAATGGCTTAAGGATGAATACACCTTAGGGAAACAAAAATAAAAGTAGTGAAATTATTCATTGAAATAAATGTAACCATAACTCTAGTCCAAAGAATTATCTTAGTTCCTATTAAGATATTGCCTGTTGTTCAGGGAAAACATGACATAGAAAAAGAATGAATAATTTGTATAATAATACTAAAGCAAATTGAAATTTATTCCCTGTTTTGATAAAACAAAAATATACGAAAGTTATTATTTCCAAAACATCATAATCAATATCTCCAGAGCACAAAATGACAAAACACATCCCCCAACACAGACAAATACATAAATGCACATGTGCGTATTTACATATCTATATCTTTGGAAAGGGAAACATTTCACAGGACTGAATAATTTTTCTCCCAATTATGCTTTGTTGGCCACAACAAATTTGAATCCTGTAAAGAATTTTCTCAATAAATAGTTTTTTAAAAAGTTAGGAACAAGGATCATTTTGACAAGATCTAACTGTTGATAGATGTAAACCCTCTAACACTGTTGGTGCGAATGCAAACTGGTGCAGCAACTCTGGAAAAGAGTATGGGGTTCCTCCAAAAGTGAAAAATAGAACTACCCAGAGATGCCTAGGCGTCCCTAGGCATCAGTTGGTTAAATGTCTGCTCATTTAAAAGTGGCTCAGTTGATTAAATGTCTGCCTTAACCTCAGGTCTTGATCCAAGGGTTCTGGGATAGAGTCCTGCATTGGGTGTCTTGCTCAGCGGGGAGTCTGATTCTCCCTCTGCCTGCCACTGCCCCTGCTTGTAAAATCACTACTCTCCCTCTCTCTCTCTGACAAATAAGTAAATATATATAATATTTTTTTAAAAAATAGAACTATCTTATGATCCAGAAATTTCATTACCAGTTATTTACTCAAAGGATACAAAAGTCTTGAAATAGGTCTTGAAAGGACACATGCACCCTGATGTTTATAACAGCATTATCAACCATCGTCAAACTGTGGAAAGAGCCCAAATGTCGATCGGCTGATGCATGGATAAAGATACAGCATAGATATACAATGGAATATTGCTCAACCATCAAAAAGAATGAAACCTTACCATTTGCAATGACGTGAATGGACCTAGAGAGTATTATGCTAGTGAAATAAGTCAGAGCAAAACAACACCATATGATTTCACTCATATGTGGAATTTAAGAAACTTAACAGATGAACATAGGAAAGCAAAGAAAGAGAGAGGCAAACCAACTATAGAGAAGAAACTGAGGGTTGTTGGAGGGGAGGTAGGTAGGGGATGGTTAAATGTGTGATCAATATTAAGGAGGGCATTTTTTGTAATGAGTACTGGGTGTTGTATGTAAGTGATGAATCACTAAAGTCTATACCTGAAACTAATATTAGACTATATGTTTAACTACAATTTAAATAAAAACCTGAACAACAGCAAAAAAAAAAGGTATAATCTCAAGGTAAATTTAAATGTTCCTAATTTTATTATTTAGAAAAATATGTGTTGGGTCCCTGAGTGGCTCAGTTGGTTAAGCATCTGCCTTTGGCTCAGGTCATGATCCCAGGGTGCTGGGATGGAGTCCTACATCGGGCTCCCTGCTCAGTGGGAAGTCTGCTTCTCCCTCACCCTCTGCCCGTCCTCCCTACTTGTGTTTTCACTCTCTCAAATAAATAAATAAAATCTTTAAAAAATAATAAGAAAAATATGTGTTAATTGAAAACATTTCAGATATCTCAGGGCTTGGCCACAGGCTCTTTTTCCCTTACAAATGTAATATAATTTTAAAGCTACTAAGCTAAAAGGGGAAACAAACAATGAAATCTAATCACATAAGTTAAATTTAATAAATCAGGTTCATGTATATCTTTAAAACAAACAAACAAACAAAAAAAACCCTGAACCACTGCAAAGCCCATTTCTAACAGTATATGTCCTGAAATGTTTAAAGTAAACATCACAGGCCTATAAAACCATACTTAAAAGGTTTATGATCTAGTGAGAACAGAGAGCAGTATGGGTCCAGAAAGTTGGGTCCTTATGTATTCTTTCTACAGCAGTGACTGAGTAGTTGTAACCTAGAGTGCCTCTGATCTTCACTATTTCTACTTTACAAAGTGGGATATGAGCAATGGGTACAATTTATTAAACTCTTTAAAATGTGCAAAGGATTGAATAATAGGATGTAGACAGTGTTGAATGTATGTTGATGAGTTTCTATGGAAAAATATTTATCATAGAAGTTGATATCATTCTAAACAATAGAAAAATAATAATAACTTTATTAATAAAATATATAACAGAACAAATATAATTATTGATAATAAAATGATATTAATTAAAATTAGAACTGAAAATTATATATGGCAGTATATTTTTATTATTTTTTAAAGATTTCATTTATTTGACAAAGAAAGAGATCACAAGTAGGCAGGGAGGCAGGCAGAGAGAGAGGGGGAAGCAGGCTCCCTGCTGAGCAGAGAGCTGGATGCGGGGATGCGGGGCTCAATCCCAGAACCCTGAGATCATGACCTGAGTTGAAGGCAGAGGCTTTAACCCACTGAGCCCCCCAGGTGCCCCGACAGTATATCTTTAAAAAAAAAGGCATTCTAGCTGCACCTGGGTGCAGGTGCAAAAGATTAGGTATCTTTTGTGTATAAGGTTCTCAAAGAGGGGAAAAGACTGAACCTTTTTATTCCCACATCCTATTGCTAAGAGATACTTGTCTGCTTTAAATAAGGACGTTGAGTTGTTTTAGAAGCTTTATGAAAGAATTTTAAGTCTGTGAATATTATAACAAAAAAGATAAAATCTGAGGAATCATCAGATAGTTTCAGAATTCATGTACAATTACTTAAAATATTGGACAAATTCATGTTTTGTTAATATCTGACATACAAAAGGGAGTGCAAATGGTATATCTTAAAGAAAAAAGTAATAACCTAAGAATGCGTTTGAAATGTGTGTCATTACATTGGACAAGTTCACATATTGGAAACCTCCAGCTGAAAAGAAAACAAAGCAGGGAAGGGGTATTTTAAAGTATGACTTTGAGCTTTCAAGAGTATACAAAGGTCCATTTCTAAAAATGAGATTTGATTAATTAATATCCTGGAGGTTGAAAGATGTTTTGTAAAACTAGAAATAAGTACTTTATACAACAGTTGGGATTCTAACAGAAGCGCAGGTACATGCTAAAAAAATAATAAATCCAAGACAATTCCAAAATAACAAAATAAAAGATAAAATCAAATTCTTATCAATGATAATCATTGTGTTTTGTTGAGAAAGGAGGCTGGGTTTGAATTTAGCTGGCACTGGCATCGTGGACAACAGTCACCCTGTCTTTCCTGTCCCGAGGCATTTCCACAGAGATCAAGGTAAGAGAAACCAGAGTTCTTATCCAGAGCAGTAACAATACCTTAGTTTACAGTTTGTAAAGCCTCTTAAAAATCACCAGTGAGGACTCCTGGGTGGCTCAGTTGGTTGGGCAGGCAACTGCCTTTGGCTCAGGTCATGATCCTGGACTTCCAGGATCAAGTCCTACATCTGGCTCTCTGCTCAGCAGGGAGTTTGCTTCTCCCTCTGACCCTCCCCTCTCTCATCCTCTCTCTCTCATTCTCTCTCTCTCAAATAAATAAAATCTTTAAAAAAAATCACCAAACATAGAGGGAAAAAAATAAAACATGGTTTAAGAAGTTTGGATTCAGGAAATGATTGCATGTTCTAGGGCAATTTAATTCTCTAGTGATACACTAAAAAACTAAGAATCCTAATCATTTTTACATGACCTAATTAAATGCAAAAGAATTGATACATTTTTAAAGAATAGTTATTATTTAAAAAATGAAAACTGATACAAATTTATTCAGAAAATGCAGACATATCTTTTTTACTCAGCTGGTTTCCCTAAAATATATTTTTCAAAAGTAGTAACTTCAGAGTCAAATAATATCCTTTCCATTAACACATGCCTTTGACATAAAATTTTACTAAAAAATAATTCTTTATCTAAATTACAGTCTTTGGAAGAATTCTTGTCCCTAACAAACCATTAGCTCTTGCCTAATAATAATATCAATACACTCTGATGCCACATGTTATCGTCTACATTTTGTTTCTTGTAATATTTTCATTTATGTATGTATTATATATTTGTATATTATGGTATATTCTTTATATTGCCTTTATTTAAATCAGATCATAAAAAAATTTGGAGCAACTCTTTCTGTTCAAAACACTGTAGTGAGGATAAAAGAAATGATAATACTGGATTTAGGTTTTTAATTATCAATATAATAACTATGAAGTACAGGAATATATTTGATATCATAATTTGAAGCTCATGAAAAATTCACTTATACTTTCTTTAATAAGGGATTATACCATTATTTTAATTTGATAAAATTATTTTTCCATTTATCTTTTTCTTTAATTCTACTCATTTTAACGATTCTTTTTAGTTGCTTTGTATTTAAGCAAAATTTAAATCAGCATTGTCTTAGAATATTCTTTACCAGACAGACTGCCTTTAGACGTGGTTTGCTGCATCTATTCTACATGAGTCAGGCTTGTTTTTCTTGTATGTTTGTTTTACAGTTCTCTTTATTTAGCAAATACCAAAATGTAATATTTTTAGTACAATCACATAAAGAAAATTCTCATGTGAATTACAAAGGCATTTCTTGAACCATTTGATACCAATGCGATATGTCATTACCCTCCACCCCCATAATTTCCTATGTAGTTTTAACAAATAAGGGCATTAGGATATGCACCCATATCACTCTAATACAACCATCAAAACAAGGAATTTGACATTGTCTATTGTTACCCTATAGTCATTATATTTCATTCATGATTCACCAGTTTAGAATCATCTTGGTATAGAGTTGTCATAGCTCCTTAATTGCTTTGAAAGAGAAGAGTACCTGGTCTTACCCTGACTCTAATAACTTTGACAGTACTTTTTTTTTTTTTTGAGAGAGAGTGAGAGAGAGAGGGAGAATCTCAAGCAGGCTCCAGGCTCTGCACAGAACCTCATTTGGGGCTCAATCTCAGGATGCTGAGATCATAGCCTGAACCAAAATCAAAAGTAAGATGCTTGACTGATTGAGCCACCCATGTGCCCATAATAGTTTGACCACTACTAAAGCTTTGACACTACTGAAGACTGCAGACCAATTATTTTGTAGACTGTGCCTCACATGGGTTTCTCTGGCATTTCTTCATGATTAGAATAGATTAGATTACACCACACTAGATTAAATTAAATCATGTTGATTTCCTGATTATTAAATTAAATTATATCAAAAAAATTAAATTATATCAGATGTTTCTCATGGTTAGATTAGGTTTATTATACAGTTCTAGGAGGAATGAAAGAGATCTGATATTCTCCTACTAATTGGGATTTTCTACCATCATACCAATAGGTATAATGCTTTTGATTTGTTCCATTAATAAAATGTTTATTTTGATCAACTTGGGAAGACTGTGAAGTCCCCTGTGAAGTTACTCTTTTCTCTTTTGAAATTGTAATAAGTACTGTGCAGGGAGGTACTGTGAAACTATGTGAGTGTTCTGTTTCTTATTAAAGTTTCTACTTATTTACTTATTTATTTTTTAAGATTTTATTTATTTGTTTGACAGAGAAAGATCACAAGTAGGCAGAGAGGCAGACAGAGGGAGAGGAGGAAGCAGGCTCCTTGTCGAGCTGAGAGCCCCAGGAGTAGGGTTTAAATATCTGCAAACCAAGTAGTCCTCTTCCTTTGCAGGTTTGCTAGCCATGTGATATTAGGTGGTTAATACAATTCAACTATATTGAACTAGGTTGGATACTCTATTCACACTTCCTGTGTTTCCCCATGTCTGATCGGCTGACAGAATAATTACTGTGCCTTGGATTTCACATCATGCCAATAGGTCCTTAATTTTCTTACTAGGAAGCATCTGATCATTGGAATTGAATTACTAAATCCAGCTGTAGGATGAGATTCAGGTTATATGAGAAGTTGTACCTGAGCATGGCACTTTGGGTACTCTCCAGCTGGGATGTAACATAAGTGCCCAGTTCAGTAGAGACAAAACACAGGGAGTAACTTCTCTTTCCTGTAGAAGCTGATATTATAAAGTTATTTTTGTTTGAAGAGATGATCAAAGAATATACAGTACCCCAAAATCATAGGGGAAAAAGTACTAAAGTATTGTGTTGGATAGTTAAAAAAATATAATGCATCTTTACAAATTTTCCGATGTTTCTAGTATTTCTCAAGTTTTAAAATTATTCTGCATCATGATTTTTTTTCATTCTAAATATTTGCTTTCATGCCCAATATTATATTCCTAGTTTTACATTTTTTTTTTGGTAATGAGGCCTGGAAAAATTAAATAAACAAGAGGTCCCGGGACATCTGGACACACTCCTGCTGATCAGCACATGAGATGCTCTAATGTCAGTGTACCCAGTACTAAGAATCAGTTTCTATTGGGTAATTGTCTAGAGTACTGGTTTTGCCACTTGCATCTGTTGGTCATTCCTTCTTCTTCTAGTTTCAGAAAATATAACAGAATTCTAGTTCCATTTTTTCCTTTTTTATCTAATCTCACAGTATGTCAAGTTCCTCACCAATTAGTTGCCCTTCCTAAATTTGAGACATGTAACATCTGAGATTTCCATGAGGCATGCCAGTAGACAGGTACAATGGGGTCTGGGCAGGACATGTGCACTGGGGGTTATCTGGGTAGAAATGCTAGTTTCCCTACTGTGTTAGATGGGTAAGACCTCTTATATTGGAGGAGCTGGCCTGGCCTTAGACATAAGTGAGGACAGGTATCTCTAGAAACATACTACTAGTGGGTATTTGCAAAGCTGACAGACTGTAACTAGGAAACAGGATTATCAATTAAGATTAAGAAGGAGAAGTATTTATTAATTTTGGAGGAAAGGAAGAAGGTTTAACCTAGGTTTTGGTAGATTAGACAAGAGGACAGAATTCTGTGATACAGAATTAAAGGCTTTCTTGAAGTCCAAGCTCAGAATTCAACACGTGGTGAGTTTTTTTCCAGCTGCATTCAGCTACCCTGTGGTCTCAGAGTGGGAACTCAGGCAATCATTTTGCCCCAACAGTCAGATAAACCAGAGCAGTAAGAGAGGACAGGCTTCGCAAGTCTGGGGCTGTCATGAGGGTAATTATGACTGCGGGCCTCTGTGCAGTCTTATTCTCTGCCCCTCTTCTCACCCTGCAACTATCCAGCCCACTGCCCATGCCTTGTTTGAATGGGTCGTCTCTACCCCAGGATCTTGGCGCAGTCTGGGAGCATCCCCCTACCCCATCCCTCCCATCCTGTCTCATACTGAAGTTAGAAGACTATTTAGAAAAAGGCAAACTCAGTCATTTCTCAGACTTGAAGTCCTTAGCAGGCTCCTCTGTTCTTCAGGTAAGTTTTATGTTCCTTATTATTGTCTTTTAACAGCTTCCCCTCCACCCCACGCAAGCACTAGCATTAGCTTCCATACCCAAGCAAATTACAGACATACTGAATGTTTTTTTAGTTTAAATGACACATATTTCTTTGTACACCTGGACAAGTTTACACATTACTTCTTATACCCACAATGCCCCCTTCTTCTCCCACTCACCAAACCCTGATCCCAACCAAACACATCATCCAAATACTTTAATAATCATTTATCTTTCAAGTTTATTTAGGGACTCCTCCAAAATGCCCCTCCTCAATTCCTTAGTCATCTAGGGTTTTTGGGAGCTCAGCCCTCCTGTCCAGTTGCACAGGATCCCTAATACCTAGTAAAATGTTTGGCACATAGAGAGTACTTCATGAGTATTTATAATATGAGTTAAATCATAAAAATACATTCACATATAGATTAATGAATTGCCAACCTTTACAGCATCCCATGCTTTGTTAGCTCCACTGAACAGAAGAAATTGAAGTTCAAAGTGACCACTATATTTGCAAAGGGTAATGTATTTAGTAACAGCGTTGTCATTTTTTGTCGACTCTCTTGTTCTGAAAATTTTGTTCTCTCATCACCTGGCTGGCTTTCACATTTTCATTTCTTTCTAATTTATCAATGCTTTTCCTGACAGAGAAAGAGGTAATATAGTATAATATTTAAAAGCACAGATTTTTGAGACAGACTGCAAGATTTAGATCCTTACTTTTGACATTTACTAGCTATTGTGACCTTGAGCTGTTTACTTAAACTCTCTTTGGCTTTGTTTCCATTTATGTGAAATGGGAATAATAATCACTTCATAGGATGTTGTAAAGATTAAGTAAATTATTATATCAAGAAACAGAACAATACCTGGCACTTATGTGTTAACTATATATATTGGGTAACTATTATTACTTCATTTTTCTTAGTACTGGTATGGCTTCATATTGGAAGAAAAAGGAGAGGGTTTTTTCTATTAGTGGTACCAGGCCAGATGTTCTGTTGTCCAGATCATTAAACTGTGCCTTTAAATTTGCCTTATCTGAGAGATCCCTTTCTGGAGACTGAAGTCTACAATCCATACATCTGCACAGGACTGTTACCTCATGACAGTAGATGGCTGGGCTGTAGAAAACCCCCTTTAGAATTGCTTCCCATGCCCAACTCTCTGAGGCTGGACTCCGCCAGCCAGTCTGACTGGAACCAGTCATCCTCCAGGCACTGATCTGGATGCAGGAAAGGTATCCATTTAACACTGAATCTTATGTTCACTCCTCTATTCTTGTGCTGTATGACATTTCCATTTGGGAAAAAGAATCCTCAGCGGACAATTTTGTGTGTCAAATGTAAATTCATGAAGCACAGAAAATTAGTGTTGTATTGATTAATGGTAGTAGAGCTTTCTTATTTACATATCACAAGTAAGAATAAAGTTATATTCTATTGAGTGTCTAAAAATGAAAGACCCAAGATGCCCTTAAACAGATGAATGGATAGGGAAGATGTGGTACATCTATACAATGGAATATTATGCCTCCATCAGGATGAATATCCAACTTTTGTATCAACATGGATGGGACTAGAAGAGATTATGTGGAGTGAAATAAGTCCAGCAGAGAGTCAATTATCTTATGGTCTCACTTACGTGTGGAGCATAAGGAAAATCATGGAGGATATTGTGAGAAGCAAAGGAAGGGTGAATGGGGAGAAATTGGAGGGGGCGATGAACCATGAAAGACTGTGGACTCTGAGCAACAAACTGAGGGGCTTGGAGGGGAGGGAATGGGGGGTTGGGTGAGCCTGGTGGTGGGTATTGAGAAGGGCAGGTATTGCATGGAGCACTGGGTGTGGTGCATGAACAATCAAACTTGTAACACTGAAAAAATAAAATAAACATTTTTGGGAAAAAATATTTATCTCCAGCCCTCACTAACTTATGTAAAAAATTTCCCAAAAAATTTCCCAAAGCAACTAATGAGCTTATAGGAAATTTTATGGGAAAAGATAAATGGAAGTGCTCTTTGATTTTAATTTGAGCAGAGAGCAAATGCATGGGCACTTGTAGATATTTGTAATGGCAGTATAAATTGGTATAGTTTTTCTAAGAAGGAATTTAGATACCTAAACCTAACATCTATGAATATGTTGGAGTATTTTCCACCCAGGATTTCCAAAACTCGGAATTTATACTAAAAGAAATAACTAGAAAGTTACATAAAAGTCTGGGCAAACATCAATTCTTTGCTCTTTTTTCTGTGTGTGCCTTCATGTTATCTTAATGTCTGTGTCATAATAATAATAATAATGTCACCATTATAATAATAATAATGTCACAATCTAATAATAATAAAAAGTCCCTCAGTGAAAGAAGGGAGTTTTTCTGCTTTTTTTCCCCCCAGCCATATAATAAGCACTTAGCAGATTACCTGGTGTATGTCAAATATTCAACCACTATCTACTATATAAATTAGTCATTGTTGTGATGTCTGATAGAACAAATGATAAAGCACCTAAATGGGTAAATAAATACGGTCAAATGATGGGATAGATTAAATCTACCAAAATGTCGAGGTTTTTCTTAAGTATATTGACATAAAATAAATCTACATTTTTACATAAGAAAAGATTACAAGCCATATAATCCTAATATTGCAAAAAAAAATTTAAGAGAAATGAAGTATTAAGTGGTTACATGGAGCCACACATAATTCTTATTCTCTCCTTTAAAATTGTCCTTATTTCAAGTAATACAATAAACTGTATTATTTTTAAATGTTCAATCAGCTTTTCTTTCTTTCTTTCTTTCTTTCTTTCTTTCTTTCTTTCTTTCTTTCTTTCTTTCTTTCTTTCATTTAAGAGAGGCTTATAAAGACCATATAGCTACTTGGAAAATGATTAGGAAATAATTTAAATCTAAATAAGAATATAGAAATACATCCTGGATTACTACTATGAAAAAGTTATATTAATGTAGGGCTAAGGAATTGACAAATGAAACTGACTTAGAGTATTGAGTTTCTGGGTTTTCTTCTTTATCTTTTCTTTCTCCCCTTCTTTCCCTCCCTCCTCATTTCCTTCCTTCCTTCCTTCCTTCCTTCCTTCCTTCCTTCCTTCCTTCCTTCCTTCCCCACTTCCTTCCTTCCTCCCTCTAATTCTTTCTTCTGAATTCCACCAGTTTTTTGGCTAAAAATTTCAATTAGAATCTCATTCAATTAGATTAAATTAAAATTCCATTAGCTGTTTTGGTATTTATTTTAAAAACTGAAGTTGGGTATGTTCTTTTCTTCAGACACTTCTACATCTTTTAGAAGTTGCCAGGGCCTTCTTTACTAAAAATCAACTCAAGTATATCAGAGTTGTTCTTCGTCCATCAACCCCTAAATAAAATTAAAATCATACACTGTAATAAGCAAACAATGACCTTTATTTTTATTTAGCTCTTGTGCTACTATGAATGTCAGCTTTAATCTAGAATTAGTTTATAGGGAAGAAAAATTATGAATATTTTTGAGGTAATATTTTTTTTGTTTCTCTGCCTTCAGATACTTTCAATACATTTCATTTATGTTGTAAATGTTCCAGCATTTTCTACTGAGTCATTAACTAGAAGAAAATAATCTACATAAAATGCAGGGAACTTAGTTTTCCTTGGCTACACAAACGAGGTCAACCTTAACAAGGATTTAATTACCATCTGTAATACTTCCAAGCTTACAAACCTTAGAGTAAAAACCGAATGCATATTATTATTTAGGTTTTATAAATTATTCCCATTTTCCTTCTTAAAAATGGCTACAGAGGGGCGCCTGGCTGGCTCAGTGGGTTAAAGCCTCTGCCTTCAGCTCAGGTCATGATCTCAGGGTCCTGGGATCAAGCCCCGCATCAGGCTCTCTGCTGAACGGGGAGCCTGCTTCCCCCTCTCTCTCTGCCTGCCTCTCTAGTACCTACTGTGATCTCTCAATCTGTCAAATAAATAAATTAAAAAAATCTTAAAAAAAAATGGCTACAGAAACCATTTGGAATTTTACAGAATTCTTGATGACTTCCCATCCTAATTATATTGTGTATATCAGAACTTTAATTGAGTTATGACGATTATATATTCATTGGCATACTCAGATAGTTAACCTAACTCTGAAATTTAAAAAAAAAAGATATTTCTTTGCACATGCCTTTATATTTTCTGCATTTTCTGATTCCAAGTCTTCTCTAAGACTTTTTCTTTTGTGTTTTACTTTAAAAAAAAAGAAAAACAAAACAAAATAAATATGGTAATAATTGTGGTTTAAATTAAGACTATTTTCAATTGAATTTCTCCCTCAATGAACTAAGCTTCTTTCTGTTCCTCTCTCCAGACAGAGAATCTGCTGGACTACAGAATCTGCTTAGTAATTACTTAAACTGATATGAGGGTGCTTATATACTTCTCTGCATTCTATCTTATATATTTTTTTTCTTTTATCTTTATCTTTTATATCCTTGCATCATTTGTTTTCATGAGCTACTTATGAACACGGAACCATTGGTGAGGAAAAGCGATGAAAATTTTCACTACCTATTGTTCATACCTTGAGAATCTTGCACATAATCTCATAAACTGAAAATGTTTTCTCTGCTCGGGTCCAGTCCCATGTTGTCACCTTTAAAAGATGAGAAATTTGTATGTTATTTTTTTAGAAAGGTAACCCCGATTTCCCTCTTTATTTTGCTTACATAATATGGTGTGCAATGAAACTTTCCCATGTATGGTATATATAGTAGTATATGTGTGTGTGTGTGTGTGTGTGTGTATATATATAAAATATACTATAGTATACTATATACTATATGTATATATACTATATATATAGTAGTATATATCTCAATTGTGGAGTTATTTTTATAGAGGTCCATGTGGTTTCCTCTCTTCTAAGCTTTATCACCATTACTCTTCCTCTGTCAGCAAGTGTTTTATGTTCTATGTTAACAATCTCCATTTACCCAATGTACTTATATATTTTAAGTAATGTGTGTATTATCTACATATAAATACTAAGTTTTTATATTTCATACACATAGTCATTTTGCCACCAGTTACATACAAAGCAAAGTACTAGATATCAATACTGGTTTTAATTTTTTAAAAAGACATAATTTATACAAGCGAGTCATTTCAAGGTGTGAATGCCTTATAACATTGTGATGACACCAAACACTACAGTGTAGTCATTTCACTTTTTTATGTTTAAAATATATATTTGTCTATCTAGTCATAAGAAATTATTCAAAATAGGAATATAGTAAAAGTATAAATATTAATGGATTTTTTCCTGCCTTCCAGGTGCTTTGAACTTTCTGAAGACATAGTCATTCAAAACAGCAGCAGGTCAGACTTGTTATTTCCAAGACCCTATGTAATATTAGACTGGTAAGTGAATGGTCTGGCATTTGATATTTATTTTCAATAAATATTTATTGAGAATCTACTATTGTGTAAGGTACATGTTTCCAAAAGAAAGACCTTAGGTGCAATAGGTACCCCTACATATTTAATATAAAGACCAATGACTAGAAAACAGGATATCAAAATGCTATTTTTTTAAATTTAGACACATCTGTGTCACATAAATAAACATGTTTTGATGGTCATAAATGCTTAGACAGAAATGCCTTTCAGAGTTATAAAGTAAATATTTAATGCTGTAACATATAACTTTAGGAAGATATTTTCAGACATTTGGCATATTTTCCATTTTTCTGTATTTTATTTTTAAAATATATTGGTAATACGCATTTACTATTTTTAAATTGATGTCACTCTGTCATGATAATATGGATAAAAAAAACATTGAACAAAAACACTTAAAAAAAAAAGACACTTACTGGAGGTGCCAGAAACTTGTAAAGACATGATCCCCTCAGGGCTAGAAATGTTGGTGAGTACACACGATCTTGTAGAGGGTCTTGCTCCCGTGCTTCACACCAGCCCATGTAGACTATCTACAAGATAATTGAACATGATTAACAGTAAAAAAAAAAAGTCTCATTTCAGATGTGTACTTTTCATATCTTGAGTATTTTAATTCTCTCATAAAATTATCAAATTAATTGATGCAAAAATACATTAGCCAGATATACCTTCCAACGAGTGAATGTGAACCACTCCTAACAGTTTATTGTTTCCATCAGCATTTACCAAGTGTTTGGTTGTTTATGTGATCCAACTTGGCATAAATTATATTTCCCATTCTCCACCATGTCTACTATAAAAATGTTTCTTCATAATAAAATTTATTGGCTTGTTCTATCATTTTCCCAATTAGTGGCATTTTGCTATGGGGATGTGCTCCCAGGATAAAATATTTAACTGAGTAAGGGAGAGTTAAAGACAAGTACTTTACATGACTACCACTGTTGTGGTGTACTATACCTGCCCTCTACCTGACAGGATGGGATGGTAACTTCTTGTTTTAGTCACGAATCTAAGATGAATATAGTTTATTCAAACAATATACATATATCAATATGGCAATATTCAGTCAATATTCAATCAATCAATATTCAAATGGCAATGACAACAGCTCTTTTGTCTCTAGATCTTAAATATTGGTGGGTCAATTTCCAAAAAGAAATCACGTGAGATAAGCCACTTCTCCTATAATCATTTGATTGTTATGAAGCTCAAACATAGACATAAGCATTTATTCAATGAGTTTTATATTCCTGACAATGTATTCAAATGCCATTTATCTCTTATTCTATGCAGTAGAAGTATCTGGAAGGATATATATTCCACCTCATGTAACTTACTTTGACTTTATGATTGACAGGATGTACTTTCTTGCTCTTAGACTTTTGTTGTTATTGTTGATGTTATGAGATCTGTTATGACTAATGGGATATTATTGCACATGACACAAGTAGAGTTGGACTTAGTATCTTGTGCTTCTGCCATTACCATGAGAAAAGCACACCCAAGGTATGTGCAGTCAAAAGAGCCAAAACTACCTCCTGGACAAAGTTTAGCTGAGTCCCAGCTAGAGGTTAACTCAAAACAACCAGTTCACTTGCAGAGAGAAATAAAAGATAAATAGACTTCCCATATTCCTGGTTTAGAAGAATTATATTTTAAAAATATTCATAATATCCAAATTGACCTACAGATGCAATACACCCTATCAAAATCCCAATGGCATTCCTTTCAGAAATAGAAAAATTATCTTAAAATTCATACGATACCACAAACGACCCTGAGTAGCCAAAGCAATATTGAGCAAGAAAAACAAAGCTAGAAGCATTGTACTTTCTGATTTTAAAAAATATTACAAAGCAACAGTAACCAAAATATAAGATATGGGTCTTAAAGCAGATACATAGAATGAAGCAGAACCAAGAGCCCAGAAATAAATCTATGCATTCAAAGTCAACTGATCTCTGACAAAGAAGCAAGAATGCCCAATGAGGAATGGATATTCAGTTGAATAAGTGGCTTGGGAAAACTGGATAATCACATGCAGCTGAATAAAATTAGATCCTTCTCTTACCATATACAAAAATGAATTATACTTAACGCAACTCAAAATAAATTAAAAACTTAAAAAAAATAAATTAAAAAACTTAAATGTAGGCCCTAAAACCATAAACCGCAAGAAATGCAATTTTAAAACATTATGCATTTCCTGTGTGTATCTCCCAAACTGGCTACAATTAAAAAGACAGAAGTGATAAATTTTCATGAGGGCATGTAGCAATGTAAAAGCTCATATAAATCTGGTAGGAGTTTGATTCTTCACTTCTAATATCAACTCAACACAAATGTGTATCTTTGTGCACTAAATCACATGTATAAGAATATTCATGTAGCATCTGCCTTTGGCTCAGGGGCTGATCCCAGGGTCCTAGGATGGAGCCCTGCATCAGGCTCCCTGCTCAGTGGGGGTCTGCTTCTCCCTCTGCCCTTCCTTCTGCTTGTGCTCTCTCCCTTTGTCAAATAATAAATAAAATCTTAAAACAAAGAATATTCATGTAACATTATTCTCCCTAGTTCCAACTATGTACCAGATGGTTTGAAATATTAAAATGTATACCCTAAAATATTTTATAAATAAAAATAGCAATAAATGGTGGTATAATAAAGTAATAGTATATAGCAAGAAAAATTAGTAAATTATACTTACATGGAAAAACATAAATGAATCTCACAGAACACATGTTAATTGAAAGAAGTAGATATGAAATAATAAATATACACAAACATATAACTTGATTCAAATAAACTTGTTTGGGAATGCATTTCTGGTTGGGAAAAAAATACTACTGTAAACCAACACAATTACTACCAAAATTGTCAGAATAATCGTTACTTGAGAAGACAGCAAGCCAGTTGTGACTGGGGAGAATGCAGCATGGGGAGAAAATGTAAGTTATTAGCAATCTACATTTCTTGACCTGGATTGTAATGTATGTAGGGGTTTGGCTTTTGAATAATCAAGAGGCACATCTATGTTTTATGAATTCTCTTTAATACATTATGTTTTATAAAACCCTGTTTATAATAGGATACAATGTGTGTTATTAATACTAGTTTTGTAACAATCTAATACAACAGAGCTTTGTGAGTTTTAGGGGGAAAAATGTATCCTGACAAACATGGTTAAATTGCAGTCATTATTGGGCTGCTGCAATGAGATGAAATTTTAGTTATTACAAATGATTTAATCATCTTATCACTTCGCAATTAGGTCAGACTCTTTCGTTTTAACTCAATTTGATAAAACTTATAGTTTCTCTATGTTTATGGCTTCACTGTATTGGCAAGAGAAAAAAGAATTGAGTGGTATACGTGATTATGAGAAAGATATATTTAAGCTTAACACTGAAATTTCAGTTCGTTGTCTCATCCTGCCTCTATAATTTGCTGGAAGCTGAAATATTAAGAACAATAAACTGATACTTTTGAAGAAATATCATTGAATACATGTTTATAATTTGCACTGAGTGTAGCTTTGGGGATGCGTTGATGATATAACTAATAAAAATGGAATTATCAGATCTACATGGGATATTTCTTCATGCTTGTTCTCCAGGGAAAGGATTCCCCTTATCTTCTTTTGTTCTAAAACAAGGAAAAGAGGTTCTTCTCCATTGTGCAGAGATGTCAAAACATACCCTTTGGTTCTCATCATTATCAGGACTCTTGTGAAATAATTATATGGTTGAGGAGATTGAGGCATTTTTAGTAAATTCTTTCCACTCATGTCACAGAAAATTATAATTCTAAAAAAAACTATCATTTTAATCTTAAAAAAATTTAAAAAACCAAAATGGGTCATATAGATATGAGTATTTCAAGTGGGATATTTTAGAAATAAGGACAATTAAAAGGAAATGATTTCCCTTTCATACAAAATGATAAAAGGACTTCCAAAATGTATAATTTTAAGATAAATATTTCAGCAGCTGCTTATTTTTCAGCTTTATTGAGGTATAAATGGACAAATAAAATTATAAGATGTTTAAAGTACATTGTGATTATTTGGTGAACACATATATTGTGATAGGATTACATCTAGCTAACATATCCATCAACCTCACATACGTATATATTTTATTTATATAGATAAGAACATTTAAGATCTACTTTAAATTTCAGTTATATGATACAGTGTTAACTACAGTCATCATGTTATTATATTAGATCCTCAGACTTTATTCATTTTATAAGTGAAAGTTTACACCTTTATACCAACTTCTCATTCTCTCCAGCCCCTGGAAACCACTTTTCTACTCCCACTTCTATGAGTTTGACTTTTTATTTTCTATTCCACATATGAGTGACACTATGAAATATTTGCCTTTTTCTGTCTGGCTTATTTCAATTAACATGAATGCCCTTAAGGTACATGAATGTCATAACAAACAACAGGATTTTCTTCTTTCTTAAGGATGAATATAAAATATATCTCACTTCTCCTTTATTCATTTATCGTTGTACATCTTGTTCCATATCTTGGCTATTGTGAATAATGCTACAATGAACATGGAAAAGAAAATATTTCTTTGAGACGCAGTTTTCCTTTCCTTTGGGTATTTAGCCAAGAGTGGGAATGCTAGATCATATGTTAGATCTATTTTTAATTTTTTTGGAAGCTCTGTACTATTTTCCATGGTTGACAGCATAAGTGAACATTCCCACCAAAAGTGGACAATTATTGCCTTTTCTCCACATCTCCACTAACTCTTGTTATCTCTTGTCTTTCTGATGACAGCCATTCTAACAGGTGTTAAAGTGATATCTCACTGTGGTTTTGATTTGTATAAACTTGCTTATTTTAAATGACATGTGTAATTATCTGAAAAATACCTGATACCTAAAGCTTTCACTGCATAGCAATATTTTATTTATTACTTTAAATTTTATTTTAGTTTACATTATTATTTTGCCTCTTTAAATAGACTTTAATTTTTTAGAGCAGTTTAACATAATTGAGTGGAAGGTAGAGATTTTCCCCATAGACCTCCTGACCCCATACATACAGAGCCTGTGTGTCTCTCCCACTATCAACATCCCCCACCAGAGTGATATATTTGTTGCAACTGATGATCTTACACTGATACATCATTATTATCCAGAGTCTATAGTTTACATTATGGTTCACTCTTGGTATTGCATATTCTATGGGTTTAACAAGTGTATAATGACATGTATCCATCATTATAGTAACATATTTAATCATTTCACTGCCTTAAAAATCCTCCATGCTCTGCTGATCCATCCCTCCCTCCCCAAGCCTTAGAAACCACTGATTTTTTTTTTTACTATCTACATAATTTTACCTTTTCTAGAATGTCATATCTTATGATCATAGAGTAGATAGCCTTTTAAGATTGATTTCCTTCATTTTTTTAATATACATTTATGGTTTCTCCATGTCCTTGCATGACTACATAGCTCATTTATTTTTAGTGCTGAGAGGTATTCCATTCTTTAGATATATTAGTTAATTATCCATTCACCTACAGATAGTTGTCATGGTTGCTTTCAAGTTTTGGATTATGAACAAAGGTGCTAAAATATCAGTGCAATTTTTTGTCTGGACATGTTTTAAACTCATTTAGGTATATACCAAGGAGTGCAATTGTTGAAATGTATGATAAAAGTATACTTAGTTTTGTAAGAAATCACAAAACTATCTTCCAAAGTGGTTATACCATTTTTCATTCTCACCAGTAATGCATGAGAGTTCTTATTTCTTCATATCCTGGACACATTTTGCATTGTCAGTGTACGGGGTTGGCCATTATAGTTAAGTGTGGAGTGATATATTACTGTTGTTTTACTTTTGCATTTCCCTGATGACATATAATGTGGAATATCTTTTCATACATTTATTTTTCATCTGTAGATCTTTGGGGAGGCATCTATTAATGTTTTTGACCCATTTTTTTTTTAAATTGGGTTGTTCATTTTCTTCTTGTGTTCAAGAGTTCTTTGAATATTTTGGATAATGGGCTTTGATTGGATATATGTTTTGCAAATATTTTCTCCCAGTTTGGAGCT
>CM052798.1:97670768-97827211 GCA_028533885.1 Nasua narica | reverse complement strand
TGTGAGAAGGAAGGGAAGGATGAATGGGGAGAAATCAGAGGGAGTGATGAACCAGGAAAGACTGTGGACTCTGAGCAACAAACTGAGGGTTTTGGAGGGGAGGGGACGGGGGGGTGGGCGAGCCTGGTGGTGGGTATTGAGATGGGCATGTATTGCATGGAGCACTGGGTGTGGTGCACGAACAATCTTGTAACACTGAAAAATTAAAATAAACATATATAAAAAATAAATAAATTAAAAAAAAATGTCTGTGCCCACTTACCTTACTATGAAGAAATGAAACTGGATTTCTCAGTGCTCTTACTAAAAACCCTAGCCTCCTGATGCAAAGAAATGTACAAAAAAAAAAAAAAAAGCAAGAATGTTTGCCTTTATTTCTACTAGAAACAGTTTTCTTTTCATATATCGGGAGAATTAAATCTGTAGCTATTTTTCTAGTTAATTGCTCTGATCTGAACTGAAAGGGTAATAAAACTTTCTTTAATCTCTCTAAGAGCACCAAATGGTTACAGCCCAAAAGTTCCCAGGCTAAGCCCTAAGGTGCAGGAAAAGTGAATTGCTCCCTCCTTAGGTATACATTTCAAAAAGCAGAAAGTCCCTGGTCTGGCTCAGTTGGTAGAGCATGGAACTCTTGATCTCTGGGTTGTGTTTGAGCCCCACGTTAGGTGTAGCGTTTATGGAAAAATAAAATCTTAAAGGGTGCCTAAGCGGCTCAGTGGGTTAAAGCCTCTTCCTTTGGCTCAGGTCATGATCCCGGGGTCCTGAGATAGAGTCCAGAATCAGACTCTCTGCTCAGTGGGGAGCCTGCTTCCCCTTCTCTCTCTGCCTGCCACTCTGCCTGCTTGTGATCTCTCTCCCTCTGCCAAATAAATACATAAAATCTTATAAAATAAAATCAAATCTTAAAAAGAGACTCAAGCCCAGAGTTTGGAGATATTTGTAGGTCATAAAGTCCACAGACACCTGAGGTTTACCTGAACACAGGAAAGACATTTACATTCCAAAAGTTTAGGTAGAGAGCCCAGGGTCTTTTTATCCTCTCTCAAAAAAAATCAAGTTGTCTATCTGTGCTTTTAGGAGTGGAGGGGACAGTTGTCTTTTGCCTGTGCGTAATCAAAGAAATATTGTTCTTTCTCACTTCTCTTCTAGGGGTGTGACTTGACACGCAGGTAGAATGTAATTACCAGTTTTCATTGCATTCCTGTAGGTCTAGGTGTGGTGACTGACACTGATGGTGCTTTGGTTGTAGATGTGGTTGTGAGAGTCAGTAAAGTACTTGTGTCCATGACCCAGGTGCCTCATGTTTTGGCAGTATTAATATGTATAAAGTACATAATCTTGTAATTGGGGTAACATCTGAATTGTTTTCCAGTTCTTGACAAAGCTGGTATATTTGCTATGTGACAGACATAACGCTGTGCTATTTCTGTCTATTAAATCAAATGCTACTTTTTTTCAGATTTTATTTACTTATTTATTTTTACAGAGAAAGACACAGCGAGAGAAGGAACAAATGCAGGGAGAGTGACAGAGGGAGAAGCAGGCTTCCCGCCGATCAGGGAGCCTGATGTGGGGCTAGATCCCAGGACCCTGAGATCATGACCTGTGCCAAAGGCAGGCACTTAATGACTAAGCCACCCAGGAGCCCCCAAATCCTACCTTAAAACAACACATTTGTGGTAAGGCAACTAGAAGACAGAGTTTAGGATAACTACAGGGCATTCATTCAGCCAAGAAGAAGTGTGGAAATGAGTTTGGTTTGCAGAACTCCAAACTTGCTTACTTACTATGATTCCTTAATCATGCATGATATCAACCAGGATTTAGAAGCTTATGGCAGATAATTTTTTTAATTATTATTATTATCTAAATATTTTATTCATTTATTTGACAAAGAGCACAATCACAAGGAACAGAAGAGGGAGAAGCAGACTCCACCTGAGCAGAGAGCTGATTCAGGGCTGGATCATGACCTGAGTTGAGGGCAGACACTTAACCCCAAAGCAGATAATTTTTTTAAAAATTTTATTTATTCATTTGAGATAGAGACAGTGAGAGAGAGCATGAGAGGGGAGAAGGTCAGAGGGAGCAAAGCAGATAATTTCTATTTTTTTTTCTCTTCTTAAAATCTAAAACTAGGGGCACCTGAGTGGCTCAGTAGGTTAAAGCCTCTGCCTTCAGCTCAGGTCATGATCTCAGGGTCCTGGGATAGAGCCCCGCACCCGGCTCTCTGCTCAGCAGGGAGCCTGCTTCTACCTCTTTCTCTGCCTGCCTCTCTGCCTACTTGTGATCTCTCTCTCTGTTTGATAAATAAATAAATCTTAAAAAAAATTAAAAAAAAATAAAATCTAAAACTAAATCTAATTATTTTTCTCTTTTAAGGATACTTAAAGTATGATATTCTTTTATTACCCAATTATAGTAAGATACAGATACAGAAATAAAGATTTCAAGCCATTTTATATTTCATTATCTTACATATATATGTATATATATGAAATTATATAATTTAAGACTTTCATAAATCCCTTCTTAGCTTTTGTCATCTCTGATTTCTTACCAACATGCCCAATGGAAATTGAATCTTAAAAATAATTACAAAATTTTTCAGATATTAGAGAAAAATCAACTGATTTATTAAGTGAAAGAAAACAAATACTTCCCATGCATAGTCCCTGGACTAAGTGATGAGGTCAAATATATTAATAATATTGGGAGAGCATTGTTATACATTTCCTTTGACACAGTAGCTAAGTCCATCAGAAAACATATCTTCCCAAAATTTTTAGATTATGATATGTACCAGTCACAATAATAACAACTTAAAAAATAGAGAAAATAAGGACAGTTTATATGAACATGAGATGACCCAATCAGCATGAAATCATAAAATGAAGTGTTCTGTGTAAATCTTACAGAAGTGTAAACAGATGAGTGCTGAAATGAATCTTCTATGAACCTTCATGTCCAATTTTAAGGATTCGATTATTCTTTGTTTATAACAATGGTTCCCATCAATGATGACATATTTGAATAATTTCTAGCAATGAGAAGCATGTAGGATTGACAAATATTATATATCTTAAGAAAAAATATTTCATAACCAGAATTTGTATTAGTTATCTGAGTATGATTCGTAAAGATTTGTTAAGTTATATCTATTAGAGGAAAGTTTGTGCATGTCTGAATAGAAATGGCTTCTTTGCTACAGTCTTCACCAGGAAAAATTTATTTCATTTGGAGCATAGTTGCTCTTTAAACTTAATATAACACAGGAGAAATGATGAACAGAAAATTCATTTAAAAATAAAGAATATTAAAAAAAGAATTGCAAGAAAATCAAATTATGATAAAAATTTGTATAAAGAATTTGGAAAAACATTTTCCTTATATGATAAGAAAACAAAGAAGTTCTAAAGGCTACAAGATATATACTAAACCAAAAAGGAGTAGAAACAGAGCTGGTTCATCTCCGAAGAGAAATGGAGACAAAAATTTTAAAACTCACAGAAATGAAGGTGAAATTGAAAGATACTATTAGAAAGGACACTACTGAGAACTCAATTAAGAATAGAGAACTGAGGGGCGCCTGGGTGGCTCGGTAGGCCTTCAGCTCAGGTCATGATCCCAGGGTCCTGGGATTAAGCCCCGCATTCTGTGGTCTGCTCAGCAGGGAGCCTGCTTCCCCCTCTTCCTATGCCTGCCTTTCTGCCTACATGTGATCTCTTTTTCTCTGTCAAATAAATAAATAAAATCTTTAAAAAAAAATAGAGGACTGAGAAAATGAGAGGAACAAAACAGAAATAGATGAAGAACATAAAAAGATTTGTTAGACCATATCCATGGAAAAGAAGTAAAGGACACCCAATATTGACATAAAACTGGTGTCTTTACTATGTATAAGATGTAATGCTGTGTTAATCATTAAAAGAAAAACTATATAAAGATGTATTTAAAGAAAAAATTTACAAAATATAATATTATTTGAGCCTACATAGATACATTGTGTTCCAGGAATAATTGAACCAGAAGAGTTGAATCCCAAGGCATAAATCAAACTAGTTATTAAGCTTCAAAGAAAAGGAAAGGAACTTTTGGTCAGTTAGGTCAGGTCAATACAGAAATCTCCAAAGAGGGAAAAAATCAATTTTGTTTTAGTCATTTTGACTACAATATTTAACAAGACAGTAAAATAATACTCTGAAAGAAAGGAAATGTGAGCGCTCTTTTAATATGAACATGTTATTCAAGAATGAAGAACACAGTTTAAACATTCTGAACATGTAAAAACAAATGGAAACAACATCCTCCTGAGCATTTCTAATGGAAAATACAGTAGGGCAAATTTCTGCCAATCAGAGAAATGAGATGAGTTGAAAATAAATAAACCAAGTTGGTACTGGACAATAGAAACTGTAAAAAGCAAGATTAAACTTGAATTAGCACTTATTGTTACAAAGGAAGATTAAAATGTTGTAAATTATTTTAAAAAAATGTTGTAAATTATTGCACAGGAGAAATTAAAATAAATAAAAATAGTTGGGAGAAGTTGCAGAAAGGAAACCGCCAGTAGCATGATTATGCTAACTATCATCCAATATAGCCAGTTATCAAAATATATCATTCAATGCTAAAAAATCAAGTAATAAGGAAGTAATTATATTAAAGATATAAAAGTAATTTATTGAAGCAATGGGACATTAAGAAAGGAAAAAGGAAACAAATACATACATTCTCTATACATTATTTTTCAAATTAGGGATTCTATAGCTCAAATCTAAGGTAGTGGAGAATGATTATAAATTGGATTATAAAAGGTAAACCTTTTCAACTAAAAGTAAACACAAACAGGAAGTATTCAATAATACAATTTGTTTTTTAAAACTGATAAATATGATTATAGAATTAAACCACACATCACTAATATTTAATTAGCATAAATGAAGTAAATTTATATTAAAAGATGGCTGTCATATTCACATAGAAGAACACGACTACATAATATTTACAGAAATCATACAAAACAAAGTGACTCAGGAAAGTTGGAAATAAAAAGATGAGCAAAGGCAGACATGCAGGCAACTGAGAAAAAATGGAAGGGATAATGGTCACACCAGAAAAAAATAGAACTCAGGGAAAAGCATTAAATGAGGCTAAGAAAGACACTTTATAATAATAAAATATGCAATAGTATTTTGTATCAGTACAGTATCAGTACACAAGTAAAAAAATTCAAAATCAATAATGGAAAGTAAATGGGAATTATAATGAGAAATAAACTGACACTTTAATTTACATTTATTTTTTCATGACAGACCAAATAGATGACACATAAGTAATGCCATAGAAGATAATGTTCTTTCTAATCTCAGAACATATTTTGCTTAATTTCTTGAACCGAATTACATAATCTAACTGCTGCCTTTGTTATTTATTTCAATGTGTAACCAGCTAATAATAACCTACAATTAATACTCTCAGCATACTTTTAAAATATTTTCACAGACTCTAACAAAAATAGTAAAGGGAGGTTTTGAGCAAAGGAAACTTAACATACATATTTTCATAAGTGTGGTAATGTCCCAAAATATATCTAAGAAGCTTCTGAATCTATAAGAATAATCTAAAAAAATATTCTCAGACATATGTTCTCAGACAGGAAAGCTGATATCAAAAGGGACTTTGAACACCTTGTGTAACTAGTCTGAAAATGTATACATAGCTGAAGAAAATGTATGTAACACTTCTACCACAATATATCTGAAAAGAAAAGCAGATATGAAGTGTCCTCTAAAAGAAGATCTAAAAAATAATTCAATAAATATGTAATCCAGTCCCCATTCTAGCTGTATGAATCATATCCAAACATATCAGAAAACCCATCATTTTTAACAATTTTATGACTAATCTGGACAAAAACAGAAAGAATTTTTTAAAATATTTTATTTATTTATTTTACAGAGATAGAGAGAGAGCCAGAGAGCACAAGCTGGGGAGGAGATGTAGGGGAGGGGTATGGCAGAGGGAGAAGCAGGCTCCCTGCTGAGCAGCGACTCTGATGCGGGGCTCCATCTCAGGATCCTGGGATCATGACCTGAGCCAAGGGCAGAAGCTTAACTGACTGAGCCACCCAGATGCCCCATGCAGAAAGTATTCATTTCAGAACTGCAGTGGCACAAAGTTGGGATTGTTAGCTAATACACTTGAATGGAAGAGCAGATCCAAATACTTTTTTGTCAGACTAAAACAAACTGATGAAATTTAAGAAGATTAAATAAGAAAGAATTCATTTACTTTCAGAACATTATCTATGTGATATGAGTAAGGTAATCTATGATGGAAATACTTTAAAAAAAAAGAAAGTAGCTTCCTGAAAGATCAATGTAAGTAGATGATTTGATATAACTGTCAGATGGTGTCTTCCACAATATTCATTTAATATAGTGCTTACAAAGGAAGTAATAACACTGTGATCTACATGGACTGCCATGTCTGGAGTGATGCATGTAAAATAAGTTGGGTGGGGTTGCATCTTTTGGGTCCAGCACCTAACATGTCAGTAACTATGTAATCTGCTCAAGCTCTTTTACCTCCATGAATAATAGAGTCCTCTTCTGGAATGTGGGGTATTGGAATTAAGTACATATATATGATGTGGGATTCAGTGGGAAAATATAAATAATTAATTTATAAGAAGACCATTATTATTATCATTATTCTGGGACCAATTTTTTTTAAGATTTATTCATTTTTTTGACAGATAGAGATCACAAGTAAGTGGAGAGTAAGCAGAAGTAAGCAGAGAGAGAGGGGGGGAAGCAGTCTTTCCACTGAGCAGAGAGCTCGATGTAGGGCTCGATCCCAGGACCCCGAGATCATGATCTGAGCTGAAGCCAGAGGCTTTAACCCACTGAGACACCCAGGCATCCCTGGGACCAAATTTTAAAAGGGCAATTGACCAATTAAACTATGCTCAAAGAAGTTCAATAAAAATGTTGAAGATTCTGGAAGACAAGTGACAAAGAAAACAGGTAAAGTAACGGAGTATGTTTAGATCATATAAGAGAAGAGAGAGAGGATGAAACATTTATTTACTTCTATGAATATCTTACATGGTAGAGAGAATAACCTTTCTTGGCTTCCTTCAAAGAACACAACCATATTGATGAATGGATATTGCCAGGAACATGCCTTCCTGTCATTGTAAGAAAAGTTTTAAATAATAATCTTTTCATGAATAGAAACAACTAACTTACAGATAAAAGAAATAGCTTTTGTGAATGTATATCACAGAAACTAAGTACTGACAGAATGATGGTGAGTTTAAGAAATGGTGAGTCAAGTGGAGAACATATAAGATCTTCTTTGAGACTAGAATCCCATAGTTCAGGGGTATCAATACTGCTTTAGAATACTTAAGCTCAAAACTATGTTTTCTAAGAGCACTACTAACATGATAACTTGGTCTTGACCTCATTCTCTAAGAGAATTTAGAGTATTACATTCCCTTTGTTCTTCCTCTGACTTAAAATGACCTCCTGGGCCATTTTGCTCTTCTTAGCAAAGTTGACTACAGTTAATATGTGGCCAGAGTGACCCAAACAGCAAACAGAAATTCCTGATATGAGAACAGAGAAAATATTCCGTTAGCGCTGCCAAATAAAGTTATCAAAACTACACACTATTATTCATTAATAGAAGTAGTTTTCTGCCACAGATGAAAAAATAAATCATACCAAAGGAAAATAAATAAATGAATTCTGGTGTGAGGTCCTGAAATTAAAATGGCACTAGCGTCCACTCTAATGTGACTGTAGAGAGAGAGACATTTATTATAAACATTTTTGAGGGTGATTTTGTGACATAAAACTATATATGTATATATAGATATAAAACCATAGCCATAAAAATCATCTCTGACTCAATAATTGTTAGTAGTTCTCTAAGGAAATGATCAGAAATGCACAGAGACAAGGATACACATGCTATTTATTGAATCAATAGTTGTAAGTGTAAAGAATAGAAAAAATAAATCTATGTTAATAGAAGACTTGATACAACTATTGAAATTTAGATTTTAAAGGAATACAGGGAAAAGCTCACAATAAAGTAAAGGAGTATAACTTTTAATTTTATAATGACAAGAAAAATAGTATCTCCAGTAAAAATTACATAATGTATGATATACACACAAAAATATACTGGATTAACAACTAACTTTAAGAAGATGAGATAAAAGTTACATATCAGTTATTATATGTTATATTATTCACATATAAGTTGTCATAAAGTTTAATTTCTTATTCTATATTCTGTTTACTTTTATAAAAGCAAAAATTTTGAAATATTTAATTTAATAATTTCAAGGATATTAGAATATCAACCTTAGGTTATAAATCTTTGTTAGAGAAAATTGTATTTTTAAAGATTTTTTAAATTTATTGAAGAAAACTGTTCAATTAAAGTTGTTTTTGAGGCTTGCCATTTACTAAGTGCCTTGTTAAAATTAACACATTGACTGTAACCTCACTGTCTTATGGAACTCGGTGGAATAAATTACATTAAAATTGCTTTAAAACTATTAACATAGATAAAGGAATTCCTTATCTAAATGGATCTTCTAATAAATATTAAAACTTACACTTTTCTTCAATTCCACTGAAAACAAAAATTTACACCTAAAAGAACAATTAAATCTCAAATAATAAAAAGAAAGGAAATAATAAAAATTAAAGCAGAAACAAAATGGAAAATACAAAAGCAAATAGACAAAGTAAATAAAACTAAGAGTTGGTTCTTCAAGAAGATTTAAAAAAAGATAATTTTTGGTTCGATTGACTAAGAAAAAGGAAAAAAGACACAAATAACTAAAATTAAAAATAAAAGAGGGTCCATTGCTACTAATTCTACATACATAAGAAAGATTACAAGAGAGTACCATAAATGATTATATGCCAAGACATGGGATAGCCTTGATTTAAAAAAAAAAAAAAAGTAGAAACACATAATCAACCAATTCTGAATCTTTTTTTTTTAAAAGATTTTATTTATTTATTTGAGAGGCAGAGAAAGTGAGAGAGCATGAGAGGAGAGAAGGTTAGGGGAAGAAGCAGACTCCCCGTGGAGTTGGGAGCCCGATGTGGGACTCGATCCCGGAATTCAAGGATCATGACCTGAGCCGAAGGCAGTTGCTCAACCAACTGAGCCACCCAGGCGCCCCACAATTCTGAATCTTGAAGAAAGAGAAAATCTGAAGATACCTATGTAACTACTAAGGAGAGTGAAATAATAATCAAAACATCCCAGCAGAGAAAAGTCCAGGACTAGATGGCTTCATCACTGAATTCTACCAAATATTTTAATTATTAAAAAAAAAAAAAGAAGTTAAAAAAAACCCACCAACACTGAAGGGAAAAACTTCCAAACTTATTATATGAGGGCATTCCTCTAATATCAAATCTAGATAAAAATTCTACCAGAAAAGAAAACTAAAGATCAATATCCCTGGTGAATATAGATTCAAAAATCCTCAACTAAATGCTCGTAAATAGAACTCAATACACATTTAAAAGATTTTATACTATCAGGATGCTTGGATGGCTCAGTTAGTTAAGTGGCTGCCTTCTGCTCAGGTCCTGATGTCAGGTCCCTGGATTTGAGTCCTTTGTTGGACTTCCTGTTCAAGGAGGAGTCTGCTTCTCTCTCTCTCTTTCTCCTTCTGCTCCCTCCTCACTTACATGCTCTCTCAAATAAATAAATAAAATCTTTTAAAAAATAGATTATATACTATGAGCAAATAGTACTGTTTCCTGGAGTGCAAGGATGGTTCTACATATGAAAAGCAATCAATCAATGTAATAAACCGTATTAACGGAATGAAGGGAAAAGCTACATGATCATTTCAATTGATGTCCAAAACAAGAAAAAAAAATATTTGACAAATCCAAACATTTTCATAGTAAAAACTCTCAACAAATTAGAAATAGAAGAAAATTTCCTCAACAAACAAAGCTATGGAGAGAAGCCCACATCTAACCTTACACTCAATGATGAAAGATGAAACTTTCCCAGTAAGATCAGCAACAGGATAGGGTTGACTGCTTTAACCACTTCTATCCAAATTCTAGCTAGAGCAATTGATCAAGAAAAAATAATACGTTTCAAAATTGGAAAGAAGGAAATAAAATAATCTGTTCACAGACAACACGATCTTCCATGTAGCCTACCCTAAAGATTATACTGGAAAAAAAGTTTAGAATTAATAAGCATATTCAGCAAAATTGCAGGACATAAAATCAACCCACAAAAGTCAGTTTCATTTCTGTAGTATAAAAATAAGCATTTAAGAATGAAAAAAACACTTAAAGGTGGAATTTCAGTAAACATCTTCATACAAAACATACCCCAATTAGTTTAGAAATATTTAATTCTGAGGAGATAGAAAATTGAAGTTCTCTGAACTCTTAATTATTCAAAATTCTTAATTTAGTATGTCCTTAGGAACTTAATTGTAGTCTACTAAGGTCTTTGAAATAATCAGAAAGCAAAAATATTAGCACGATTTTTCAATATGATTTATTTATGATATCTTATTAACTATTTTTGTAATTATATATATTTTGTCCTTCAGATATATTTTTCCTTTTGACCAAAATCACAAGAATATGGAAATGTCATTGCCAACATGTAATTTTTAGGTTGATCTCATGCTTAATTTTTTTTAAAATATTTTATTTATTTATTTGACAGACAGAGAGAGATTACAAGTAGGCAAAGAGGCAGGCAGAGAGGGAGAAGCAGGTTCCCTGCTGAGCAGAGAGCCCGATGCGGGGCTGGATCCCAGGACCCTGAAATTATGACCTGAGCCGAAGGCAGAGGCTTAACCCACTGAGCCACCCAGGTGCCCCGATCTCATGCTTAATTTATAAAGAATGAGATAGCTTCACTAAGTGATTAATTGAAAAAATAAAGTGTGATGGTTAATTCCCAAGGACAACAAGGACAAATACCAATCACACATGCCCACTTTTTTTTTTCTAAGTTATCTGCAACAATTAAATCTGAGGAAAGAAAATACAGATTAATAACAAAATATGTCTTTATGACAGGATTAACTCTACACAAGGTGAGGTGTTTGGAAGGAATGAAAATATAATTAGCAGTATGTATGTAATATTATCCATTCTGTAATTCAGCAAATTTTTACTGAGCTCTATTTTGACTTTTTAGGATATACCTAACAAAACTAATAAATGTTTCTCTACTATGTTTTTTAATATTCTAGAGGAAGGAAAAAATAGACCAGAACAAGGGATAAGGTGGTTGAAAGTAGGTTAATTAGACAAGTCAGGTAGGCTCAAGGAGAAAGGCACATATGAGCATATTCTTAAGGCAGATGAAAAATTAGCAAAGGGATACCTGATGAAAGAACATTGCTAGCAGATGGCTATCAGCACAAAGACCTGAGAATGAGAACCCTCAATGTGTTTGTGAGATGGCCAGTATATAAGAGTGGCTGCAGCAGAGAGAACAAAATGAAAGCACCTGGATATAAAATCTGAGAGATACAATTCATCACTTTTTCTTTCATCATCCCTAAGAGTTTTACATAACTGAAATAAAATTAAATATTTGTAGGTTATCACAATGTTAAAATTTGTTTCCAAGTTAACTTCTACATCAATCAGTGTTTTAGATGAACACTTAATTACCTACCAATAAGTCATCAATATATACTTGTTAGGATAATTGATCAGATTAGGCTTTGCTCTTATCCTTTTGCTTTCTTAGATTACAGAATTATAAATCAACAACTTCTTTTCAATCAACTTTTAAGTTTATATTAAAACTTGTTTATACTCTTTATTTCATCTGTTTTCTAAAGAATTAGAAAACCATCTATATCTTTGCTTTTTAGCATTGCTAACTAATACTGGATATAATACCTTAGTAACCCCCCTGCTTAAATTTGCTCGGACCAAATATTTAAAAGAAAATAAGGGACAAAACCCTCCTTTGGCCACCCTTACATCTTTTACATTTTGGAAAAACTGTGACATTACTATGTGAACCATCACTTTGTACCTATATCTCAGGATGGAGATAACCTGAGTTCTGTAGTGAGGATGCTTTATCTTACCTGTCAATGTAGGAGCTGTTGCCCCAAAAGGGATATAATGTGACATAATATGATTCATATCTCAAAGAATGCTATATTTACTTGAAAAGACTGGGAAAAAATTTAGACAGTATAAAATTATGACTATCACAATGAAAGGAAACTGCATAGAAAGTAAAATTCTCATTAAATAACCACAAGTCAAAGAATGGTATCTTTTTATGCTCATGGTTCTACTTAACCTTCTGTTTTTCCATTTCAGTTAATGAATTTCAGTCCCCTTGCCCTGGATGCAATGCACTGCATGACCTAGTAACTGCCTAACTTTCCAGGCTCACCTGGGATCACTTCCTTTGTCATCCTGTATGCTCTAGTCAAAATAGCTTTATTTGATTCTAGGAGAAACCCAAGGTCAGTTATGCCTGAACAGCCTTGACTTAGAACTTTGCTTCATCCCTCTACATCTTTCCCAGGCATGTCTCAATTCTAGGTGAGACATTTTTTCAATACACAGACTAAACTGGCCTCCAATCTCCTCTACAGGGGACAACTTGATACTTTCCTATAAATATGTACTTGTTCACTGTTTACTTCTCTTAACCAGAATCACTATTTCCATTCTACAGATAGGAAATGGAAGTCCAAAAAGGGTGAAAAACTTGCATAAGGCCCACAGCAAATATGAGCTGTGTCCAGCTTCAAAAGCTAGGTATACTATCTCCTCTTTTATCTCCATCATAGTGGAAATAATTATTATCTTCCAAACATATCCATGTGAATACGCTCCTCCATGCCAAAAAGGGTCTGCAAGTTTGATTAAAGTTAAGGACTTTGGGATGCAGACATTATCCTGAATTATCCCCATAATTCAATTTAATTTCATAAATCTTTAACAGTGCAAGATGGCGGGAGAGGAGTCCCATTAGAGAATCGTTATAGAGCAGAGATCCAAAGCATGAGAGGAACTCAATCACTGTTCCTGTTTTGAATATAGTGGAAGAAAGCTAAGTAATACAGCGATCTCTAGAATCATGCAATGTCTCTTAGGTGACAGCCAGCAAGGAACTGGGGACCTCAGACCTATAACTGCAGGAGCTGCACTCTGCCAAGAACCGTGGGAAAGTTCGAACAAGGAAATAAATTTTTCCTTAGATCCTCCAGAAAGAACACAATCCTGCCGGCTCTTCAGTTTTATCCTGATGAAACCATGTACTACTTTTGGCTTATGGAAATATAAGGTAATAAATATGTGTTGTATAAGTTGCTAAATTTGTATTAATTTCTTATTGTGGCATTAGAAAACTGATACAACCATACTACTTTCCCACACGCATGTCTAGGAGTGAAGCTGAAGAGTATGAACCACTGCATTCCAAGTAGAAAGCTGTTAAATCAGAGGCCTATGAAAGGAAAAAGATAATGGGCATTTAGTAGAATGGGCCAGAGGCCCAAACTGACATGACTTTCCTTGAGCAATGGGTCTTGTGCTGGCTCAGAGATGAAAGCCGAGAGATGTCTCATGCACACTCATGCACACAACTTACAGGTACTGTAAGTTGGTATACCCTTTTTGCTATATCCCATTTTGCTATTACTATCAAAAGAATTTTAAATATCTATGATATTTGAAACAAAAATCCATTTTAATGCATTTCAAATTCATATGTGAATCATTGAACAATTGTATGTGCCATGATATTTATCATAGTGCTATTAATGGGACAATGATTCCTGCAATGCTCCATAGTAGAAAATCTTCATAATGGAGAATAGAAACATGCACATATTTTAAATGTGAAGTTGTATAAGATAAAACATTGTTATACATACAGTATGCTATTGTAACAAAAAATTAACAAGCACATGCATAAGACAAACACGGGAGAAAAACTGTATCTTCATATAGGTAGCCCTTGGGAAGCAAGGTGATTATTTGTTTCTTTTTTTTTTTTAAAGATTTTATTTATTTATTTGACAGAGAGAGAGAGAGATCACAAGTAGGCAGAGAGGCAGGCAGAGAAAGAGGAGGAAGCATTCTCCCTGCTGAGCAGAGAGCCCAATGTGGGGTTCAATCCCAGGACCCTGAGTTCATGACCTGAGCTGAAGGCAGAGGTTTTAACCCACTGAGCCACCCAGGCGCCCCTGTTTGTTTCTTTTTATATTCAGTGATTTTGAAATTTTCTGTAACAATTAGACTGTAAAAAAAATGGAAGTGTGTTTATTTCAGGAGAAATCTAGATGATGTTAATGAAAAGGCAAGACCACTAAAACCTAGAAATAGTAAGATCAATAAAGGGGTGGATGAGCATGAGGACATGCAGAATTTCCTTTTGTATTGCTGGATGTTACCCCTGAAGGTGGCTAAAAAATATATTGTCATTTAAATAGGCACACCAGGGCTGCATGAGTGGCTCAGTGAGTTGAAAGTCTGTCTTCAGCTCAGGTCATGGTCCCTGCTTCTCCCTCTCCTCCCAGATCAGTGCTCTTCTCATTCTTTCTCTGGTCTCTCTCTCTGGTAAATAACTAAAAATTAAAAATAAATAAATAGGCACATCAATTTTGAATACCTAGGGTGTGATAGGCTGTATATTGTCCCCTCAAATATCCATGTCCTAATTCTTGGAACTTGTGGGTGTTATCTTAAATGATAAAAGGGAATTTACAAGTGTGATTAAGTTAAGCACCATGCAATGAGTAATTTACCCGGCATTTTCTGGGTAGGCCCAAATGTATTTACAGTCATCCTTATGAGGGAGAGGTAGAGTGAGAGTTGAAGGCAGAGAGAAGAAAGGTGATATGAAATGAAAGCAGGGAAAGATGAGGTGACAGGAGTGGGGCCATGAGGAGGACAGCGTCTAAAAGCAGGAAAAGATAAAGAAATGGAGGGCGCCTGGGTGGCTCAGTTGGTTAAGCGACTGCCTTCGGCTCAGGTCATGATCCCGGAGTCCGGGGATCGAGTCCCACATCTGGCTCCCAACTCCACAGGGAGTCTGCTTCTCCTTCTGACCTTCTCCCCTCTCATGCTCTCTCTCGCTCTCTCTCTCAAATAAATAAATAAAATCTTTAAAAAAAAAAAAGATAAAGAAATGGATTCTTCCCTAGAACTTTTGTAAAGAGTACACCCTGTTGACACCTTTATGTCAGCCCAGTGAAATCCGTTTCTGACATTCTGACTTCCCTCAAGAACTGTAAGAGAATAAATGCGTGTTATTTTAGTCACCAAGTTTGAAGTAATTTGTCACAGAGCCATAGGAATGTAGTTCATGTGCTAATAAGAAAAGAAGTATGAAACATTGAAATTATATAAGAGGTAAATAGCAAAATAAGTTTGGGGTTTATTTTTTGGGTGTTTGTGACTTTTTCATTTATTTCGTGAGGTTTTGTGGTGAACACATACACAGGTGACTGCAAATGAGTCACATAGTCATATACTTATAAAATTTCCTATCCCGAGAGACCTGTGACTTGCTTCTAGCCAATAGAATATTTGGCGAGCAAAAGTTCATCTAGTTGGCACACTCTAGAGAGAATTACTTGCTCTCCTTGAAGAGGCAAATAGCCATGTTGTGAGCATGTGAACAGCCTATGAAGGGGGCCACTTGGTAGGTAGTTTTTAGTATTTGAGATCTCCAGCTGACAAGCAGTAAGAAATGAGGCTCTCAGTCATAGAACTACAAGTAACTGAATTCTGCCAATAGTCTATTAAGTTTGGAACTGGATTCTATTTCTTTCAAGCTTCCAGATAGGAACACATCCTGGCCAACAACTTGATTGCAGCCTTAGGAGGAACTGAGCAGAGGAACAAGCTAAGTTATGGAGGAATTCTGACCTGGGGCTTATGTAATGTTTAACATTTTAAGTTGCTTACATCTGGGCAATTTCCTACAACTGCAATGGAAAACTAAAATAAATTTCAAGTCCATTTGGGGGGGAAATATCTTATCATAGAGAAAAATCTACTAAATGATGAGAAAATAGTATGAATATTATATGACTTTTAAAATAGCAATCAATAATATAACAGGGGAAAATGCTTAAGATATAAAATATGAAATGAACACACAGGAAGTAAAATTCTTTGATTAATGAAAAGGAAAGGCACAGAAAATAATTCATGTCAAATTATCAGTATGGTATCACTTGTATAGTATTGCATGTATAGTATCACCATATATGCAGTGATACGTGATGTGCAGAAAAATAAAACAAGGTGAGTGGCAAAAAGAACCATGGAGTGATTGAGTTGCTATATTAGTTACAATATTCTAATATTTGCCACAAGCTTGTCTCAGGGACGTGTCAACTCTCCTGCTCTTTTCTATAGTATAGTCCACAGAAAGCTTGCTCATCTTGACATGCTGCACAGTATAACATAGGTCTACTACACTGATGAAATTTTGTTGATTGATTCTAGTGTTGTGTACTCTGGGAAGCAGGGGATGTTGGCTCAAGAAAGAAAACAGTAAGGTTGAAGAAGGGGCTTTGTTGTTTGATCTCTACTGTTTCTTATTTACTGCTGGTGGACTGCCTGCCTGCTCATGTTTTCTGTGAGCATCACCCCAGAAATGCTTCCTCACCTGGGCAGCAGCAATTCCCTCCTGTAACAGCAACTGTATCCTTTTTACAGTTTTGCCAACATTGTCATGACCAGATTCATTGAGCCATTCCACTGGGTCCCTTTTCTAGCTCAGAGACACCATTGCTAGCCAAGCAATGCTCTCTTCTCCTCATATATCAGAATTTCATTTCCTCAAAACACCATCTAAGTGTTTATGTTTTAATTACTCCTATCTGTAAAGCCATTTTTAACATAATTAACATTTACAATAAGTTTACTTTAAGTAAATCTAGTCACCCTCCATAATGTGGGCCTCTCCCAATTGTTGAGGGACTTCAGACTAAAAACCTGAATTCTTGGAGAAAGAATTCTCTCTCAAGATTGTAATAGATATATAGATATAGATATCTATATCTATATATCAATAAAAATATTTTTTTCTGTTTTTCTAGAGTACTCTGACTGTACTGCCTCTTTCTTTTTTTCTTTAAGCCTTAGGTGTGTGGGCTGCTTTCTGCTACCTCTGTGATAACCCCTGTGTAATCTCTTTATACCTTTTCAGTTACTTATTTAGTATTTTATATCTAGTTCTTTACATCAAATAACTCGTGTGGTTTCTGTCTCTTGATGGGACTCTGAATGATGTTTTCTTATAAAGATTTTGGGTATTATTCAGAGTGATTGGAAGTTAGTGGAGACATATTATGAAATGACAATTTCTCCTCTCTGTACCTCTAATAAGTAAAATAACACCCATCCAAACGGTGATGTCTATTGTCCATGCCCTTAGCATGTCCATACTTTCTCCTCCAGCCTCTTTTCAAGTCTATGAAGTCTATGAAGGTGTAATGGAAGAGCTTCTCTACAGAGAAACCCCAAGACTCTTTAATTGAACAAAATGTCAAAATAAGCTGATATGTGTTTATTGTCATCTTTCTTCCTCCAGCCATAGTTCTATTCTGCTTCTAGATCTCTTTCCTTCTGATGGATTATCACAGACTATTTAATATTTATTAACTTCTACATATACTATATCATTTTGTTTAGAGAAAATCCCTATTCCTAAACACTTGATTATCTTAAAATGTTACATTATTATAATTTTAAGCTTTTTATTATTTTTAAGCTATTCAATTTTTAAGCTATTTATTATCATTAATATTTTATTATATTTTAATATGCTTTGATATACATGCTATATTTATTGTTTTCTTCATGGGACAAAATAAATCATTATACAGAGTACAAGAAATCCAAACAAATTTCATTTTTTTTTAAAAATTACAGTTTTGGGGTGCCTGGGTGGCTCAGTGGGTTAAAGCCTCTGCCTTTGGCTCAGGTCATGATCTCAGGGTCCTGGAATTGAGCCCCGCATCAGGCTCTCTGCTCAACAGGGAGCCTGCTTCCCTCTCTCTCTGCCTGCCTCTCTGCCTACTTGTGATCTCTTTCTCTCTTTGTCAAATAAATAAATAAAATCTTTAAAAAATTTACAGTTTTGGGGCTCCTGGGTGGATCAGTGGGTTAAAGCCTCTGCCTTCGGCTCAGGACATGATCTCAGGGTCCTGGGATCGAGCCCCACATCGGGCTCTCTGCTCAGTGGGGAGCCTGCTTCCTCCTCTCTCTCTGCCTGCCTCTCTGCTTACTTGTGATCTCTCTGTCAAATAAATAAATAAAATCTTTAAAAAAATTTACAGTTTTAATCATTAAAACAAGTATTAAGCATATATCCATGTTAGTCATTCTCCTAAATCTATCTGTTGTTTTGAACTGTATAAAATAATTCATGCCTCAGTGGGTAAGATTATGTAATTAAAATGCAAGTTTCAGTATATGTCATTGTTCACTGAGTAGTTAAAAATAACTATAAATGATATCATGACATTCTGTTGTATGTCAATTTGTCAGAAGATATTTTGAGGCTTCACAAATTAATTCTTCCACTAGATTTCTAATTTAATTTTTTAGGATGAAAGTCAAAATTAACAATCAAAAAAGTTTTCATATTTGGTGAAAGAATACTATCTCTCAATTCCTTGTTATTGTAAATGGCATGACTCTCCTGCCATGAGGATTGTAGGCAATCTAATCTAGAAAGCATTAATCTCCTTCAAGTTTAATAATATTAAGTGCTCTTTTACTGTATTTCAGAAATATGTTGGTATTTTTTCAAGACATAAATAAAGGTTAAAATTTACTTGAAAATTTAAGAATTGCTCTTGTTATTGTGTGTAGTGTCACAATTGTCTTAATTTTTCTATTACATGTAATTTCTTCCTGTTCACAATATCCTTTAAAAATAATTACTGGGCCAAATGATTAACGCAATTTACATTTTGATGCACTATACAAAATCACCCTCTCAGATACAATTCACACTCTCAGATATGAGATATGAGAATATCTGAGTATTTAAATGTCTTAAATTTAAACAAAATAAATAAATCAGTTAACTGATGGTATCTATGCTTCAAATAATATTTGCATTCACCAGTTCATTAAGGTAGGATATAATATAGCTAAAATATATTTTCTTACATTTCCTATGTCTCTATGTATTTCACTTGACCATAATGAAATAATAAATCATTGAATTCATACTTTTTATTTGGAATTTTGAATTCATAATTGCAATTTATCATTGCCCTATTACAAGAAATAAAATCTTGGTGATAAATACACAAGCTCAAGGAAGATATTCTTCTGTTGCAAAAGAGACTTCTTTCACTTGTTCCAAATCTCAAAATCAAGATAACCTTAAACTCAGGAAATTTTGAGCTATTGATACCACTCTACACTTATCACAACAAGCGTCACTTCACCCAAGTCTTTCATATACATTTTACATACAGAAATTGTGGAATTGAATTTAGTAGATTAACACTTTTAGACTCACCTGAAACTCTGCAACTTTTCCATCATTATCATCAGACACCTACTCATGGATTCTAATCTTGCACTCAGATTTTGATAAAAAAGCAAGATCCACCTTTATGCTTTCTATAATAAACATTCTTTAACTTCACCAATGGAGAATAGTTGGAATATAAAAGATTAGAACAAGATTCATTAAGAAAATAAGAATCAAAAAATTAAAAAAATAAAATTAAAACTTCCCTACCATCAGTAATTGCACTACCTAATATTTACTCAAATAATAAAAAAACATTAGTTCAAAAGGATATATGCACCCCTATGATTATTGCAGCATTATGTACAATTTTGGAAAGAACCCAAGTGTCCATTGATAGAAGAATGGATAAAGAAAAGGTGGTGAGATGTATATATAAAACCATGTATGTAAACTATACTAGAATTAAAATAAAAACCTTAAAAAATAAGAATCATCAGAGAGATGGAGCAGCAACATTAACATCAGAGAAAATAGACCTTAGGCCAAGAAATATAGAAAAGACCACTCATGATGACAAAAATGCCAATATCTTACTAATATATGGCAATTATAAATGTGGAAGCCTAGTATATAATGAACAAATGACAAAACTAAATTTTTAAAAATAATGATAGTTGGAGGATTAGACATCATTATCATAGTACTTGAAAAAACAACTAATCAAAAAGTTGGTAATAATGTATGTCTTGAATAGCACCAGCATGCATTTTGACATACTTGACATTTCAAAAACACTTTTTTACCCCCAAACAACAGATTACCTGAATACTTTTTATAATACATATCTATTATGTTCCAGGATAAAGTATAACATAAACTTCAATGAAATTTAAAGATTTGGAATTAACATGAAATATGTCCTCTAAATCTATATTAAATTAGAAATTAAAAACAGAAAGAAATAGAGAAGATTCAAAAATATTTGGAAATTAAACAATTCTCTAAACCACCATGGGTAAAATAATAAATTATAAATAAAGTGACAAAATATTGTGAGTCTATTGTAAATGAAAATACAAAAATTCGAACTTGAGGAGAGTCTGTTAAGTACTACAACAGAGTACTGTTGAGAATACTTTATAACTCTTAAAATGTGTATTAAAAGAATAATAAATTTATGCCAAGAACTTAGATTAAAATAAAATACATGCATTTCTAGAAAGACCTAAATTACCAAGTCCTTCTAAAAAAAAAAAAAAAAAGCAAGTGGCCTGATAGTCTTATATTTCCAAAAAAATATGAATTTTAGTTGAAAACCTACACATAAATAAAATTTCAGGTGTAAATAGTTTAACTGGGAGAATTTTTCCAAATTCCTCAAGAAAAAGTAATCCCAGTGCTACACAAACTTCTTCAGAAAATTCAAGAAATGTGAGTACTTCCCAACCTAATCTCTAAAGCTACCTTTACTCTGATACTAGGTCAAACAAATCCCACAATATCTGGAAATTAAATAACACTTTCCAGAACACTTATGGGCAAAATAAGAACTCAATAATTAGTTATAAACTATCTTCAATGAAATATGTGAACATATAGCACATCAAAATTGATTTCACACAAAGGCATTAAGAGAAGAGAAAGTTACAAACCAGTATCTCAGAAATGTATATGCAAAAATCTTGAAAATGTTTTTGAAAACTGAATCCAATAAAATATAAAAAAATATAAAAAACTTTGATCATTTTGATCAAGTGGGATATATCCAAAAAAATGAAAAATTGGTTTAACTTCTGAAAATAAATTAATATACCAGAATACAAGTCATTTCACAAAATCTGACATTCACTTATGATAAAAGCTTTTCAACGAAGTCATAATAGTAAGAGATTTCTTTAACATGATGAAAGGCATTTATGAAAAACATATTGCTTATATCATACTTAATGTTGAAACATTTAATGCTCTCTCCTAAGATCAGAAACAAAGCATGAAAGTCCACTCTCACCAAATGTAGTGTGCGTTGTGCTTGAGAATCTCACAGTGCCATAAATCAATAAAAGATAAAATAAAATGTACCCATGTTGGAAAGGAATAATTGAAAATAGATTTACCCACAATCAAACATGATCATCTATAGTTCCTAGAAATTAGTATGATTTTTGCAAGATTAAAGAACACAAAATCAATATAAAAATCATTTATATCTCTATTACATTAGCAAAGAAAAACTAAAGATTGAATTTAAGAATGCTAACATTTTTATATCATCTAAAAATTATGAACTACTTACGAATAAATCTGATGAAATATATGCAACATCTATGCACTGAACACTAAAAACTATTTATGAAATTAAAGAAAAGTTAAAAAATAGAGAGATATGTCAGGTTCAAGGTTCTCAAAACTCAATATTGGTAAAAATCAACTTTCCTCAAATTAGATACAGATTCAAAACAATCCCTATAAAAATCCAAATATCCCTACAAATACAGTGGCAATTTGATTTTTTTAATGTAGAAACAAGAGCTTTAAGTAGCTAAAATAATTTCATGTAAGAATTACATAGCTAAGAGACCTAAACTCTTGATTTCAAGACATTGAAAAGCTGCAGTAAATAAGATGGTGTGATATTAGTGAAAAAATGTATAAAAAGACTGACCCAACAGAATTGAATGTCCAGAAATTCATCCACAAATATATGATTGATTTATTTTCTGATAAAAGCACGAATCCATTCAATTGATAAATAATAATATTTTGAACAAACAGGGAACAATTAGATATTAATTTAAAAATAACTTTCATCTCTACTTCACTATTAAAACAAGCATTAGCACCAAATGGATCAAAGACATGAGAGAATATTAAAAAACAAAAAATTCTTAGAATAAACATAGGTGAATATTTCTCTTTTGGATTATTCAAAGATTTTTTTTTAAAGATTTTATTTATTTAACAGAGAAAGAGAGAGAGAGAGATCACAAGTAGGCAGAGAGGCAGGCAGAGAGAGAGGGGGGAAAGCAGGCTCCCTGCTGAGCAGAGCCCGATGTGGGGCTTGATCCCAGGACCCTGAGACCATGAACTGAGCCAAAGGCAGAGGCTTAACCCACTGAGCCACCCAGGCGTCCCTCAAAGATTTTTTTTTAAGATTTTATTTATTCATTTGACAGAGCCAGAGAGCACAAGTGGTGGGCAAGGCAGAAGGAGAAGGAGAAGCGGGCTCCCCACTGAGCAGGGAGCCTGATGTGGGGCTCAATCCCAGGACCCTAGGATCATGACCTGAACTGAAGGCAGGAGCTTAACCGATTGAGCCATGCAGGCACCTCTAGTCAAAGATTTCTTAAATATAATGCCAAAGCATGATCCATTAAAATATGATAAATTGGATTTCATCATAACTAAGAACTTCTCATTTGGGGCAACATATTTGAATACGCACTTCACAAAAGAAGATATATGGATGGCAAGTAAGCACATGAAAAGATGCTCAATATTATTAGTCATTTGAAAAATGCAAATTAAAACCACAATGAGAGATCACAACTGGTCTATTAGAAAGCCTAAATCAATTATCTTATCGTCTCACTTACGTGTGGAGCATAAAGAAAATCATGGAAGGCATTGTGAGAAGGAAGGGAAGGTTGAATGGGGGAAGTCGGAGTGGGCAATGAACCAGGAGAGACAGTGGACTCTGAGCAACAAAATGAGGGGTTTGGAGGGGAGGGGGTAGGGGATTGGGTGAGCCTGGTGGTGGGTATTGAGAAGGGCACGTATTGCATGGAGCACTGGGTGTGGTGCATGAACAATCAATCTTGTAACACTGAAAAAATAAAATAAACCTATTTGGGAAAAAAAAAGAAAAAGAAAGCCTAAATCTAAAAACTGACCACACCAGGAACTCTCTTTACATAGTATGACATATGTTCAAATGGGAAAACAGTATTTCAGTTTCCTAAAAAGTTCAACATCCACCTCAATATCGTGTAGCTACTTCATGACTAGTATTTTACCTGAAAGAAATAAGAGCATATGTCCACACAAAAAGACTCGTCCATAAATATTTATAGAAGCTTTATCTGTAGTACACCAACATTTACAGCAGAACAAATGTACATTACCAGGTGAATGGATGGTTATACAAATGGTATAGCCAGCCATGAAATATTACTCAGCAATGAATGGAATGAAGAACTGATGCTAAAGATAACAAGGGTAAAACCAAAAATAATTATTCTATGTGAAGGAAGCCAGACAAAAAATCATACATACTGTATGATTTCATTTATATAAAATTCTGGAAAATGTAAACGGATCTGCAGTGGCAGAAAGCAGGCTGGGGAAGGAGTAAGGGTGGGGTTGAGGGAGGATAAAATTTGGCACCTCTACTGGCTATGCACAAGCTCTCTCCTCTCAAGCTGGATTTGTATTTCCTAAGTTGGAATGTGCAAGAATCTAAATATCATTTTAAGTCGGGAAAAGTAATCGAAAGTAAATCCTGGGGAAATTTCTTTGTGAGCATTTCTTTGTGAGGCAACTTCTACAGGTGAAACATTGTTGCAAAGAAGTCATGGAAATTTGAGCTTTTACCTTTTCATCCTTGGATATAACTGCACAAATGATCACTTCCAATATCTCATTATCCCACTGCTTCCCCATTAGTGCTTTCTTCTTAATATAAAATTCTGTGTACACTATACACTACATCTTATCCTGTCATCTTTCTCTTTTCCCACCCACAACTCTCTTCCAAGATTTCTAAAATATAGTTGACTTTATTACAATAGTTTTATAATTTTATTATAATAGCCAATTTTTGTGCATAATTTGGTGTGTGTGTGCTCAACTGTAAAATACTTTTTAGTCCTCTTTTTCCTCTGAAACCTCTGCCTTATTTTTCACACTGATTTATAAGCTAGTTGCTTTTACAAGAATTCATGTATAGGGAAGTATTCATTTAGAGGAGGATTCTCCTTTAAATCATAGAATGCCATGATATTTTATCACTGAGTATTATAAAATGGACAAAAACAGTAACAGGTTTTTTATCCTCAGATTATGTGACTGTTTTGTTGTCAACATTTATAAAAGTTTTCTTTCCTGTTGAAAAGAACCTGGGTTTTGAAATCCAAAATGAAAACAAATTGCCAATATCTAATAGAATATTTTGCTTACACATGATACACAAGTAGCACACAGGTGGAGCTGTCAATTTATACATCTGCCTTCAGCTCAGGTCATGATCCTGGGGTCCTGGGATCAAGCCCTGCTTCAGGCTCCTTTCTCAGGGGGTGTCTATTGCTCCCTCTCCATCTACCCCTCCTCCCATTTGTGCTCTTTCTCTCTCTCTCAAAAAAAATAAATGGAACCTTTTAAAAAAAAGGATTAAAATGACATTCAGATGCACACATTTCAATAAAGCTAAAATGAATGAAGAAAATACACAAATCTTAGGCTAGCTGTTTTAAATGATGCCTGGAGCAGGACCAGACAATGAGTAGGTCTGATCAGACAGGCTGCCCTGGGAATGTGAGCTGCCACTTGCAGGGTCCCTGTGTTGCTGGAGAAGAGGTGCTGGGACTAGACCAAGTCGAAATGCCACAAAACTGTCTTACCAAGATTCAGCTGTTTCTCTTGCATATTGGCACTCCTCATTTTATTTTGCTTTGCTTTATTACATTTTGTTTTGCAGGTGCCACAATTTTTTTTTTTATTTTAACAAATTGAAGGTTTGCAGCAACGCTATGTTGAGCAGGTCTATCAGTGCCATTTGCTCACCCTGTGTATCTGTCAAATTTTGGCAGTTCTTGCAATATTTCAAATGTTTTCATTATTATTGTATTTGTTATGCTGATCTGTGATCAATGACCTTTAATGTTACTGCGGTAATTATTTGGAGGCTCCACAGACTGTCCCCATACAAGATGGAGAACTCAATCAATAAATCTTATTTGTGGGGATGCCTGGGTGGCTCATTCAATTAAGCATCTGCCTTTGGCTCAGGTAATGATCTTAGGGTCTTGGGATTGAGCCCCACATTAGGCTTCCTCCTCAGTGAGGAGTGTGCTTCCCTCTCTTCCTTTGCTGCTTCCCTCCTGCTTGTACTCTCTCACTTTCTTTCTTTCTTTCTTTCTTTCTTTCTTTCTTTCTTTCTTTCTTTCTTTCTTTCTTTCTTTCTCTTTCTTTCTTTCTTTCTTTCTTTCTTTCTTTCTTTCTTCTTTCTTTCTAAATAAACAAATAAATAAATAAAATCTTTAAAAAATGTTATTTGTGTTCTGACTACTCCATGACCACGGCTATTCCCCTATCTCCCTCCCTCTTTTCAAGTGTTTCTATACCCCGAAGCACAGCAATCTTGAAATTAGTCCAATTAATAAACCTACAACAGCCTCTAAGAGTTCAGGTGAAAGGAAAAGTCACACATCTCTCACTTTAAATCAAAAGCCAGAAATGAGTAAGCTTAGTGAGGAAGGCTTTTCAAAAGCTGAGATAGGCTGAAATCTAGGCCTTTTGTGCCAAATAGCCAACTTGTGAATGCAAAGGTACAGTTCTTGGAGGAAATTGAAAGTGCCACTCCAGTGAACACAGGAATGATAAGAAAGTGAAACAGCCTTATTGTTGTTATAGAGAAAGTTGTAATGGTCTGAACAAATGGTCAAACCAGCCACAACACTCCATTAAGCCAAATATTTTTCCAGAGTAAGGCCCTAATTCTCTGCAATTCTATGCAGTGAGAGAGGTAAACAAACTGCTAAAGAAAAGTCTGAAGTTAGCAGAGGATCCATGAAGCTTAAGGAAAGAAGCCATCCCCATAATATAAAAATGCAAAGTAAAGCAGCAAGTGCTGATGTAAAAGGTGCAACAAGTTATCTAGAAGATCTAGCTAAGATATTTAATGAAGGTGCCTACAATAAGCAACGGATTTTCAGTGTAGGTGAAACAGCCTTCTACTGGAAGAATAATCCATCTAGTACTTTCATAGCTAAAGAGGAGAAGTCAGTGCCTTGCTTCAAAGCTTCAAAGGGCAGTCTGACTCTCCTGTTAGGGGCTAATGCACCTGGTGACTTTAAGTTGAAGACAATGTTTATTTACCATTCTGAAAATCCTAGGGCCCTTCATAATTATGCTAACTCTATTCAATCTGTACTCTATCAATGGAACAACAAAGCCTGGATGACAGCACCTCTGTTTATAACATGTTTTACTGAATATTTTACACCCACTATTGAGAACTACTTCTCAGGAAAAAAATATTCCTTTCAAAATATTACTTCTCATTGACAATGCATCTGGTCACCCAAGAGCTCTGATGGAGGAGTACAATGAGATTAATGTTGTTAGTATGCCTGCTAACACAACATCCATTCTGTAGCTCTTGGGTCAAGGAGTAATTTTGACTTTCTTTTCCGCTCTCTCTGTAAAATCTGAATTAAGGTCTGGACTTTGAGCCGAGTAACTGCAGCTGTGAATCGCCTGTCTGCCCAAAGTTTCCTGTGTTCCCTGTCAGGACGTTACCCTGTGTAAACTGCATGGAGTTGTAAGCTTCGTTTTTTGATCTCCAAGTGCCTTCTCAGTTTGGAGGACACTTTATGGTCCTTGTCCACCTTCTTTTCTTATTATTTAAGAACACATTTCATAAGGCTATAGCTGCCATAGATAGTGATTCCTCTGATAGATCTGGGCAAAGTAATCAAAAACCTTCTGAAAAGAACTGACCATTCCAGATGCCATTAAAAACATTTGTGAAAAACAAACAAACAAACAAAAACATTTGTGATTCATGGAAAGAGGTAAAATATCAACATTAAGTAGAGTTTGGAAGAAGTTGATCCCAACCCTCATGGATGACTTTGAGGGGTTCCTCCTCCCATGGAGGGAGTAATTACAGATGGGGTGGAAATAGCAAAAGAATTAGAATGAGAAGTAGAGTCTTCAGGTATGACTGAATTGCTGTAATCTTGTGACCAAACTTGAACAGATGAAGAGTTGCTTCTTATGGAGGAGTAAAGAAAGTGTTTTTTTGAGATGAAACCTAATCCTGGTAAGGATGCCATGAAAATTGTTGAAACAACAAGAAAAGATTTAGAATATTACATAAACTTAATTGATAAAGTGGTGTGGGGGGGGGATGTTGAGAGGATTCATTCCAATTTTGTTTGTTTGTTTTTTAAGATTTTATTTATTTATTTTGACAGAGAGAGAGATCACAAGTAGGAGGAAGAAGGGGGGGAAGCAGGCTCCCTGCTGAGCAGAGAACTGATGCCAGGCTCCATCCCAGGACCCAGATATCATGACCTGAAATGAAGGCAGAAGCTTTAATTGAGCCACCCAGGTGCCCTGTATTGACTCCAATTTTTTTTTCAATTTTGAAAGAAAATCTACTGTGGGTGAAATCCTATTCAATAGCATTTCACACACATAAACATCACATGTAATAAAGAAATCATGCATGAAAGGAAGAATCAATTGATGCATCAAACTTCACTGTTGTCTTATTTTGAGAATTTACTACAGTCACGCCAACATTAGCAAACACCCACTCCCTAATCAGTCAGCAACCATCAACATTGAAGCGCGTCCCTCCACCAGCAAAAAGATTATGACTTACTGAAAACTAAGATGATAGTTCACATTTTTATCAATAATTTTTTTTAAAATTAAAGGATGTGCCTTTTTTTAGACATAATGCTATGCACACTTAATGGATTGCTGTGGTACTTTTATATGTGCTGGGAAACAAAAATTCATTTGACTCAAAAAAAATTCATTTGACTCACTATATTGTGATATTCATTATATACTGGTGGTCTGGAACTGAACCTGCAGTATTTTCGAGGTATGCCTGTAAATGCTCCCTGGGTTCAGCAAGCGTTTGGTGAATTTTCAAAGTTGTGAAAGTTTATTGGGACCACTTCTGCAGGGTTTTTTTTTGTTTTTTTTGTTTTTTTGCTTTTATAGAAAAGCAAAGTTTTGGAGGTCCTTACTCCTCTGTCTTCTTTGATGCTACTCCAAAAGTGGATTTTTGAAGAGTTCTTTAATTTCTTAGCTCTCTCAACACAATTAGAGACAACTGGTCACTTTTCTTTCTGTTATCACCAGCATTCTATAAATATCTATCTATAATAATGTATCCAAATTATTATAGCTAGACAAAATGAATGCTTCTATAAGATAAACTAGCAAGGTAATATTTTATTTATTTTTTATTTTTTTAAAGATTTTTATTTTTATTTGTTTGAGAGAGAGATAAAAAGTGAGAGAGAGTATGGGAGGAGAGAAGGTCAGAGGGAGAAGCAGACTCCCTGCAGAGCTGGGAGCCCGATGTGGGACTCGATCCCAGAACTCCAGGATCATGACCTGAACCGAAGACAGTTGCTTAACCAACTGAGCCACCCAGGTGCCTGGTAATATTTTATTTTATATTAATATAATTTTATTATAATTTAATGGTAACTATTATCAAAATGGTAACTATATCAAACTACTGTAATTTAATGGTACTATTTTGCATAGTGCCTGATATAAAGGGAGTTCATTATATTAATATTTTTATGATGAATTAATCCTCCCTAACCTTTCTTCTTCATAATCACAGAAGATATTCATTGTAAAATGTTATTTTTATGAGAATAATGAGGTATGCTTCAGAATGGAGGAGTTTTAGTTAATAATGATTAAAAATGGTAAATGCAGTTAATTATTACATAGCAAATTTAGGTATATACAGCAGTGTGATATACGTCTGCTCATCTAAATGATCTCTAAATTATTGAGAAAATCATTGCAACATAATTTTACACTTCACTGAGTATCACTGGCTTAACAGATACTTAACACCAATACCACTGCCACCCTTTTCTATGCTTTTCATTAAACGTATCAATTAAGCAAAATTTCAGTGCATTTTTAATAAATAAATCTGATCAAAATCAAAATAGATAAAATAGATGGTTATGTTCTAGATGCACAGAGGAAATGAGAAAGTTACTCCTAACAAAAAGTGAACTAGGAGGTACATAATTTTAATTTCAAGTCTAGACAATAATTAAGATTAAACCAAATCCCAATGACCTTGGTTTAATATAACTTTTAACTTATTTGATTCCCAGACATTTTAATATTAAGAATGGTTTATAGTTTTTTGAGGTATAATGGCACAAATAAATGGCATGTGTTTAGTAGGTAAAGGTTAATAAGTTTTCCCATATTTATGCACCCATAAAACCATCACTACAACCAACATAATTAACATATCCATCATCACAAAGTTCCCTCATACTCCTTTATAATCTCTTTCTGTTGCCATCCACCCATCCCATTACCCAGGCAACTGCTGATTTGCTTTCTGATTTTGTACCTTTGTACTAATTTGTAATGCTTAAAATATGATATCAATTATATCTATTATATCAATTATATCAATTAAAATATTATATCAATTATATTATATCTATTATATCAATAAAAGCATACTCTATTTTTGGAAGGAAGCATGCCTGGTTACTTTCACTTGGTGCAATTATTTTAAGATTCATCTATGTTGTAGCATGTATCAAGAGTGTATTCCTTTTTACTGGTAAGTAATAGTCCATTGTATAGATATGACACTAAATGTCATTAACCTGTTGGAATTTGAGTTGATTCCAGTTTGGGGCTCTTAACATATAAAGCTGCTATGAACATTTGTCAACAAGTCTTTGTAAGAACATATGCTTTAATGTCCTAGGAGAGGACTGGCTAGGTCACATGGTAGGTATAGATTTAACTTTTTAGTAACTGCCAGACTCTTTAAAGTGTTTGTGCCATTTTATATTCCCATCAGCTGTGTATAACAATTCCAATTTCTCCTTGCCAATACTTAGCAAGAACAGTTATAATTAGCCATTCTTGTGTACATGTAGTGGTATTTCATTGTGTTTTTAATTTGCATGTTCTTTATGGCTTATGATGTTGAGTATTTTTTCATGCACTTATTTGATATTTGGATACATCTCTGATGAAGTGTCCATTCAAATCTTGGCACGTTTTCTTTTATTGAGTTGTTTATTTTCTAACTATTCAGTTTTCAGTTGTTAAAAATACATTCTGTATCCAAATCTTTTATTAGATAAACAAAATAAAATTCAAAAATATTTTCTTTTTTTTTAAAAGATTTTATTTATTTCTTTGACACAGAGAGCGAGAGAGCACAAGTAGGCAGAGTAGCAGAGGGAGAGGGAGAAGCAGGCTCCCCACCGAGCAGGGAGCCTGATACAGGGCTTGATCCCAGGACCTTGGAATCATGACCTGAGCTGAAGGCAGTAGCTTACCCAACTGAGCCACATAGGCGCCCCTCAAAAATATTTCCTTCCAGTCTATGCCCTATAATTTTCTTTAAGAGTCTCTTTGGAAAAAAGGAAGCTTTAAATTTAGAGGAAGACTCAGATTTAATCTCCTTTCTTGTTTAAAGAAATTCCCAAAGACCTTTACCTTGAGGTCTCTACCAGAAGATGATATGTAAGGCACTGTTTTAGGAGCTAAGGGTAAAACAAGAAATAATACTTTTTTCTTTAGGAGTTTACAGTTGATTTTGGGGTGGGAGGAGGATGGTTTAATAGAGAATACCACAAAATGTGATAAATGCAATAAGAAAGAAATGCTTAGGGTCCTATAGAAACTTGTTGTTTAACAGTAAAAATAAAAAACTTAAACTTTCTAGACATAAACAGTGGATCATTTTTTACTTTTGTTAATCTTGAAATGAAAAAAATCTTTCTAAGTACAACACAAATCTTATGAGTCATAAAAGTCTTTTCTTACTGGGGCACCTGGGTGTCTTTGTTGGTTAAGTGTCCAACTCTTGATTTTGGCTCAGGTCATGATCTCAGGGTTGTGAGATTAAGTCCCTTGTCAGGCTCTGCACTTGGTGTGGAGCCTACTTAAAATTCTCTCTCTCCCTCTCTCTCTGCCCCTACCCCTACTCATGTTCTATCTCTCTGTTTCTTTAAATAAATAAGTAAATTTAAAAATATCTTTAAAAATATTTTTTTTGCTAACATAGGCCACACATAAATACAAGGGGTATATTTCCTTCGTGTATTGAGTATTCAGTACAAACAAACAAAAAATAGGAAGAAAATAGAAACATATTCAAAATTTGAAGATGGACATATGAAAGTATAAACTGATGTCACATAAAGATGCTCAACCTGACACATCTTAGAAATGCATCTTAAATGGCAAGGACATAAATTTTTCTAATTATTCCAATGGCAAAGACCAAAGTCAAAAGATGTCAAATAAATAGGGTAATGTGAGCTGATCCTTAAATGCAGAATTGGAAAATAGAATTTGTATCAGGAACAATGGAGCTAACACACATCTGAGCTCAAGACAAAAGAAAACAAAATGCAATTCCTTGTCCCAGGAACTGAATAGGGAATTTGAAAAAAAAAAAACAAAATAAGTGGGAATTGAAAAGAGGGGATTCTCCAGGAAAGGCACAAAACTTAAACACAGGAACTTGGGAATGAAATCCTCAAAAGGGGAAGGAGACTGGGCTGTAATATTTCTCAGATTCAACACCTTTACCTGATTCTTGTGTAACTGCTCAAAATTTTTTTATTCCTTTATAAGATTATGTGTATGTATCATTCCAACCCCTTTATTAAAACACAGTGGCTTACTTTGTTCCTTATTCTTCTCTTCACTATTAACTTAATAAACTTTGTTGGATAACTTTCTATACTAGTACCAACAGAACTTATCCTTTTAATGGTTGCACAATAGTCCACTGATTGGATATTGAAGTTGTTTCACATGCTTTGTTGGTGTGAATTTGTTTCTATTTACCCTGCTCAGGGGTTGGTTTAGTTCTTTAATCTGAAGACTTGTGGAAACTCTTAACCAGTGTCTCTCTTCATACATTGACCCTCATACATTTTCTCCAGTCTTTCTGAAGTTTTTTTTTTTCTTTTAGTTTCTCATTCTAAAATTCATGTCTTACATGAACTTTTACTTTTTTTACCCTTTTCTGTGTGTGCTGTGTTCTGATCACATTGTTTTTCAATTCATTTTCATCTATTCTATTATTCAATTGGTTAATTGATTTTAATTTTAAATATGCTCTTTTTAAAAATTCTAACTCCAATGTGATTCTTTTGCAAATCCACATTTTTAACACCATATCCTGTTCTTGACTTATAATTTCCATTCCTTTGCTTAAAAAGCACATAATTTGGAATAGTTTTGGATTTTTGAGGGGAACCCTGGGTTGCTCAGTCAGTTAAGTGTCCAACTTTTGATTTTGGCTTGGATCATGATCTCAGAGTTGTGAGATTAAGCCCCATGTCAGTTCTGTGCTGGGCATGGAACATGCTTAAGATTCTCTCTCCCTCTCTCCTTATTCCGCCATGCCTCAAAAAATAATTTTGAGGGCGCCTGGGTGGCTCAGTTGGTTGGGCGACTGCCTTCGGCTCAGGTCATGATCCCGGAGTCCCAGGATCGAGTCCCATATCGGGCTCCCAGCTCTGCGGGAAGTCTGCTTCTCCCTCTGACCTTCTCCTCTCTCGTTCTCTCTCTCTCTCTCAAATAAATAAATAAAATCTTTAAAAAAAATAATTTTGAATTTTTTAAATCTCTAAATTATGCTTTCTCCTATTATGGTCTATTTACTCAATAATTTAACATTTTGGATTCAAATCTCTTATGAGAGTAGTTTACTAAAAGTCTCATGCATTCTGGTTTGTGTGAGTGTCCCTACAGAGCCAAGTTCTAACACTGGTCCCTGTTAAACAATAATGATATCCTCCTGTCCCCTTTATGTTTTATTTTATTCCAATTTCTCTGACTGGAGTAGCTGTACCACATGCTAGCACAAATTCAAAATTGAATCCCATAGGAAGCAGAAGACTTTTGTTCAAGAAAGGGTGATATTCTTTTTTTTTTTTTTAAAGACTTCATTTATTTATTTATTAGGAAAGAGAGAGAGTGAGAGAGAGCAGGTCAGAGTGAGAAGCGGACTCCCCACGGAGCTGGGAGCCCGATGTGGGACTCGATCCCGGGACTCCGGGATCATGACCTGAGTCGAAGGCAGTCGCTCAACCAACTGCGCCACCCAGGGCCCTATTCTTTTTTTTTTTTCTTTTTTCAGACCTAGAGCATCAAAGATATGAAGGGGCTTGATTTTCATTCATAACACTTGAATATTTTGACATATGCCTAAATTATTAAATCAAAAACATATATAAACATATATCTATAATTAATCAAAGCTTCAGAAAACTTTGCATGAAAATTAAGGTAGAAAAAATTTTAGATTAAAGCAACACCATGTTGTTTAGTCCAAAAGTCCTGTTTGAATGCTAAATCTGGAGAAGAAATGAGATTACATATGTTTTCAAATTTTTATTCATTAAAGTGACTCACATTTTATTAAATAGGGAATGTACCTTGGTCTTCTAATGCATTGCTATCAAGTTATACAGGTAAGTTTTCCAATGGTGTGTATATATGAATATTAAACTATGAACAAATCCTATTTCCTGGAAGTCTTCGTTTCCGTGATGGAAAGTAGTAAGGTAAAAATCTATTAACACTTGCTTTCAGTTTTTAAAGTGCCGGGAAGAATTCATTATGATTTTAAAAAATATGAGCTGCTAAAAGATTTGAAATAAAATTTTGGTGTAATAATATTAAAAGGCTAGAAAATAAAAAAAAAGCTATGAATACTAATGCTTACCTACATTTATTATATATGTATGTGTTGGGATAGTAAACAGTTTTTATTATTTACTCTATATTTAAGTTTTTTCAGATTCTTATTTATATTACTATTATTCAAAACCTATTCAAAAAATGCAGAGGTGGCAGGGTCACCATGCCACAGGTTATTGAAGGGAAATGTAAGAAGTGTCAAATGTCTTTGTCATTGTACATAAAGAATAGCTGTGGGGTTATTAGGATTATTACATATTTATAGTAACATAAATTGCACTCATTATTAATACTTTACATGTCGAGGTTAGAAAGGGCAAGGAAGGACGATAACACAGATATTAGAATCATTCTTTTCTTTTCTTTTTAATTTTTTTATTGGGCACCTGGTTAAAGCCTCTGCCTTCAGCTCAGGCCGTGATCTCAGAGTGCTGGGATTGAGCCCTAAATGGGTCTCTCTGCTCAGTGGGGAGCCTGCTTCCTCCTCTCTCTCTGCCTGCCTCTGTTTGATAGAGAGAGATCACAAGTAGGCAGAGAGGGGCTTGTTCCCAGGACCCTGACATCATGACCTGAGCTGAAGGCAGAGGCTTTAACCCACTGAGCCACCCAAGCGCCCCTAAATCAACTAAATTCTTGGCTGGACTAATCAGACATGATTTTCATTCTATGCATTCATTTAGATTCATGTAAAATACCATTATCCAGTTTTGAAAATTCCTTCTAACTTTTAGATCAATTAAATGTAGATCTCCCATACAAAAGCAGTGATTTGAAGGGGCACCTGCACCCAAATGCTCATAGCAGCAATGTCCAAAATAGCCAAACTATGGAAAGAGCCCAGATGTCCATCAATGGATGCATGGATAAAGGAGATATGGTGTGTGTGTGTGTGTGTGTGTGTTTGTACACGTGTATGTGTGTGTGTCTGTGTATACAATGGGATACTACTCAGCCATCAAAAGGAATGAAATCTTGCCATTTGCAATAATGTGGATGGAATTAGAGTGTATTATGGTAAGTAAAATAAGTCAGAGAAAAATGACTACCATGTGATTTCACTCATATGTTGAATTTAAGATACAAAACATGAACATAGGAGAAGGGAAGAAAAATAAAATGAGATAAAATGAAGAGAGATTATAGGGAAAAAACTGAGGGTTGTTGGGTCAGGGGATGGGGTAACTGAATGAAAGGCATTAAGGAGGGCACTTGGTTTAATGAATGCTGGGGGTTTTAGGCAACTGATGAATTACTAAATTCTATCCCTGAAATAAGTAATACATTATATATTAACTAACTTGAATTTAAATTAAAAAAATAGGTCTCCCACATATTAAGATACAAAGTATCTTTTGTAAATAGCTCTCCTAGACCATCAATATTATATTTAAATAAATATATATATTTTGTCGAATATAGTTTTGACTTAGTTTACTTGGATAAAATAGTTTTTAAAACTACTTTTAATATGATTAGAGAAACAGATATATCATATAATATGAAAGAAATCTAATAAAGTATGTATTTTCCTGGAGAGCAAATGATTATTTGCCAATTATTTGCCAATTATTACCGCATAAAAATTAAACGCAATCAAGATTATCTTCTATAATAGATACAATGAAAGAAATATATTCTATGTTTCTCCAAGCACTTTTCCATCTTACCTGCTGGTTTACAGGAAAGTTTCTGTTGATTTTTTTAATCTGCAACAACAAATAAATAATACAAGTGAGAACAATAAACATGAAGTTACACAAGAGCCCCCAAATTTTAGAAGAATCTTTTTTAGTGAGTTAATATATATGGATACTCTAAATTGACATATTAAAATAACTGCATGTCAAATACTAATTGCGATTTTTTTTTAAATTTTGGGTATCAAAAGTATTTCAAATCTGACATGTAAACATTTTGAAAGATTTGTATATAATAATTTTCTCATTTATGAGAATGAAAAACCTGTATTTTCATATAATGTTAAATGGCAATCTTTGGAGAATATAGAATAACCTTTTGTAATTTATTTTTTCAATTTGAAATATTATATTCAGTTTATTTTAATACTCAAGAGACTAGAAGAAATAGAATACTCAAATACTAAAAGATAAAGTACATGTGTCAAAATATTTTTATTTGGGACCCTAAATAAAGTATAACATTTACTTTAAGATAATTTAATGAGTGACATTTCAAAACAACTTAAAATAATCTTAGAGAAAGGATTTCCTCTTTCATATAAACAAACTTCAAAATCCAACTGAAAATGAATATCAGATTTCGACAAATGACCTTATAATACACAAAGTCTTTGTTCAACAGAATCTTTACTAGTTAAACCAATTTTTATTTCTCATTGATTTTCTAGAGAACTTAAAGAATCCTAACTCTATATGGTATAACCACTCTAATCACAGACTGTTTTCACTTAGAAATTGTGTTACTGAATTATTTGTCCTTCTTTGTTAGTTTTGTTTCCCTTTGTCTTACTGACAAATGTGAAATAACAGGAAATTTAATGGATATGGTGCACAAAACTGGAGAATCATTAAATGGCTCCTGTACAAGAAGATACTTTCTGAACATTGTGTGTCATTTAAAACATACAAGAAAAAAACTTTAGAAGATTTATGTGATTTCAGCAGGGACATGTACAAAAGATATGTATCTTTCTTATACTGCTATAGTCATTTCAAAATAGTTTTTGCTTTGTTGAGGAATCAGCTAAAGAAATCTCTAAAACTACTGGCATCTTAAGCTAAAATCAGAATAGTCTAGAGACAGACGGAAAAAACAGCTTCCTAAACATCTTTTCTTAATCTATAAAAAATTCATATTGAATACTTTGTGGAACTGTGCTTTTTCCTAGTTCTTATGGATTATTATAAAAAATTTTAAAATTCTACCAATATTTTGTATGGCCCCAGGTCTTCCAGCATGAACTATCTAGCTTTGTAACTTTTAGTTTTTTTATTCTGAAAAAAAGTCTGAATAATTTGAAAGATTGTAACAGTGCTCAGGCCACAGTAATGTATATAAATGTACACATGCACATACATGTATAGATTTGATAAATGCAAGTAGAAATGTTGAGATTGTTATTCATTCACTTCTAAAATCCTTTGAATGATCTTCTACCAATGTGAGTCATGGTGCTCTAAGAGCTGGAACAAGAAAACAAAAGTCATTCCAAGCTGAGACAACTGTATAATGAGGCTAGTTTACAGAATCTGAAGTGTCCAAGTGGTTGCAGTGTGGAATGAACTTAAGTTTAGTGCAGGAGCCCCTGAACTTAATGTAGATGCATAATAACATTATCAACCTTTGCAATCATAGAGACCTGGGTATGAGTTCCAGCTGTAACTGTTTTTAAATATCATTAGACAGTTATTAATTATCCTGTGTCTAATTTCCATCCTTTGTAAAATGTCCATAACAATATCAGCCACATGTATCTGCTGGAAAAATTAAATGAAAAAATAAATGTCATGAAGTTAGAGCTCAATTAGTGATTATTATTAATATAATAAATAATAATATATAAAACTAATATAAAAGAAGTTTGGATTTTCTTTAAGTCAATGAGAATGTATGTATGTATGTATATATTTGAGATAGAGAGAGGGAGAGAGAAAGAGCACAAGCAGGGGGAGTGTCAGGCAGAGGGAGAGGTAGAAGCAGGCTCCACACTGAACAGGGGCCCAGTGCAGGACACAAACCCAGGAGATCATGACCAGAGCCGAAGGCAGTTGCTTAACCAACTGAGCCACCCAAGCATTCCAACAATCAGAATGCTTTAAAGAACCTAAGCAAAGGTGTCTTTTTTTTCTTTTTTTAAAGATTTTTTATTTGCTTGACAGAGAGAAACATAGCAAGAGAAGGAACACAAGCAGAGGGAATAGGAGAAGCAGAAACAAGCTTCTCGCGAAGCAGAGGGTTTGATCCCAGGACCTGGGGATCATGACCTGAGCCAAAGGCAGACGCTCAACAACTGAACCACCAAGGCACCCTAGCAAAGATGTCTTTTGCAAATGCCTTTTGGTTTTCTTGGCAACTCTAGATTAGGGTTTATATACTCATATACCAAGTGAGTGACCCACCATGTGTGAACCAGGCTGGGTTCTAGAATACAGATTACCCACTATTCACCTCCAGAGAATCACTTGCAGGCATGCCACAGTTAGAGGCATAAGGAGTCCCTTGAAGTTTCCTCAGATGTGAAAGTGTTTATTAGCTGGAAACAGTATGCTTACTTTTACATTTACAAGCATAGTCTAGGAAACCTAAATTATAAATAAATACTCAATGTAGAAAATGCTAAGTGCTGGAAGTACTTTGTTTTAAATTACTCATTTAGGAGTTATAAGAAATCATATCAATTAAATAGCTTGATAAGATAAAAATACTGGAAACAATGACAATTTAAACTTACTTTTAAAAATAAAGCTGTATGTTATATGGTTGAAATAATGTTTAATTTATTAAAAATAATAAAATATCAAACTATTATATATTCTTAAATGCATTCATAGAGCAAGGTTTTAAAAACTGTCTGCTTTTGGCAAAAATATTAATTCTAAATAATGGAAATCCTAAATTCTCTGCATCATTTTTAGATTGTTCTTCAAATAAGGAAAATTAGAATTTGTCCAAAAGATGCTTTTAATATTAAACTTCTTAGAAACCAATATTAATTGTGTTATCATAACCAGTAATTTGTGTTATGAGAAGCTGAAAAATTAATTAATATTGAACAAAAAAAGTCAGTGTCTGAACATGAAGGCTTGAAGAGATGAAAGGACATAATTGCACTTACATCAAACTAGCTCTTTATAGAGCAGGATTACTTAAGCTATTAATCCTAAAGCTGTAAAGGAAGCAGAGTATGATTTTGACTAGGATTGCCTAACATGTCATTCTATAAGAACCTTCAGTGACATAGACAACTACCAAGTAAAGTGCATTCAGATGAAGGAAATCCATATTAAATCTTTTGTCCAAAAGGGAAAGATAAATCTATAAATACTGGATATTTTAATATCATGTTGATTTAAGCTAAAAATATGGAATATAATTAATGTCTGTGTGGAAGTATAAGAGGATATAGTTTGCATTGTGTACTTTTTTTCAGGAGCCTTTCACATCTCAATAAAAATAGGAAGAATACTTGAATCAGTACTCATAAAGAAATGATAAGGAGAAAGAGGGAGGAATGGAGGGAGAGAGGAAAGGAAGAAGGGAGGGAGGGAAGAATAAATAAATCTCTCAAGCAGATGACTTTTATTTATATAGATATTCTACCTTCAAGGATGAATACAGAAGTAGAATTTATGTTGCTACCTTAAAGAAAGACATTTATTTCAAAGACAGCTGTTTTTCTATAAATCATTTTTAATCACATGCCTCTTTACAAATCTGATAAAACTTATGTGACCTCTTCTAGAAGACTTATAGATGCTTTAAAACTTTATAGAGAGTTTCAGAAAAGAAAGAAAATTAATTCAATGGCTAAAGAAACAAAGTTGATTTGGCCTTCCATCAGGTAGTAAAACATGATGGTCCTGTAGAGAAGATAACTACAGCAAAACGAGCTGAGACAGAGAGTGCTATGTTCAAAGGAGAAGGCTTTGCATCTCCAAGAATTTTCATGTCACAGTCCTTTACAAACATATGAATTGGTTTAATGACCTCTACATATTTGAAAGACAATACCTAGATTCAGGATGGTGTGACCCACTCGAAGGAAACGAAATCTAGGTAATGATAATTTCTTATTTTATTTGAGAACATAAATTTTGTAAAAGTATGGTATGAAATTCAAATATTTTAAAATCAAATATCAATTTATTTTTGTCTTATTGTGAAATTGTGGTAAGATAATGCCCAACTCAGTGGATCATTTCTGAAATTATCATTGATTCCTAGGGCACTGAAGTCCTTTTGAGAATAGAAAGTGTACCTTCTTCTATCTTTTAGTTCCCCCAACATGTGATTTTAGTTCTGTGAATGACATAAAATTCATCACTGCAATTAAATAAATGACATTTCTTTGTGTAGTATCTACTTACAATGGCATTCAATAAAAATTGTTATTCAAAATCAAACTTATGCCATCATATATGCTTAATAAGCTCTTTCAGATTTGTTCAAGAAAACAAAATATAGTACTTTAATTTCTAATTTTTTTCTAGAATCACACTGGAACATTTCTTTCTAAATAAAAAAAATTGCAGTACTTTAAATAAATGAGAGAGACAGATATTGTCAAGTTTACAGCACAAACACATGCATCATTTATAGCATACAATGTTTTTACAATGCAGACAATCCATGGAGAGCTGCAAAGATTTCCTAATCTGTGTTCATATGGCCTAGCCAGGGAATATGTTGAATAATTTTAAATTGAAATAAATAAAAAGTTATATGAACAAAATTTTTCATTAAGATGGGTGAAAGGACCAAAAGAAGACAAATAAATTCTTTTAAGTTATATATATAATACATGCATATATATATATGTAGTTATTATAAATGGCTTTCTTTAAATTTCTTTCCATATCGCTTAACATTGTCAAATACTATTTTATTATATTTTTTGTATTATGACCTGCTTGCTCCCTCCCTTTAGAAAAAAGTTCACGAATTCACAGATTTCTGTTTTATTCCATATATTACTTTTTGCATGTAAAAGATTGTCTAGGTCTCAGTGGATGTTCAATTAATGTTTGTTGAACAGATGAAAAGACAGAATATCTCAGAACAAAGAATCAAATTCTCTGACGTTACTTAGTCTTGAAAGCAAATTATTTCTAAAGAAAATAAACTTCTAGGGGCGCCTGGGTGGCTCAGTGGTTAAGCCTTTGCCTTCGGCTCAGGTTCTGATCTTGGGGTCCTGGGATCCAGCCCTGCATCGGGCTCTCTGCTCAGCGGGGAGCCTGCTTTCCCCTCTCTCTGGCTGCCTCTCTGCCTACTTGTGATCTCTCTCTCTCTGTGAAATAAATAAATAAAATCTTAAAAAAAAAAGAAAATAAACTTTTAGATTATTAACTTTGAATGTCTCTAAGAATTCTAATGGTTTCAAAATATAGAGTTTATACTATACATGAGAGTTGGAAGAAATGTCTAATGATTAATAGCAAGTTCTCAACTCACAGGAAGAACAGTTTCTGGATTGAGATAAAAGCATGGAGAGAGAGATAAAGAGGGGGTCGGGGGTGGGTTGGGGCATGGCAGGCCAAGTTTGAGGAAGTAGGCATAGAAAGCACAAATTAGATTGTGAAATCCCAGTGGAGAGCTTTGGACTCTCTTCTTCAACTCCATAGAATCCCAATATCAAGCATGGCTTCAAAATGATAGAATAGCTATAGCTAGAGGAAGTGTTTCAACCTAAAGAACAGAATCCAAGATTTCACATGCCTGCTAGGCTGATGAGAAAATAGTAACAGTGCTGGAAGACAAAAAGAAGCTTCATGACATGTGAGCTGGAGATACTAGTAGAATCACACACATCAGGAAGTGCATCAGGGACAAAAGGTGGCATTCAGAGCACATGGGATGGACTCCACAGAAGAGTTTCCAGGGACCAATACTGAAGTGATACATTATTCCTGCAAGGAGAAAGGGAGGAAAAGGAGAAGAGGAGAACCGGAATTTTAGTATTTACCCAAAAAGCCTGAATTATAATTTAGAAGTGGCTGATACTAAGAATCACCAAGACTGAGTTTACTGTATTAGTAGAAATGGCAGATTGAGTGCCATGAGATTTAAATAGATTTCTGTTAAAAAAAAAATATGACACCTGAGCACAGTGCTTAGCCAGTAAATTATTGTTGGACCTCTCGGTAGGATTTCCTATCATCTGCTTTTCCTGACTTTTGAAAGTGACCTGTATCCATTAATTTGTAGAGGGGATTTTAGAATTTCTTTCTCCAATTTCTCACATGACAAAAAAGGACACCACAGATGAAGGTTCACATTTCTATAACTTTATATGTTCTTGATAAAAGGTAGATGAACAAAAACAATACCCTCCTATAATATTTACACCACACTTCTAAGACACTATTTTAAAAATGCAAATCTTAAATTGGTGGAATCCAATATCATGCAAATCCCTCTGTGATCTGGTCCCTTCCTCTCTTGGGGGTCACCCGTATAATATGGCACTACTGGATACATGCCTGGTGTCTTCTCTTATATACCCTCTCCTTGTCACACCAACTGCTAGCTTGTGCAGGCTCCTGTCCCTTTCCCACTCTGACCCACCCTCACTCCCTCTTTCTTTTCTTTCCTTTTTCACCTGGCAGGAATCGTGTGTGTGTGTGTGTGTGTGTGTGTGTGTGTGTGTGTACCTGCGGTGCACAGAAATTAAACAGCTTTTAAATTCATCCTGAATATGGCATAGTCTGGTTCTGTCTGACACCAAATCCTGTGCTGTTGTACTACATAATCAAGAACCGTAACCACCATAGAAACTTTTCTGAAAACCCTACTGGAATTGGCCAGTAACTTTCTCTGTGGGTCTAATTCTTACATTGTTCTTATTGAATGTGCTTACTGACCTCTACATCATCATAACCCTTTATTTTCCCTTAGCCTAGCAGTGTGTCCAACTACCTAACAAGTATTGACAATCACTGTTAACTATCTTGTGGGGGATATTGCATACTGCTCCTACTTTCTCAAACTCACTGATAATCCTAGATCTGAATCAAAATAATGCCAGTGTTCCTTCTGTTGGTGGTACTCTGCAGCTCATCACTAGGGCTCTCTGTGAGGCTCTCATTCCTGATTTGAAAATCTGTAACTAGTTTAGTTATCCTAATTCTTCTTGAACTAGGATCTGACTGAATCTCCTTTCTTAGTATAATCTTGTAATTACACTTATTACAGAGGCTTGTAATCTATTGAAGGAACTTCATTTTTCCACTTTGCCAATGATTTCCACATGAGTAAAATAAACAGAAGGGCTAAAAATAATGGAAATCACTATATTAATATATATATTGGATTAATGATAGCAGTTGGTAATAGGAACTGACATATTCTTGCTCTGCCAAAATATAACATGTTTTTTAAAATTGTATCAGAAATTCTGGAAACCTAATTTTTATGAGAAAACTCAATATGTAAGTTTTAATGTTTACTTTAAATTTCAAAGACAGTGAGGACTACATACAAAAACCTATTTGTAAGCCAGGTATGGTTTATGGAAACACATCTAAAGGATGGTTATGTGAAGAAGGAAAATAATTTAATCTCATAAATAGATATGCAAAACCATTTTTAAAAATATAATTCCAGTATTTATAAAAGAATGGTAAAGGAAATAGAATAAGTAAAATAAGAAAATAATGATCCTTTTACATTATATAGAATCAACATTTATTTCAAATTAACAAATATCGAATTAAACATAATTTTAAACATAAAAAAAGAAATGCACTTATCATTATTATTTAACAGGGACATTAAAAATTATAGCCCAGATAATATGGTGAAAAATAGAATGTAAAAATGTGACTATTAAAAAAAGCAGAATGCATATATCATTAGAGGAAGATAATCTACTGTGTGAAAAATACCCAAGACAATTAGGTTAAAAATGACTTAGATTATAAGGTGTCTGAATACTACATATGTATATCCAAATCAATAGTTTTCTTCAGTTTGGAAAAAAATAGATACAGAAATGGAACAAAATGCTTTTGATCACCCTAAGAAGAATAAAATTCATAACAATTAATATGATATGAAATATGTAGATTATGTAGAGAGATCCATTCCTGAGTGTCAAATTTCTTCCAAATTGAAATTTCTGGTAATATTATTTAAATTTTTTATAAGATTTTATTTATTTATTTATTTGACAGAGAGAGAGATCACAAGTAGGAAAAGAGGCAGGCAGAGAGAAAGGGGGAAGCAGGCTTCCTGCTGGCAGAGAGCCCAATGTGGGGCTGGATCCCAGGACCTGAGCTGAAGGCAGAGGCTTTAACCCACTGAGCCATCCAGGCACCCTTGGTGATATTATTTAAATTCAACTATACTTAGACATTTGTGGGCCCATCCAAAATAAATGGTCAAATGTATTGGAGGGTATTTAAGGTTAATCTCCAAGGCCATTCAAATGCATTTAGAATTTTAAGTGTGTGTAGAATTACAATAATTTAAACAGGGTTTTACCACTGCAAAAGTAAATGAACCAATGACTTTTAACAGATAATTGAGTGAATAAATTATATTGAATAATAAATATACCAATAAAAAGATAATCTGTAAATAAAAATAAAAATATAATAATAAAAATAATTGAATCTAAAGTGTGTATACTGAGTTAATGATAAAGGTTGTATTTTAAGTTTTAACGGAGAGCAATAGTGGAATAAGGGGTTAATTACTTGAAGAACAATGTATCATCCACTAGCCTCCAATGCAGTCCATATTTAATGCAGACATATTTAAAAAAGAGAATGCAAAATTATAAGCCTCCTAAATAGCATGAGAAAGCCTGAAGCACAGCTACCTTCCTGTTGATAACAACTAGAATCGAGTGGTGAACTGACTAAAAGCATTTTGTTTGAAGGCATCTGAGAGTGCCTGCTATCAAAAGGATGAGCATAGGTAAGGTCCCAGACAGATGAGTTCACAGAGGTGAGCTGGCCTCGGTAGACACTGTATCGGAACTGGAAGACAGTGAGAAGTATAATTTGCCCAGACAGAGAGAGAAGCAGAGAATTTACTCTTCTCATAGGATAATATTGGCAGTATCTATGATCTGTAGGACTTTGAACACAAAATTGGTTTTCACCTCAAGATATTTGCTGAGTTCTGAATTGAGGCAGGATGAAAGGTTAAAAATATTAATCTGAAAATTATGCAAAAGCAGACAACAGTTTTAGAAATTTGCTATGCTGAGTGGTAAGCAAGGAGAATTCAGTCAGATAAGGAGAGATCCCAAGAATAGACTGTATTCTCAGCTCAACGGTCTGGAGGGTTACAGCACTGGGAAAGGAAAAAAAAAAAAAATAGAAGTAAAAAGAACCCTACAAAACTTCAACCCAGCCCTGATCCAGCTGATTGGGTTAAGACATAATCTTGATTTGTGAGACTAAAAACTGTTCATATTCTTTTATTCTTTTTCTAAATACTCATATTAAGCTATAATCAGCAGTGTTTTAACTGACTAATATGTGTGCCCCAAAAATCCCAAGTGCATTATTATTTAATGATATATTTTAAATGATTTATATGTTAAGCAAAAATCATCCATTTATTAATTATGATATATGCAAAATTAAGTACATATTAGTCCATTAGAAGTCTCAAAATATAATTACTATCATGGGAAAATGTTCATGAATAAATTTTAATTGAACAAAGAATAATATCTACACAAGAGGATGGTAATTTTATTTAATATATGTAAATAAAAACACACATATTTTAATGTGTATGTAATAATATACTAATAAAAACACTAGCAATATATATGATATTGCAACAAATTTTCATATTATACTCTTCTGTACTTTAATAAAAATCTAAAATCAAAAACAAATGAAAGGGCATGTTTTAAAATATATTTTTCTACCAACACTAATATTTCAAATGGCAAATGAGGTTTTGTATTTGATTTTCTAGAAAACAATAGGCCTAAGAAATATAAAAGTCAAATAATATAGATATACTCTTGCAGAAAGAGGATTTTGAATAGACATTTTTAAGGGGAAGAATTAAATACCCAACATGAGAAGAATCTTCATGTTCAGGATGAAATGAAGTGGAAAAGAAAGTTATTTTCTACACCTTATAGTTAATTACTAAACATTTTACTTGCTATATACCATCTACATAGTGTTATAAATATTAAATAATGTTAGAAAAACGATGCATTCTATTTTATCAAACAATTTCTATTACATTAGGGATTGTTTTTCCTTGTAGGAATATTTGGTATTAATGAAGTCTTACATTTAAAGAAATAAGTATTTTGAAACTCTATTATATGCAAGAATATATTCCTATAGTATTAAAAGTTTAATTTAAATTCAGTAGTACTGAATTTAAAGACTTTCATTTCATTAAAGACTTTTCATTAGAACTTTGAATTTTAAGTTTGAGACTGCTTCAAAAAGCTAGAAGGACAAATATAAAGTCATTGAATGCTTACATTACAAATTTTTTCAATTGAATTTCTTATACGAAAGAAATAAAAATAATCATGATAAATCAACTACTTTAATTTACCCAACATCAAAAGTGAACATTGCTAAAATAAATATTAAGAAGTGTACTTTAAGGAATAATAATCACTTTGACTAAATGCTGGGAAAAATGACAAATATGTGTCTTCCTTTTTCTTTGACAACATTTCATGAATGTTAATGATGAAAACCCCCTACAGGAAGCTTAATTATTGCAGCAGATCTGTTAAATTGAGTTAAGGGTAATATACAACTGCTTTGAATAAAGATTAGTTTGGACCTAAGTGATTAAAAATAAAATTTGTTGTAATAGGACTGTCCATTTGTTTTAAATATCATTCTTATTTTTTGAATCCCTTAATTTTGTATATTCACTTTTAGCACCATCAAATTGTATCTAGAAACTAAAGTGGTAATATCCCCTTGTGACTATCTCTTCAGACCAAAAAAGAAATACAATAGGATATTCAAATACCCTTTTTAACAACTTCTTTCCTCCTACTTTTAATGTCTTTCGGGATAGTTTTTCCGACTCAAATGTTTGAAGATCAGTGAAGATCTTACATTAAAAAAATTTATCCAAGTTCTATTAATCTTTTATTTTTATACCTCATAAACAAGTCAATTGTGGTGGCTGAAGTGTGTTCTCAGAATGGATGCTGCAGGATCCTGCTAACAATGTATATTTTCCCTTGAAAATCAATTTTGAAGATTTACTCAAGCAAATCATTCCTGTGGAAGCAAAAAACAGTCCTCCAATTCCCTTAAAGATTTGTGGCCAATATTATTTAAAAAATGTGAGGCCTAAGAGAGATCTTTATTATATAGTTATAAATCCACCTGATGACTAATGATATTAGTGTATGGGCACATAAGGCAATATATCCATTCTGCAGGTGCTGATAAAACTCTACCTTTACCATGTAGAAGGAAGAATCAAAAAATGATTTTTGTCTCAGGAGCACATATTTCAGCTCATATTTTTCATCCCTTTTTTTTTTCAGGATATGGGTTCTATGTCATTGCTACCTTGGTTACTTCCCATCCCTATGGATATAATTTTAAAAGCATACCATGTTGCTTTAAAAACATATCTATTAGGAGTAAATCAATATTTCAGGATGATTTTGTATTATATGCAAAGGAGTAATCTTAAACTTTATTTTTCCTAGTTCAAGAATTTTTCAATTCTACCTGTCATCATCTTCAAGATTAGCATATATATGATAAATACTATATACATACCACACACATCCATCTATATCTGTGTATTATATATATATGTATATGTGTATATATATGTATATATGTACATATCATCTATCTAATCTTACTGTGAATTATAAGTCTAAAAGTTGAAAGTAGGTCACAACCATTTATAAATGCATATGTTTATTCCTTCAGAGCTGACTTATTCTTTCTTCCATGAATTCGCTAAACCTCAGAAAGGACTTCAAGGCACACATCAAGTGAAAGTCAAGGATATAGGATTCCAACCCTCAAAAATCATCTGGTATAGCTGGCAAAACAAACATGCAGCAAATAATTGTCAGTTTTGGAATGAATGTTAGAACAGGTAGTGTAAGACGCTATTAAAGTAAAAGAGGGTAAACTGGATGCAAGGTAGATGTGCCTGCACCATGTAGGAACCATGGTTTTCAGGAAGTAATGAAACCTATCTTTTAATATGTCAGTATTAATCATAGGTGAAGACATTAGGTTTACCTTTGCTAAGTTATTAGGTAGGACTATTAATGAAGAAAATGCAGTGTTTATGCATAATAATTCAGTCTCAATCCTCAGGAAATGTTTGTGGTCACCTCTGCACTCCTGTCAGGCATCCTCAGCTTTTAAGCTCCATCGTAGAATAAGGAGTCTTTTAATATGTATTCAACTGAGCAAATGCAAACTCAAAATGATTTCTTGCATAATTTCCTAATGGCCCTTCATCTACCTACTTAGCACACTTCATATACACCTTCTCTTCTATATTGCACTATTAGGCAAGAATGTATCCCTTATGGAATGCTTAGTACCCTATAATGAACATTTAGAGGGAAAAGGTATTTCTTTAGTGTTGCTTCCCTAGAAATATAGCCTGAGGAAGTCATATATGTTAAACCTTTATTGAGGGAGAATGTTCAATCCCAAGGAAGCAAGAGTAAAAGGTAAAAGGAAGCAAGGCAGAATAGCAGAAGGCAAATACAAGGTGTTGAGTAGTCTGAGGCCCTGAGCTGGCAATAGCTTCTCCATGAAACGTTGGTATTCAATCGGAGTGATACACCTTTAGAACCTCATGCAATTATTGCATTTCCAAATAATTCATCTATTGAGGAAATGCAAGTAATTTGTTAGCTAGCTCCTTTTGGCCCCTTGTCTCTCACTGAATAATATATGTTTCATGGGGATCAGTTTGCATGTACCTACTGAGTTGTCATTAGTGTGGGGACATGTGGTAGGCCCAGTGGGATTGGCTCCTGCCACTATGGGCTTGATGAAGGCCATCTTGAAGTCTATCCCTAGACACTGCAGGTGGCTAAAGGGGTGGTTAGTTAAGCTGAGACCCTCTGGGAAGTTCCTGTGGTTCTAAAACTGGAGAACATTAAGAACTGGGAATGCTCTGGCCAGAAAGAAAGACAAAAGAATGAATCCTACTGGGTGAGGGAGATGATGTCATGCTGGCAGAGCCGGCTGGATCAAGGGTGGCATATAAATTCAGTCCAGTAACACTATCCCATTTTATAATGATTGCATTATTCAGCTAACCTCAAAGCAGATGTTTTGGGTTGTACAAATGAAAATCAGGTAATATTGTTCAATTAAAAAAAATTGAGAACTTTAAGTTTTAGTGGTTTTCCAAAAAACAAAGTAGGTTATTTTATTGAAATCTCTACTGACCTAACATGCCAAAATAAACTCTAATTGTGTAAAAAGCAAAAATATGATGGCTAAAAATATGCATACAGTGTAACACCCAAACTTGCCCTTGGTTTTATTCTGATTTAAATTACTGACTCTGCAGTTTGATTTCGCTCTCTGTAACCCATTTTTAGTTGACACCTGCATATCTGACGTTCATATTTTCGGGCATGAGGAAAAACAATGTAGAAAACAACAACACGCTAGAACGAAAAAGTACATCTAAGGACTCAGAAATGTCAGCAGCTATAAAAAGGAAGAAAAAAAGTCTACTTAAGTGACACCCATGCTTGTCAAAACCACACTCTGCAAACTCTGATCACAGCGCTTAGTTCATTGTCAGTAAATCTTTTTTGTGCTTGGCTTTATTTTGTCATGACTTTCAATTCACCTACAAGCTTTGTCAAGCATTTTCAACGTGGCAGCCATAATAGTTTTTCCTTTAGCTTTTCATAACCAACATTTTAAGGAAAAAATATTCTATTTTTTCAACCTGCAAGTGTTTGCCATCTAATAATGCAGATATCTATGAATTAAACATATGACTCCAGAATTAATTTTTCACTTCTGAAGTTAAATGTGTAAAAGACAGAATATGAGTGAAATACCTGTTGAGTCAACTCAGAGGACTGATTAAAGTGTGTGTGTGAGAATCCTAAAAGACTGAAAGACTGTGGCTATCTCATAAAAATTAGAGAGGGTATTGGTTATATACACATTTACTTTAGGATTAGTCTGGGTTTAATATTAAATAATGTGGTAGATACTGTTAGTTATTTTTCTCAAAAGCTGTTCACAGTCTACTTTTCTCAATCATTTCCCACTGTAAACACCAAAAATGGTAGAGACTAGTCACCTTCACCTCTCTGCCCCCACCCCTTTTAACAAATTTTATCTTAGCCTGATAAAAGGGGCGATATGCACATGGTGCTACTTATCCTTCTTTTCTTTCTTTCCTGTTCCAAACACTGAAGTGGTGTTTGGAACTCTTGAAGCCTTTGTGTGACCATGAGTTCCAAACAAGGTAAAAGTCATACTCCAATGGTAGTGGAGGGCAATAATGTGTATAGATAGAAGATGGGTTCTCGGTGGCTTCCCTGAAGCACTGAAACAAAGCCAGTAAATGTCACCATCCAGAATTCTTGTCAGTTGGGAACAAAACCCAACTATTTACTCCATCAGTACTTCGGGTTTCTCTTATTTGTGATTGAAAGCATTCTTAATTGATACAAATATCTGGGGAAGAGAATCTATTCTCTTTCACATAATACGATGTGAATTATATACTACGAGATTCTCACCCATGCAATCACATATTCTTATTTAAGATCATACTAATTTTCAATAAACTTTTGAGAATAAAACACACAATAGCTATCATCTATCTATGTATTATCTATCATCTACACACACACACAAGTAATACTTTTCAAGTTACACATTTCATTCCAATAAAATAAATGCATGCATATACACACACATATATATACACATATACATATGAAAGAATTTAGAAAAGAGGAGGAGATATCCAAAGAATACAAAAATAAAGATTTGAAGAGGCACATGCACCCCAATGTTTATAGCAGCACTATCAACAAGAGCTAAATTATGGAAAAAGCCCAAATATCCATTGATTGATGATTAGATAAAGAATATTTGGTCTATATATATACTATGGAATATTACTCAGCCATCAGAAAGAATGGAATCTTGCCATTTACAATGACATGGATAGAACTAAAGTGTATTATGCAAAGCAAAGTAAGTCAGAGAAGGAAAAATACCATATGATTTCACTCATATGTGCAATTTAAGAAACAAAACAGGAACGTAGGGGAAGAGAAGAAAAAGTAAAATAAGAAAAACAAGGAGGCAAAACATAAAAGACTCTTAACTGTAGGAAACAAACTGAGGGTTAAAGAAGGGGAGGAAGGTGGGGGTTGGACTAAATGGGTGATGGGCATTAAGGAGGGCAGTTGTGATGAGCACTGGGTATTATATGCAAGTAACAAACCACTAAATTCTATTTCTGAAACCAATAGTACACTCTATGTTAACTAACTTGAATTTAAATAAAATTTTGAAAGAATAAAAAGAAAAGACAGGGAATTCCTTTACGTTAGCAGTTAACCTAGGAAATGTCGAAACTGTTTATCAATCAGGATTAGTTTAGAGGTGTAATAGTAGAGAGTGATTAGGAAGATTGGGTTTACAAGACAGCTGAAAGAAAGCTATACATTTTATCTGCTTCCTCTGTTTCTTTTAGACATGAGAGAACTTTGGTATAGACCTTTGGCTTGCCTAAAATGGAAGCTTCTTAATGGTGTAGTCACTACTAGACATTCATTTTAACTCATTATATCCAGTTTCATCAACATTCTGTTACCCAAACAACCATCTTTCAGAATCTCAAATAACTGTTCTACAAAACAACAACAAAAAAAAAATGCGACCTCACATACAATAAGCAAATTGATTCTGCCATTTATTGATGACTTATGGATTAAATAATTACATTAGAATGCAACTGGAGAGGGCCGCCTGGGTGGCTCAGTGGGTTAAAGCCTCTGCCTTCGGCTCAGGTCATGATCTCAGGGTCCTGGGATCGAGCCCTGCATCGGGCTCTCTGCTCAGCAGGGAGCCTGCTTCCCCCTCTCTCTTTGACAGAGCCTGCCTCTTTGCCTACTCGTGATCTCTCTCTGTCAGATAAATAAATAAATCTTTAAAAAAAAAAGAATGCAACTGGAAAGAAGGAAAACTACTAATGTCTCAGCATCACTTAAGGGCCACAATGTTTCAAGTACTCTCTTCAGTTAACCCTTACTTTGATTGAAGATTAACTTAGTGCCTCTTTGTGAGGATGAATATGAAGCCCAGAAGCCCAACGCTTAGAACACATAGGTAAAGAAGTTTGGACTTCATGTCAAGGCTGATGATGCCAAAGTCCATGCTTTTTTCTCATTGGAAAAATACCTCTACAAAAATCTCCATTTGGATGGCTTTTGACTGATCAAACCGGAGAGTGTTTTGGAGTCATACTTCTTCCTGTTTTCAGGTCTAGCTATACAAATACTAATGGTTGATTAGTAAGTTCCTGACTCAGTCATTCAGCTAGTAGTCTTTTCTATTACCTTAATCTTTTGTGTTTATTTTTATTACTATATCATACGTTTGCATGTGTAAATATTTTTGTACTTTAGTCAATATCACAAATGTTCTGGAGTTACATGAGATAAGCCTTAGAGATGTTTGAAGAGCAGTCTTGGGGACTTTCCAAAATCCAGCCTTTTAATGATTTCCGTTCAGCCCTGGTGTTTAGTGAGCTATGGTTAATGATCTTGAAGTTTTCGGTTATTTTAGGGTTGTATCTAGACCTGCCCTATTTGGCAAGGCTCTGGTTCAACAATATGGAAATGTATTTCCTGACAAATGAAAACATTAAATAGTTTGGTAGAATGCCATAAGTACACATTCTCTTATTTTATTAAACACACACATCAGATAAAACACTTCTATAATAATCATTTCATAAGAAAATGGGCATTTAATGTCACAGATATAAGAGGAAAATATATATCAAATTAATGACTTGTTCTTAAAAATGCTTTATGAAAACTCACTTATTCTGATCTAAACATTTTCATTTTACCCACCACCAGTAATAAATTCCATATTAAATGAGATTCATTGTTGTGATTTAAATCTATTAATTTTTTCTCTTGTATGAATAGATACTATTATCACTACATAAAACGTCTTTCCCCAGAAATTTACCTTTTTTATAATTATTCATCATTCATATATCAACTTTAGGAAGTTATCCTTACATATGTGTGTACATATAGATTTAACCCTTCATAACACTTTTTTATGCCATCTATGAAACTTATAATTCCACTTATAATGTGCTTATAAAACTTATATTCCACTTATAATGTGCTTTTTTAATTTTAAAGTGTTTTATTTATTTATTTTACAGAGAGAGAGAGAGAGAGAGATCACAAGTAGGCAGAGAGAGGGGGGAAGCAGGCTCCCTGCTGAGCAAAGAGCCTGATGCAGGGCTCGATCCCAGGACCCTGAGATCATGACCCGAGCCAAAAGCAGACGCTTTAACCCGCTGAGCCACTCAGGTGCCCCATAATGTGCTTATTTAATTTATGTCTCCTTCTCTACTGGACTATTTGTTTCGTAAAGACAAAGACTAGCCATTTTGCTCAAAATTATAGTACCAATCCCTAGAAAATTAACACTACAGTTTCTCAAAAATAATTGAGTAAATAAATGGATAAACAAATCAAGGACAAACAAAACAAATTATCCCAAAAATATGTCAATATCTGGTGTTAAAGTAATTACAATAATATAACTAAATACACATATATTTGCATTTATATACACATGCGCATTCTTTAAAATAAATATTTTATTTTAAAACAGTTTTAGATTTATTGGCCATCATATATGGAATTTAAGAAACAAAACAAATCAACAAAGAAGAAAAACAGACTCATAAATTCAGAAAACAAACTAGTAGTTGCCAGAGGAGGTAGGTGGAGGGATGGGAAAACAGTTAAAGGAGATTAAGAGGACACTTATCTTGAGAACTGAGTAATATATGGAATTGTTGAATTACTATACTGTATACCTACAACTCATGGAACACTGTATATTACTTATACTTGTTTTAAAACAGTTTTGGATTTATGAAAAAGTTCCAAAAACAGTAATTCTCATATACCACACACCCAGTTTTCCCTATTATTAACACTATATTCTTCATTGCTATGGAACATTTGTTATAATTAATGAACCAATATTAATACATTATAATTAACAAAAGTCCATGCTTTCTTATGATTTCCTTAGTTTTTATATACTATCATTTTTCTATTCCAGAATCTCATCCAGGATACCATCTTATTATACTTAGTCATCATTACCCTAAAGAGTTAGGCTATTCTTGGCTGTGACAATTTCTAAGACTTTTCCTTGTTTTTTGTGACATCAGTTTTGAGGAGTAATTGTCAAGTATTTTGTAGATTATTCATCACCTGGTGTTCTCTGATGCCTTTCTCATGATACAACAGAAATTACAGATTTGTGACAGGAAAACCACAGAGGTAAAGTGCCATTTTTACTACATCGTCTCAAGGGTATATACTATCAATATGACTATAACTGTTAAAGTCAACTTTGATCACTTGTTGTGCTTATAGTTTTTAGGTGTCTCCTTTATAAAATTACACATCTTTCCCCTTTCCATTCTGTACGCTGAAAGGAATTCATTGTGCATATCAAGAAACAACATTAAGAAAGAAAACAGGGGTGCCTGGGTGGCTCAGTGGGTTAAAGCCTTTGCCTTTGGCTCGGATCATGATCTCCGGGTCCTGGAATTGAGCCCCACATTGGGCTCTCTGCTCAGCAGGGAGCCTGCTTCTCCCTCTCTCTCTGCCTGCCTCTCTGCTTACTTCTGATCTCTCTCCTCTCTGTCAAATAAATAAATAAATAAATAAACACATAAATAAATAAATAAAATCTTTAAAAAAAGAAAGAAAACATATATTTAGTACTCTTGTATTTTTATTAATTTACTAACATGTAAAACATTTTATTGAATTTCTATTGTATAACATTCTTCTAAAAATGTAAATATAATAAAATTATATATATATATATATATATATTATATATATATATATAATTATATATTATAGGCTACGGTAGTCACCAGCTGCAGAAATATTTTATTTGACTCTCATTGTAACCTAGTAAGGAAGACAAGAACAATGACAGCTCATTTTTTGAAAAGTTAAAAATCTTAGGAACGGAGCTTTTTCTTAAATGGCTGAGTATAGTTGCTTGAATAACTTGAAATATTTGTAAATTGGTGCAACCAAAACAAGAACCAGGTTTTCTGACTTATAAGTGTACTTAAATATAAAGCACATACTTAAACTTTGAACTTTTTTCACTACTGTTAATGTAGTATATAATATTAGTTAATGAGAAAACACAAACCTTGATTAATCATCATAATAAAATGTAACGCCGTTGAATGTTTTCAATATATAATTATATGTAAATAGATGTTGCAAATTCAGTAAATACATGTTAAGATAATAATGAAACTTTAACATACTTCAGTATGTGGTCAAATAAATAAATAAATAAAATCTTAAGAAAAAAAAGATATAGGGACTCAAATGATATCATATTATGCTTTGCACTTAGATTAATTAATAATATTCATATTAAACTGTTTTCTGATATATGCAAGTGTATTTTGTGGCTTCTAGAAGTATGCTTTTCAGATTAAACTAAGAGATTTAGATCAGGTGGAAAAAATCCAGTGGATTTATCTAGATGCTGAATTAGTTTTCTATTGTTGCCATCACAAATTACCACAAACTTAGTGGCTTAAAAACAAAGCACTAATCTATTATCCTACATTTCTGTAGGTCAGAGACCCTAGATGTGTCACACTGGCATAAAATCAACATGCTGTTAGGGATGTATTCCTTTCTAGAGGCTCTGGAGAAGAAGCATCCCCTTGTCTTTGGCAGTTTCTACTGGTCTCCTAGCTTTCTTTAAGTTCTGGTCCCTTCCTATATCTTCAGGGCCAACAATAGCAGACCTACTCCTCACATTGTTATTTCTATTGTTCTTTCATTTTACTTTCTTCCACTTCTTTTTTTTAAAAAAGATAGGCTCCACTCTCAGTGTGGAGCCCCATGTGGGGCTTGAATTCATGACCCTGAGATCAAGACCTAAGATCAAGAGTCAGATGCTCAACTGACTAGGCCACCCTGGTACCCCTTACCTTCTCTCACTTTTAAAAACACTAGTGATTCCATTGGGCAATCCTGGATAATCCAGCCTAATCAATTTATTTGAGAGTCAGCCAATTAACAAAATTAATTCCAACTGCATCTTCATTCTCTTTGCCATGTGAGATAACATACTCAGTTTCTAGAAATTAAGACATAAATATTTTGGGGAGGTCATTACTTTGCCCTTCTTTTATTAAAAGAAAAGAAAAAAAAACCCTTCAGTATTTCTTTGATTCAATGTCCTTTCTTATGAATTTTCTATATTTTCCTATTTGACTGAAAATGACTTAATTTTTCCAAGGATATTTCCAAGATATGTAAAGATAAGATAGCAATTCTTCTTTTAGTACATTGCCTTTTCACTTACATTTATTTTTATTAAAAGTGACTACTACTTCCAGTTTTAGACAGAAAAAAAAAATAAGCCCTCTGCAGTCCATTTCTCCTACTGACCATAACTAAATACACTGGGCAAAACACAAAAGACAACTACATGAAAAATCTTTAAAGAAATAATAACTAGGACACTGGAGAGAGAAGTAAAAATTAAATAACAACTAATATGATGACAGTGGGTTTCCTGTTTTTGTTTTGTTTTGTTTCTTTTATTTCCCAAGGTTGACATGAGATGGAGACAAATTAGATCATGAACAGCAAAACTGTGAGAAAAGCTTATCTTTCTGACCAGAGGCCTAAGAAAGGGCCCCATGTGAGTCGTGGGTTCTAGAAAGGACACTCATGACATTTTCTCTTGTTGGCTCACAACCCTGCTCTAAGGCTAGGATGTCAACCAGCTGCTGTTATGAATCCAGTGGGACTTTGAGCATCTAGAAATCCCAAGAGAAAACCCACCTTTCAGAGTAAAAAACTAGGAAAAGTAGTCCCATTATAGGGGGGATCCTTACTACTTTATTCTCTTTTTCTTCATGTTGTTTTGCCCTGAAAGAGGGTTTAGTCATGAGGAAATGTACACCAGTGCAGGAGGCAATAGTTGGAGAGAAGTTCTGACTTTTTGGACAGATCAGGACAGCTATTCTCTGGGAGCCAGACAGTGTGAGGGAAAGCCTAGAGCCAAGCATGTGGGAGAAGGGGATAGCTTAATTCCATGGATGAGCTGAAAGAAATTCTAGGTCCATTCTCATGAAGTGCAGAATAAAGACTTTGAAAACTCAGCTGATATTAGATACACCACCTTGGAAAACAAATCAGCACATAGTGTCTGAATCTAAGATGTTGTTTGTCACATTAGATTTGCAGTACATCGAACAATGACTGCCCTTCCACCACTTAAAAAAATATATATATATATCCATATTAAATTCCTGGAACTTGCAAGTGTTTCCTTATTTAGAAAAAGGATCTTCGAAAATGTAATTAAGGATCTTAGTGCAATAGTATCCTGGATTATTTGAGTGGGCCCTAAATCTGATGATGAGCGCCTTTCTAAGAGACACATAAAGGACAACAGCCACAGAGGGTAAGACAAGATGTGACCATGAAGGCAGAAATTACAGTAATGTGGTCCTGAGGCATGGAAGGAAGAATTACTAACAGCTACCAGAAGCTGGAAGGGGAGAGGAGAGATTCTCCTCTGGAGCCTTCTGACGCAGCCCCAGTGACACCTTGATTTGAGACTTCTGCCTTCCAGAGCTGTGAGAAAATAAAGTTATATCATTTTAAGCTACCAAGTTTGTAATTATTTGTTATAGCAGCTCTAGGAAACAAATGCAGTTCCCTTTTGCTGTGTAACTAAGTCAAACACATTAGTGACTTAACAAAACATTTTACTATCTTATATTCTCTATAGTCAAGAATCCAGTGGGGCCAGCTGGGTCCTTTCTCTCTGGGTTTCTCACCAGGTTTTATTCATGTCAATTGACATCTCAGTGTCTTCTGAAATTATGACAGGAAAGCATCTGCTTCTCAACTCACTATCTAGCCTGCACATGAAGGGGGGGATTGCATAAACGGTCATTCTGTATACCAGAAGTAGAGAAACTTAGGAGTCATCTTAGAAACCCACCTATTAAAGTCTGCCAGCTGGCCCCTAATCACTCATATTCCTTCTACATGCAAAATACATTTACCCCCCACCACATTTCCCAAGAGTTTCATCCCATTACAATATCACTGTATTTTAAGATCTTCAATTTTTAACGTGATGTGATCATGGAAATCAAAATTAATAAATTCCTATGGATATGTAATCATGTATTTAGTAAAATAATAAAGAGTAGAAGAGGGAATTTAAAAATTATTAACTATTCTTTTTACAATTCATGAGTTCTACCTTTACCAATCTATTCAAGTTTACTTTACCCAAAATAATAGCAAATGCTCACAGAGAGCTGGTTTAGGCCTGCTGGAACCCAGCCCAGTTAACTATAGCCTCTGCCATTCCTTCCTTTCCAATGTGTGAATATGTAGTTTAAGTAGAATGAATGGGCTTCTGTGCAAACATGACTTTAAGGCAAGTCTCTGAAGCATCCTCTTCTACTATATACCTTTACTAAATGCTCTGTAAATATTTTGAAGTCATCTTGAATAGTGTTAAATTGAAATAGTATTTTTCAAAATATTTTTAACTATTATATTCAATGACCTTCTGGAAAAAGAATGTTTTTAGATCACAATAAAGTGGAATTTCCACATAAAACAGGTATGAAAGTCTCCCTATTTAATAGAATTGTTACTGCTGGAAATCAGTGATCAAAGAATTAGCAAATGGTTAACATATTACTAAAGTAATTCTAGTATAGAGCTTGGGTTTGTTTGATTTGGTTTGTTTGCTTTCTTTTAACTTTCTCCTATGTATATTTTCCAATCAGTCCAATTAATAAAATATGATTCATCAATAAAAATTTCTATAAGATTTTAATATTTATTTTTTCCTTCTAATCATGACAGTACACATGATTTATGTCATTTCAATAATATGATTTTCTTTTTGACTTATTAACATAATATTTTATTATGCTAGGTGATCTCGTTTTCAAATTTATGTTTATGCATGCTAATCTACTAAGCGGAATTTCCCAAGATATCTGTCTCAGTTTTCCTTTTGCAGGTAAACTGTTAATAATTACACTTCTGTAAGCTTACACAGCCTCAAAGTATATGCAGATATATATACATATAAAAACTCCTATAACCTTCTGCAAAATATTACTTCTATCTTTTTTAGAATAAAAAAATTAAGAGAACTAGAATGATCCGACTATGCTAAAAAAAAAAAAAACAACTCATCCAGCTATTCTCATGATGTATCTTTTCTTTCACCATATGAACCAACCATATCAATTGTATCATCAGATGGCCATTGTTCCTCACGAATGTCAATCTGACTTTCACATATGATTAATTATCCCCAATGACCTTTCACATTTACGTAGTGCTATAGGTATGTGGGAGTTTTGAGTGACAACTGATTACAAGATGAAAAGAACATGCAGTTAGAATGTAACCTCAAAGGTGTGTAAGAACCATAAATCTAATAGAGTGACATTATCATACTAGACATAGATTTCCCAGCATTGAATAAGAAAGTCATCTGCTGGGGCTCCTAGGTGGCTCAGTGGGTTAAACCTCTGCCTTCGGCTCAGGTCATAATCTCAGTGTCCTAGGATCAAGCCCCACATCAAGCTCTCTGCTCAACAGGGAGCCTGCTTCCCCCTCTCTCTCTGCCTGCCTCTCTGCCTACTTGTGATCTCTCTCCTCTCTGTCAAACAAATAAATCAAATCTTAAAAAAAAAAAATTGTCTGCCTTCCTCTCTTGTGGTAAGTACTTATCACAAGGGTGAAAAACAAGCAGTAAAATCTGAATTGTTCTTCTCTAAGCCTATAAAGAACAGAGACATTTGCATCTTCACTTTCTTCCCATATGCTTATATTCTGAGTCACAGCATTCCATACATTCCAAAGAAACAGTTTTCATGAGAATGTTCCTAGGATATGGAGTCACTGAAAATTTGGATCTGGTGAGAGAGAAACTTTGGATTTAAAATCTAACACTTTTTTTTTATTTAAATAATGTTTTATTTAACCCAATTAAATATTTTAATGTATAATTGGTATAAAATTATGAATAAGATATTTTACATTCTTTCTTCACAAAATTAAAAAAAATCTTCTGAATCCAGTGTATTGTTTACATAGCATATCCACCTCACACCAGTCAGAATGGCTAACATTAACAAGTCAGAAAATGACAGATATTGGTAAGGCTGCAGAAAAAGGGGAAGTCTCTAACACTTTTGGTAGGAACGCAAGCTGCTGCAGACACTCTGGAAGACAGTATGGAGGTTCCTTAAAAAAGATGAAAATAGAGCTATTTTATGACCCAGCAATTGCACTATTTGGTATTTACCCCATAGATACAAATGTGGTAATCTGAAGGGGTACGTGCACCCGAATATTTATGGCAGCAATGTTCACAATAGCCAAACTATGGAAAGAGCCTAAATGTCCATCAACAGATGAATGGATAAAGAAGATGTGGTTTATATACATTCATACATATATACATATACATATACACACAATGGAATACTATTCAGCTATCAAAAAAAGAAATCTTACTATTTGCAACAACATGGACAGAACTAGAGGGTGTTATGCCAAGCGAAATAAGTCAATACATTTTTTCGGCACTCTAATTATTTCTTATAATGAAACAGAAAGTCAGTACTTTCATAGTTTAGTAGTTTGATAGTTTCAGTAGTTTATCCCTAGAAAATCCCCTAGAAAGATATCAGGAATGAGGAAAGTCATGATCCTCAGAAAACACTATATTTTGGGAGTAGGAGCAGTCTTAAATTTCTTAACATCTTCTGTAACTCCAGTATGATGAAATCAAGTATGGCAAAGATTGGATGTTGTGGAGGTCACGCCTGCTCAAGCCAGATATGCTCAGGCCAAGGCTCCTTGTTGAGTAATGTCCCTGGGCAAGGCTTGGTGTATGTACCCATTTGGATACCATGAAAAAAAATTTACTTCCCTTCATTAGCACCACAATGAGAAATAATTTCACACATACAAAATAACAAAAATTTAAAAAGACACAATTTGCCAAATGTTGAGGTGATCTGTAGAAAGAGATAGCCATGGAGTGAAAAATATTTGGCATTCCAGGAAATGCTGAATACTAACATGTCTGATCCCTATCAGTTCCACTCCAGGCAATACATTCAACATGCACTCAGAAGAAACATGCATGGCCTTACTCTTTCCCAGATTTTGAAGCAAAATTTGTGCAAAGATACTTGGATCTGGAGGGTCTTTCACATGAAGAGAGTTTCTCATGAAGTTCATGAGCTTGAGAGTTACGTATTTCTGCCTGACCATTTACATAATAGACCTGTGAAATTTCCTTGGAACTGAAATGCTCCAGCATGGCATAGAAATGTTATATCTGAAGGAAAATATTAAGACAAAGGTATGGATGGTATCTAATATTGTCTTAGAAACAGAATAATCTTCCATTAAGATCAAATGATCATTAATGATTCACAGCAGTACTCAATGAAGTGATGTTTTTAGTTTTGCACATTTTGTTAGACTACACTTCTGCTAGAAGTAAGGAGGAGAAAGGATTGATTAGGTTATGAAAGAATAGTGATAATGAGAAGATAGAGATAATGAAGAGATCAGAATGGAGAAAGAGAGGTTGGAGTAGAAAAATAAAGAAAAAGTATAAAAGCCATTCCTGATAATATAGACATGACTCTTAGAAGAAGATTGCTGGCTCCCACAGTGCATCTTCTGACTGTTCCTGTGTCAGCATCATCCCAGGAGAGACCTTCTGTCTCCATGCTGACTCTCATCTACCTCTCGTACCCCATCAAACAGTTCCAGCTGCAATTCTAAAATCACTAAAGGAAACTCAGGGAATCTTGAAAGTCAGTACTGCTTTAGTTGAGAATACTTTTATACTTACCTGTACATATATCTACATATGTACATATTTCCTTTCACTTATTTAACTTATGCTGATGGTTTATCATGTTTGTGAATGAAAATTTAAATATGTAAGTATTCTTGAACTGGTACACTGAGCTAAAACTCTCAAGATAAAGTGATTTTCTTTAAGTATTACCGGAAAACTTTCATGATGGATATAAATTCACTTTTAGGTAAACACCAAGTAGTTGTAAAGTTACACATATACAGAAGAAATTTACCACAGTTGGGAAACTCTATGGCTTTTAGGTATTCCTTGAGTCACTACTTACATTGTGCTTTGTGAGGTTTGAAATATTAGTTGCTATTGCTTGTAGCCAGTCAATGCAGTCTTCGGCAGAGAGGCACTGAATAATCCCACTGCAGACCCCATCCACAGCAATGACTTGAAAAGCATTCTGCCTGCGGACATGTCAGAACAAATCAGATCAAACATTATCTCATTTATCTATTCGCAAATTGAAATAGTATCTGTTGAAAGCTTTTCTTTTATACAATACAAATACAGCTTCAAATTCACATTTGCTTATTTCTTTTTATAAATACCTCTGTTTTTAAATGGAACACTAAGGATGAGCCCAGACAACATATAATTTTGAATTAATAGAAAGTATCTTCAGATTCAGATAAATTTGAAGATTTGAGTTGTAAAATATAAATTATGTATATGGAAGAATATCTAAGACATTTTAGAAGGTTTATTTTCCCAGTTTACCATAAAAATATACATAAGAGTGTATTTATTACTTTGATTGACATCATTTCCTCTTTACGTTTCTCTTTTCTTTTTTTAAGATTTTATTTATCTGAGAGAGAGAGAGAGACAGAGAACAACAGAGATAGGGAGAGAAAACATGAGCAGGAAGGAGAGGGCGGAGCAGGGAGCCCTATGGGGGACTCAATCTGAAGACACTGAGATCATGACCTGAACCAAAGACAGCTGCTTAACCAACTGAGCCTCCCAGGCAACCCTTTACATTTTTCAGTGCATTTTTTTTAATTTACAATGGAAATACCACCAAAAAAGACACAAAAATATTAAATGTTATATACAAAATCACCTGATATCATGAGCTACAGCATTTTGTTAGTTGTAAACTATGTTCGATCTCAGTTTATCCCTCTTTTCAAAGATGGTTTGAACAAGAGTTTCATAGCTCCTCAGCTTTAAATTTTTTCTGAATTTATGTGAATATTGTGCATTTCTATAACAAACTTTTCTTTAAAATCCAGTATAAATATCCTTATGGTCTTATGCTGATTTTTTGTCATCGTTGTAAGGAAAATTAAATGATGCCATCCTAAGTTGTTTACCAAGTGCTATAGAATTCAATTGGCTCCCTACAACTTTAATGACTTTTTTTTTCTATATGAAGTTCTTGCATATTTAGATATGAGCTTAATGGACAAGAATTGATAAAATTTTCAAAATGAATGGAAGCCAGCCAAATGGTTTGGGCTTGAGAATTATTCTGTCGTGTAACATGACACACTTTGGAAATGCACCAACTGAATTTAAATCTTAGCCAATTATGAAGAAATTGAAAGTTCTCTAATTCAGCATTCAAAAACTTTGTAAATTATATACATTTATATCTTTTTCTCTTAATACCTTTTCTGACTTCTGTATTTTGTAACTAGATGTATGTGGGTAGTAGGCATGATTTCACTTCCTCAAACAAAAAAAAGGACACTCCACCGAGCATAATTCTGGATCAACTCCAGCACCTATGTCACCCTGCCTTCCCATGACATAAATCCATATCTTATAAGTGGACACACGCTAAAGCTCTCACTTCTAAGGCACTCTGCTTCTAAGTTATTGATATTTTTAGAGAAATCTGCTCTTATACCCTTCACCAAGCCCTTTCAACTGGTAACTGGGACGTGCTCAAATATACTTTTTTGTTTTCTCTTAAAAATACATGAAAAGACTTTAGAAAGTACAACTATTGTCTGTCTCTTTGAAGTAATGTTCTTTTGAATTTGTGACAAGAAAAAATATGCATAGCATGAAAAGAATATTATAACTTCATATGTCTTTCTTAGCTTTAATTTTTATATTCAGCAGTGAAGAAGACATTTAAAACATCCAGAGAACTCAACCATCCATGGAAAATGAGAACTAATTTGAGTTTAGTAATATACATTTCTTTCTGCTCTCTGATGATCATAACCATGTCTTCATCCCCTATAAATTAAAGCATGTCCTGAACGTATTTGTCCTCTCTGCTTTAAATGAATCATGGCAGCTTCTGATATTTTTAGCTGATTGAAGTTAATTTGCTTAGATCAAATCTGCAATCTATGTAATCATGTATGTTACACGGTATCTAGAAAGAATAATTCTGAGGGGATGAATCTTTTATAAATCCAGGCTTACATGTTAATATATATCACTTTTTACATCCCGTTTCAACTTCTCAGGTTGATTTAACGGAAACCCTTTCATGAATATAAGTGAAATACTTAAATAGTTCCTTTGCTTACATATGACCTCTTTTGAAATAAGCTGATCATAAGGATTATAGTCTAGGTCATATTTCTTCCTCTGCTATTGAATAAATTAGAGTATTTACAAATTAGTCCACTTAGTTGTGACACCAATTTCCTCTATAGGAAAAATGAGAAAATCTACTTTACATATTTAACAAGTATTTATGAGTAATTGGTGAGATCCAGATAACTTTCACATATCACTGAAGCTCCATGAATAATTTTCCTGTGAGTAACCCATTAATATGTAGCCTTGTCTGCAATATTTGAGAATGTTTAGTGGACTTACTGCTTCATCAGGCACTTAGGAAGAACTGTAGTGCTTTTACTTTTATTTTTAGCTTTTAGAAAATGTATTTCTCTGACTAGAGATAATCAGGGGAAAAATTTTTCATTTCATCTTATTTGATTGTACACGTTTTAAAATCAATAGACTACATTATCCATTTATTTAGTATTGTGAAACATTAAATTTTAACAGTATTTTAGTAGTCTAGAGGATACCTAGACAGAATTATGATTTTTAATATACACACGTGTGCACACGCACACACTTGCTGAAAAACAGTCACAATATTAGAATTAAATAACCTGAAGTTATAGCTGCTCAATATTTTTATATTTTTCCAAGGATTCTTGGTCATTGCTCTAGCAATGAAAATTATTCTCAAAAGTTGCTGAATTTCAATGCAGGTTTATTTTTTTTAATACAAATTTAGTTTCCTTTTGTGTGACAAATATTCTGCTAACTATAAATGCTCATACATGATTTCCAATATAATTTATGCATACATATAAATTTATATATATATGTCTGATTAACACCATTAATAATTCACATTTTGATTCATTGCTGATTTTATACCTCATGAAGGCATATGTAGGAAGATGTTAAATTTTTGAAGAGTGAACAGGAGAAAGCAGAGAGAAATAAGAATTTAAAGCACAGCACTTTAAATACGAGGAACAAGAAATGCAGACACTAAAATATACCAGTTTGGAGTGGCTGGATTACCACATCCATGAGGAAGAGGGTGGAATATGAGCATGGAAAAGTAGGCAGGTCTGGAGCAGAAAGGCTTTGTATGTCACTTAAAGGGCTCAAAGTCCACAGAGAGAAACCACAGGTCTTTATATAGAGGACTACCAATATAACTGGTAAACCATGTGATGATATGGAACTGAAATAAATACATGTTAATCAGAGTGAAAATGAACCAATCAACTCAAGGGATTTATAAAGTCATTAGAAAAGATGTGATTCAATAACACCATTTTTAAAATGGAATTTGAGGAAGAGAGTAGTGTCAAAATTACTTCAAAGTTTTGGTTCTCACTGGTTGAAGGGCTTAGATGGAGAAGATAAGGGAAAGCATTTAGACAGGAGATAGTTAATCCAAAACCAAATTATCAGGAGCATGTTGTGAGAAATGGGGGCTTTTGGGTTTGGACAATACGTGAGAAAGTGGCAAGTCATGAAGTGGGCGATAAAGTAAAGCCTAATCATTAAGAGTTTTGCAAAGCATGTTACAACATTTCTACCTAATCCTTAAAGTCGGGGAGCCAATGGAAACACTCAAGCATTGGAATGAAAGGCTCATATTTGTATTTTAGAGAGATTTCTCTGTGGTGGTAAAGAAAATGGGAAAAATGATAATAAAATGAAGAAGGATGTAGGAGAGTATTGCAATACTCAAGACTGACAAGGTAAGTGTTTTTTTCGAGAGAGTGGTTTTCTGTGTACTAGTAGAGAACATTGACTCAGATTTGGTTTATTACTTGATTTGGTTATTAATTATTTGATAAAGTGATAAACAAAAGGAAAAAAATTAAAAGGCACTTAGGTTAGTGATTCTAGCAGTTTGCTCTGTTTCTTCTTGAGTTCAATTCACATTCACCAAGTTCTGGATCATTTCTGCACTGGGAATCCTATCTTGGTTGAATGCTTCATTATAGCTTTTATTGTTCAGGTTCAAAACCTAAATTTGGAGAGGTACATGAGGAGCTCTTCTGAAATATTTTGTTACCTATTTTCCAAGGTTTAAATCACCAATTCGTCTCATGATTTGAAACACAATAACTCATCATTCTCTAAGTAAGTTTTATAGTTTTATGTAACTATGTATTTTCCCTCCCCATTATTCCCTTTGTCTGAAAAGCTTTTCTATCCCACCCCATTTATTATCTGCAAAATTATTGCAAATAATTTTATGTAACTTTCTGACTTCTCATTTTTCTGTGTGTAAAATAAAGATAGCAACATTTGGCCCACATACCTTACACTTTTAAGACTTTTTTAAAGAGCAGTTTTAGGTTCATGGCAAAATTGGGGGGAAAGTAAAGAGATTTACAATATACTCCTTGCCTCCACATATGTAGAGCTTCCCCCAATACGAGCATTCCCTAACTAGAGTGGTACATGTGTTACAATTGGTGAATCTATGTTGACACATCATTAGCACCTAAAGTCCATAGTTTACATTAGGATTGACTCTTAGTGTTCTGTATTCTGTGGGTTTTGACAAATGTATAATATCATGTATCCATCATTGTAATTTCATACAGAGTATTTTCATTACCCTAAATATCCTCTCTGCTCAACTTCTTAATTTCCTTCTCTACTTGCCCTTGCATATTCCTACCCCTGTAGCCACTGATCTTTTTGTTGAGTCCATTGTTTTGCCTTTTCTAGAATGTCATATGGTTGGAATCATGCAGCATGTAACTATTTCAGATTTACTTTTTTCACTTGGTAATATGAATTTATTGTTCTCCTATGTCCATTTGTGACTTGATAGTTCATTTCTTTTTAGTTCTGGATAATATTCCATTATCTGGAATATACAGTTTATTTATCCATTCAACTATTTTATTTTATTATTTTTTATTAACAGTAGTGTATTATTTGTTTCAGGGGTACAGTTCTGTGATTTATCAATCTTACATAATTCACAGCACTCACCATAGCAAATACCCTCCCCAATGTCCATCACCCAACCACTCTATCCCTCTCACCCTCTCCTCTCCAGCAACCCTCAGTTTGTTAGATTAAGAGTCTCTTATGGCTTGTCTCCCTCTCTGGTGTTATATTGTTTCATTTTTCCCTCCAATCCCTTCTGATATTCTATCTTATTTCTCAAATTTCTCTTATCAGTGAGATCATAAGATAATTGTCTTTCTCTAACTGACTTATTTCGCTTAGTTCCATCCACATCATTACAAATGACAAGATTTCAGTTTTTGATGGCTGCATAATATTCCACTCCATAATATTCCATAATATTCCATTTGTGTGTGTGTGTGTGTGTGTGTGTGTGTATCCATTCATCGGTTGTTGGACATCTAGTTTCTTTCCATAGTTTGGCTATTGTGGACATTGCTGCTATAAACATTTAGGTGCACATGCCCCTTTGGATCACTACATTTATCATCTTTCAGATAAAAACCCAATGGTGTAATTTCTAGGTTTTAGGGTAGCCCTATTTTCAACTTTTTGAGGAACCTCCATACTGTTTCCCAGAGTGGCTGCAACAGCTGCATTACCACCAACAGTGTAGGAGGGTTCCCTTTCCTCTGCATCCTCCCCTACACCTGTCACTTCCTTGTTAATTTTAGCCATTCTGACTGGTATGAGGTGGTATCTCACTGTGGGTTTGATTTGTATTTCCCTGATGCTGAGTGATGTTGAGCACTTTTTCAAGTGTCTGTTGGCCTTTTGGATGACTTCTTTGCAGAAATGTCTGTTGATATTTCTTCATTGGATTCTGCTCTTTGGGTGTTGAGTTTGATAAGTTCCTTAGAGATTTGGATAATAGACCTTATCTGATATGTCATTTGCAAATATCTCCTCCAATTCTGTCGGTGTCTTTTGGTTTTGTTGACTGCTTCCTTTGTGTACAAAATATTTTTATCTTAATGAAATCCCAATAATTAATGTTTTGGCCTTGCTTCCCTTGCCTTTGGTGATGTGTCCAGGAAGAAGTTGCTTTGGCTGAGGTTGAAGAGGTTGCTTTCTGTGTTCTCCTCAAGGATTTTGATGGAGCCCTGACTCATATTGAGGTCTTTCATCCATTTTGAGTTTATTTTTGTGTGTGGTGTAAGGAAATATTCCATTTCATTCTTCTGCATGTGGCTGTCCAATTTTCCAGCACCATTTATTGAAGAAACTATCTTTTTTCCATTGGATATTCTTTCCTGCTTTGTCAAAGATTAGTTCACCAAAGAGCTGAGGGTCCATTTCTGGGCTCTCTATTCTGTTCCACTGACCTATGTTTCTGCTTTTTTGCCAGTACCATACTGTCTTAATGATCACAGATTTGTAACAGAGCTTGAGGTCTGGAATTGTGATATCACCAGCTTTGGTTTTCTTTTTCAACATTGCTCTGGCTATTTGGGGTCTTTTCTGGTTCCATACAAATTTTAGGATTATTTGTTCCATTTCTTTAAAAACAGTTGATGGTACTTTTTAAAAATTTTTTTTAAAGATTTCCATTTATCCATTTGACAGAGAGAGAGAGAGAGATCACAAGTAGGCAGAAAGGCAGGCAGAGAGAGGAGGAAGCAGGCTCCCCACCGAGCAGAGAGCCCGATGTGGGGCTCAATCCCAGGACCCTGGGATCATGACCTGAGCTGAAGGCAGCAGCTTTAACCCACTGAGCCACCCAGGTGCCCCCAGTTGATGGTACTTTGATAGGGATTGCATTAAATGTGTAGATTGCTCTAGGTAGCATAAACATTTTCACATTTGTTCTTCCAAACCATGAGCATGGAACATTTGTCCATTTCTTTGTGTCCTCCTCAATTTCTTTCATGGGTATCCTATGGTTTTCTGAGTACAGATTCATTGCTTCTTTAGTTAGATTTATTCCTAGGTATCTTATGGTTTTGGGTGCAATTGTAAATGGATTGACTCTTTACTTTCTCTTTCTTCTGTCTTGTTGGTGTATAGAAATGCAACTGATTTCTGTGCATTGATTTTATATCCTGACACTTTATTGAATTTCTGTATGAGTTCTAGCAGTTTTGGAGTGGATTCTTTTGTTTTTTCCACATAAAGTATCATATCATCTGCAAAGACTGACAGTTTGCCTCCTTCTTTGTTTATTTGGATGCTTTTATTTCTTTTTGTTGTCTGATTGCTGAGGCTATGACTTCTAGTACTCTGTTGAATAGATGTGGTGCTAGTGGACATCCCTGCTGTGTTCCTAACCTTAGGGGAAAAGCTCTCAGTTTCTCTCTATTGAGAATAATATTTGCTGTGGGTTTTTCATAAATGGCTTTTATGATATTGAGGTATGTACTCTCTGTCCCTACATTGTGAAGAGTTTTGATCAAGAAAGGATGTTGTACTTTGTCAAATGCTTTTTCTGCATCTTTTGAAAGTATCAAATGTTTCTTGTTCTTTCTTTTATTAATGTATTGTATCACACTGATTGATTTGTGGATGTTGAACCAAACTTGGAGCCCACAAATATCTCAGTTGGTTATGGTGAATAATCTCTTTAATGTACCATTGGATCCTATTGGCTAGTATTTTGGTGAGAATTTTTGCATCTGTGTTCATCAGGGATATTATTCTGTAAATTCTCCTTTTTTATGAGGTCTTTTATTTGTGGATCAAGGTAATGCTGGCTTCATAGAATGAGTTTGGAAGTTTTCCTTCTGTTTCTATTTTTGGAAGAGTTTCAGGAGAATAGGTATTAATTCTTCTTTAAATGTTTGGTAGAATTCCCTTGGGAAGCTATTTGGCCCTGGGCTCTTGATTATTGGGAGATTTTTGATGGCTGCTTCAATTTCCTTACTGGTTATGGGTCTATTCAGGTTTTCTATTTCTTCCTGGTTCAGTTTGGTAGTTTATATATCTCTAGGAATGCATCCATTTCTTCCAGATTGTCTAATTTGCTGGTGTAGAGTTGTTCATAATATGTTCTTGTAATTGTTTGCATTTCTTTGGTGTCTCCTCTTTCATTCATTATTTTATTAATTTGGATCCTTTCTCTTTTCCTTTTGATAAGTCTGGCCAGGGTTTTATCAATCTAATTAATTCTTTCAAAGAACCAGCTTCTAGTTTCCTTGATATATTGTATTGATCTTTTGGTTTCTATTTCATTGATTTCTGCTCTAATCTTTATTATTTCTCTTCTCCTGCTGGGTTTAGGCTTTATTTGCTGTTCTTTCTCCATCTTCTTTAGATGGAAGGTTAGGTTGTGTATTTAAGAACTTTTTTGTTTCTTGAGAAAGGCTTGTATTGCTATATACTTTTCTATTGCTTTTACTGCATCCCAAAGATTTTGAACAGTTATGTTTTCATTTTCATTTGTTTCCACATTTTTTTAAATTCTTCTTTAATTTCTTGATTGACCCATTCATTCTTTAGGAGGATGTTCTTTAGCCTCCAAGTGTTTGAGTTCTTTCCAACTTTCTTCTTGTGCCTGAGTTCTAGTTTCAAAACATTGTGATCTAAAAATATGCAGGGAATGATCCTAATCTTTTGGTGCCATTTGAGACCTGATTTGTGACCCAGGAAGTGATCTAATCTGGAGATTGTTCCATGTGCACCTGAGAGGAATGTTTATTCTGTTGCTTTGTTGTTCTGAATATCTGTGATGTCCACCTGGTCCAGTGTGTCACTTAAAGCCTTATTTCCATGTTGATCTTTCGCTTAGATGATCTGTTCACTTCAGCGAGGGGAGGTATTAATATTCCCTTACTATTTGGTATTATTGTCAATGTTTTTCTTTGATTTTGTTAATTATTTATATAATTGGCTGCTCCCATGTTAGGGACATAGATATTTGTAATTGCTAGATATTATTGGACAGACCCTTTAAGTATGATATGATGTCCTTCCTCATCTCTTATTATAATTTTTGGCTTAAAATCTAATTTGTCTGATATAAGGATTGACACTCCAGCTTTCTCTTGATGTCCATTCATATGGTAAATTGTTTTCCACCCCCTCACTTTAAATCTGGGAGGTGTCATTGGGTCTAAAATGAGTCTCTTGCAGACAGCATATCATTGGGTCTTGTTTATTTATCCATTTTGATACCCTGTGTCTTTTGATTGGGGCATTTAGCCTACTTATATTCAGGGTAAGTATTGAAAGATATGAATTTAGTGCCATTGTATTTCCTGTAAGGTGACTGTTACTGTATATTCTTTCTGTTCATTTCTGGTCTATGTTACTTTTAGGCTGTCTCTTTGCTTAAAGGACCCCTCTCAATATTTCCTGTAGAGCTGATTTGGTGTTTGCAAATTCTTTTAGCTTTTATTTGTCCTGGAAGCTTTTTATTTCTCCTTCTATTTTCAATGACAACCTAGCTGGATATAGTATTCTTGGCTTCATATTTTTTCTCATTTAGTGCTCTGAATATATCATGCACATACTTCCTGCCCTGCCAGTTCTCTGTGGGTAGGTCTTCTGCCAATCTAGTATTTCTACCATTGTAGGTTACAGACCTCTTATCCCAAGCTGCTTTCAGGATTTTTATCTTTGTCTCTGAGACTTGTAAGTTTTGCTATTAGATGATGGGATATATGAAGATAGACAACAGTGGTGAGGGAGGGGAGGGTGGGAGTCTCTGTCAACCAGCTACCAGCAAGTGATAGAGCAATGGAGCACAAAATCAGAATTTTTAGAACTCTGTTCCACAGAGGAACCTCACTCCAATGGATAAGCAGGGGAGGGGGGAGTGGAATCCCTACCGGGACAGTGTGGTCTCAGGACCCTTGGGGTGACAGAAAGACCAAGGGTGCCTGAGGTGTGGCAGAGCACCCAGGTATTGGAGTGGGGAAGCAGGCTACAAAGATGGAGCTGAGGAGTGGGATCCCAGCTTGGGGTTTCCATTAAACCATGAACTGAGGCACAGTTGGACCACTACTCTTCGAGCAGGGACCCCATAAGTGGCAGATCCAGGGAGATCCCCCTTCTTCCAACAGGAGGAGTGGTGTTCAAGCATGCTACAGGAATATACTGGGTTTGGAGACTCCAAGCAGGGCCGTGTGCTAGAGATAGAAACCATCGGTCACAGGCTGGGTGAGCTCAGAGTGCAGCCAGACACCAGGGAGACAGGAGTGATTGACTGCTTTTCTCTGAGGGATCACTGAGAAGGGCAGCCCTGAGCTCTTGGTTTCATCTGGGACTGGAGATTGGGAGGCTTCCATTTTAATTCTCATCCCCTAATGCTATACGGAAAGCTTTCAGGGGACAAAAATTACAGAGAGCAAAGCCAAGCAGATTATTTAGCTTGGCCCCTGGCAAAGGCAGTGTAATTCTACCTCAGGCAAAGACATTTGAGAATCACTGCAACAGGCCCCTCCCTCAGAAGATTAACAAGAATATCCAGCCAAGAGCGAGTTACAGAGCATTGAGAACTGCAAAACTCCAGTTTGCTTATTAAACCTGTCACCTACCAATCTGGAGTGTTCTGGCTCTTTCTTAGGTCTTTCCTTGCCCTTACATGAATAAAGTGGTCAGATTGCAAACCAACAGGTGAAAAGGTGGAGTATATATGGAATATATATGGAAACTGGCAACACTTGTATGGCTTGTGGGTAGGTGAAATGAAGTAGGATATTAATGTTATTTAGTTGAATATTTTTTTGAAAAATTTTGGTTGATCCTGGTTTATACAAATGAGAGTCTTTGTGGACATGTTGACCTATCACAGAAAATGAAAAAAATTCAATCAGTTAAATCACTCTGGATCTATATGTATAGGACCACAAGTAACAAGAGATCAATGGAATAGCAAGAGTAATGGTACACCCAAACAGAGAATTGTTTCTCCTCTAGCTTCTCTGGTATTGACTCCTTTCCCTCAATTAGTAACCATGACCTGACCATGATATGCCTTGAATTCCATATCCCTCTTTTCTCCTTCATCATATTAGCATATCCTTTATACACTGTTTCCCTTTCTTTACTGTCAATATTCTTCTTTATTTTTTCTAAAGATTTTATTTATTTATTTTAGAGAGAGAGAAAGTGGGTAGAGGCAAAGGGAGAAGGAGAGAGAGAATCTCAAGCAGACTCCACACTGAGCATGGAGCCCAATGTGGTGTTCAATTTAACAACACTGAGATCATGACCTGAGCTGAAATCAAGAGTCAGATGCTTACCCAACTGAACCACCCAGGTGTCCCTGTCAATATTCTTCTTATTAACAATGATTTGTCCATTCAGTTAACTCCAAAAATCATTCTACCCTAAATCACTCCAAAATTAATAAGTTTCTGATTCCTTTCAGTAATTCTTCTTTGTAGTTGGTAAAATCAACTTTCTTCACCTTAAAACACTATTTACAATAAATTCTGGTTTTATAGTACTATAGTGAGTCTTTTTTTTCCCCATCTATTTACTATTTTTCTATTTATTTTTTTTAAATTTTATTTATTTGACAGAGAGCAATCACAAGTAGGCAGAGAGGCAGGCAGAGGGGGCGGGGAAGCAGGCTGCCCACCAGGCAGAAAGCCCAATGCAGGGCTCAATCCCAGGACCCTGAGCTCATGACCTGAGCCGAAGGCAGAGGCCTTAACCCACTGAGCCACCCAGAAGTCCCATTCTATTTCATAATATATCACCTGTATTCCTCCCTCCTGAGATCTCCTTAATTATGCATTTCTAAAAAGTCCCATCCTTCAATGAGCAACTATGAATTGAATTTCTGATTCATATTTTTCCCCAACATTAGAATTCATTTTATAAAATTCATGCATGCTTAAAACACAGTTCTTGCAACAATAACTACCCTTGTTCTCTGTTCAAGTACTAAACTTCATCTGTAGGTGTCTAAAAAAAAAAAGGACCAACTCAGATATTCTCCCCTCAGGAGAAAAAAGCTGAGCACTCTTAGACAGTAGGGATTCTGCTGCCATTGGAATTCTCTAAAAATAATAGTGCAAATCAGTACATTTTATTTCAATACTATTTATTTTCATACTGTTTGAAAAGCATGCAGTAGATGATACTCCTACTCAAAAACAAAGAGATGGAATGTGTCCTCATTAAAACTAATTTAATAAGTATTTATTGAGTGTTTTTGAGCCATAAGGCATGCTAAGTATTGAATATATGAAGATACATACTACCTTTCTAAAATGCAAATACATATATAGACACATATATTACATTTTATACATATATATAACATTATATATATTTAATATACTCACTTTTCATATAAGGAAAATTAAGTTTAGCAATTAAAAAATAGCCAAAGTTCCCACAATCTCTATTTCCTATCCTCATTCTAATATTCCAAGACTACAATGCTCTGTAATATCATGACACTTCAGAATTGAAATCTGATACCTATTTCTAAATCAGGGTCATTACCATAGATGAACACAAACTGTCTTATCACTGATAAAAATACTGTGATGTTTTAATTCATACCTAGACAATAGTATATGACAGTAATACAACTTTCTTGCAATTAAATATAAGAGGTATTTTATCACTGAAGTTAAAGTTATGGGACTTGGGAAAACCAGCCAACAAATGACATTCTAGGTTTTGAACCAACATAAATAATTTCCCATATTTGTCATCCTGAGGTAGTAATTTATTATTTTATTTATTTATTTTTTCTCCTCACTGTTGCAACTGCCACTGGCCTGTAAGCTCCTTCAGGGAAAGAACCAAACACAACACCTCCTACTTACAGACACTAAATCAATATTTATTGAGTGAATGAATGAACAATAAATTAGCTCTTGAATGTGAATTGCTGTGAAATCCACTCTGAATAGTGCTATGTTTATAACTGCTTATTACTCTAATATTTATTGAATGTAATTAATTCAATTGCTAAAAGCTGTTGATGTATTGCAGTGCCATAAAAATAAAAATGTAGGGAGTCATCTGGACTCATCCAATTTCTTTTTCCTCATAAAATGTTTTAGCTAAATGATTCTATATCATGTATCTGTGCGAATTTTTTAAAGTAAAAAAAATATATGCACTTAAAAATATATGTCGTTAATAGAAGTATTAAAAGAGTTCTTAAAGCAGAAGAAAAATAAAGAATGAAACAAAGAAAAACAGAAAGATTAAAGACAGGATACGTTTGAAGAGTTATATGAAACAATAATATAATATCTTGAGGAATTTAAAACACACACAGAATTAAAAACCATATCAGAAATACGTCCAGGGGTGCCTAGATAGCTCAGTCAGTTAAGTGTCTGCCTTCAGCTCAGGTAGTGATCTTAAAGTCCTGAGATCCTTGGGCTTTCTGCTCATCAAGGAGTCTGTTTCTCCCTCTTCCAATGCCCCTCCTCCCTGCCTCATGCTCTCTCTCTCTCTCTAATAAATAAATAAAACCTTTTAAAAAAAGAAAGAAAAGAAAGAAATATGTCCAAAGATAGGAAAGGAATAAAGAGTTAAATTGTTCTACATTCCTAGCATTTTCTGAAAAGGCAAAATTAGTAAATTGAATTAAATTGTATGATGTTATGGTCTGAGTGTGTGTCCTCTGTTCCCCTCACCCCTAAAATTTATGTGGCAGAATCTTAATGACCAGTGTAATGGCATTAATAGGTGGAGTCTTTGGGAGTGGCTTCAGTGGCTTAAGCCATGAAGAGTGGAACTTTCATAAATGGCATTAGTGTTTTATAAAAGAGACTCCAAAGAAATTCCTAAGCCCCTTCTACTTTGTATGTACACAGAGAGAAGGCAATAGATATGAATCAGGAAGACCACTTTCACCAGGGAACTCTACCATCTTAGTACCTTGATCTTGGACTTCCAACATCCAGAACTGTAAGAAATAAATTTCTATTGTTTATAAACCGCCTATTTTGTTATTGCAGTATGAATGGACTAAGACATATGGTGTAATGTTTAGATAATAACTAAACAAATAAAAAAGATACCTATATAACAATATTATAGAGGAAATAAAAATAATATAGTTTAATTATTGACAAAATAATCTTTAAAAAGATAAATGAAAAAATACAAAAACTGGTGTGTTGAGGAAAATGACTTTTTCTTGAATATAAATAAAACTTTCCAGCCTCAAGTAAAAAACAAAGTGAATTACAAGAGTCAAAAGACAAAAGAAATTTCCCCAAAGAGGATTTCATGTGACAAAGGAGCACATGAAAAGATGTCCAACATCATTAAAATACACGAATATTGCTACATTCCTAGCAGAATGAAAACTAAAAAGATGGCAATGACACCAGATGTTGGCAAAGATGTAGAGAAATGAGATCACACAGACATGCTGGTGGAATGTAGAATTGTACAGCCAGTTTAAAAAACAGTGTATCTCTTTCTTACAAAACTAAATATACATACAACTCAACAATTGAGCTCTTGAGCATTTACTCAAGGAAATGAAAATGTACATTCATGTAAAAATCTATACATAAATGTTCATAGCATATTAATTTAGAATATCCCAAAACTGGAAGATCCCAGATATCCTTCAAGGAGTGAATATTTTTAATGTAGTATATCCATACCATGGAATACTATTAGCAATTAAAAAGAAATGAACAATTGAAAAATGCAACTACTTGGAAGAATTACTAGAGAATTATACTGAGTAAGAAAATTCAATCCATTAAGGTTCCATAATGTAAGATTTCATTTATATAATATTCTTAAAATGACATAATAATAGAGATGAAGAACAGATTAATAAATTATCAGAGATCAGGAGCATGCTGGGGAGAAAGATATTGGCATGGTTATAGAAGGGCAACAGGAAGGTTCTTATGATTCTCAATTAACTGTTTTGATTGTGGATAAGAAAATGTGAACATGAGAAAAAAATCTATAGAACTACACACACACACACTCACACGTGAAATCTGAATGAGTGGTGGATTTTATCCATTTCCTGAATGTGGTATGGTACTACAGATTTTCAAGAAATTATCATTTGGGAAAATGGGTAAGGAGTAAACAGAATCTCTGTATTATTTCATAAAACTATGTGTGAAAATACAATTATATCAAGATAAAATGTTTAATTACAAAAAATAAAAACCTGGGGTGCCTGGGTGGTTCAGTGGGTTAAAACCTCTGCCTTCAGCTCAGGTCATGATCTCAGGGTCCTGGGATCGAGCCCCGCATGGGGCTCTCTGCTCAGCAGGGAGCCTGCCTCCCCCTCTCTCTGCCTGCCTCTCTGCCTACCTGTGATCTCTCTCTCTCTGTCAAATAAATAAATAAATAAAAATCTTAAAAAAAATTAAAAAAATAAAAACCTGAAGTGTTGAATAGAAAACAAATACTAAGACAGTGGACATAATCCCAAATATACCACTAGTTATAAGAAACTAGACTAAATAATCCAACTGGAAGATTAAGATTGTTATTTTGGATTTAAAAAAAAAGAAAGAAAAGAAAAATATATACAGCTTAGAAAGGACACATTTTGTAGAGTAAGATTAATGAAAGTTGAAAGAAATGGATAAAAGAAATGGATAATGTAAATATTAGCTAGTAAATATTTGGTGCAATTCTTGAAAGCAAGAAACAATTTCAGAGATATGGGATATTTCATAATAATAAAAGGGTTATACATCAAAAAGTCATACAGTTCTAAATCTGCTTATATCCAATAATATAAAATTAAATGTATACAGCAAATATTGACACACTAAAAAGAAGAGACACACAAAGTCACCATCATAGTAGGACCCTGAAAGGCACCTTTCTCAATATGAATAAATATGACCTAGTAGAAATATGTAAAATACTGCACTAAAGAAAATGACAATACAGATTCTTTTAAGTGCATACGGAACATTTGGAACTACTCATACACTGGATGAAATCAAGTTTCAACAAATATCAAAGGATTGAAATTATTCTACATAAAATTATACTAAAAAGCAATAATAAAGTATATAATTAGAAAAATCCTAAAATATTTTGAAATTTTGCAATACACTTTGCAATGAGTCAAAGAAGTAATTATAACAAAAAATTAGAAAGTATCATTAAAGGTATACTAAAAAAAAGTAGTCTCATGAATAGCACCACTTGTGGACTTCCAATTCTGGCCAAGAAGGAGTAGCCCCATTCTCAAATTCTCCCAAACACAACTAAAGAACCATGGACATACTCCAATAACAGGTAGAGATGATGATTGAAAGGAAAAAAATAAAGTTGACTGCTTAGGGACATTTTGACCTGAGGAATGACAAGGTGCTAAGTCTTATGGGTTTTCTTACTGCCTCCCGTATATCCTAGACAGTGTGCTTTAGGAGTCTGCAACCCAGAATCACTAACAGTAAGGCAAAAAAAGGGGTTATGACAAAGTCTATTATCCCTAAAGGACTAGGAAATGAGTGTGCTAACCACATTCGATCTTTTTTGGAAACCTGCCCTAATACAAACAAGCATCAATGGAACCCTGTTCCCTTTCTTCCAGGTTTCAGCAGGGCAAAACAGGGAGCTAGTCTTTCACACATCCTCTGGTTACATCACTTGGTGGTGTTCAAGGGAACATGCAGGAAGCTGATCCTCCATCCCCCACATCAAAGAAGCAGGCAGCATTTCCTCTTGTGATAATGTTATTGGGACCTAGGGGGAAGCTTAAGCCCCATCCTTACCCTACAGTAATTAAACAGAGTAAGGTGGCATGAAATGGAGTTGGTCAGTACTCTGTCTCTCCTTCTTTGCTAACCACCATGGATCAGTAGGAAGCTTAACCACCATGGCCACCTGTCATCACCAAGGTGGAATGAGGTGGTGGGAGATGGGACTCCTTGCCCTCAGCTTTCCCTCCATCCTCCTCCTCTCTGTCAGCAGAGTCTCACTATGAAGAGCTGACCTCATCCTGTGGCAATAAAGCGATGTGGATCAATCCTGCCCATCCACCCTCCCAGGTGACAGCAGTGTCAAGCAGGGAAATAAGCTGCACTCCACTCAGAGGCAATGTGTTAGCATCTGACATTCACCAGGATTTAGTCAGAGGGACTGAGGAGTTTGGCAAACTTACACTTCAGTCATTTTTAATGAGGCAGTATGAGTAGGCATTCAGGGAATTTAACATACACACTCATCCAGCCCTCATATTACATGTCAGCAAAGAGATTACCTGCTTTAAAAGGAGATTAAAAAAGAATTTAGTGTCTCATAATTTAATACTCAAAAAGCCCAGGATAAATTTTTTTTTAAAAAAATCACTGATTTTACCAAAGCCAGGAAAACCACAACCTGAATTAGAAAAGACAATCCAGGGGCACCTGGGTGGCTCAGTGGGTTGAAGCCTCTGCCTCCGGCTCAGGTCATGATCTCAGGGTCCTGGGATCGAGCCCCACGTCGGGGTCTCAGCTCAGGGGGGAGCCTGCTTCCCTCTCTCTCTCTCTGCCTGCCTCTCTGCCTACTTGTGATCTCTCTATCAGATAAATAAATAAAATCTTTAAAAAAAAAAAAAAGAAAAGACAATCCAAACACACCAATACTCAGATAAATAAGATACTGAAATTATCTGACAAGTATTTTAAAGCAGTAATCACAAATATGCTCCAATTAACAATTACAAGGGCTCTTAAAACAAATAAAAATTAGAAAATTTCAGCAATACATACACACACAAACCCACACACATACACACACATATATGCAGATACACCAAATAGACATGATAGAGCTGAACAACACTTCAACAACAAAAAAAATAAAATAAAGTAAAATCATGGTGAATGGGCTCAATAGAAGAATGGAAACAAGAGAAAATAGAATCAGAGAATTTGAAGACAGATCAATAGAATTTACCCATTCTGTATAGCAGAAAGAAAATTGATTGAAAAACAAAAGTATAAATTTTCATAGATCTGTGGAAGAATAATATAAGAGTTAACATTTTACTAACAAAGTGACAGAAGAAGAGAAGAGAGACTGGGACTTACAAAGTATTTAAAGAAGCAATGACAGAAAATATCCATAATTTGCTGAAAGTCATATACATACAGATTTAAGAAGCTAAGGGAAGCCAGGAGAGAATAAACCCAAAGAAATGCATCCAAAGATACATCATAATTAAACTTCTGAAAACTAAAAAAAAAAAAGAAAAAAAAAACTTTGAAAGCAGGAAGAGAGAAAGGGCATATTATTTATAGGGAAGCACCAATTTAAATGATCAGGGAAGCCCAAAGGCAATGCATGACATTTTTCAGAATCAAGGCAAGAATTGTCAACTCTGATTTCTATATCCATGGAAACTATCCCTAGGAATGAAGATAAAATAAAGATATTTTCAGACAAAGTAAATTAAAAGAATTTGATGCAAATAATCTACCTTTAAAGAATGGCTAATAAAATTTAAAAAACCCATGTAAATAGAAAAGAAATATTAACAGAAGGCTTAGAACTTTTGAAAGAAGAATATTGGAATGGTTAAAACTTGAATTAAATATAATAAACTATCCTTCTTTCCATAAGTTTTTAAGATTATTTTTTTAAAGATTTTATTTATTTATTTGATAGAAGTGAGAGGTCACAAGCAGGCAGAAAGGCAGACAGAGAGAGAGGGAAGCAAGCTCCCCACCGAGCAGACAGCTCAACGTGGGGCTCGATCCCTGAGATAATGACCTGAGCCAAAGTCAAGGCTTTAACCCACTGAGCCACCCAGGCACCCAGATTATTTTTGATGATTGAAGCAAAAATCATAATACCACCTGATATGGTGCTTGATATATGTAGAAGACATTAAGATAATTATGCTTACAAAGTAGGGAGGATTAAGGGACCTAAATGAAAGTAATGTTTCTATACTTCGTTCAAAGTGATAAATCATCAACACCAGTGGTGTGATAATATGAGCAACCTTATTTGTTATAGAAAACTATACCAAATGATACACTTAAAAGCTATGTAAGTAAATCAAGATATAATCCTGAATTTCTAGGTATAGCTAGAGCAGACTTAGATGGAAACGTACAGTTCCGACTACATATATTAGCAAAGGAAGTCTGAAAATGTAATGATCAAACCAAAGGTGAGGAAACCATGGCCTACAGACCAAATATTACCTGATGCCTGTTTTTATAAATAAAGTTTTATGGGAATACAGCCATACTTTTTTTTTAATATATTATCTATGGCAGTTTTCATGAAACAAAGGCAGAATTCAATAGTTGTGACAGAGAAATTAGGCCTGCAAAGCCTAAAATATTTACTATACCACTTGTTACATAGAACTTTCAGGACACTTAGATCATCAATCTCTAGAAACTATAAAAACAAAAAGTCAAGCCAAAGAATTTAAGGAATGAAAACAATCAAGAAAGAAGTAGAAGCTCATTGGGGCGCCTGGTTGGCTCAGTTGGTTGGGAGGCTGCCTTCGGCTCAGGATGATCCTGGGGTCCCGGGATCGAGTCCCACATCGGGCTCCCAGCTCCTTGGGGGGTCTGCTTCTCCCTCTGACCTTCTCCCTTCTCATTCTCTCTCTCACTCTCTCTCTCTCTCAAATAAATAGATAAATATTAAAAAAGAAGTAGAAGCTCATTATAAAACACATAATGCAGAGCTTCAAGACATCACTAATAATTTACCCTTAAAAAGATAACATGAGATAGCACTGCTATCAATACATGAAAATAAAGTTTGCTACCTAAGTGAACTATACAATTTCCTTGAGGAAAAACAACTTACTAAAACTAAGGTAAGAAATTAAAAGAAAACAATAAAATTCTATTAAAGACCCTAAATCTATTATAGCAGGTTGGTAGAGTCAGGGCCTAACAGAATGTTTTAAGTCATTGGATTCCTAAATGTTTTACTGTGTTAAACTATTTTTCTTTGTAGTTCTTCTTTCTACTATTAGAAATGTGTTGAGAATAAAAATCATAAGCCATATTATGTTAAAAGTTCAGTTGCAGGCCTCTTTGCAGTGAACAGAAAATCAGAACCTACTAACTTGAACTCACCGACTCAAATCTGTCCCAGGCACATACTGAGAGAAACGTGAATGAAGCAGTGGTATCAGCCTAAGGTCACACCATCGCTTTTCCCATCTCAAGCCCGGAGATGTTGGCCATGAAGAACATGATAATGTGTCCTGAAAAGAATACAACAATCAGTGTTCTTTTTTTCAGTTCTGTGTTTTGAGTTTCTATATCACAAATACTTTTCCTTTGGAGGGGATCAATTTTTCCCCCTAAATAATCAAAAGACACTTATAGGCTGCTTCAAAAAGGGATCCATATTTATTGCCAATAAGGCTGCATTTGTTAGTTTATTAATAGCATTCTATAGGAAAGTGAGAAAGGAGTCACTGAGATTAAGAATGGTAGGGAAAGCACATGAAAAAAATTCAGTGGGCAGAAGGAAGAAAAATAGAAGGATGATAAAACTGAATTCATTCAGGAATGGAAAATAAGGAGCAAGCAGTAACTGCAAAGAAATAGTAAGTGACAATGTAAAAATAAGTTGTAGTTCATTCCATTAGCCACTATTTTCTGAGTATCTGCTAAATACTAAGCAATGTTATTAAGTGCTTGTGATTTATCAGTTACTCGTAAATATTTTTGAGTAGAATAAATATTCTTATAAAATAGCTTCTAAAACTACTCAAGGAAATCTTTGCCCATTGTTGTAACTCCATGTTTATAAAATGTTTGTTCTATATTGTTTTAAAGTCATGTTAAGTCAACCACTATTGGTTTAAAATTTACATGTATTTTAAGTTTCATTAGAAGTTTAGGTCTTTTTCCTTACATATAGAAAAGACATATATTTGAATAAAATTTGGGCTTTTCACACTTGATGATGATTCATGCTTCTTTCATTATTTCAGCGTTACTTTAATATTTCTTCCTGGCAGTGGTATATGGATTAATGTTGATATTTAAGTTGGCATGGATTGTAAGGGCCCAAGGCACAAATTGATTTCTTTATATTCTATAAATTCTATAATTTTTGAGGGATGATTTTGGAAGGAGATTCTATTTTAGTCTAAATGTTGAAACTCCATTAATATCTATATTATTACTAACAATTTCTTTTTTAACAATTTGATTTTTAAGTAATCTCTACACCCAACATGGGGCTTCAATCCACAACCCCAAGATCAAGAATCACATGCTCCACCAACTGAGTCAGCTAGGCTACCCTAATATTTTCTTTAAAGTATTAATTTCTTCAAATTGCTTAGGGGAAAAAAATTTCCATTATTTTCACTAAAGATAAAGTGTTCTTTGGTATTATTATGTTAATTGGTACTAATTGTGCCAATAAAAATGTATTAAATCCTTACAGTTGTTGAGAAAACACCCATTGGAAGGCAAAGGTAGATTTGCAAAAGACCATCCAGTGAGGGGGCCCCCTACAGGTGATTGGTCTCCAAGACACCTACCCTTTGATGGAACACCAGTGCCTTTTAAGCTTATTTGGTGATTGCAAAGGCACAGATGTGGGTTTCATGTTAATCTTTCTTCTGGCCTTGATATCACATGTTATAGATGGTCAACATTTGGAATGGAATCAGTTAGGAGGCAGTACCACAAGGTGGGAAGGATTCAGGCTCTGACTTAGAATCAGACCACCTGGGTTCAAAAATGCCAATTTCCCAACTGACTATTCCTTTAAATCTAAGGGAAATTTATTCAAAATCTCTGTGCTGTCGTGTGCTTATCTCTAAAGATAAGGATATCACAAGGCTTCCGCTCACAAAAGAAAACCTAAAGCATTTTTAGGCTTAGTAAATTATTACTTCTCCACATTTTCTGCATGAGGACCCTTGAAAAAACAATAATCCTGAGTGACATGCTAGGGTAAACAGACTAGGTTTCTGTGACCAGAACAGACTATAGCAAGTGTAAGTGTCCCAGGCCCAATCAAGCTGCCCTATAACTATCAAGCATATATCAATGTATGTCTGGAATCGACTCAAAGGACCCCAGTGTGCATGGTTCTTTTCTGAGAAGTTTTACAGTAAATAAACGGCCCAAGTCAGCCAGCCTGCAAATGACAGTGCCAGCCAGATTCATTCAGACGTATGTCTTTATGATTCTAGGGCTATCTATTACAGTACAACATTTACCATTCATAATTAGAGGTGAAATCATGCAAAGAATAACTCAGATTTTTGTCTTGATTATTTCACAGTTCTGCTGTGATTTTATGCAAATTATTTAAAGATGGTTCCTCATCTTTCTTGAAAAACATAAGTAGCTCCCCTTCCTTTTTATGTTCCATGAACAAATGACATAGGAAATATAACAGAAGATAAAAGACTTAAGCAATGGAATATTGAGAACAATGATAATCACTAATAGATGAATATAAGTTTTAGAGATCATGTTTCATAAAACTTCATAGTCTTATATGAACATATGAAATATAAAATATTTCATATATGAAAATACATGTGATGTTTGACATGTCTTTGATGTGGCATCTCAGCTTGATACTTTTATTAAACAAAGTTGTCAAATGTCACTTTCATTTGTGTTTTCTTCTTATAAAAATATGAAGTAAGTCCCATGTCAGCTATTGAGCGAATCAACATTAACATATTTCATTTTACAAATCTGTTATTTATAATGTGCTTTGAAGATTATTTATCCTTATTTATGAAAATTGAATATAAATTTGCTTTCTTGTTTTTTCTTTAATAGTAATCTTAGAGTTATTTTTAATTATATATAAATGAACTAAAATAATGTTTTTTTATAGTTTTAAGGCTCATAATTCCTTTTTAAGAGCTTTATTCTTCAATGTCAAGACTGTTATTTCCTAGAATGTTATTTCCTAGTAATAATGTGAGTGGGAAAAGTAATATTTACATAGTCTTTGCCTTAATATAGATTCTTTTCCCCAAACTTAACACATATCAAGGTATATTGCCACGCAGCAACCTTGAGAACAATCATCATACCAAAATAGAACTTTCTATAGAGCAAAATGCTAATCCAGATTTTGTAAGGACTTGGCCTAAAAAGTATCCATTAAAGGTATACCATTAAGAAAAATGTTTCTCAGACTCTGGTTAGCTAATTATCTGAACTTAAATCTCCTGGTGAGCACAAAACAAATTCTGTTCTTCCACATTGACTACAAACCCTAAAATTGGTGACCTGAAGTCCTTAGAACGACTATACTGTATTTTTAGTAAGACGGTGGAATGATATTAATATATTTTCCCATATGCTTAAAATGCTGTTTCATAAAACAAAAAGAGTGCCTACTTACTCAAAATTTACGTCAGAGAATAATTGACTTAGTAATTAAAAAATGGAGTTACCTGGGTCCAGGATAGAATTGAGGATTTAGACAGATCAGAGAATTGAATGCTTCCCTTAAAGAGACTGTTCAGACTGCACACATTCTGTGGAAAAATATGCTTCTCAATTCATATTTCCTTCCTATTTCCTCCTGTTCTTTGTTATTTAGTGATAAATCAGAAGAAAACATGCCTTGTGACTGCTCCTAATTTTAGAAATCTCTGGGTAGAAATGTCCCCCCTCTCCATACCTGTCTCCAAGCCTCTCAAGATAGGGAAGAGAGGGGCACCTGGGTGGCTCAGTGGGTTAAGGCCTCTGCCTTAGGCTCAGGTCATGATCTCAGGGTCCTGGGATCGAGCCCCGCATCGGGCTCTCTGCTCAGCGGGGAGCCTGCTTCCCCCTCTCTCTCTGCCTTCCTCTCTGCCTACTTGTGATCTCTCTCTCTGTTAAATAAATAAAATATATATAAAAAAAAAAAAAAAGGGAAGAGAAACACAGGATAGCACTGGCCAAGTAAGTCAATGTGATCTGATGGGGCCTGAAGACTTCTTCTCTTATAGTTATTAGAACAAAGATTTGGTTCCTAGTCCCTCAATCTTTGTTGAGCTCAATTAAATCAGAGATTCAAAGGCCCTCGTAGCCCTTTCCTCTGATATCAGAATGTTAATATCCATTGCTCTTTTTCTGCTTCTATTAATTTTATGCATTTGTCTGTAGATCTGAATTTTAAACTTTTTGGGTCAGGGTACACAATTAACTTCTCCCCATGGTATCTAGAAGAGTGTTTCCAAAAAGCAGATTCTCAGTAAAAATTCATTTAATTGAAGTACGTTATTTTTTTAAGTTTAATATACTTTATTCAATTTACATATGTCTTGGTTCTTATTCTCTTAAATCATGGTAAATATCATGAATTGCTCTGCACTTAAAGATCTTCAGCAATGTCAAAATAGTGTTCAATCCTAATGCTAAAAATGAAAATAAAATCTCTCTTGAAAATAAAAAGACATAATTCCTGTAAGGGAAATCTACAATTGTATTTTAAATTTTATACAGAGGGATTTACTTGGAACAGTAATGTTGTAGAATTACTCAGTGATTTTATTGCTTAATTATACCTTTCTAAAGGAGGACATGATAGCAAGCAACAACAAAGAGGCATGGTTCATGAAATTAATTCCACAGATGTTTTTATGTGTCAATGAGATAAATTAAAAACAAACCAGACTGATTCGTAGCCAAAGCCCTTCTGGGCTGACTTCTCTACTTCTCATTATTATAGAGGAACCCAAGGGTAATAGGACAAGAATTAGATTAAAAATATGACTAAACGGCTTCCTCTTATTCTGAAGTAAAAGAGCTATTCCTTCCTTTCTAAGGAGCAGAGCTGAGATGGGGACTTTAGTGTCAATGGTATGTGAAGGGAAAGTTCTAAAGATAAATCTGTGATGACCGAGGGAAGGAGTAGATGAGACGGAATAACCTTGCCAGAGATATGGGCTCCAGAAGGCCTAGAGCTGCAGCCACACCCTGGAAGGGAGTGGTGATTCTGGAGTAGTCAGCAGTGAATGGTGTGGGTTGGGGGCGGGGGTTGGGAGGGTAGGGGGTGGGATTGTGAGGTTTGGTAACCAGCTCTCACAGCGGTTGGCGGTGGGTCTGCCCAGTAAAGAGGACTGGAAAGGCATGGAAAGCACCAAGAGCATCTAGATTGTAAAGAAAAAAGGTGAGCAGTTTCTGAAGTAAAAGGTAAAGATTTGATTGGAGATTGTAAGAAGTCTGAAGAATTAAGAAACATGCTAGTGGCAGCACAGAATGTATATATTCACTGATTCACTAGGAAAGCAATGTTTATGTCACTCAGATCTTGCCCTCTTCTGAAGATCAGTGTTTTAAATTTTATCTGTAATGTGACAATTATTTCTCTGGCAAGAAAAATAAAAGAGAAGATCAGATGAAATACACTCAGATGTGGTTGGTTTATGAGGGTAAAAATAATCCTTAGTCTTGCCAAGAATTCCTCTTTAGGAGCAAAGAAATAATAAAATTTAAAAGGACTTGGGTACCTAAGGCACACATTTAAGGAATAGTATTGGTGCACTGAGGTACAATTAAGATTGGAGATGCTCAAAAGGAGTACTTTGAGGTAAAATGCCACAGTTAGGTAAAGACTTGCAAATGAAAGATGCATCTTGCAAGGCAGAAGCTATATGTGTTTTCTACATATACTAATATGTATAATAGAAAAATAAAATTCTATTTAATATCCGTACTACTGTTAATCTTCATGTTTGTGATCTCAGGGGAAATTTGTTAGACTCACATATAACCTGAAAGAACTGTTTTGTCTTTAGCATGTGTAAACGTTTTAAAGGGTGAAATATAATGCGTTCCAAACATATTTATTAAAAAAACAAAATAAAAAAAACAAAACAAAACAAAATTTGTTTCCTCCACATTACAAGTGGAAAGAAAATTTAACATTTTATTAAATGGATATAAAACAAACATGCAATTTTATCAATGATTAAGTACACGTATAGTTTAACATTTGAGACATTTTAACAAGATGTTAGATTATTCTCTCTTTGCATTAATTTCCTGATATGCCTGCAGATTGTTAAGAAATCCTACCGAATGGAAAATTTAAATAGCTACTTTTAGATAAATGATTTCGTAAGAAAAATGATAAAAATCATGTCAAATCATTTTGAGCATGAAATTATATACAATATGCACTGTTATAAAATGATTATGTGATGTTATGTGTGATCTCATAAAGTTAAGTCTCTATAGCTTACAAAAGGCTTAATGCAGACCTGAGAAGAGAAAAATGACATTAAAAAATAACTGACCTATTTATTGTTTCCTTCCTGGCTTATCTTAATTCCTAACTCTTAAAGGATGAAGCAAATATGAATTTCAACTATATCAGAGCAGCGAGATTCATTAGCAGTTTTTTGCAAACTGCAATTATTCATATTTATAAAAATATATATATCCATATGCAATACATATTCATATAATATGTAATATACATTCATGTATATAATGTATATTTCATGTGTGTGTGTATATATATGCATATATATATTACTCTTTTCCTTTTTTGTGTGTTATCTCCTTATTAATCTGAACTATGCCTTGATCATCTTACTGTATTGTTAGGATGATAGTTGAGATGCAAGCCACTGTCACAAAGAGGAGAGGAGGTGCCACTGCTCTGGTCACTTGGAGCACCTGTAAGAAAAAGATTACAGCACCTTACTGGTTAGAACACCAACATATTCTAGACTGATGCATTCTACATTATATATTTCCATCAGTAATGTCAAGAAAATCAGGTAGTAAAATTAATTTTTATTTCACTTATAACAAAGCTAGAGTTTTGCAAGTATGCTAAGTGACTAAATGAGACCCTGAAAGAGAACCATGTATTGATCTTTGATTTCAGAACTATTACAATACTTTATTAATAAAAACTTATAACCTTATAAAATAATTATTTCATTTCATTACCAAAGTGACTTACACTTATGAACCATACTTATAATTGTGCAGGATTTGGTATGTCTACAAGATTTTACTTATTGTTATGTGTCAACCTACCATCAGGTCATATTTTTAGATACCATAATTTTCCACAATGCAAAAAAAGTTTGTATGGGATCTTTATAAATGTTCTTGGTATAGCTATAATTGGAAGTAACTTCATTCATGCTACCTAAATTGGTGAAATTGAAACTAAAATACTTCATATCAGAGTCTCATAAGAAACCTACTAATATCTTTCTCTAAATATGATAAATATATGTCTTAAACTGAGATTTCACAATTCAGTAATTTTTAGTTAGGATTAGAATACATATTTCTTGATTTTTGATTCATTGTTTTTTTAAAAAACATGATATATTTTAAAGGTGCTAATGTTGACAAATATGCACTATTAATATAATTGACTCCCAATTTTTCCTTGAAATACCATACTTAAATTAAAACATTAGAGGTCATAGCTAACACACCCTAAAATTAATGTGTTGAAAATAAAAGTGATTTTGTTCTCCTTTTTTATCCCTCTAAAGTTCCATAGCTTTCCTGGCACTAAAAAGGGGATCACAGGCTTTTGTTAACAAACTAGCATGAATATAGTTTTTCCACTTTTTAAATCTTAACAATTTCATGCTATCTTTTAGGTAACTTTTTTTTGATGTTTATCAGCATTTATCTCTTATAAGGCAATTTTCACACATAAACATTTTACCTTAAAATGTATATCCATTTTGAACAGAATAAAATGATATGTCAAATTCTGTGACAGATCCAAAGCAGTCTTTTGAGTGAAATTCAAAGATTTAAATGTATGCATAAAATAAAGGTACAAACTCAATGATGTATGCTTTCATCTTAAGATATGAAAGAACAAATTAAATCAAAGTAGAAGACAAAAATATTAAAAATCAAAATGAAAAACAGTAAGACTGGAACAAAATAATAGAAAAATTAAACAAGACAAAAATGGGTTCTTTGGAAAGTTTAATAAAACTTATAGCAAAAATGATGTACAAAAAGTGAGAAAATACAAGTTATTAATATCAGGAATGAAGAAGGTAGAATTACTGCAGCCAACAAGCACTAAAAGGAATAATACAAGGACATGATGAATAATATCATGCAAATAAATTCATAACTGAGTTAAAATGGAAAAAAAATCTTGAAAAACATTTTACCAAAACTTATAAAAGAAGAAAAAAAGATCAGAAAAAGTCTTATAAGAATTCAAGAGATGAATTCATACAAAATAAAAACTATAATTCTAGGCTCACGTTACCTTTTGGTGAATTTATTAAATTATTTAAGAAAAATATACTATTACTGGTAAGCAAAATCTTTGTGGAAATAAAGGAGGAGTTACACTCAAGTTATATGAAGACATTAAAAACCCTAGTACTTGGGGCATCTGGGTTGCTCAGTGCGTTAAGCCTCAGCCTTTAGCTCAGGTCATGGTATTGGGGTCCTGGGATTGAGCCCCGCATCGGGCTCTCTGCTCAGCAGGGAGCCTGCTTTCCCCTCTCCCTCTGCCTGCCTCTCTGCCTACTTGTGCTCTCTCTCTGTCAAATAAATAAATGAAATCTTAAAAAAAAAACTAGTACCAAAATCACATTAAAACATCACAAAAGTGTATATATGAACATCCCTCATGAACATTTTTAAAGTTTTTCTTATTTATTTATTTATTTGAGAGAGAGAGAAAGAGAGAGAGAGAGCATGAGCGGGGAGAGGGGTGAAGGGAGAGGGAGAAGCAGACTCCCCACTGAGTAGGGAGCCCAATACCCGATGCCCAGGTCCCAGGACCCTGGGATCATGACCTGAGCAGAAGGCAGACACTCGAATGACTGAGCCACCCAGGTGCTCTTGAGCATATATTTTTTTAAAGTCTTAATATATTGGGGTGCCTGGGTGGCTCAGTGGGTTAAAGCCTCTGCCTTTGGCTCAGGTCATGATCTCAGGGTCCTGGGATCAAGCCCCACATCGGGCTCTCTGCTGAGCAGGGAGCCTGCTTCCCCCTCTCTCTCTGCCTGCCTCTCTGCCTACTTGTGATTTCTCTCTCTCTCTCTCTGTCAAATAAATAAATAAAATATTTAAAAAAAATAAAGTCTTAATATATTAGCAAATTGAAACTAGCAATATATTAAACAAAACAAAACAAAAAAACTTAACATTTCATGATCAGTGGTGTTGATCCTGGGAATTCAAGCTTAACTTGGCATTCCAAATTAAATATTTAAAAATTCATCATATAAGCAGAATAAAAAAGTAGATTAAAATATAATATCTCAATGGATGCAAAAAATAATGACAATTCAACATCAACTTATGTTAAAAAGAAAAAGAAAGATCCTCAGGAACCCAAGAATAAAAGACCACTTCTTCAACCTAATAAAGGGCATATGTGAGCATCTACATCTACTATAATATTTAATGGTAAAAGACTGGAAATTTATCTTCTAATATCTTGGGCAAGAGAAAGATATCTACTTTCAATACATTACAAAGATATACAAAGATATCACACTCTCAAAATTATATGACATTTTACTGGCAGTCTTAACCATTGCAATAGGCGAGAAAAGGAAATTTTAAAAATATGCATTGGAAAGAAAGAAGCAGAATTCATTATTTTCAGATAACATAAGTAAAAACCTTAAAGAATATACCAAAAATCCTACAGAACTAATAGCAAATTAACCCTATGATGCAGAATATGTGCATGTATAAAAATAAACTGTATTTCTAGGTGTTAGCAACAGTAACTGGATGATAAAATTTTTAAAATACCATTTATCATATTATAAATAAATGCTTAGAAATAAGTTTAATGAAAGATATGCAAGACTAAAAACACTAAAATGTTGCTGAGAAAAATTAAAACATAAATAAATGGAAAGTTATATCATATTCATAAATTGAAAGATGTAAAGTTGTTGATATATTAATTCTCAAAATTATCTATAATCCAGCTTAGTCCCATTCAGAATCATAATTTGATTTTATAGAAATTGACATGCTATTTCTAAAATATATGCAGTAATGTAAAAGATCTAAAATAGTTAAATCTTGAAAAATAGGAAAATTGGAAAACCTTGCTGATCAACACTGTAGTTACAGTGAAAGAATAGACACAAAAATTAATGGAAATAAGAAAGTCATTTCCTGATTCTAAATTCCTAGCTTAACACAAAAAGTAATTACAATAAGGTGGATTCTAAACTTAAACATAAAAGCCAACCTCATAAAGCTTCTAAGAAAAATGTAAGGGACTCTCTTTGCAACCATGGGATAGGCAAATATTTCTTAGAGGAGATATAGAAAACAATAACCATTTGCAAAAGAACAAAAAGTTCACAGTTCCATTGTGCCTCTCCTCAATAAATAATACTCCTAGAAACAGCCATTAATTTAATTTAGCATATTTTTTTTTCTTTTTGCTTCTTCTAGAACTTTTTTAGAATGGAATCACACTGTATTTACTCTTTTATGTCTGGCTTATTTCATAATGAAAATCACTTGTATTACATATTTCAGATGTTCATTTACATTGCTGTGTAATATTCTATTTGATGAATATACTGAAGTTTGCTAATCATTCTCCTACTAATAGATAATGGAGCTCCTTCCTGTACTTTGCCATTATAAATAAAGCTATTACGAACATTCTTGTATAAGGCTTTTGAAAATCTTCCAATTTTATGTCACTACCATAAGTACTTAGGAGTGGAATTGCTAAGTCACCAGGTACATATATAATTAATTTGTTAACTAATTAATTTAAAGGCAAGAGATTTTTAAGTAACTCATAACTTTCCACATGGACTGGTACTTCCTTCAATCTCCCTAGCTTCATCAGATGACTTAAGTGATAAGGCTTGTTTAGCAAGTCCAGTAGCCAAATAAAAGCACATAATTCTACAAGTTAGAGAAAATATATTAATCAAATATTATGGATGAAATATAATAGAGATACAAAATGTATGTAGTTGACATTATACCATTTTTATAATAAATAATATGTCTCCTATTATGGGTTAGCAAATAACTGTAAATGTGCTGAATACATTCTGAAACAAAAATAACATCTGCTCCCTTTGCATGAGCATTCACAGAATGCTTGGTGATATAAAAATATTTGTATTCAAGCAGAAATCCCAACCTTAAAAAATTACCAATTACTATCAGGAAATAATGGTTTAGAAAATAAATATGATGATGTGAGCATTTTACCTATTCTTCATAAATGCTTACATGCACAATCTTCATTCAGTGGGAGTTTGAGGAAAGCAGGTGCTCTTTTTAAAAATGACACTGTTAGGGTCACTTCTTCTCCAGCGTTCCGAAGCACCTGAACCTAAAATAAAACAGAATGAAAATGATACTGTTATCAGTATGGTCACAAAGTATTTTAGGTGATTACAAAACCTTGAAATGATTCTTTATCTTTTCCACCTCTCTTTTTTCTGTAGTGGTCAAAAACATTTTATTAAAGATAGAGAGAATGAATTATGTAACATTGTAGGAATACAGCCATCATTTTCTTCCCCTTCCCAACATTTGGTGGTCTCCTGTTCACTCACCATGTCATCATAATCCATTCATACTTGTAGAGGTCTCTTAGTATATGGTATATATTAGGCAATATGAGAGATTATGACATCTGCAGAAAGATGCAGTTCTCAAGCCACGTCATTAATTTAATAATATTTATTGAACCTCTATTATATACCACTTGGAGATATAAAAATAAATGACCCTGCAGATGTTGATAAAAGAGAAAATTCAAATTAAACAAAATTGGCCCAATTCAGGCAAGCACTTTTGCAAAAAAATAAATAGGTATCATTTTCCTGTTAAAGCATTGCATATTTTATTTCTCTTTCCCTGAAGACTTGGAATAATGGTAGAAAATGTTATCATCAGCTCTCAACACTTTTTAAATTATAGAATTAATAGGTCTAGTTTTACCACTTAAAATAATGTCAAGTTCTTCAAAAATTGTATCAAACAAATGTAAGAAATATTAAAAGAAATACAAGGGGTGCCAGGGTGGCTTAGAGGGTTAAGCCTCTGTCTTTGGCTCAGGTCATGATCTCAGGGTCCTGGGATCGAATCCTCGCATCAGGCTCTCTGCTGGGCACAGAGCTTGCTTCCTCCTCTCTCTACCTGCCTCTCTGCCTACTTGTGATCTCTCTCTGTCAAATAAATAAACTCTTAAGAAGAAAGAAAACAAGAAGCTGAGGAGTTATCTATAACAAACATACTTAAGAAAGATATAGTTATATTTATAATTTTGATATCTCACATCAACTAAGAGAAGAATTACAAATAATTAGTGAAGAGACAGTTAATAAACATGTGAACACAGCTTGTGATTAAACATCTAGAAAAAATGCTCCATCCCCAATCACTAGAGAATTGACTATCAAGATGGTTTAGAATGACTTCTCTGGAGAAGAGGTCTTGGCTTCATCTTTCCCTTCTCCCCCTTAGTAATTATAAACACTCAAAAACCTGCAAGAGACAACTGAAAGGCAAGTCGAAGTCTGTAAGTTAGAAAGAGAAAAGAAGAACTCTTAGGGATCCCAAGACTGATGGAACAGCACAGAGGAAGGGTGTTTTGTGTTCTCCCACTCAACAGAGGTATTTCTACCCGCTGGTGGAAAAAGAGTCCCTTTGTCCACTTAGTGGTACCAGGGGACCCAGTCTGAGAAAGCTCCTTCCACCTCCTCAAACAGCATCAGCAGGGAACAGTGGGAAATCAATTAGACCAAAGAATCCAAACGGTCTCTAAAAAATATATTGTCAATGGAACTACAGCCCACAAAATTAGGCTAGGACCTGTATGGTAAATAGAATGAACTACTGCTAAAAAGGAAAAAAAAAAAAAAAAAGGCTTACATAAGAACCACAGGCTCAACATAATAAGCAAAGTGGCTAGGATACTATAAAATAACATGTCTCACTAAGAACCAGAATTACAATTTAAATGTGAAAAGATAGCTAACTCCAACTAGATAAATTACAAACTGGTAATATCTGAAAAGGATTTTAAAGCCACTTTAATAAAAATATGTCAGCAAGAAATTATAAATTCTCTTGAATCAAATGAACAATCACAAAATCTCAGCAAAGAAATACAATTGTGAAAAAGAACCAAATGAGAACCGTCAAAATAAAAACAGGATTAACATAAATTAAAAAAAAAACTTACTGGATTGGCTCAGTAATACAGTGAAGATGACAGAAGTTAGAATCAGTAAACTTGAGGACAGAACAATAAAATTCACCCACTCACAGGCAGGAACAAATAATTTATTTCATTGCATTACAAGTAGAAAAAAGTTTAAAAATTAAAAAATATATATATAATCATTTTAATAGATGCAAAGGAGAATTTAATAAAATACCTCTGATAAAAAAAAATTATAGAAAACTGGGTCACCTGGGTGGCTCAGTGGGTTAAGGCCTCTGCTTTCGGCTTGGGTCATGGTCTTGGAGTCCTGGGATCGAGCCTCACATCAGGCTCTCTGCTCAGTGGGGAGCCTCCTTCCCCCTCTCTCTCTGCTTGCCTCTCTGCCTACTTGTGATCTCTCTCTCTCTGTCAAATAAATAAAGTCTTTAAAAAAATATAGAAAACTGAGTTTACAAAATAGTATCTTCATATTATAAAGAAGATATAGAAATTTCTTTAAGAAATGTCATCATTAATAGTTATTTATTGAGACATTTCTCTCTGAGCTCAGAAATGAGACAAAAATGTCCACTATCTTGTTTGCCTTAACCTTTCTTCAGATCTTACTGCAATAAGGCAAGAAAAGAGCTAATAAAATGCACAAGAATTGAAAGAAGAAATGAAACTGTCATTATTCAGAGATAAGATAATTTTGAGCATAGAGAATCCTTAGGAATCTAAGACATCATTCATTGCATGAGACATTAGCAGTTGAGTTACTAAAGGAATTCAACATGGTATAGTATAGATACAAAGTAATATGCTATTAGAAAGAAAATCATAGGCTGAAAATGGAGTCATGGTTAGGCTATCATCAAACCAGAGCTTAATACCTAATCTAATTGCAGTTTTAACCTCTCCCAGAGATGTAATCTTAAATAGTCAGGAGTTTTCTGATCAGCACCAAGGAGGTGATGTCACATGGTCCTTCTTTATTACCCTAAAGAAAGATGAGGTAATTCATTTACTAAGGTCCCTTGCCCTTTATCTTAAGGAAGGTGACCTTGCCTCAACCAAAACTTTCTTTATTTTTTCTTTTTTTTAAATTTTTTGACTAATTGTCCCTTCTTATGTCTGTCTATAAAATCCTTCTGTTTTGTATAGAACCTTGGAGTTCCTTCTTACTTGCTAGATGGGATGTTGCCTTATTCATAAATGGCTTAACAAAATAAATTAGATTTTGAAATTTACTTGTTTAAATTTTGCTTTTTAATAATACAAGGATCAACTGATTTTGATTCAATATCAACAAATAAATATAACATTAATTTTAAAATAATAGAAGACTATGCTATGTCATGGATCACTAGATATAATACTGCAAAGATATCAATTCCCTCTCACTTCTCTGTAGATGAAAGACAATCCTATCCAAGGCACCAATGTCTTTTTTCTTTTTTTTTTTATTCAGTATTTGGCTCAATATGAACTTATGAACTTGGCTTATGTTTTTCATTGACACTTAAAACTGACTTATTATTATATAATTGTATTGAAAGTTCATGACTCAGTGAAATATATGGGATGGTGGAACAGAATAGGTCAATACTTATATTCTATAGTAAATGTATGGCAAAAAATTTCTACCATTAAATAATAAAGAGCAGTATGAGGATCTTAAGGGTAAATATGAGAATAAAGATGTATAAATTAAAGATGTTTGTTTTACATGTGTACTTTAATCTTGAAGCTTTTATTCAGGTGTAATTAAGAAAAATAAAAAAAATAATTTTTAATTGTAAAATCTCACCTTGGAGACATAACTTAGCTTTGTTTTTTTAAAAAGGTTAATTATAGTTATCTTTCTGGGCAATCACAAGTTCAGGTCCTTGACACATACACATTTATTAATAAATGGAGGAATATTCAGTTTTTCAGTGAACAGGATTGAGATTTTGTGTTTTTAAATTTTTTTTCTCAGTTTTGCTACTATGCTTTGATGCATATTTCATCAGCCTGATACTGTCAGGTTGGAAAATATGAGTTCTACATCATGAGTAATGATGGGTGTCATCTTCCTGCAAAATCAGAAGTCTGCACCAATAAATTCAGCTGTCTTTTTCATTTTCATTCACATCTTATGATGCAAATCAAATGTGCTCTTTGATCTGATAATAGATTATCCCGGTTATTCTATCATATTGCCTTGGGTGTGTATATAAACAAAGGGTAAAAGATAAGTAAAGTGTGGCAATCAAAAAGAAGGAACAGGGGGCAAGGGTTAAAAAATATTTATAGGTTTATTATATTAAACCATGACAAACCTAACAACTCAGTTCATGAACTGAATGTTTTTGAGCTCTACTCACCTGTTAGAAGGCAAACTTCATAAAATCATTTTATCTTCTTCACCTTTTTCTCCTTCCCCTTGGAGGATATTTTATCTAATATGAGATTTTAAAGAGGAATTTATCTGTCTGCCACTGTATATGAAGTCAAGAATATCCATGGCTGGGAACTGTTCTATATATTTTTTTTTAAGACTATTTTTATAGAGTAGTTTTAGGTTCACAGCAAAACTTTGGGGGAAAGCACAGAGATTAACCATATTCTCCCTGCCTCCCCATGTGCATAGTCTCCTGGTCATAGACATACATCCTCCATCAGAAGGGTACATTTGTTACAAATGATGAACTGACACATCACTATCACTCAGAGTCTGTTGTTTACTGTTAGGACTTGCTTAGCCTAGGTGATTCCATCTTGTCTAAGCAGCCATTTTGTTATGAACACAAGCTGACCTTGCCCTAAGGGAGCAAAGTCAGCCTGGAGGAACTTACTTAGAAAGATAAGTCCAGGACATCAATGGAATGTGGTCTGCTGGTTCCTGATGACAGTCCCCCAGAAGAACAAGGTCGAGTCAGGGCAGGTAGAGATGTCCAATCAGTAAAGAACACATATGTAACCTTCCCTGACCCCACTGCTTCTGACCAATAAGGATAAGCCCACAGTTGGTTTGCAGTTTTGCCCTATAAAAGATAGCCTGTAAGACTAGGCGGGGTCACTCTCTGCATAGAGATGACCCTGACCGGCCAGTGTGATTCTCGATGCTTGGTGCAAAATAAAGCTTTGCTTGACCTTCACTTTGAATCAGTCTCGTTCCTTTGATCACGGACCCTAACATTTACCTTAGGGTTCACTCTTTGTCTTGCGTATGCTCTGGATTTGGGCAAATATGCAATGATATGTATTCACTATCATTGTATGATAGAGTATTTTAACTGTCCTAAAAATCGTCTGTGGTCTGCCTATTCATCCCTGTCTCCTACCTCAATCTTGGGGATTGTTTATAATTGATGAAAAGAGGGACTTCTGCTTTGCCTGGACATACTGTAACCGCACATATCAGGAAATACACACACACACACACACACACACACAAACACAGCACACCTTCAGGACCAAAAAGGCCAGTAAGAAAGTCTGAGGATCATAGTCACTAGCCTAGCATCATGTCAGAACAACCAAATAAGATTTAGATCTCCAGAGAGTAAGGTAAGTATTGCCACTCACTGATGACAGCGATGGAAAAGAGTTACCTAGAATTTCACATTAACATTTGACTCACCTCTCTTGACATATTGTTAAGTGCAGTAAATCATTTTCTTAAAGCCCTGACTCCTGGCTGAAAAGGAAATCAAACATGATTTTGAGGAATGGTTTTAAACGGGTTGCCTTACAGACAAAACAACTAGGCTAACACTAGGTACAATCACAAACTTTGCTGCTCATGTTAACATAGTAATTACATGTTGACACAGAATAAATAAATCACTTTTCAATTATATATATTATTATGTAATCACTTTCTGTTTGTATTAATTAATGGAAAAACTTGACTTGTTACTTGTATTATAGAGTAAAAATTTGAGCGGAAATTGTAATTTAAAAGCTTTCCTAAATGGGGTTAGAGAGTCCTCTATCCTGTGCACCTGCTTTGACATTCAGAGGATGAAATGCTTTCACATTTCGGAGGAATCTGCAGTGACAATGAGAGAGCACACTCCCCTCTCTATAGTGTGAATGCAGGTGAATACATTCATACCTACAGATACACCTGGGGTCACAGTGGCTGCCCGTTTTCAGAGCAGGAGATAAAGCCTTTTTAAGAGAGAATCATTTGGCCAAAGAAGGAGTCTACAGTAGTCTCAAGAACTGTGCTACTGGGTTGTAGTAAATCAAGTGGAACAGCAGAGATTATCCAACTGGAAAACAGGGTATAGAACTATATCTATGAAGATCATATCATATCACCATCGGAAGTAGTGAGTGAACCAACTATGATAAATCAACTGTAATTTAGTATTTAGAAGAAGCAAAGCAAAAAAGGAAAGGAATTTAGGATGGTTTAAAACTGTTGTATCTCACCTTATATTACTATGACCAGGGGATACAGAACAGTGCTGGAAGATTGAGGAATGAATGGACTAGGGCCTGGAGATCAGAATTATCATGGATAAAGCAGCTCCAGAAAGGTAATGTGAAATTCCTGAGGATGCATTCACTCATTTTTTCATCTTTCCTGCATTTTAATTTATGAAAAACCCTCCATATATATAAAGGAGTAAAATAAGAGCCTTTCTACAGGTATTCCTGCCCAAATTTTATGCTCTTTTAAAATGAAAAGTTTTAGAAAAATGTATATCTGGCTATATGCTTAAAAAAATAATTACTGGGCACCTGGGTGGCTCAGTGGGTTAAAGCCTCTGCCTTCGGCTCAGGTCATGATCTCAGGGATCAAGCCCCGCTTTGGGCTCTCTGCTCAGTTTAGGAGCCTGCTTCCCCCCTCTCTCTGCCTGCCTGTCTACTTATGATCTCTCTCTCTCTGTCAAATAAAAAATTAAATCTTTAAAAAATAATAATTACTAAAATTTTAATATTTCTGAATTCCTTAAGTTTCAACCTAAAATAGTATTCAAGTATGCAGTAATTTTTGGATTTTGGTAAATATTACAATCAAGAATGAAGTTTGAATAATAAACTTAACCTCTGATAATCGGGATGTAATAATACCAATGAATTTTAATATGCAAAAGGACCATTTACTTTAGTGAGGCAAATACTTCGAAATACTTGAGCAAATTTTCCTGAAATATTTAGAGCTTTGACTAAAAATAATTCCATCACTTTCAAAGACTCCATTAGAACAAGATTCTATGTAACAAAAGTGGGTGAAAAATCAAATGCTAGATGAATCCAACTTCAATGTAACAAGCAGACTATATTGTTAGCTATTTCCCATGGTTATAGAGATGCTATTATAGCATTTATTTTAATTCCAAGATGATTTCTTCAATAATTCAAGCAATATTTTACTTTGTCTTCTTACTGTTATATAGCCAATTGACTAGTTTATGTTCCATTAGACAGGCTTAATTAAATTTTAAAATTCATGAAAGCTTTACTTCACAAAAGGCATCAGGAACAGATGGGTTCAAAACTGAGTTTTATCTAATTCTTAAAGAAGAAATTATTCCAGCATAAAATTATTAAATTCTCTTCAATTCATGTCAGTAAATCAAACTAAAATGAAAATGAATAATAAAGGCTGGCATATGAAGAAAATAAACAAAAATTCACTGTTAATATAAAAATAGTTGTAATAATTTAAATACACTATTCACATATAGAATCCTACAAGTGACAAATTGAAATTGTACTATTACTAATTAGTGTTTATTTTAAAAATAAGCCTGGATAAATATCAAGAAGTTATTATCAATAACATTATTAATTTCAATAACAAGTTAAACATATATAACTTATCTATTAATACATGTAGATAATAGATTAAGGGAGAGAGAGAGAATTTTATCCTTTCCATTAGTGTCTGAAAGGACATTTGGTCAAATTGAACTGTATTTTCTAATAAAAACCCTAAGAAAAATAGGAATAAAAGAATATTTCATGATATTTCTTGAATATGCCTGGCGGTTCTCTGAGCCTAGCATGGTCTCTCCCTAAATATTTGCATGGCTAACATTCTTACCTTCTCTATTCTTACCTCTAAAATCACCCTATTTAAAATTATAGCTTTCCACATACTTCTGCCCTCATTTCTCTGTTCTGTCATTTTTCATACCTCTTAGCGCATTCTTACCTACCCCATACTATGCTGACATATTATGTCTAATATTCTATCTCTGCACCATAAAAATGTGTACTATGCAAGGACGATAGGTTTACCTTGTTCACAGTATATTTAGAGTCTGGCATAGCATCTATCTCATAAAAAGTCCTCATTAAATGTTTTTTGGTGATTAAACTTAATAAAGTCATTTTAAAAAGCAAAAATTTATCCTAAATGCTAAAACAACAATACCATGTTAATTAAAATCAGGTACTAGATAAAGATGTCTACTGTCTCCATTATTTTTCAAAATTATTTTACAAGTTCTAGCAAATACAGTAAAAATATAAAATACAATTTTATAAATATTAAGATAAATTAACTCATTATTAAAATATAGTTGTATAGTTAAAAAATTCCCCATTAAAACACTGATTGGAATTTAAAAGATAATGTATTAAGGCACCTTCATAGAAAATCACTATGAAGTAAAATACCTTTTTCATATGTTAAAAATTAACACAGGGAAAATATTAAAAATCTGGGGAAAAACTATAAAAACCATAGACTCTTCAAAGCATAGATTGCTTTAAAATAAACTTTATAGTTTATTGAAGGATAGAAAGCAAAATATAAAGCCTTGCAAGGATGTACCATATACTTGGTGAAATTTTCTATAGGAATAAATTAAGTCAACATCCTCCAGAACATCCAAAAATACTTTAAGCTTAAAGAATAGCAGCAGGGGTCGGGAGGAATTGAGTTACCCATATCTGAATATGTTATTCAGATCTGAATATGTTATTAAGTTACTTAATCAAATCAGTATGTTATTGATATACAAATAAATCAGTAGAAATGGATAAAAACTACAAAATAGATCTTAATGTACTTAAACTTTTAATATATGACAGATTTTTTTTAATCTAGTATTTAAAAGACTGGTTATAATAAATGGTACTAACATATCCGGCTATCCTTTCAGAAGGAAATGAGATAGGACACGATTTTAAAGAATATACTAACAATAAGTCTTAATGAATTAAGGAGTTAAATGTAAATACTATTACCAAAATAATGTTGTAAGGAATTATATGTAGGATCCCATGTAAAATCTAGGCATGAAAAGAACATATTAAACTCAACTACAAACCCAGAACTTAGAAAAGACAGCTATATTTGTAAAGCTATGTATTGAAAGATGGCAATGTATACAAATGTAAATTTTGCAACAGTTTTTCCTGTTCTTTAAATTCAGCTGAATTAGTCACTTCCTTCAAATACATATGAAGACAACTGTTTTGTTTTGTTTTGTCTACTTGTTTGCTTTGGTTGCAATTTCTGTAAGTAGCTCCTATATAGGGCCACTGTTAATTTAACCCTTGACATTCTTTTGGAGGATCTCAAAAGGAAATTTCAAAGGATCATATATTTGTTAAGATCAACAAATAGGGGAAAACAGTTTTCCAATTCATCATTTCATATTGTGCTGGACAAAAGCACAAAGAATAATTAGTTTGAATATTGCATTTCATTAGACACAGAAGCAAAATTAGATTCATGGGCTAAGAGCTGACTGCATGATAACTGGGGCATCACCCATTCTGTCTTAATCATCACTGTCATTCCTAACTAAATGATACACACATCAATGCTTATTTAAACACTACATTTTCAGAGATGACAATGCAACCTAATGTAACACTGTTAAAATATCCCAGCAATAATTGAATATGACAATATTATTTCTACTTAATATTGTCCCACATTATCTGACTAATAAATTATTTTGATTTGTTAATTTGTTTCTACTTAAAGTCTTAACATTTAATTATATGTTTAATAATTCAGTTATGTAAATGAATAACGTGTCACCAAAAGTGCAAGTTACATAACAGCCTTAGGTTTGTAAAACAAAGCCTTTGAAGTAAATAAGACAAAAGTTACTACCTTTTATTTTACAAATGAGAATTTGAAAATATTTCAAAGTTAAGTGACTTGTTCAAATATATCAGCTAAGACATGACAGACTGACAAGCAAAATGACATTTATGAGTTCCCCATTTTTCCCATGGGCGTTTTTCCAAAGAGGTTAATGGCAAATCTTAAATAATTACTTAAAGAGCATATTTGACTCTCATAGTGATTTTAAGATGATAATCATGACTTCTCAGCTTTCACATACCCCTTATATCCGAGTCCAGTTATACTGCACCACCTCAGGGCCCTAGTTCTGAAAAGGAGATAAATAGAAGGCACATTTCCCTCAGGGACTAGAGGACAAGATGAAATGGGGAAAGTATCTTCTTTCTAAATTAGTAACACTGTCTTCATATAAATTACTTACTTGTGCATATTTTGGGAGATTAAACAAAAACCAGTGCGATGCCTGCCCTCACAATAGAAGGTCTCAGAAGCTTTGCACCCAGTTTTGCCACTGGTCATACCTCAGGGATTATCACTGACTTCATCAAATGAGCAAAGGTTCAATTACCAAGCCAAATGTAATCAACTATTTACTGAGACTTGAAAATATTTAAATCAGACCTTTATGTTTGAATGGCTCCCCACCTTCCTTCAATGATGGAAAGTATGTTTATAAAATGCAGTCACTGCACATTAATAAAGTATGTTCAGTTCAAATCATGAAGGAAAAGAAAGACACCTTTTATAGGTGAAAATATTGTAACATATTTCTTACACATGGCTATAATATATTTGAGCCAGAATAGTGAGGTACAGAACATCTCCATATTTATCTAAGAAAGTCTAGAGTGTTTAAAACAAATTCCCACGAAGACAATATTTTATGATCATATTAGATTGAAATGCACATACTTATTCTAAATTCATATTAAAGCCACAGCTACACAAATCTTTAGTTTGTAGTGTTCCAGATTTAATTCAAATTCTTAATCATACTTTTCCTTATTTTTATAGAATTCTGAATAAAATTATCTCACACAAAATGATTATTAAAATCTGAAAAACAAAGCTAAACATTATCACACCCACATTAGATTTGCAGCTGCAGCATACAGTTTCTAAATATTTGTTTATGCATATTATCCCATGTTTGCACAACATAGAACTAAGAAGTAAATATTTTACAACTGCTCATACTGTTTCTGCCACACACTGTCATTTCAGTCTATTATGTGTCATTTAAATATGTTATTCTAAGTTTTAAATGCCATCCCCTTGTAATGCACACTGAGTACAGTATAAATGCTCTGATACCATTAGCAGCATTGTTGGGACCACCAGAGTAAGCTGTGCCTCATTTCCTTGGTAACTGAAGTTTGCACAGGGAGAAACACAGCTGTATTGCTATGGGAAACGAGTGGTCTCTTTGGGTGTCTGGTAATTTCAAATACTTGAAAATAGTTGTGTACACCTCAAAGATAATATATTCAAATAAGTAAGGAAAAAATAATCTGTCTCATATTTTGCTAAAGGCATGAAGAAAAATATATCCCTTCTATTAACAATCACTTCAAATCTCAGTCTTCAATGAACTCTATTGTGTACAAAAGTGTTGGAGATATCACAATTGTAAAAGCCATTAAGATACCTATCAAATTGCACAAGATGCATGTACTTTGTGAGATGCATGCACTTTATTTGGGAGCTGTGTATGCCCCCATCTTACTTACATGGATATTATTGAGAGAATGACCTTTAGCAAAATTATAAACTTATTTCCTTTTTCCTTTGTCATCTCAAACTTCTGTCTAGTCTATTTTCTACTTTGAACCCTACTTATTTTCCAACAGAATCGCTAAGGACACTCCTGCCACCTGGAATCTGAATGACAAAAAAAAAAAAAAAGAGGAAACAACTCTGGGAAATCTCTCTGCACTCATATACTCTGTCAGGCTCATACTGCATTCCCATCCCCATTCCTCTCCAAACCACATGAGTCATGGCCTCAATCCTAAAGAATTGTTAAAAAAGTGTAAACACATCAATGATAATTTGTTAAACATAGTTTGGTGACAGTATATTAGGCCCCTCAAATTCCTAAAACTATTTTGTCAGAGGCAATCTGGAATGATCGTGTGGCCTCATAGAAATGTTTTAGTAGTCAGAAATTTAAGCTTTATAAGTTTAAATGAACTGAAGTAAATGAATGCCAATTTCAGAACTCTATAGGCTATTCATTTGAGACACAAAACTGAAATGGTTTATGTTCCATTAGAGATTTTAAGAAGAATGAATGTTCATTGAGGTTATGTGAGCACACAAATAATACCTTCATATGAAACAGTATGAGAGAAAACTACTGATTCTAATTCTCACAAACATTTCCTTTGGAAAGCAGGTGGTACATAGGTGAGAATTAGGGAAGCTAGGCTCTCTCCTCAGCAGGAGTATTAAGGACAGTAGAACCATATGTCTTTGATATTCCTTTATTCTCATTCCACCTGCTTCAGTTATATTTGAAGTCCTGAGTAAGATAAGGGTTTACCTTTGTCAGTAATAAGAGGAGGGAAAAAGCTGCTTTTACTTCCATGTCTATTATTGCTCTGTCTCCATAGCAACCTGGGACAGCAATACCCCCAGACAGAGCTGCTCCACAACTACAACCTAGTGAGAGGAAAGAGGAAGCATGGGAAAGACATGTTGACAGATTGATTGCGGCAACAATTTGTCAGATCACTGGACTGGGAAATCGCTACAACAGTCCTGAATCGGTTCCTATCTTAGCTTCATAAACTGGAGACTCAATAAATGTGTCTGTAACATGTGGCATCCAGGGCTAAGAATATTCAGAACCAGCACTGATTCTGTTCACCACTGGAACTGACCATCTCACTTTCATTACCGTGTAGAAAGCACAAAATGAATTAACAGTAACACATATTGCACTGTAAAGGAAACCATTAGGAATAATAAAGTATGCCTTCTCTTTGATACTGCTTTGTGAAGGAAACTCAACAGGAATTGTTAGACATTTTCAAAACTAATCATCAAACTCTCTTTGATGTAACTAGAAGATATAGAACCTTATTCCAATTGGTGGTTGCAAAAAAATCTCAGAAAGATACTATGATTTCTTTCATGAAGTCCAGAGTAACAAAATGGAAAACAAAGTGCAGGTGTCTTATTCTTTATATTAATCTCAATAGCTTTTAACACAGAAAAAGAGTAAAATTATTGAATTTCATTTGATGTGGTCATAATTATTTGCTACTCAATAAGTATAATGCTTCACATTCCTTGAATAAATGAAGCATGAATAATTATAGGAAAAGAGTGTAAACATTTCAAAACAAAGCACATGTTATAAATTGTCTATCACTGGCATCTGATAATACTTTGTATTATATGTTGTATATAAAAACCTTATGTCGCCTGTTGTATATAATACCATGAGTTATATGTTGTATATAATTTCCTTTTTTAAAATATTTTATTTATTTATTTGACACAGAGAGAGATCGCAAGTAGGCAGGGAGACAGGCAGGGTGGGGGCGGGGAGCAGGCCCCCTGCTGAGCAGAGAGCCCAATGTGGAGCTCAGTCCCAGGACCCTGAGATCATGACCTGAGCCCAAAGAAGAGGTTTTAACCCACTGAGCCACCCAGGCACCACTACATGTTGTATGTAATTACTTTGTGTTGTATGTTATATACAATACCTTATATTTTGTATATAACACATTGCATTGTATGTTGCATATAATACCTTATATTGTATGCCTTCAAACTACTACTGCTTTGTTCTGTAGGTGCTGTCATATTAAACATAAACCATTTACAGGGAGAAACATTTTCTAGTGTGATAATTTTTATCTAAGATATTTTTATTCTATGTGTATATTGGATTTTCAATACTTGTTTGTTAATAAAAATAATAGCAATCACAGTTTTGTGTCCCTCACATAATATTTGAACTGCATCACTTTTGAAACAACTGTGTATTCTCTAATTTTCACAACCTTTCAATTTTCTTGATGAAATATTTTATATTGCTAAATATAAGCTGATTTGTTGTGAAAGTAAAAATATTTTATTAATCTTTATTAGACCATATAACATACTCTATAGCTGATAATCAAAATTTAATTTTGCAAAGAATGTAAAATGTCTTTGATCAAGCCTTCAACATCAAGTCAGTGTGAAAAGAACACTATTGAGAGTATAAAAGTTTTCTGGGGGCTTTATGCTGTTAACATTTTCATGCCAAGCGAGTATGTCTCCTCTAATTATTTTACTGCTAAGTGGCACTTTGTTTGCATTTATTTTCTCAGATTTTTTATGATGCTATATGTCAAGAATGTATTAATTCACCTGAGCAGCTTTCCAGGTAAGTAGTAAATATGTTTAAGTAAACCACACATTATAGTTCCAACTACTGAAATGGATTTAGACATATTTCTTTCCTGTATTTTTCGATCTCTCAAGATAGTGAACTGAAAGTAATTATATCCATTCCAAGGGAGACTGAACACACCCAACTAAGGGCTGGCCAAAAAGTTAAATTTGTACATGTTGAAAAAGATCTCAAGGAAGAAGACAATAATATTTTCCAAAGCTAACTTTAGCCTTCACTATCAGAGTGAGCATAAGTCTGTGTGTGTGTGTGTGTGTGTGTGTGTGGTGAAGAGAAAAAGAAGGAGAAAGAATGACTTTTGAAAAAAATGCTATATTTGAAGAGTTTGTGTTAAGTCTTAGGAGTTAAAACAAAATTAGGAGTATTATACTTCAAAACATTTGACATGTAGTTCTAGCCGGAAGTGTTCTTTCTTCAGATTAAGGTCTTACTATTTTCTCACCTTCATAGTTAGTATTCTATTTTTGTAACTTTTCCTCATCCAATTTCTTATCCTAATCAATAAACATCTATTGAAATTCTAAAATTAAAAATATAAGTGTTCATTAAAACCCAGGAAAACTTGAAATATCGATAAATATCTGCAATTGTCAGAGTCTAGTCAATAGAAACTATTTTAAGCATTTTGAAGAGGGGAACTTAATCAAGGATTTGGGAGGAAAAAAGTCTCAGCAGGAATGAGGAAATGTGTAGACTAGCTTTTATAGAAACCCATAGCCAGCCTGATACAGGGGACAACTGAATGGAGTGATGTTGTTTGGGCCCAGGAGCCATACTGGTGCTAGACTCAAGATAAGGCTCTCTCTGAAAAGAGAAAAAGTTCTCTCCAGGAGTTCCAATGAAGCCAGGATGTACAAATGTTATGCCATGTGAAACCAAATTCTCTTCAGATGTTTGTTAAATGAATCATTAGGCACATTTAGTAGGTGGAGGAAAATTGAATGGGAAAAACAAACAAACAAACAATTCCACCCCCAAGTGAGCATTAGGAAATCCATTTCAAATGCTGCAGGAGACAAAGATTTTTTTTTTTTATTAACACAGAGAACTTCAGATCAGGAGTACTTAAAAACAGTTAGCAGTTGGCATCAGATGAGATTCATATTCAGGACAGAAAACTGAATCAGGAGATTGCCTTAATACCCAAGTCCTATAACATTCCTGAATGAAACAAACAAACGAACAAACAAACAAAAAACCCCAACAACATCAACAACAACAACAACAAAATAATAAAAGCAGCCAAGAACTTTAATTCCCATAACATTTTCTGAAGGAATTATTATAACAAAACTATCTCCAAACTATTTACTCTAAATGGCATGTCTTTGTTAAAATTTGAGCTCTGGAGCTAGACTCTATTAGTTTGAATTCTATTTCCACAATTTGCCAACTATATATATAACCTTCAATTGATTTAACTTCTCTGTGATACCTAATTCTCATCTGTGAAATAATGGTAGTAGTCATACCTATCTAACAAATTTATGAAGATTAAGTGTTTTGGAACAGGCAAGATGCCTAGACGAGAGCTTGGTACTGTAGCTACTTAATAAATGATAACTCACATTACTAGAAAATTATTTTTATTGACTGAAATAGGAATTTCATATAAATGTTTTATTATAGAACTACACATTTCTATTATGGGAATAATTTATTAAATTTTTTCAATAAATATAGGGAACTCCAGTGAAATACACTTAGAATGTATCTGACTATACACAATTCACTTTCTTGCCTTAAAGACAAGCCCCTGGAAGTCTTCAACATATGCGTAACATAGCTCTTTGAAATAGGATGAATCCCCAAAAAAAACAAAGATAGTTTCAGCCATATAGACAAACTACTAAACTCTGAGAAAGACAAGGAAGGCAAAATTTGAAAATATACTTCCAATGGACATAATTTGCATTCTACAGAAAGAGAAAGGAGTTATCCCAGAAATCCTGAAATTGGAAATACAAGCACAAACGAAACAAAAAATACCAAACTGGTGATTAGAAATTTGCTTCAGTAGTTAGAAGAATAAAATGGCTGATGATAACCATCAATTTTCTAGGCCAAAGAAGAATTTTAAATTAAGACTTATCACATTTTGTTTGTTATTTAGAAATTTATCATTGGGACCCAGAACCTGATTAAATAGGAATCCAAACATCTATAATTAAAGAATGGGACCAGATAAAATCCCAAAGCAATCAAATGTAGAAATGCATTAAGAATGACTTAGATCCAAAGCATTATTCAAAGGGAGGTTTACAAAAGGGGTAGGTGGAGATCCAGATTCTGTTGATTCACTTGTAACTCATGGTTTTTTGTGGGAAAAATGAAGACATGTTTTAAAGGCAGTAGTCAAAAGGCTGATGTATAAAGATTCCTTTCTTAAGTTAACAAAAGAACTATTGTGATGGACTATTGAATAAAAATCTGAGAATTATGTGGAAAGAGTGAGAAAAGAAGAAAGAAACAAGCTCTGAAAGCGAAGAGGAAAATTAATTCTTAGTGCAACAGCTTACTTTTAGGTAGAGACAGTGTTTCAATATTTCATTCACTATGTATTTATTGATCATCTGCATTGTGTCAGTACACAAAGCATTGAATAAAAGAGAAACAATTCTCACTCCCAAGGAGCTGACGTTCTCAACAGGAGAGAGAAAAAATAAAAATAGTCAAAGACAAGAAAAAAAGTGAACTCATTTAAGTACTATTTGATTTAGTTTTTTAAATAAACTTTTGGTGTTAGAGAAGTTTTAGCCTTACAGAAAGTTGAAAAGTAGTACAGAGCATTCCTATACAGCCCACACAAAGTTTCCCCCACTATTAACATTTAATATTAATATAGTTCATTTCTCATGTCATATCATCTCATGACTCAGAGGTCATGAACCAATACTGATGCATTCTTCTTCACTAACTTGGGTATTTTGCCATTCCTGAGCTTCCATTCAAGTGACTACATAAGCCATAGAGGCAAATGGACAACAGTGAAAGGCTGTAAGCTGTGGCAAACAGAGGAAGTACGTAGACCTGGAGTTGCCAGAGCTGCTAATCTTACAAGAAAAGTCACAAATCTGAATTTTTATGGGATGTCTAGATTTTCTTTCACATTTTTAATTGTAGTAACATCCACATAGAATTTAATATCTTAACTTACTTTCAAGTACACTTTAGTACTATTAAATTTACTTTATATTGTTGTGTAATAAATCTCCAGAAGGATTTCATCTTGTAAAAGTGAAACTCTATGACCATTAAATAAGACCCCATTTCCTCTCCTGCCAGTCCTCCCTGGCAATCACCATTTACTTTCAATGCCTGGACTTTTAGTGTGATAGCCAAGAAGTCATTACCAAGTCCTACCAAAAGCTTTTCCCTTGTTTTCTCTAGGAATTTTATCATTTTAGGTCTTACATTAAGATATGAAATCAAGGGCGCCTGGGTGGCTCAGTTAGTTGAGCAACTGCCTTCGGCTCAGGTCATGATCCTTGAGTTCCGGGATAGAGTCCCACATCGGGCTTCCAGCTCCACGGGGAGTCTGCTTCTTCCTCTCACCTTCTCTCCTCTCATGCTCTTTCTCACTTTCTCTGTCTTTCTAATAAATAAATGAAATCTTAAAAAAAAGATATGAAATCAATTTTTATTTTATTTTTGTATATGATGGAAGGGAAGGGTCAAACAGTGTTTGTTGAAAAAACTGTTCTTACCTTATTGAATGATTGTGGTATATGATTCAAAAATTATTTGACCATATATATGAAAATTTATTTCCGGGCTCTCTATTCTATTCCATTAGTTTATACCTGGTTTTATGCCAGTACCACATCATTTTGTTTAGTGTAAGTTTGTAATAAGTTTTGAGAGTGTGAGTCTTCTAATTTTGTTTTAGCTATGCAGAGTCTTTTGATGATTTTTTCTATTTCTGCAAAAAAGAAGTCATTGGGATTTTGATAGGGATTGCATTGGACTTACATATTGCAATTGACACCTCTAAAATTAAACCTTTCAATTCATGATTGTGGAATGTCTTTCAACTTATTTCTTCTTTAATTTCTTGTGGCAACATTTTCAGTCTTTAGTGTAAAAATCTTTTGACTCTATTTTTAAAAATATCTGTTTAAAGCTTATTATGAAAAAAGCATTATGGTGTATTGAGTGATTATAGATCCATTGTTATATTTTTCTTATGGTTATCCATTGTGCAGTACTATTTTATCTATTTTTAATTTTTTATTTAGATATAGTTGACACATAATGTTACATTAGTTTCAAGTGTACAACACAGTGACTTAACTTCTCTATATATTATCCCATATTCACCACAAGTGTAGTTACTTACTAATTGTCACCATAAAATGCTATTACAGGGACACCTGGGTAGCTCAGTAAGTTAAGCAACTGCCTTCAGCTCAGGTCATGACCCCAGAGTCTTAGGATTGAACCCTGTGTCAGGTTCCTTGCTCAGTGGGGACCCTGCTTCTCCTTCTGCCTGCCACTCCCCCTCCTTGTGCTTTCTCTTCTAAAAAATGGTATTATAATATAATTGACTTTATTTCCTATGATATGTCTCAGCTTTTTTCCTAAATATTTTCTTTTTGACGTTAATAGAGATGGAATTGTTTTCTTAACCTCTGTGTGTATTATTCATTTTAGTGTATAAAAATGCAACTAATATTTGTATGTTTTTTGTCCAGTTGCCTTGCTGTGTTTATTAGTTCTAATATTTTTAAATGGAATCTTAGGAACTTTCTACATATAAAATTATGTCATCTGTGAAGAGAAATAATTTGATTTCAACCTTTCTAATTCAGATTATTTTTTTCCTTGCCTAATTATACTGGCTAAGACTTTCAGTGCTATATTGAGTAGAATGGTGGAAGTAAGCTTTCTTATCTTATTCCTCAACCTAGGGAAAAGTTTTTAAGTCTTTTGGTCTTTTTTTTAAAATTTCACATCTTTTTTATTTTTTGTTTTTTGGGTTCTTTTGTTTGTTTTGTTTTGATTTGTTTTGAAAAAGTATAATTTTTTTTCAGTGTTCCAAGATTCATTGTTTTTGCATCACACCCAGCGCTCCATACAATATGTGCCCCCTTATTACCCACCGCCAGGCACACTTATCCCTCCACCCTCTCCCTTCCAAAAACCTCGGTTTGTTTCTCAGAGCCCATGGTCTCTCATGGTTCCCCTCCCTCTCCAATTTCCCTCAATTTACTTTTCCTTTCCTTCCCCTAATGTCCCCCATGCTATTCCTCATGCTCCACAAGTAAATCAAACCATATGATAATTGAACCTCTCTGCTTGACTTATTTCACTCAGCATAATCTCTTCCAATCCCATCTCTGTTGTTACAAAAGTTGGGTATTCATCCTTTCTGATGGAAGCATAATATTCCATTGTATATACGGACCATATCTTCCTTCTCATTCCTCTGTTGAAGGGCATCTTGGCTCTTTCCACAGTTTGACAATTGTGGCCATTAATGCTATGAACATTGGAGTACATATGGCCCTTATTTTCACTGCATCTGCATCTTTGGGGTAAATACCAGTAGTGCAATTGCAGGGTCATAGGGTAGCTCTATTTTTAATTTCTTGAGGAATCTCCACACTGTTTTCCAAAGTGGCTACACTAACCTGAATTCTCACCAACAGTGTAAGAGGGTTCCCCTTTCTCCACATCCTCTTCAAACTTATTAACTGTCTTCTTGATTTTGGCCATTCTAACTGGTGTAAGGTGGTATCTCAGTGTGGTTTTGATTTGAATCTCCCTGATGGCTAAAGATGATGAACATATTTTCACGTGTCTGCTAACCATTTGTATGTCTTCTTTGGAGAAGTGTCTGTTTATGTCTTCTGCCCATTTTTTGATGTGATTATCTGTTTTGTGAGTGTTGAGTTTGTGGAGTTCTTTCTAGATCTTAGATATCACATCTTTGTCTGTAGTGTCATTTGCAAATATCTTCTCGCATTCCGTGGGTTGCCTGTTTGTTTTGTTGACTGTTTGCCCTGCTGTGCAGAAACTTTTTATCTTTATATGGAAAACACAAAAGACTCCACCTCCAAACTAGTAGAACTCGTACACCAATTCAGTAATGTGGCAGGATACAAATCAAGGCACAGAAATCAGTGGCTTTCTTATACACTAACAATGAAAATATGGAAAGAGAAATTAGAGAATTGATTCCATTTACTATAGCACCAAGAACCATAAGATACCTGGGAATAAATCTAACCAAAGAAGTAAAGGATCTATACTTGAGGAACTATAGAATACTCATGAAAGAAATTGAAGAAGACACGCAAAGGTGGAAAAGCATTCCATGCTCATGGATCAAAAGAAGAAACATTGTTAACATGTCTAAACTTCCCAGAGCAATCTATACTTTCAAAGCCATCCTGATCAAAATTCCACCAGCATTTTTCAAAGGGCTGGACCAAATAATCCTAAAATTTGTATGGAATAAGAAAAAACCCCGAATTGCTAAGGAACTGTTGAAAAAGAAAAACAAAGCTGGGGGCACCATGTTGCCCGATTTCAAGCTTTACTACAAAGCTGTGATCACCAAGAAACCATGGTACTGGTACAAAAACAGACACACAGATCAGTGGAACAGAGTAGAGAGCCCAGATATGGATCCGCAACTGAATGGTCAAATAATCTTTGAAAAAGCGGGAAAAAATATCCAGTGGAAAAAATACAGTCTCCTCAATAAATGGTGCTGGGAAAATTGGACAGCTATGTATAGAAGAACAAAACTTGACTATTCTCTTACACCATACACAAAGATAAACTCGAAATGGATAAAAGACTTCAATGTGACGCAGGAATCTATCAAAATCTTAGAGAGAACATAGGCAGTAACCTCTTCAACACAGGCCACAGCAAATTCTTTCAAGACATGTCTCCGAAGGCAAAGGAACCAAAAGCAAAAAAGAACTTTTAGTCTTTTGTTACTAAGTGTGATAATGGTGGGCTTTTAATATAAAGCCTTTGTGATGTAGAGGTAATGAACTTCTCTTGTTTGTTGAGTGGGGTTTTTTGGTGTGTTTTTTGTCATTTTCTTTTCTAGTTCAGAAAAGGGTGTTGAATTCTGTCAGATGCTTTGTGTACATCAGTTGAAACAATTGTTACTTTTTATCACTGAAAAGTGTTCCATTTCATGGTTGTACTATAGTTTGCTTATTCATTTATATATTGAAGGGCAGGTTGATTGACTCGTTTTTAGGAATTATAAATATAACTTCACTGAAATTCCTATATATTTTTGAGTGAACATACGTTTTCATTTTTCTTGGGGAAATACCTATGAGGGTGGATTCTGGCTTATATAAGATAATATTTTAGCTTTGTAGCAAACTGTCTAACTGTATTCCATTGTGATTTCATCATTTTGCATTTTCACCTGCAGTGAATGAGACTCCCTGTTGCTTCACATCATCAGCAGCATTTCATATTGTTGATTTTTGAATTGTGCTATTCTTTTTTTCTCCCCAAATATGTTTATTTTATTTTTTCAGTGTTACAAGATTGATTGTTCATGAACCACACCCAGTGCTCCATGTAATACGTGCCCTTCTCAATACCCACCACCAGGCTTGCCCACCCTCCCACTCCCTCCCCTCCAAACCCCTCAGTTTGTTGCTCAGAGTCCACAGTCTCTCCTGGTTCATCGCCCCCTCCGATTTCCCCCCATTCACCCTTCCCTTCCTTCTTACAATGCCCTCCATGATTATCTTTATACTCCACATGTAAGTGAGACCATAAGATAATTGACTCTTTCCGCTTGACTTATTTCACTCTCCATAGTCTCTTCTAGTCCCTTCCACGTTGACACAAAAGTTGGATATTCATCCTTTCTGATGGAGGCATAACATTCCATTGTATAGATGTACTACATCTTCCTTATCCACTCATCTGTTGAAGGGCATTTTGGTTCTTTCCACAGTTTGGCGATTGTGGCCATTGCTGCTATGCACATTGGGGTACATGTGGCCCTTCTTTGTACTGCATCTGCTTCTTTGGGGTAAAATACCCAGTAGTACAATTGCAGGTTCATAAGGTAACTCTATTTTTAATTTATTGAGGAATCTCCATATTGTTTTCCAAAGTGGCTGCACCAATTTGCATTCCCACCACAGTGGAGGAGGGTTCCCCTTTCTCCTCACCCTCTCGACCATTTGTTGTTAACTGTCTTGTCGATTTTGGCCATTCTAACTGGTGTAAGGTGGTATCTCAGTGTGGTTTTGATTTGAATCTCTCTGATGGCTAAAGATGATGAACATTTTTTCATGTGTCTATTAGCCATTTGTATGTCTTCTTTGGAGAAGTGTTTGTTCAAGTCTTCTGCCCATTTTTTGATGTGATTATCTGTTTTGTGAGTGTTGAGTTTGAGGAGTTCTTTCTAGATCTTAGATATCAGACCATTGTCTGTAGTGTCATTTGCAAATATCTTTTCCCATTCCGTGGGTTGCCTGTTTGTTTTGTTGACTCTTTCCTTTGCTGTGCAGAAGCTTTTTATCTTGATGAAGTCCCAAAAGTTTATTTTCACTTTTGTTTCCTTTACCTTCGGAGACATGTCCTGAAAGAAGTTCCTGTGGCTAAGGTCATAGAGGTTACTGCCTATGTTCTCCTCTAGGGTTTTGATAAATTCCTGCCTCACGTTGAGGTCTTTTATCCATTTCGAGTTTATCTTTGTGTATGGTGTAAAAGAATGATCAAGTTTCATTCTTCTACATATAGCTGTCCAGTTTTCCCAGCACCATTTATTGAAGAGACTGTCTTTTTTCCACTGGATACTTTTTCCTGCTTTGTCAAAGATTATTTGACCATAGAGTTGTGGGTCCATCTCTGGGCTCTCTCTTCTGTTCCACTGGTCTATGTGTCTGTTTTTGTGCCAGTACCATGCTGTAATGTGTCAGGATACAAAATCAATGCACAAAAATCAATTGCTTTCCTATACACTAACAATGAAAATATGGAAAGGGAAATTAGAGAATCAATTCCATTTACTGTAGCACCAAGAACCATAAGATACCTGGGAATAAACCTAACCAAAGAGGTGAATTGTGCTATTCTAATAGGTTTATAGTGGTATCTTGATGTTATCTATTCTGTTTTATTTGATTTGTTGTATACAATAAATGATAATTTTTTAAAAGATTTTATTTATTCATTTGAGAAACAGAGAAAGTAAGAGAGAGCATGAGAGGAGAGAAGGCCAGAGGAAGAAGCAGACTCCCCATGGAACTGGGAGCCTGATGTGGGACTCGATCCCAGAACTCAAGGATCATGAGTTGAGTTCTGATCAACTCAGATGATCAGAGTTGAGACGAAGGCAGTTGCTCAACCAACTGAGCCACCCAGGTGTCCAATAGATGATAATTTTTAAACACATAGAGAATAAACATATTGGAAGGGTATCAGTTCTCAGAATTGAAGCAATGGGTATAGAAACATGTTCTGGTAGGAAGGAACAAGGTGTCTCCACACATACATAAAATGTGATTTTAAAATAATGATTTGATTAAGATGTTTCTACCAGGACTGACTTGAAGAAATTTAAATTATTGTACTGGAGTCTTGACCAGACCTCAATCACAAAATATAATCTCATAGTGATGATTTATTACATGACTTTACAGTTAAATTTTCTCAGTAAGAACATTAAGTTTGGTCAAAAGTAGTCCATTGGTTTACATTCTACTTCCCAAGGAATAGAGTGAGGGAACGTATATTCCCTCTATTATTATTATTATTTTTTGTTATTCTAACCACAATTCTATTTCCCAATTGTTTTGGAATATTACCCCTGTAGGGAATATTGGTATGATGCTAGGCAACCCAAAATAGCAAATGATATCTATAAATGCAATAGGAAAGTAAAAATCAATGAAAGTCACTTATCAAGGAGGGTCTCTGACCAAGATAATTTTAGTCTGAGCTCTAAATGGCAAGAATGATCTACCATGGATATCAGGGGGACAATCGCGGGAGATGACAAGGGCAAAGGGTCCAAGGTGAGTGTGCATGTGGTGTGGGAGAAACCAACAAAAGTACGGGGGCAGGTAGGGGCTGGCAGATGGTGGTGGCAGGAGACTGGTACCAGATAAGTTTTGGAGAGATGGGCATGTAGGTCATGAGGCTCAGATAAAGAGTTTTCACTCATTCTTCATGTGCTGGAAAACCATTGAGCATTTTCCAGCATAGGTGATATGATGGCTATTGTGTAGCATGGTAAGTTGACTGGTCATGGTGAGGGCAGGTACACAATGAAATCAAAGACCACTGTGGTAGTCCAGGCAAAAAGGATAGTATAATAGACTAGGAAATGATTTCTTACTGGAGGAGTGAACATATTCGTATTTTCTTGAGAATAATCCACATATAAAAAGCTTGAAAGAAAGAAATCACCACTGTGTGTCTTAACTATTAGATTTAATAACTAAATTATGTCACTTATAACAATGAAGAAAACAAGAAAATTTGTAGGATTCTTCCTTTTCATTTGGATGTTGGTTAATTCAGACTTCTAGTTGGTTGTGTTAAATATGAAATGTGCAGTTGATCTATGTGGGGGTACCAAGTTAGAATCGACAGAATAATATTTTACTGGTATAAATTTCACCACACATAGGTACATACTAATAAGTGATGATATGTAATTTAAAATAATTAAGAATAGGGGCACTTGGGTGGCTCAGTGGGTTAAACCCTCTGCCTTTGGCTCGGGTCATGATCTTGGTGTCCTGGGATTGAGTCCCACATCGGGCCCTCTGCTCAGCAACGAGCCTGCCTCCCCCTCTCTCTCTGCCTGCCTCTCTGCCTACTTGTGATCTCTCTCTCTCTCTGTCAAATAAATAAATAAAATCTTAAAAATGATTTTAATTATTCTTAATTATTTTTTTAAGATTTTATTTATTTATTTGACACAGAGAGAGAGAGAGATCACAAGTAGGCAGAGAGTCAGGCAGAGACAGAAGGAGAAGCAGGTTCCCTGCCAAGCTGAGAGTCTGATGAGGGGTGTGATCCCAGGACCCTGAGATCATGACCCGAGCCGAAGGCAGAGCCTTAACCCATTGAGCCATCCAAGCACCCCAAGAATAATTAAAATCTATACCTAATATATCTTCTTTGGATGTCAAAGAAGATACCTCCATAATTAAAAGAATATACTAAGCTTTATCAACATCTTTATCAATATAAAATCTTTATCTCTTACACTTAAATACCTCCTTTCATTAGAAGATAAATAAGTGGGTCTCTGTCATTCACAATGCAACACTTAGACCTCAAAATTGTAGTGATATTGTGGTTTCATAGGAAATATAATGATCACGTGACAGGGACTTATCACTGGAAAAAGGAGAATATCTGGGAATTTAAAATTCCATCTCCATTAATATGATGTATCCATGAATGGGATATTTAAAGTTAAGAAGTATTTTCTAACCATTGTCCAAACTCCTACAGTTTCCTATTGAAATCATTCTGAAGAGACTCTTTTGTTTAAAAAAAAAAGGGGGAGGGAGCTTGTTTTGTCCTCTAATTTATAGTCATCATTTTTTAAAATATGTATTTACTGAGTGAATCTCATGCACAATTGTATTTTTGTAGCCCATTGGCCATAAACTTTGTAAGTGGGAGTGGATTTGACTTAATTATGCCACCACTCAACTTTGACTCAAATCTGGGCCAATTACTCCTATGTATTTTAGTTTTACTTTCCTCATATGTCAAAATGGTATGGTAATAACTTCTATATACCTAAGACTATGACATTGCTTGATGCTTGATTTGGTTCATACTATTATTAAATGCCTAAGTAACTTGACATTGTAAAATAAATCATTATTTTATTATTTCTATATATTCTTTGTTTAAAATTTAGAAATTACAGGGACGCCTGGGTGGCTCAGTTGGTTGGGCAGCTGCCTTCGGCTCGGGTCATGATCCCAGCGTCCTGGGATCGAGTCCCGCATCAGGCTCTTTGCTCGGCGGGGAGCCTGCTCCTCTCTCTGCCTCTGCCTGCTTGTGTTCTCTCTCTGTTAAATAAATAAATAGAAAAATCTTAAAAAAAAATTTAGAAATTATAAAAATTCACAAAGTAGAAAATAAATATGGCAACTGCGATACCATATACAAATTCTGAACACTTCAGTTAATCTCTTTTAAACCTTTATATTTTTATTTTAGAAAGTTAATTTAGACAAGATACATACATTCTAAAGCAAGCTGTTTTTAAAACTTTGACTATATGTGTAATATATTTTTTTTTTTATTTTTTAAGTTTTAATTTAAATTCCAGTTAGTTAGCATATGGTATAGAATGAGGTTCAGGTGTACAATAGTATTTTTTATTTTTTAAATTTTTTTTTAAGATTTTATTTACTTATTTGACAGAGATCACAAGTAAGCAGAGAGGCAGGCAGAAAGGGGGGAAAGCAGGCTCCCTGGGGCTCGATCCCAGGACCCTGAGATCATGACCTGAGCCGAAGGCAAGGGCTCAACCCACTGAGCAACCCAGGTGCCCTGGTACAATAGTATTTTTCAAATATTTTCTCATGTTAAAGAATCTATTTATAAACAGAATGTAGTTAACCGTGAGAAAGAGAAGAAATAGTTATATATATCCAACAAAAATAAAAGCCAATAAATATACATTTCAAGCACATACATGGTTTATCTGAATCTCTACAGTATCTCTCTGAAAAAAATTCTAATGAACGTAATGATTGTCTGAAGTTTTGTTTCCTATCTTTCTTAGTAAACATTTCAGAAGAGTAAAATGGAAAAATTTAATAAATCTCTTTATTTTTGTCAGGCTCAGGCTTAGACTCAGCAAGGAAACTTATACTAAAGACAAAATAACATCATTATATTGTGGGACAAGCTTATAGGAAAACTAGTATATATGTATACATATGTACACATAAAATACACATATATGAATATATATAACATATATAAATGCATATAAATTTATAATATATATCTTTATAGAAATATATTTATATTCATATGTATACATAAAGTATAAAATCATTTAAATATAAATTTATCACTTAAATATATAAATGTATATTCATTTAAATTATATAATATATAAGATATACTTACAAATATATATAAATATATATCTAATATATAGATTGCATCAATAGATGAAAAACTTCTCAACTTATTATTACAATTTCCTCACATTGTTTTATTAGTTATTTTCAGATCATTGAATAAGCATAAGACAAATAATAGAAACATTTGTGTAACATGAACCACTTCCCTAGGATTTGCTTTTTAAGTCCTTGTAAACCACCGAAAATCATTCTGGCCAAATTCCAATAAGAAGTCTTGCCAATTAATGCTCCATAAGTTAAGAGAGGTTTGTACTTGCAGCATTTTTCTCACTTATTTTTCTTTAATTCAGAAAAACTGCTTGTTACTTTTAAAAATTAAAAAAAAACTGAAGAAAATCTGTACAGTAATGTTCATTAACTAGAAATGACAAACATCTACCTGTTTATACTACACTGATGTGGATATTATTAGAGTTCCTGAATAGGTATTAAAGTCATACAGCCATATATCAATAGTTCACTCATTTTCTGAGTATTAGATTATAATACGGATGTACTACATTTTAACTATCACCATCAAATAATATCTGGATATTTCCAGTTTGAGGCAGTTAGTAACACATCTGTTATAAACATTCATGCATGGTTTTTGTATAAACATAAGTCTTCATGCCCTGGATGAATCTTCAGAGATACCCACTTGGTGAAAAAAAGCAATTTCCAAAAGGTTAGACTTTATGATCCCACTTATGCAATGTTCCTGAAATGGCAAAATTATAAAAATGGAAGGTAGTTTAGTTGTTGCCAGGTGTTCAGTAGAGCGTGAGGGCAGGAGGGAAGTAGGAATAAGTGGATAAAATGGGGTTCCCTTTGGTGATGGTCATGTTCTCTATCTTGATTATACCAATGTCAACATCCTAGGTGTTAAGCTCTACTTTACAGGATGTTTTCAAGAAGTTTTACAAGATGGTATCTTTAGAAGAAACTGAATAAAGTGTACACAGAATCTCTCCTTGTTTCTTATTATAACTCATGTGAATCTATACTTATCTCAAGATAAAAGTTTTTATTTATATATTTTTTAAAGATTTTTATTTATTTATTTGACAGAGAGATCACAAGTAGGCAGAGAGGCAGGCAGAGAGAGAAAAGGGGAAGCAGTATCCCTGCTGAGCAGAGAGCCCTATGTGGGGCTCCATCCCAGGACCCTGAGATGATGACCTGAGCCAACGGCAGAGGCTTTGACCCACTGAGCTGTCCAGGAGCCCCACAAGATAAAAGGTTTTATTAATATAATGTAACTAAGGATGCCTGAGTGGTTCAGTCAATTAAACATCTGCCTTCAGCTCAGGTAATGTTCCCAGGATCCTAGTATAGAGTCCCACATACAGCTCTTTGCTCAGCAGGGAGCCCTGCCTGCCACTCCCCCTGCTTGTGCTATCCCTCTCTTTCTGACAAATAAAAAAATAAAATATTTAAAAAGTGGGGAGGGCTGCCTGTGTCTCAGTCAGTTAAGCCCACCTGCCCTCTGCTCCAATCATGTTCTCAGGGTCCTAGGATCAAGCCCTGTACTGGGCTCCCACAGGGAGTCTGCCTGTCCCTCTGCCCCTCCCCTGCTCATGCTCTCTCCCTCAAACAAATAAATAGAATATTTAAAAATATAAAATAAGATAAAATGTAACTATAACTACAGTTGTGATATATTTCCAGAGCATAACATAGAGAGGTGGCATAAATTCCTTGTGTAAAATATCTATTCCATTATCAATGAACAATAAAACACAATTTGAGATGATGATTCCAGAGGAAGTCTGGAGATTAAAAAAATCTAAACTATATAGAAGATTTTTGGGGCACCTGGGTGGCTCAGCAAGTTAAAGCCTCTGCCTTCAGCTCAGGTCATGATCTCAGGGTCCTGGAATCAAGCCCCACATCAGGCTCTCTGCTCAGCAGGGAGCCTGATTCCCCCTCTCCCTCTGTTTGCCTCTCTGCCTACTTGTGATCTCTCTCTCTCTGCCAAATAAGTACATAAAATATTTTTTAAAAATCTAAGAAAAAAGAAAGTTCTGAAAAAAATAGGCAGAACTAAACAATATTGTGTAGGGATCTAATAAAAATCACCCAAGTAACTGATCAATATAAAATTTATGCTAGTGGTTTTATTGGAAGCCTATGTTTAAGTGCATAGTGGGACTTCCGGATGGTAAACAAATTCTATTTCCTAGCATAGTAATAATTTAAAGGTTATTTGTTTTATAATAATTTATTAAGCTATATATTTGTTTTATGTGGTTTTTGCATTTGCCTTTTATTTCACCATGAAATTTATGTAAAACTAAGTAAGTAAATTAAAATAACATTTCATTTTTATTTTTTAATAAATCTTTTTTTAAAAGGATTTTATTTACTTATTTGACAGAAAGAGATAAATCACAAGCAGGCAGAGAGAGAGGGGGAAGCAGGCTCCCTGCTAAGCAGAGTGCCCAATGTGGGGCTTGATCCCAGGACCCTGAGATCATGACCTGAGCCAAAGGCAGAGGCTTTAACCCACTGAGCCACTCAGGCACCCCACATTTATTTTATCTTTATTGATAAATTATTTGTAGGCCATGAAATTCACATGTTTAAAGTATCCAACTCAGTGATTTTTAACATATACATAGAATTGTGTAACTGTTACCACTATCTAACTTTGGAACATTTTTTGTCAACCTAAAAAGAAACCTTGTACCCATTAACATTCATTTCTCATCAGCTCCTCTCCCTAGGCCTAATCTATTTTGTATCTCTATGGATTTGCCTTTCTGGATGTTTCATGTAAGTGAGATAATACAATACATGGTCCTTTGTGACTAGCTTCTTTTACTTAGTACATTTTCAAGGTTCATCCTCTATAACCTGTATCAGTAAAATATTTTATTGTAAAATAACCTAACATTATGTGAATATGCCACATTTTCTTCATCCATTCATCAGTTGATATTTCTGCTTCTAGATACTATGAATTATGCTGTTATGAGCATTTGTGTATAAGTATTTGTGTGGATATGTTATTTCCCTTGGGTAATTACTGTAGTAACACAAATTGCAGTAAATCAAAGACAAAGAAGAAATCCTGAAATAAGCCACAGAATGAGGGAAGCATCTTACCTAGAAATAAAGACTTTACAAACACAATAGAAAATGCTTTACATGAGACTCTGAGCTGGGGGAAAAAAAGTGAATTTTTTTAGGGATTAGAAAAATAATATGCCAGAAACCCAGATCAAGATAAGAAAAAAGTAATAGTAACAATGTACAGGGTTATTGAAGGGTATAGATAAGTAATAAGAATGACAGCAATATATAAGAGATGAAAGGGATGAATTAGGAATATTCTGTAATAAAGTACCTGAATTATGCATGAAACAGAATAAGGCTATTTGAAGATTAAATAATGCAGATTAATTAAAAATATGTATTCGAGGAAGTAGAAATAAAATTGGAGTGGAAGGGGAACAGAAACAGAGAATAAATGCTCAACAAATAGAATATATTTATAAACATGGTGGATATTGATTCAGTTTTATCAATAGTCATTTTATATTTGAATGGTCTAAATTCATCTATTAAAAAAGAGATTTGTCAAGGGGATATAAAGTACCTAAATCTAAATTATACCCCAAAACACATAAAGATATTGATAAGTTTAAGGTAAAGGCTTACAGAAAATGTACATTGCTAACACTAATCAAAGATAGCTGGAGGAAATAGATGAATTACACACAAAGCCAACTTCAGAATTAAAATAATTTCTCCAGGTTAAAGAAGGAAATTGAATAATAATAAAGTGATATAATCTAAAAATATATAGTAATACTAAATAATCTAACAGAAGAATATAAAATATGTGAGATAAGTACTTATAGAATTGAAGGAGAAATGTATATGTCCATTATGATGGTTGTATACTTCAACAGCACTCTTTCAAGAATTAATAGTTCAAGCAGGTAGCAATTCCAAAATGGTATAGTTGAACAACACTATCATTCTAATTCATACAACAGACTTTTCCAGAATACTCCATCCAAAAACAGTATAATGCATATTCTTCACAAGCTCACATAGAAAATTCATAAAGACAGACTAGATTCTAGTTCAGAAAACAAAATTAACAAATTTAAAAGAAAAAAAAATCATACAAACTATATCCCCAAGCAACAAGGACTTTAATTTTTTCTATTTATTATTTGACATGGAGAGAGAAGAGAGAGAAACAGAGAGAGAGAGCAAGCAGAGGGAACAGCAGGCAGAGAAAGAGGAAGAATCAAGTTTCCCACTGATCAGGGACCCCAATGCAGGGCTTGATCCCAGGACTCTGGGATCATGAACTGAGCCTAAGGTAGATGCTTACACAACTGAGCCACCCAGGTGCCCCACAACAAAGACTCTGAAGTGGAAATCACTAAGAGAAAGAGAGCTGGAAAATACCCCAAACACTTGAAGATAAAACAGGACCTTTCTAGGGGCACCCGGGTGGCTCAGTGGGTTAAAGCCTCTGCTTATGGCTCAGGTCATGATCTAAGGGTTCTGGGATCGAGCCCCACATTGGGCTCTTTGCTAAGCAGAGAGCCTGCTTCCCCCTCTCTCTCTGCCTGCCTCTCTGCCTGCTTGTAATCTCTGTCTCTTTGTCAAATAAATAAATAAAATCTTAAAAAAAACCCAGTACCTTTCTATATAACACATAGTCATGAAAAAAGCCGGAAGAGAAATTTAAAAATATTCTCAATAAAAATGAAATACAACTTTTCAAAATTTGTGAAATGCAGCAAAATGAATGCTTAGGTAGAGATTTTTACCATTAAATGCATATATTGATAAAAGAGATTAAAATCAGTGCTATAAGCTTCCACTATAAGAACCTACAAAAAGTAGACCAACAGAAGCAAACAATAAACATTACAGAGGAAATCAATGAAATGGAAAACAAAGTCAACAGAGAAAAATCAATGAAACAAAATGCATGTTCTTTGAAACATAAACAATGATTAAATAGATCTGAACAACAATTAATAAAAATGATAAACATCTAACTAGACTAACCAAGAAATAAAGAGAGAAAATACAGATTACCAATATCAGAAATGAAAGAAGGGTCATCTCTATTGATCCCATGGACATTAAAACAAAGGTTAATAATGAAATACTCTGAACAACTCTGCCCACAATTTGATAACTTGGAAGATATGGATCAATTCTTTGAAAGACAAAACTACCGAAACTCACTCAAGGAAAAATAGGTATTCTGAAATGGCCTCTATCTATCAAAGAAATTGAACCAGTACTAATAGTATGACCAAAAAAAAAAAAAAAAAGATAAAAAAGCACCCAGCCCAGACAGTTTCCCTGTTGAGTTTTATCATCTTTAATGAAGAAACAATAACAATTCTCCATAATGTTGTCTAGAATATAGAGAGGCAGGAGATACATTCCCAAGTCATTCTTTGCAGTTAGCATTAACTTAATATAAAAAATGATGATGAGCATTGGGGAGGATATGTGTTATGGTGAGTGCTGTGAATTGTGTAAGACTGATGTTTCACAGATCTGTACCCCTGAAACAAGTAATACATTATAAGTTAATTTTTAAAAATGCTCTTAAAAATGAACATATTTGGGGAAAAAAGCTCTTAAAAATTTTAAAAATTATAGAAAAAGAAAATTAAGACCAATATATATCTCATTTACACAATGATCTCCAAAAAATTATTAGCATATCAGTCCAAACATTCTAAACAATGAATTATATACCACACCAAATTGGGTTCATTCCAAGTAAGCAAGGATGTTTAAACATTTTTAATTCAATCAGTGTCATCCACCACATCAAAAGGCTAAAGAAAAAAAATACTATGGTCATATCAATTGATGCAGAAAAAGCATTAGAAAGAACCCAAAGTATATCCATGATTAAAACTTTTGGCAAGGAAGGAATACAAGGAAACTTCCTCAACTTGATAAAGAGCATCTACAAAAACCCCACAGCTAACATCATATTTAATGGTAAGAAACTGAAATCCTTCTCACTGAGACCAGAAACAAGGCAAGGATATATTTGTTCTACAATGTCTATTCAAATCATACTGGAAGTCCAGGCTAGTACAATATGACAATAACAAAAAAGAAATAAAAATTACATAGATTGAAGGAAGGAAATAAAGCCACCTTTACTCACAGATATTTTCTGCATAGAAAATCTCAACCAAAATCAACAGTAACAACAACCAATTCCTGAAACGGATAAAGAAATAAAACAATGGAGGAAAATGGACATGACGTTAATATACAAAAATGAATTTCTTTGTCTAACTTTGTTAAATATAACAATATATATGTAGGATTTAGACATGCAAAACTACAAAACCCTCAAGATAAAGACAAGATAATTCATGCTCATGGGTTATGAGTCTCAAAATTGTTTAGACGTTAATTTTCCTAAACTGATCAATTTAATGTAACCACTATCAAAATCCTAAAAGTTATTATGATATATTTAGAATATTCCACCCTAATAGCAGGATACACATTCTTTTCAAATGTGATTCTTTTCAAATGTGATTTATTCTGGAAAATGTGAACATTTTCCAGAATAAATCACATATTAGATCACAAAATAGGCCTCGACAAATAAAAACAGATTGAAATCATACTGTCCAAGTTTTCTGACCACAATACTAGGTTCTCAAAAAGTTAAAAATAGAACTACCCTATGATCTAGCAATTACACTAATAAGTATTTACCCATAGAATACAAAAATATTACCTCACAGGGATACATGCATCTCTATATTTATTGAAGCATTACCTACAATAGCCAAATTACAGAAACAGCTCAATTGTCCATTGACTGATGACTGGACAAGGAAGATGTGATACACACATACACACACACACACACACACACACACACTGGAATATAATTCAGCCATAAAAATAATGAAATTTCGCCATTTACAATAACATGGATGGAGCTAGGGAGTATTGTGCTAAGGAAAATAATTCGGTCAGAGAAAGACAAATACGTTATGATTTCTCTCATATGTGGAATTTCAGAAGTAAAACAAATGAACAAAAGAAAAAAAAAAAAGAGGGACAGAGAGGCAAACCAAGAAACAGACTCTTAGCTATAGAGAACAAACTGATGGTTACCCGAGAGGAGGTGGAGTAGGGAAATGAGTTAAATAGGTAATGGGGATTAAGGAGTGAATTTGTGATGAACTCCAAGGGTTGTATGGAATTGTTGAATAACTATATTGTACACCTGAAACTAATATTACACTGTATGTTAACTCACTGGAATTTAAATAAAAACTTTTAAAAAATTAAGGTAATTCTAGAATTTATATGGAAAAACAAGACTTCAAAGAGCCAACAAAATACTGAGGAAAAAGAACTAAGTTAGTGGGCATGTGCTCCCTGATTTCAAGACTTAAACCATAAAGCTTCAATAATCAAGGCAGCATGCTATTGGCAAAAGAACACACATGTTGATTAACAGAAGAGAATAAAAAGATCAGAAATAGCTTCACACAAGTATAGTCAATTGATCAACAAAGGAGTAAAGACAATACAATGGAAATTCACAGTTTTTTGACAAATGTGCTGGAACAATCAAAACCCATATGCAAAAAAAGTCGTAATAATAACTTAGAAAAAACTTATCTTTTTCACAAAGACTAATACAAAATTAGTCATAGAAGTAAATGTAAAATTCAATATTATAAAATATTTAGAAGAAAGTACATTACTCAATAATCTTAGGTTTGGTGCTGAGTTTTTAAATGCAAAACCAAAGGCATGATTCATGACAGAAAAAACTGATGCATTAGACTTTATTAAAATGACAATCTTCTGAAAAATATACTTTTAAGAAAATTAAAAGGCAGCTCAACCACAAACAGGGAGAAATGATTTTTAAAACATATTTTTAAAAATATTTGATTATGTATCCAACATTGTCAAATAGCTACCTCCAATATATACCAAGAACTTAACTGTCAACAATAAGAAAACTCAAACTCAATTAAAAAGTGGGCAAACTGTACAAACAGATATATCACCAAAGAAAATATGAGTAAGGTAAATGAGTCTATGAAAAGTGTTCAACATCATTTATCATTAAGGAACTGTAGATTAAAATAACAACGAGATACTACTACACTACACAGTTCTTAACATGGTTTATAACCAAAAACTTGACAATACCAATTGCTGGTGAGAATATCAAACAATGGCAACTCTTCTTCATTATTGGTGGATGTACACAAAATGGCACAACCTTTCTGAAAGACAGTTTGGCAGTTTCTTACAAACTAAGTATAGTTTTACCATGTAATCAGCAATCATAGTCCTAGATTATTGTTAATTAATTTGAAAATTTATGTGCACACAAAAACCTGCATGCAAATATTTATAACAGTTTCATTCATAATCACTAAGAACTGGAAGCAAGCATGATATTCGTCAGTAGGCAGATGGATAAGCAAACTGTAGTGCAGTTGTTTACTATTCCACAATATGAACAATGGAATATTATTCAGTGCTCAAAAAGAAATGAACTATCAGGCCATGAAAAGACATGGGTTATTCATACATGCACATTGCTAAATGAAACAAAACAATCTGAAAAGCCTATATTCTCTAGGATTCCAATTGCACAGCTTTCTGTAAAGACAAAACTATACATACAGTGAAATGGTCATTTCCATAATCCTGGCATGGGTAGGAATAGAAAAGGAATAGATGAAGAGGATTTTTTTGGAAAGTGAAACTATCCTATATGCTATTGTAATGGTGATACATGATACTCTGCACTTGTAAAAATTTCTAGCCAAAAAAGCGAGAGAATCTTAATGTGTAAAAATCTTTTTTAAAAATCTTTAGGAGATTGGGATATACTATGATGTAATACAGAATGTGACAAGAGAGTCTAATTGCATTATGAGGGTTGAAATAACCTCACTCAAGGAGTTGGGGTAGTGGTACTGAGTTCTGTAACTTTGGGTATGAATAAAATCTGTAAGACTGAAAGCAAAAACAAACAAACAAACAAAAAACCTGTACATAAACTCTACTCCGCTTAATAGTTTTTCCCACTGGGAAATGGGTTAACAATTCTTATACTGCTGCACATGTGTACTGGATTTGAACACTTAGCCAAATATATGGCAGATGCTATAGCCACTTGTTGAAGTGGGAGGTTACAGATAAGCAAGAGAGGAGACTAGAATGATCCATATGATAATGGTTAGGTTGGAGGCAGTCATCAGCTTAATACAGATAAATATGGTTATATACAGAAATTTGTATGAATGCACTTGCACATATGAACAAGTTTGTACACACACATATATTTCCTTGTTCCATCAGCTGAAAGTATCTCAAAGTTACTTCTACTCCAGCAGCAATGAGCACACCTGGGACTCAGATTTTGGTTTCTAATACACTATCGAATGAAGGGAAGCAGGACCTCTAGGAGAAATGGCTGATTCTTGGATTGGCAGGAAATATACAAAATGATCCTAAAATATATTTCAGTGCCAAAAAAGAAGAAATGATAAAAAAAAAAAAGTCTGAGTAAGTATTTCAAAGCCACAGTGAAAGCAACTGAAAGAGCTTCCAAGGGCCAAAGTTGGAATCACCTGAGCAAAACTAAACAAGCAAACAAAAATATAAATAAATAAATAAATAAATAAATAAATAAATAAATAATAAATAAATAAATAAAAAAGTAACATTGGTTTCTAATTCAAACTATAAAATAACAAGTCTATACTGATCTATCAATATGTTTGAATAAGGGTGCCTGGGTGACTCAGTTGTTAAACACCTTCCTTCGACTCAGGTCACGATCCCAGGCTCCTGGGATCCAGCCCTGCATCTGGCTCTCTGTTCAGTGGAGAGCCTACTTCTCCTTCTCTTACTCTCCCTGCTTGTGTTCCCTCTCTTGCTGTGTCTCTCTGTCAAATGAATAAATAAAATCTTTAAAAAATATGATTGAGTAAAGAAACTATGGTGTATAGACAAATCTCTTATGTAGCAGAATTTCAAAAAAATGTAAGTAAACAACCCAGTGTTGTGGAGGTGAAGCATATTCTGCATTGTTTAAATGTGAGCTCTGTATAGTATACCCCTTCCAAAGAACACAATATGAAAGAAAGCAAAAAAGTTACTTTATAGTGGAGAACCTGACAAACTCTGTCTTAGCCAGGTGATCAAAATTAATATTAGTGCTAATAAAGTCATGTTGATGGTATGTAAACCTTATATGATATGATAAAAATGCAATTTGCCTCTATGGTCTTCCTACCTAACACATATAAACTAGTCTAATCACAAGGAATAAATCAGAAAAAAAAAAAAAACACTTGAGGTACATTCTACAAAATATTTCACCAGTATTCCTCAAAACTGGTAAGGTTATAAAAAAAAAAAAGGAACCCTGGAAAATATAGAGCCAAGGTGGGGAGCCTAAGAAGACATACTACTAAGCCCAATGCGTGTTCAGGAAGGGATCTGGGAACAGAAAAACAGGCATTAGGTAACAGCTAAAGAAATCTGAATAGAGTATCATTCAGACTTTCATCAATAACAGTGTATCAATATTGGTTTTATTAAACATCAGAAATGTATAATAATCCAAGATATTAATAATAGGGACAACTGGGTATAGAGTATATTACAACACTCAATGCTATCTTTACAATTTTCTATCAATCTAAAACTGTTCTAACCTAAAAAGTTTTTTAAAAAAATCAAATATAAAAAATGGGGCACCTGGGTGGCTCAGTGGGTTAAAGGCTCTGCCCTCGGCTCAGGTTATGATCTCAGGGTCCTAGGACCGAGCCCTGCATCAGGCTCTCTGCTTAGTGGGGAGCCTGCTTCCCCGCCCCTGCCTGATTGTGATCTCTCTCTCTGTCAAATAAATAAATAAAATTTTTAAAAATTAAAAAAAAATAAAAAGTCAAATATAAAAAGTAAAAAGTAAAAGTAAAAAAACATGAAAAGAATAAAGTTGGGGATGTAAATTTTTCAATTGCAAAACGCTGCAAAGTTACCATAATCAGTGGTGTGATATTGGCATAAACATATATAGATTAATGGAACATAGTTAAGTACCTAGAAATAAACTTAAATTTAGCAAGATTTATTGTAACAAAAATGCCAAAGCAAATGATGCTGGGGCAGCTGGATACCCATATTATCATATCTCACACCATATACAAAAATTAGCTAAAATTGATAATAAAGTGTAACAGTAAGACTATAAAACCCTCAGAAGAAAACAAAGCAATAAATCTTCATATACTTAGAAATATTAGATAGGACTGCAAAAGCTGTGATCAAGTGATAAAGCTAAAATATCCATAAACTGAACTTCGTGAAATTCAGAAACTTTGAGCTTCAAAAGATAAAATTAAGAACTAAAGCACCAAGCCAAGACTGGGCATAATATTTGAAATAATATATTTGACTTGTAGCCAGAATGTATAAAATAAACAAACTCTTTGAAATAGGTAAGTCAAGTAACCCAATTAATCAAGAATATAAAGAAATATCATAAGCACATAAAAAGATGTTCAATATTCTTAGTCATTAGGAAAATGCAAACTAAAATCATAGTATTTTGCTACTTCCTAAGATGTATAGATATGTAGACGTGCTTTCTTTTTCTTTTTTCTCTCTCTTTTTTCTTGACATTTCGTTTATATTTGAAAACACACACATCAAATCTAGATAATTTTCCTATGAAATTCCTAAGATAATATCCAATCCCTTTATTCCATGTATTTTATTTCTGAAAATTTTATTGTTCTGATGTTAGAATTCCTAAATTGAATATCTCTAGTATTCTTTTCTGTCTTACTGCCTACTTATTTGTTATTTTATTCCATTTTGACCAGTTTCTCAACTTTATTTTATAATTCTTCTACATACTATAGTTTTTTTCAAGTATTGTTATCAATGTTTTAATATCTTATTTTTTATCCACATATTCCTTTTATATATAATGATGGCTTTTAAAAAATGTGTATGGTAAGTCTCTGCTACCTCTCTGAAAATGTTATAGTATTGAGTCCTCCCAATTTTTTTTCTTAACTGTTGTATTGTCTGTATCCTTCAATTTTTCCCTCTGCTTTAGCTGTTGTCTTGATGTGGACAATTTTCTTCAAATATTTGTGATCCTTTGGTATCAGTCAATATTTAAGATTGAGACACTGAAAAGTAAATTGACAGCTTTGGATAGAAGTCACATGGTTTATTCATGAGTGGGCTTTAATGTGGGGTTACTGGTAAAAAAAGCCCAGATATATTATTTGTGGGCTATTCCTTTTAGATCAATTTCACTATAAATTTCACCTTCTCTGTTAGTGGTAAAAAACAAAACAAACCAAAAACAAAAATAAAGCAAAAAAAAAAAAAAAACCAAAAACACCTAGATGCCGTTGTCCTGAGAGTTAAAAGAAGGGAAAAGGCAGGGAAACTTGGTATTCAGAATATCTATCTCACTTTATTGTAGTACAGAACCTCCCCGGTGCCCCCTTCTGGGTCTGGAGCTAAATATTCAACTCCTGTTCTTGGCTAGAACAACCCTGTTCACTCGGATTCCTATCTGAGCTATGTGATGTGAATGCTTGTCAGACATTGGCTTTTGCTCCAGCTTTCTCTGACCTAGAACAGTTCCATTGACATTTCCATTTTCAAAAAATTTACCAATGACTGTTTATTGTCATAAAACAGAGTTTCAGGAGGGGGAAATTTAAAAACATCTCCTTTAACTCCAAATCTCTGCGTTGACTTGCTAAAGATTGCACATAAACCATGGAGGAAGGTGTCTTCATTTTTTCCAGCTGCTATAACAAAACACCACAGACTGGGTAGCTTCCAAACACAAGAAACTTACTGCTCCCAGTCTGGAGGCTGGAAGACCAATATCCATGTGCCAACATGGTCAGGTGAGGGCCCTTTCCAAGGGTGTAGACTTCTTATATTTCACATGAGGGATGTAGGTAGGTAGCTCTGTAGGGCCTCTTTGATAAACTCACAAATTGCATCCGTGAGGGCTCCATGCTCATGACCTAATCACCTCCCAATGCTATCACACAGGCATTAGAATTTCCACATATGAAATCTGGGGAGATACAGCCATTCAGACCAGAGCAAATTTGTCTAGGAGTTTGTTTATATACAGAACATTGGAACTGTTGGGTAAAGGGCATGGTAGTTTTTACACCACAATTCCATAGCAGCTGTTTTAGGGTTCCCAGACCTTCTTAAAAGTAAACGCATGTATAATAGGATATCTTTCTGCCTTAAAATTACCTAAAGAGCCGCTCCCTATCCAGGTGACCATAGATATTTGGATCTTTATTCAGATCTTGGGTTTTCCCTTTCTGATTCCCAGGTCTCTGATCCAAGGAATTATGTGTACTGCCTCGATTATTTCAGTAGTATCTTGTAGCATCCTGAGGTGTCTCAGAATGACTTCAGAACATAGAACTCTAGAAGCCTCTTGGTAAGAACGATGCCCTTTGAGAGTGATAGATGAATGTGTAACCCTTGCCTCATTTATTTTTTTTAGCCCCCATTAAATCGTAGAATCTCAACCTCCATAAAAAATCGTCTATCCCCAGATGATTCTGATTGTGCTCATGTGCTTACCAATTAGTCGTTCTATTTGTCCAGTGCTCCATCTTTCTTTTTCTCTTCTTCTTTGGTCACCTCTGTTAAATTATCTTAGCTATGGCAGATGTTGACAATAATTTACTGCTTCTGCTAGACATAGTGGCTGCTTCTACCGCATACCACTTTCTTCATCACATAGTGGTAGTCAGGGTTCTGAGAGATATTTTCTTAGAGGCAATAAGGCATTATTCCTTGCACTCTGATATTTTAAAGGGATTCTCCCCAAAATATTTTTCTTCAGGTTTTTTTTTTTTCCCTAATGAGCTCTCTCCTGGGACACAGACTGAATCTATAGGAGTTGTGGGTGCTCAAAAGAAGAAAAACTAATCTGAGTAATTATGACTCAGTATCACTTCTCAATTTACATGACTTTTCTATACACCTGACATAAATGCCATGATTTTGGCATATAGCCCCTCAGTCATGAAAGAGAACAGGGGAAGATGTGTTGTTGTTGTTTTTCCCCTTTTATTCAATTTTCATGGACTTTACTTTTCAGAATGCTTTAAAGTTTACAGAAAAATTATGCAGAAGGTTCTTTCCCCATCTTCTTTCACAGAGTATCCTTTATTATTAAGATCCTGCACCAGTGTATTATTTTGTTACAGTTGATAAGCCCATATCAATACATTATTATTGACTAAGGCCCATAGTTAAATCTACTAGAGTTCACTATTTGATTTGTATACCTAGTTCTACAAAGTGTGTGTTCTTTTAAAATAAAATAATTGAACATTTTAGCTGAAAAAATATTAAGATTTATGTATTTCAAATAGTCCACCATTCAAACTCTACCTTTCAAACAACAAAAATGAGAAAAGTGTCTATGACACAATTTTTAAAAAGATTTTGTTTATTTATTTGAGCAAGAAAGAGAACAAGCAGGAGCGGGGTGGAGGAGAGTGTATAAGGAGAGGGAAAAGCAGGTTCCCCGCTAAGCAGGCAGCCCAAGGTGGGTTTTGATCCAGGATCCTGGCATCATGACCTTAGACAAAGGCAGATGCCTAACCGACTGAGCCGCCCAGGTGCCCCTGTAACACAGTTTTTAACTTAGCTCTTCAAACTTCCATTCTCATACATTTTCTTCTCCTTGCCTTTTAGTTTAATCATTTTGAAATTAAAATGTCAGTTTTGTGAAAACTTGTATAATCTGTGTAACATACATCTGCCCTTGTCATTCTAACCTGGAGAGTGAGAGTGACTGTAAAGAGTCTTTGCTCCTGCACCTCCTGGTGAGGAAGGAATATCAATATGTTCATTTCTACCTCAAGTCACTTTGTCCCCCAAGTACAACAGGGTCCCCTTGTTCCTGCTATGTATTCTCCATCTTTACTCCTCTAGATAAAAATTGGCTGGGACCCCACTAAGTAATTGGTTTATGAGGCTTGGCTTTGTCTCACTATTAAGGGAGTTGTAAAGTTGAATCTTTGAATTATGTTAGACAGCAAGATTTGATGAGAATCAGTAGCCAAGAGTGAAGACTAGGCATTTAATTAAAGTGTAGCCTGGGGTGCCTGGGTGGCTCAGTGGGTTAAAGCCTCTGCTTTCGGCTCAGGTCATGATCTCAGGGTCCTGGGATCAAGCCCCACATCAGGCTCTCTGCTCAGTGGGGAGTCTGCTTCCCCTTCTCTCTCTGCCTGCCTCTCTGCCTGCTTGTGATCTCTCTCGGTCAAGTAAATAAATAAAATATAAATAAAAAATTTAAAGTGTAGCCTGGGCTATCTATATTCATACCTAATGAGGAGACAGACCTGTGGGTTTAGCAGTGAGGGAACTCCTAACAGTCTTAATACAAAGCTAAATAGATAGGTAAGGCAAGTTCTGGATATTTTCTTTCTGAAATCAGACATAGCAAAAACAATATTTTGCACATTTTTGTCTTTGCATTAAACATTTCTCTTTTTTAAAATATTTTATTTATTTGAGATAGAGACAGTGAAAGAGAGCAAGAGAGGGGAGAAGGTCAGAGGGAGAAGCAGACTCCCTACGTAGCTGGGATCCCTATGTGGGACTCAATCCCAGGACTCTGGGATCATGACCTGAGCCAAAGGCAGTCGGTTAACCAACTGAGCCACCCAGGCGCCCTGCATTAAGCATTTCTAAAATAAATGGAAAATACTAAAAGTGTAATTATTTCATATATGGCTTTCCTTGGTGGTAGTTAATTTAAAGAAAAAGAGTTCACTCTGGTTAGAATTCTTAGGGAAAGTGTTAATCAGCAAGACCTCAAAACCTATTTCGAAACAGAACAAATTAAGAATTATTAGCACTTAAGTAAAACATAATTTGTAACTCTGTGATATTTTAATCTTTTTTGCCAAGATGTAAAATGATGTGTGTTCCCAAATCACATCCTAAATACGTTCCTTGGTAACTCATAAACCCTCCTAAACTGTTCCAATAAATTAATACTTTATTTTCAGATGATAAGATATAACCCTTTTAAAGTCATTTTCTGATTAAGTTAAGGAAAGAACATATTCTTTTTATTCCAAAGGAAATTTTAAATTAAGTTAAGCATATCATAATAATTAAAGTGCTATTAAACAGCACTTTATATTAATTTTCTCAAAATTTGTTTTTATTGCATACATATATCATTTTAACTTACAAAATTTGAGATACTCATTCTGTTCTTGTAAGAATTAGTTTTTTAGAGTTTGATTCAAAAATAAAAATTCAGGGGCGCCTGTGGGGCTCAGTCGGTTAAAGCCTCTGCCTTCAGCTCAGGTCATGATCTCAGGGTCCTGGGATCGAGCCCCACATAGGGCTCTCTGCTCGGCAGGGAGCCTGCTTCCCACTCTATCTGCCTGCCTCTCTGCCTACTTGTAATCTCTCTCTCTCTCTGTCAAATAAATAAAATAAAATATTAAAAAAAATTAAAAAATAAAAATTCAGAAGTAGATAGTTATTAGCATTTCTAATTATTTATGTTTTCTATCAGTAAAACCATGAAAACAAAAGGCAAATGAACCTCTTTTTTAAAACCCAAAAATCTCAAACACGAAATCAGAGACATTTTAGAAGGAAAATTCTGGAATCCTCTAACCATTCTGCTTTGCCTAATGATGAGTTATCCTATTTTGAAAGTCTTATTAGATGGAAATTTCAATTATACTAATAGATTTTCATTTCCAACCATCTTGATTGTAGACTCAAGATGCATTTATTTTTCTGCTATAGCTAGATCTTATTTCCTTTTATTTCTATAGAGCATAAATAGATCACCACTTTTATATTTTGAAGATCATAAGTCAACATGCTGTTTCCTAATATTTTTGTACAATTCTCTTAATTATTAAACTTTACAGAAATGACGTCCACATAGCAAAAAAATTAGACACAAAGTTATTTGTGTATTCTTTCTTGTCACGCAAGGTCTCTATCTCAGTGTGTCTCATATAGATGGTACTCAGATTTTGATATGTGATCAATTTACCTGTTAATAAAATATAGCTAGATAGATGATAAATAGTAATCAATTTAATGTATCTAGGGTTGAATGGTAGGGTTAAAAAAAATAGAATCAATCTTAACATCAACAGTGACGATAGATCTGCATTTTCTTTTTTTTTTCAAGATTTATTAATTTATTTGACAGAGAAAGAGAGAGATCATAAGTAGGCAGAGAGTCAGGCAGAGAGAGAGGAGGAGGCAGGCTCCCCGCTGAGCAAAGAGCCTGATGTGGGGCTCGATCCCAGGACCCTGAGATCATTACCTGAGCCAAAGGCAGAGGCTTTAACCCACTGAGCCACCCAGGAGCCCCTGGATCTTCATTTTCTTAAAAAAAAAAAAAAAGGTACATTAGGGACTTTTGGTATCTTGGGATATAACTCATGGACTAGAAAACACATTCGTACCAAAAATAAAAAGAGACACCTGCTATGAAGAACAAGGAGCCCTCATTTTCAAATAGCTCTGTCCCTCCAGACATGGGTGCCCACTTCAATTACTGACTGGGTTTGGTGGAAGGAGCTTGGGATGCAGACCAGCATGCATTAGAACTCTCTCTGTATGGGAAGCTTCAAGGGGACAGCATGGATTCAACACAACACTGCCCAACACTGCCACAGCAGTAACCAGTGGGAGTAAATGGGGAGAAGAGTGCCAAAACGTGAAGCGATGTTACTCAATGGCATAAAATAATACCTAATTTTTCTTAATTGCCAGATCTGTGCCAGGAGTTTCATATACATTGCTCCCATTCAATCTTTATAAAGATAATTATTAGTTTGTTTTTACAGATGAATAGGAGAGTGACAGCATAAATAAGTTCATTAGCCTGAAATTACAATGTTAATAAGTGGTCCAGTTAGGACTTGTAGATAGTTCTTTGTGAGGGTGAAAGCCCTCTAAACGGAGTACCCTGCCACCTTCCCACCATGTCACACACTAAGCCACCCTTAGCACTTGTGCTGATCTTTCCTAATGAGGGGACTTTGGAAGCTTCTCTCCTTCAGCAATCTTCATGCTTTGCATGGTGTGGGTACAATCCAGAACTGATCTATTTTATGTCCACGTCAGTAACATGGAAACACACAGACACAAATACTTCAGTGATCTAATTCTAATTATTTGGCTAAATAATTCCTTAATATCTTACTGGGTACCCGTAGCAGACACTGTGGGATTCACCTGCTACATAGATTAAGTCTTGTAACACTAACACAGAAGTTACAGCTATATTGTTGAAGGCATCCTAAGACTGAAACTAATCAGGGACCAAATACAAAATTTCTAGCAATGTCAATGAGTAATGCAGATGAATAAAAGGAAAGTTATATGCACCCACAACATGCTGTCACGCCTACTCAATTTGTTTCTGAGTTTGGAACTCTGTGTGAATCACTGATTTAGAATATGGAATGTGGTACATCAGCATGCTATTTTAAAACCATCTACATCCTCTGAGCTTGTTGTGCCTTTTTCTGCCCATTTAAGCCCATTCTTTTTTTTTTTAAGATTTTATTTATTTATTTGACAGAGAGAGAGATCACAGGTAGGCAGAGAGGCAGGCAGAGAGAGAGGGGGAAGCAGGCTCCCTGCTGAGCAGAGAGCCCGATGCCGGGCTCGATCCCAGGACCCTGGGATCATGACCTGGGCTGAAGGCAGAGGCTTAACCCACTGAGCCACCCAGGCGCCCCCATTTAAGCCCATTCTTAAATATTTAATATCTCAGCCCCACTGAGGTATAAGTCAGTCTATTTTCTTAAGTAATTAGCAGTGAGGACAAAAACGTCTAATCACTGTTGGAAAATGAAAGAATGGAACTTCAGAATATTAGTACTTATATTTCAAACCTGATAAGGTTAAGCCTCTCAAAAAATAAGTGTATTGTGAAGAGCCACACATAATTTGCAATACAATTCTAAATTCCTTTCCTTTGAAACAGAATGAACAGCATTAGGAAGTGGCATTATTAGCACATTCTAATCTTTCACGCCACACTAATCTGTCTAATCAAAGCTAGAGCACAGCTTATGTAAGCATGCTGCTTGCTTCGGAAGGGCAAATTGCAAACATGATTCCATCTAACAGCATGTGGTTTTAAAAGAGAATGCACTTGGTTTTGCTCCCTGTATAATGAGTTTAAAATCAATTTGTATTTTCCAGAGAAGACTAAAGTTAAAATATCTTTGCTTACATGGCTATATTTAACATTTGCATCTATATCGGCAGAACAGAGTGCTCTTTGCTGTTCTCTCATTTGCCTCCAACCTGTTCTAAAACTCTGCTTTTTCTGAACATATTTGTAGTAAATTTGAGACTTGAAACACATATTTTACAAGATGTTCAGCACAGAGTGGTGATACCATGGCCCCAGTAAGATTTTGGAGAAGATTAAAGACAAGTGATGAATACAAACTGGATGAGTTATTCCAAGCATGCACAATTGAGAATCCTCCTGTGCATCACTGCTTGTGGGACTGGGGTTTCTCAGAAACACTTGAAGTGCCTTGTTGAGATTTGAAATACACAAACGCATCAGAATGGTTTTCTCTAAGTAGCTTTTAACAGAAACACAACCCTTGAACATAAACTTTTGAACATAATTTCTCCTGTATCCCTTCCCATGTGAGCTGCTACAGAAATTCAGAAGGCTCTATGAATCTTATTTAATCAACCATGACGAATACTTCCCAAATGCCTAACACTGTTCTATTCTTTTTGTATCATGTTTTATGTCTTCTCACCATCCCCAACAGAAACCCTTCAACCTTCCAGCTTCTCCCAAAGTGTGGTTGACAGGCCACTTACAATAGAAACATGAGGGCTCACTATTAAAATCCGAATCCTTGGGCCCACTTAAGCTGACTGAATTAGAGTATCTGAGGCTGGGGCTTAAGATCTGCATAATTACCAACACCCATACATACATACATACATGTATACATACATACATACCACAGAACACAACAACAACAACAACACACACACACACACACAAATTGATGACCATTCTGCCTAGTGGTAATTCAGTATGCTTTCAGATTAAACTCTAAATTTTGTCTTTCTTTTCTCTCTCTCTTTCTGTCTCTCACACACACACAGTCTTTATATGCTCTTTCAATGGACTCTGCTACTGTGTAAGATTTTACAGACATAAATTCTACTGTTTATAAGCTTCTAAACATTTGCAAAGAGTTAGAGATATTATTCATCTGGAGATATACTTAGTGGACATTGACTGGCAGGGATTAATAGAAAAACTGGAAAAACACATAACAAACTATTTCTTTCAAATACATTTCATCCTGGGTAGTACTCACAGACCTACTTCTAATATGAAACACACACACATACACTAATTAAGAGATAATCTGAAAATCTGATTAACACACTGGACCAATGTCACTACTACCTAATGAATATATTGAACACTGTTTAGCAGTGCTGTAGATCCTTATTTGCACATCTGGAAAATTAAGATACCAAGAAAAAGTAAAGAAAACTCACCACTTCTTCATGTCTACATTTTCTCACATTAATTCCATTTATCTGCAATGAAAAGAAAATATATGGTTTCACTTGGTGTACTGTGAATTGAATTTGTTTTGGTTGCACATAGAAAATAAGGGTAAAATGTATACCTGTAGAATTGCATCTCCAATAAAGAGCAGCCCTGAAAGTTCCGCTGTGAAGGAAAAGGGGCAATGATTATGCACCAACTATTTTCTTCATACAGATGAAAGAGTTTTATAATTAAGTAAAATCAAAATTAATACAAGGAAAATATTGTGTTATATACAAGTAGCATCTTAAAAGATCCACAAGTAATAGGAATGCAAAAGCAGTTGTATGATCTTGCCCAAACATTGGAACACCTATTTCCATTTAATCCTGTCATTTCAAATCCTACACTTGCCTAAAACTGGTCACTCTTTTAGATGGATGACAAAATTTTCTCATGTACTTATAATATTAAGGTATTTATGAAAAAATTTTTATTTAGACATTCAATCCATCAGCTATGGGACCAGCTCTAAGTTTCTGTTTGAACATTAGATTATTTTACTGATTTCAGTTATTGAAACAGTTCCTTTACATCTTTGGTGTTTTTCTAGATGACAGGACAGGCTAAGTTAAACCGCATATTAGAAGTGAAAAAACATGTGTATGAGGAATTGCCTTATTTGATGGGACTTGTTATCATTAAATTTGTCTCTATGTTTGTTTAATAAAACAATTGAAAAGCATACAGTCCTTAATTTATATACAGTCACGTGCTCTCTTATTTTTCATCCTTGCTTTCTTGTGGGAGAAATCCTTCCCTGGAGTAATAAAGTGATAAGAGTCAAGAATCAGACTTGGCCACTTACTCTTTGGTCATGGGGAACCTGGAGCTAATCAATCACATACTAACTTATGGTTCTTTAATATGACCTATTCTTCAGTAGGTATGCCTTACAAAGGAACAGTTACTATGTAATTCTCTAAACACTTTACCTCTTTGCTCCTTGGAGATTTTTGAAATGACAACTGGAATATTATGTTCTGCTCCCCCCTGAAAAGAGAAAATTGTATGTTGTGCTTTTGAATTGCAAAAATAAAAATGCAGCCTTTACTTAGGAAACTATGCATGCTATAAATAATGTCAATGGACACCAGATACAATTTAAATGAGCTTGTGGAATTTCTCTACTCAGAAGACAGTGCTCCCAAAAACTTATCTACCTATTTAGAATATCCTGTGACATCTAGCAATTAATAACAGTTGACTTTGAAAGCTTTTTTTTTTCAAATAAAGATTGGAAATGCCTTAAATAGGCATTCTCTTCAATACATAGCATGCTGTGCATTGTAGAAATTCTTGGTGTTTAAATACCAGGTAATTATGTATTTCTACTTAACTAGCTAAGTTCTTAACTATTTCTAACTTAACTAGCTAAGTTGTTCTATGCTGCTGACCAAGCACAGACCCCTTGGGATGTTAAATGACTAGAGAGACCTTTACCTGCACAAAATGATACAAAAAATCAGAGTGTACATGTGCATGATGGGAAAGGGATCATCTGCATTTCTTTAATTAATATTAAATTTCTCTCTGTGTGAAAGCACATATTAAACAATTAACAGAATAAAATAAACTGACAAAAACGCTGTAGTAATTCTTCATCTAATTAGCCAAATGAGATTTGAGAAAATAAAAAAAAAATAGTAAGTGAGACCTATAATGAAGGAAACAAAATAAATCCTGAAATAAGTGCATAAAAATACTGTTTCAATATTACAAAGTTGAGAAGTTTGAAACCAACAGTTAAACAATCAAATAAATTCATTAAAGAATAAGATGTTGGGGTGCCTGGGTGGCTCATCTGGGTAAGCATCTGTCTTCACCTCAGATCATAATTCCAGGATCTTGGGATGGAGCCAAGTATGGGGCTACCTGCTCAACAGGGAGTCTGCTTTTCTCTCTGCCTCTGCTGACCCCTCATTGCTCTTCCTTCCTCTCCATCTCTCGCTCTCTCTCAAATAAATAAATAAAATCATAAGAAATCATTAAAAAACTAATAAATTATTAAAAACTTATTAAATTATTAAAAACCTAAAAATCTAAAGAATAAAATGTCATATAGTAAAGAAGTTGAGCACTTTTAGGGGCGCCTGGGTGGCTCAGTGGGTTAAAGCCTCTGCCTTTGGCCCAGGTCATGATCTCAGGGTCGAGTCCCATTTCGGGCTCTCTGCTCGGCAGGGAGCCCGCTTCCCCCTCTCTCTCTGCCTGCCTCTCTGCCTGCCTCTCTGCCTATCTGTGCCAAATAAATAAATAAATACATAAATAAATAAAATCTTAAGAAGTATAACACTTTTAACATAGGACAGTTGAAAAGATAATCTAAAATCCACTGGGTAAAAAAATAAAATAAAATTCACTGGGTTTCTCTATCTTCAGAACACATAAACTTTCTAAACCTTTTTTTTTATTTAAGAAGAAAATTTATTTTAGAACTGTATTTTTTCCATGAGTGTCAATTTTTAACACTGAATTGCCAATATACTTAAATATAAGAAACGGGTAATAGTTTTTGAGAAAAGTAGTATTAGTCAACATTTTCTTGGCAAGTAGTCCTAATTTACTTCCAGAATATTAAAGAAGAAGCATGATAAATGAAATATTGAAAACTGTCTTCTTCATACTGAAATTCAAACCCATTGCTAACTCACTTTACTCACTATTTCCTACCAACCAAATACTCACCTACCCACCCTGACTAACCCCGTGAAGTCTCTGACCTGAGCGACATGGCTCGTAATTCTACTTTGCCTTTTGGTCAGTATGTTCATAACAAGCCCAAATTCTGTTTAAGATGACTTCTCATTTGATCAAAAGATAGTGATTTGTGACCGATAGTATAGTTGAAATGAGTGCTAGCACACAACAGACACTGAATAAGAGGTAGCTATTATCTTAATTAGTTTATCAATTAAAATTTATGAATAAAATTACAGGCCTTAGAGTGGTAAATAAGCTTAACTCTAATCTATTCTAAGACTCTTAATATTTACTAGTTAGGGTTCCAAGTTCCCAATCCCCTTTTTTTGTTCTTTCTTTCCCATTATACTTATCAGTTTCCAACCTATTGTTATCTTTATTCATTTCTTATATTTGTTATTCATTTTCATTCATCTTCCCCCATCAGTTAGTAGAATATAAGTTCCAAGAGGGCACTGAATTTTTTTGGTAATTTGTTTCATGCATTGATGTAAACCCAGTGCATGGAATAATGTCTTTCTTTTTTATCTTTGAAATGTTTGTTGATGAATGAACAGATGAATAAAGTCAAAAGCTTTGCTAGACCTAAGGTAGAGCTATTCTTTTAAACATATTGAAGAATGATTTTATGTAGGAGCTAAGAATGCACAATGAAATTAAATGTCTATGGTTACAGTTAGTTTCTAGAGATACTTGGAAATTGGAAAGGATTTTAAGAATATGTCTCCATTTCTTAGAAGAAAAAACTAGTTATCAGAGATGAATCATCCACCAATGACGTTTTAGGCGGTATAAAAAGAAGAAACAAACTCAACCAGATATTCTGTGGTTCAGATATTTGGGGGCAAAAAGTGACATTTTTTTTATGTCACTCTTGTCTGTCATCAGTGTTTTTCTTTAGCCGCTTTTGCTTTTCACAGTTTTCTCTCCTTACACTACTGAATTCAAAGATTTTCTTTTTTTTTTTTCAAAGATTTTCTTAATGCTAAGGTTTTTAATGCCATGTACCATGGTAGGACAGTGGGAAACCTCTCCCTGGGCTCTATTTAAAAAAAAGACTGTCGAAATAGCAATTTCTGAAGGCCAACTCAGTAACTCCATTCTTCTCTCAACACCAGAGAGTTAGAACTATGTTTAGAGGACAGACCAAAACTAACTCCTATTTTGTTAATAGTTTTTCTTTTATATGTAAAATTTCTCCTGAAATTTGAATAGTTTGAGTCCAAAGGTGTTTTTTATTTGTTTTTTTTTTTAATCAAATAGTAGGAGTTCTGAAAAAAATCTTAAATTAATTGCTAAAGAACAATTTTTTAGACAAGACTCAGGAGATAAAATTGGAACTTAAAAATCACAGTACCTTAATTTATTGGATGAATTATGAGAGCAATCCAGCTCTATTACTAAAGGCCAAATGAAACTGAATATAAAGTACTTAGCTTAGCATCTGGCAGTTAAAGAACAGCTGATAAATACTTGCAATTATTGTTTATAAATTATGTTTTTAATAATAATTATAATTTCATCCTTGATTGCTGCAAAGTTAAAAATTTCATATAAAAATCACCTTTGATTGCAAACATTCCATTAAAGGACATAGATGATATAGCGTTGTCTGTTGGAAAATATAGAACCTTTTCTAGTAATAATAATCAAAACACCATTTCTCTAAAAAGTGATTTGTTAACTGACAATGGCCAGATGTATGATTTAATAAATAGTGACTCCCTTCCCACTATATAAGTTGCTTTATAACAATATACCCTGTGTCTCATTCCATGTTTTGGTTTGAGTGTTCTTGCTCTGCAAACTGTCTTTTTGGTGAGTGCGCATTAACTTTTAATATTTACTACATCGATGATTCATTGTTTTTACTCCTGTAATTTCTAAACTTTTTTACAAAAATAAGCAATTTCAGTCTGAGAACAGAGAAGATTACGTGATTATAAGTGGAGAGTTTAGGCATCTTTTTGCTCAGTTTTTGGGGGAAGATCTTTTGGAAGTTTAAAAATGTAAATAAGAAGAGCTTGACATTTTACCGAATAACAAACAAGAACAAAAACAAATAAGAAAAAAAAAAAACACACACACTGAATTCTGAGCGATGTTTAAATTGAGGAAGAATGAATAATGGTAAAAGCCAGAGAGAATCTTAAAGAACTGTCAAAAAAATCCAGTTATTGTAGATGCAAAAAGTGTTCTAAAAAGCAACACGAGGGTAAAAATAGCTTGAATGAGCAGGGCTTTCTGTAAGACAGTGCAGGAATGAGCACAGTGCATAAGACTCTAGCAGTACTTCATGACTAAGTTTCTGATCAGAAAGTAGAAACATCATTTATATTTAGAGGTTCTGACGCAGGGGCTTGTGGATGAAATGCCATTTGAGGAGAGCAGAGGGCTGGGCCAGGTATGGAGGTATGAACGCCTTACCTCCAAATTTCACCTCATTATATACCCTGGTTCAGTTATGCATTTGCTCCTACTTGATTTGCTTAGTAAGAGAATAACTGTGAGAGAATAACTGTAACATGGACAACAAAGAAGAAACTAGCAGGAATCCAGGGATAAGCATGATCCCCAGGGATTTAAAGAATCCTTTTCATTTTTAGGAGCTGAAAACCAAAGTTTAGCTAAACCAGAGGACAGAAGATGGAACAAGACAGTCAGCCTTGTATGTGGCAGCTCCACTTGTCAGGACACCTGCTTCGCCATGTGGAACATTAGCATAAGTCTGTCCAGTGCCCACAGGTCCTTGAATGTGCATTGTGGGTTTTTTTTTTTTTTTTTTTGCCCTTGTGTAAAATTAACATGGATATAGAGATAATTTTGGTCTCTACCTTTCCATGATAAAACACTCTTGTTAATAGGGCGCCTGGGCGGCTTAGTCAGTTAAGTGATGACTCTTGGTTTCAGCTCAGGTCTTGATCTCATGAGTCATGAGACGGAGCCCGAGGTGGGGCTGTGCGCAGTGAGGAGTCTGCCTGAAACCCCTCAACCCCTCCCCCCACTCCTGCACACTCAAACACGCACATGTTCTCTCAAATAAATAAATAAATCTTTTAAAAAAGATTCTTGTTATTAAAAAATGAGATTTTAGAAATCTAAAAAATAAATTTGTCTCTGGAGATAAATCTGATTTCTACATTAAATCTTAATGTAACTGAGCTCCAAAGCTCTTTTTGAGTCACTGTGTTCCACACTGAGGGTCTAGCAACTTTGGATATGATATAAATAATAAATGTGACTTTTCAAAGGAGAGTCTCAGATCTTGTAAGTCTTAATGCAAACCAAAAATTTTCTTAAGGTGAAAAAAGCAAAACTATAGTAAGAGGAGAAATAAACAAAATTTGAAAAGAAAATGGGTTAAAACAAATATATTTTGAGAAATTTAGATCTAATACATCTTTCATTTTTATTTGTTTTTCTTTTATTCTTTAAGATTTTAGGAAGTTTTGAGACCAAAACGCTCCTTAACATGCACTATATCATACTGTCCTTCAAGGTAAGATATCAAATTATAAACATCTAGAATCAAACATACGGACATATGGCTACTTCAATCTCTAAGCCACCAGGGCTTAAGCCACACATTTTTATCCCTGAAGTTTCAACATTGTCTCAATAACAAGATAGATAAAATAAAGGAGGTAAAGTCTCACTTTTATTGCACTACCCTTACAGGGGAATCTCTGCCTGGAGAGTGTTGGGGAACAAGAACATTGTACATGAACAGGTAACATCAAAGCTTAAAGAACATTGGTAGCTTCAGGGACATCATTCTGCCCATAGTCTATAGCCACTAGGGCACATTAATAAATAAAGCATTAGAAAGATGCTATATAAGAAGCCTCTTTGTGATGTTGCCCACCAACTTTTGTAGCACTGACCACCACGTGGGGAAACTGAGGAGTTGCCATCATGCGCAATGATGGCAGTGGCAGGAAAAGCCCATGAGCCAAGATTTGTCAGGAGCACAGAGCATGGCCAATTGGCTTTGACTTGTAACAGCACGTTTTGAAGTGTTTTAGTGTTTTCTGACAAAAAAAATTGTTACCCTTTAGTCAGGTTTTTACAAATAATTTTTTAGAAGGTAAAATTGAAATAACATCACCATATGTTCTTGGTACAGTGAAATTCAGGAGCACCTGTAAGAGTCTTCACTATATTGGTTAATACCTCTTTAATTGTCCAACATGCAGTCTTCCTTCTGTTGCCTACAGTTGAGATATTCTAGGTTTTAAGTCAATAATTGTCACTGCAGAATCTCCAATGCGTGCCAGAAGTGCTTACTTAACTGAAGCAAATAAGGATAAGATATACACTTATATATTTATGTGAATAATTGTATTATTGGCTCAAATTGCTCCAGCAATAGGTACACAAACAAATAAACACATAAGAAAATAAATAAATGGTGAAACTAAAATATTAATTCTGCATTTAAGCTAAAATAAATTCTTAAACTGTTCATTCTGCATATATAGTATATATAACATGAAATATAAATGTATATATATGCACACATATTAACAGAATGAAAGATAGCTTATTATTTTAAGTTTTTTTATTTAAGAGTGCGAGAGAGAGAGAATGAAAGTGAACAAGCAAGAGCACAAGAGCAGGGGGAAGGAGAAGCAGACTCCTCACTAATATGGGAGTGTGGTTTGATCTCAAAACTGGGATCATGACCTGAGTCAAAGGCAGATACCTAACCAACTGAGCCACCCAGGTGCCCTGAAAGATAGTTTAAAAATAAAAAAAAGCAAGTGTCAGAGGTAAGTATTAGAAAAGCAAATTGGAAAACCCTAAAAGGAAACTTTTCAGAATTACTGGGTAATATTCTAAATAAAAATATTAATTTTAGTATCTATGGTTAGTGTGTCATAAGAATTATAAAATGATTGCTTTTTTTCTTAGAATTCCTAATATATGGCACAGATCACATTAAAATACTGCCTTTGTGGTCAATATTATGAGTGTAAACTATACACTCATTTGATTTAGAAAATTACTTATTCAGGTGTAAGAGTTTCATTTGGATTGGAATAATGAAAATGTTAAATGATATAATTCATTTGGCAAAATTCTTGATGTTTTAAAAACTGTCTAGGTTAAAGTTGTGCTATTTTTGTAAAAATAAATTACATTGTATTACTGGCTTTAAATTATAAATGGAAATAGAAAAAAAATTAAAAAAGAAAAGAGCATTTCCAGCCTACACAAAGCTAATGTAGCTCCGTCAGAAATGGATTTGGAGTGACTGCGTAGTTTAGTCTGTTAAGCATTAAACTTTTGGTTTTGGCTCATGTCATGATCTCCTGATGGGTAGTAGATCAAGTCCCATATTGCGCTCTCCTTCTCCTGCGCCCCTTCCCTCGTTCAAGCTCACACACACTCTCTCTCTCTCTTTCTCAAATAAATAAATAAATCTGAAAGAAAGAAAGAAAGAAAGAAAGAAAGAAAGAAAGAAAGAAAGAAAGAAAGAAAGAAAGAGAGTGAGTCAGGCCTGATAGGTGAAAATGCTTAACTGAAACCAGCTCTCACAATTGGATTTTATTCACCCTTAGCTTTTTTTCTTTTTCATGGACTTTTTACTATCTTTAGTGGTACCTTTAAATCCTTCAAGCAATCCTAATAAATATCGCAGCAAAAACAAAAATAATTTCCACATCCTATAACTTGTTCTCCAAACCTTCCTGGTTTTAGCTGATGCTAGATAAAGGAAAGTTAAATATATATTTTAAAACTAACATTTTATGTGGTAATATTCTTATCACTTGACAACACAATGCTATTCCATACTAGTACATTTTTCTAACTCATTTCCATAATGTCAACTAGAACTGATAATCACCAAATTTAGAGTTCTACTTTCCAAGCATATATAAATTGAGCTGTGTTAAAATTTCATGAAATATATACCTGAGATGTATGATTTTCACTCTACATAAACAAAATATCTAACCCAATGGTCAAGATAAAGTTAAATTTCAATTATCTATGCAGAGATGTAGATTTCTAAAGGGCATTTAAGGACATTGAGTTAACTTTTATAATATTTATGCAATTTCTCATCCTTTTAAATTTTCTGTTTTGTTTCAGTGTTGACAAATTGTGTATGGTACATCCTTACTAGTCAACTATATACGGGGGAAAAAAGGCCTTATAATTTAATAATAAATGGAAGTGAACAGGTATGGTCATTTTTAAAATAGATTAGATGCTAAAATTCTGTTTATGCTGTATACTTTGCATTGTGACATGAAAATTTGCTGGTTTCTTATAAAAAGGAAAACTAACCAAAGAAAAAGATGAATAAAATCCAACTAAGGCTTAACTATTATTAATTTAAAACTTGTTCTTGCTCCATTCACTGATGGGGTAGTGGCTCTTATTCTTGCTGGTTAGAAGAAGATATGCATAGTATAACACATATCTGACATGTTAGATGACACCAGAGAAAATGAATGCCCTATAGGCAATACCAGGTAAAATTCCCAAGTACTTTTTTTTTTTTTTAAGATTTTATTTATTTATTTGACAGACAGTAGAGAGATCACAACTAGGCAGAGAGGCAGGCAGAGAGAGAGGGGAAGGGGAAGCAGGCTCCCTGCTGAGCATTGGGCTGAGAGAGCCCAATGCAGGGCTTAATCCCAGGACCCTGAGTTCAAGACCCCAGCCGAAGGCAGAGGATTTAACCTACTGAGCCATCCAAGGGCCCCTCCCAAGTACTTTTTCTAAGAGAATTTCTAAATCAAAAGTTGACGGAGGTTTTGTGAGAACCTACTCAATTTACATCTCATTCCAAATATTGAAGTTTGCTATAGCCATTCTTGTCTAACTATTAATCAGCAAAAAATCAAAATATACACAAATGCAGGCGTTACAGCATGGCCTTTGAGGATAGACTGAAAAGACAGGATACCTTTATGCTTAATCCAAATCCTCCTACAGTTTGTCTTCTAATGGTCACCGTTCTTTCCTGAAAGACAGAATTTTAAAAGAGGTTAGCATTTCCTAATACTATACTTACATATCATTTTCCTCCTCTGGATTCTGTTTTTATTCCTTAAAAAAAGAAATATTTTGTGACACCATACAGGCTTTAATTTTTACAACAAATGAGTTATTTTGTAATTTTCAATCAAAGTTTAATTTATTTGTCTAGATAAAAAGGACTATATTCCCAAATATCCGGTTCCTTTCAATGATTCTCTGGACATATTTTGGAATTTTAATTTTTATCTTCTCATTTTCTCATTTTCACACTACATATTCTTGTTCTCTAAGAAATGACATGTTTGTGTTACATAAAATAACTCTATGTCAATTGTAAATATTATCTTTGTCAACCAAGGTCTTATCTCCTTCAATACCAAGTAATCTTGCTTGTGGAAACCTGAGCTGACAGGCTGCTATATCCCAGCACATCAATGATTCATGTGTGTATCTAGGACTGAAACTGTGGATAAACAAGGTTCAAAATGATTGTTTATTTGGAAAAGAATGGATTTTACACCTAACTAATAATGACAATGGAATTATCAATTTTCAATATCAATTATCTTTTTCCTTCCACAATGGAAAAAAGTAATTCAATCATTGGTGTATAAAACAAAAATCACAAAGATCCACATTTGATCAAATTCTTTAATTTCCAATAAAAAATCAGTATTACTCTGTTTTAGGACAATCCTTTCTATATAATGTGTATTCTGAAAGCATGTTGAAAGGTTGAAAGTTTTTATTTATTACCTCCTCCACTTACCTACAACTTTCTCATGTTTCTGAACCTCCCCCTATCCATAACACTTTTAAGACCTCCTCCGCCTGCTCCTGCAGTATTTGTGATAGATGTTTCTCCCTACAAATGCCCAATTTATTTGCTATGCTCTCTTTCTTATTGAGTATTTCCTTTGCTCCCTGGTTTTAGAGGGGCTATGTGGAACAGGTTATATCATTTAAAAAGAGCAAAGAGAAAATCTGGAAAATGTGTGCTTCTGATGGCTCTTCCTAAATATTTTAAGATAGTATAGCATAAAAAAATAATAATAAAAATAAAAAAAGATAGTAAAGCATAAAACCTCATCATATTGGCAGTTAAGCCAAGTTTTTATTTAGCCAAGTTGTTAGATTTCATAAATAAAAGTAAAAAAAAAAGTTTAAGCAACCAAGATCACTGTAACAGAAATTGAGGTATAATAAGTATCATTTATTTTGAATTAAAAAATAAAAAATTATGGTTGGAGATTGGTGCATAATATGAAAAAACTCTTAGTACAAATGAGAAACACTTATTTATCTCAATTTTCTTCCTTTTTATCATGGCCCAAGTAATTTGACCTATGTTAAAACTGTAGATTTTACTCTTATAACTTGTCATCTAATTATGTTTTCAAGTCAACATTAAAATTACTTACACAAAGTAAGTTTATAGGTGTATTATTTTATGCAAAGCAACATGAAATATAAACACTTTATTCATGTTAAATAATATCTTAAATTCTACTTTTTTATTTATAGGCCAACTATTGTATTACTCCCCATTGGTGGGGTCACAAGTATGGGAAGATACAGTACTTTAGAACTTATATTGCAAAATCTATGTATATAAGCATAATTCATGCACAAAAGCAAAAAGGAAAGTGGGCACATGCATTATACATACAGAAATCCAATTTTTAAAAAATTACATATTTACTGGAAATGTGTTAAATTAAATAATCTTTATTTCTCATTAAAGGATTAATTAAAGCTGTACATTGCAATTGAAATAAAAGAATCTATCAACAACTCAAATATCCACAACTTAACATGTTTGGAAAATAACTTAAGCCCTGTGAATCTCTTTTTCCTAATCTGTAAAATGGTGATAAATAAGACATAGTAACAGCTTTGTTTGGGGGTTGGTATTTGTGAAGGACTCTGACACAGAGTCCTTAATATTCTCTCTCTCTCACACACACATGATCTATTATTGGAGACAGATATTCTTACTTTACTAGTCACATAAATATCTGATTAATATTTATCCACTTTGTATTCCAATAGTTACATCACAGAATAACTCAAATACTGAAAGGCTCAACTCAAGGATAGGCCAATTAAATGGTTTTCTTTACTCTTATAAAACAGATAGGCAAAGTTCTTAGATGGTAGTTATTTTCTTAATTCCATTATTATTAGGAACAAATTCTGGAATCCTTAAAATTAAGATTCATCTTTATTTTGAAAAGTAGTCAGTCTGTCAGAGAAAATGTATGTTATTAATAAATTACATCACCTAAATTTTCTACAATGTCTTGCATAAAAATCATTAGTCACAAGGACAACTTGATGAGTAAATTCTATTAACCAGCTAAATGTATGCTGAAACACTGCTTTTCTTCAAAGGGACAGGAAGCATGCCAGGGTGATCAAAGGTCTATGCAATGCCTTCACTCCTTCTCTACAAGACTGATTACCAATCATTGGTAGAAAATATTTTGAACGTGTTCCAAATCAAATACAAAATTGCTGATGCAGAAAGGAGTTTGAAGAGACTAGATAGTCAGCAGTAACAGCTAAAAATCTCAGAGACAGCACTTATTTTAAAGACACGGACACATGTACATACATGTAAACACCAGCCAGCACCTCTATATGCTATTGCTTCATTAGCTTATTTTAAAGAAAGTAAGGAGAAACAAGCAAGAAAAATTCGTGTTTTAAAATCAAAAGATTAAATTTATCACTACATGTAGTGGAAAAAAGAATAGATTTTTGCAAGTATTTCCCCAAGTATTCATAACAGCACTTAGGATAGACAATATTTTCCTAATTTAGTATGAGAAAACTAAATACAAAGGAGTTTAATTAATTTGACCAAGATCCAAATCATGATTTAAATGAAAGTATCTCTGATTCCCTATAACAGCCGGACTGGGATGAGGTGGAGAATTGGGATGAAAGAAACAAAGAAACCAGAAAATCAAGGTACAATGTAATAAAAGGAGAGGGAATTGTGAGAAATTGCATGTTCAAGAAAAAGGGAAGGATCATCTCACCGTTCCTCTTACATTGTGCTTGGAGTCTCAACTAGTGCAATAAGGCAATAATCTGAAGTAAAAGGCATTGTCTATGTAGAAAATCCCAAAGAATCAAGAAAATCCTCATGGAAACGATAAATAATTGTTCAAGGTCACAAGAAAAAAAATATACAAAAATCAATTGCTTTCCTATACATCAGCCAACAGAAATTAAAATTTGAAATGAAAATCATAATGTCATTTACAATAGTTCACTAAAAAGGAAATACTTGGTATAAATCTAACAAAATAAGTAAGAACTTATATATGGAAAACTACAAAACTCTGGAGAAAGAATCAAAGACAATTAAAAGAAAGAGATATTTCATATTCATAAACTAGAATATTCAGTATTTTTAGGATTCTACTCTTCCCAACTAGATCTATAGAATCAATGCAGTTCCAATAAAATCTGCACAAGCTATTTATGAATATTAATAAGCTGTTTCTAAAGTTAACATGGGAAGCCAAAAGACCCATAAGAGCCACCACAATATTGAAATGGAAGAAAAAGTTGAAGGACTTAGGATGCCTGACTTGGGACTTACTAAAAGCTATAGTAATTAACACAGCATGAAATTTTTGAAGACTAAACACAAAAATTATTGGAATAGAACAGAATGCCCCCAAACAAAACAAAACAAAAGCAAACATACAAATGCAGTTAACTGATCATTGACAAAGAAACGAAGGCAATTAAATGACAAAAAGAAAGGATGGTCTTTTCAACAATAACAACAAAAAAAGGAAAGAGGAAAGAAAGAAAAAGAAAGAAAGAAGAAAGGGAAAGAAAGAAAGAAAGAAAGAAAGAAAGAAAGAAAGAAAGAAAGAAAGAAAGAAAGAAAGAAAGAAGAGAAAGAAAAAGAAGAAAGAAGGAAGAAAGAAAGAAAGGGAAAGAAAGAAAGAAGGAGGAAGGGAAGAATCTACACATGTATTCTATCCCTTTCATAAAAATTAACACAAAATGGATCACAGATCTAAACATAAACACAATTATTATAAAGCTTCTAAAAGAAAACAGGAGAATATCTCTGACTTTGGGTTTAACAATGCACTTTTCAATACAATATCAAAAGCATGATCCATAAAAAGAAGCAATTGCTATTAAAATATTTTAAAATTAAAAACGTCTACTTTGTAAAAGATAGTTAAGAGAATGAAAAGTCACAGATTGAAAGAAAATATTTGCATAATGCATTCTGATAAAGGACTTGTTTCTAAAATATCTGAAGAACTCTTAGCACTTAACAAGAAAATAAACAATCCAATTAAAAAGTTGCCAAAACACAAAAACAGACACATAGACCAGTGGAACAGAATAGAGAGCCCAGAGATGGACCCGCAACTCTATGGTCAAATCATCTTTGACAAAACAGGCAAAAATATTCAGTGGAAAAAAGACAGTCTCTTCAATAAATGGTGCTGGAAAAATTGGACAGCTATATGTAGAAGAATGAAACTTGATCATTCTCTTTACACCATACACGAAGATAAACTCGAAATCGATAAAAGACCTCAATGTGAGGCAGGAATGTATCAAAACCCTAGAGGAGAACATAGGCATTAACCTCTATGACCTTAGCCACAGCCACTTCTTTTAGGACATGTCTCCAAAGGCAAAGGAAACAAAAGCAAAAATGAAATTTTGGGACTTCATCAAGATAAAAAGCTTCTGCACAGCAAAGGAAACAGTCCACAAAACAAACAGGCAACCCACAGAATGGGAGAAGATGTTTGCAAATGACACTACAGACAAAGGTCTGATATCTAAGATCTATAAAGAACTCCTCGAACTCAACACTCACAAAACAGATAATCACATCAAAAAATGGGCAGAAGACATGAACAGGCACTTC
>CM052798.1:97651890-97670268 GCA_028533885.1 Nasua narica | reverse complement strand
GTTAAGTGTCTGGCTTCGGCTCAGGTCATGAGCCCAGGGTCCTGGGATCGACCCCTGCGATGGGCTTCCTGCTCAGCAGGAAGCCTGCTTCTCCCTCTCACACTCTCCCTGCTTGTGTCCCCTCTCTTGCTGTCTCTCTGTCAAATAAATTTTAAAAAGTCTTTTTAAAAATTATAAGAAAAAAGATTCCTTTTGATATATTATTTTTTGCCTACAATATACCTGGCCACCCATGAAATCTGATGTAAAACAGTGAGATTAATATATTTTTTTTTTTTGCCTGCTAACACAACATCCATTCTATAGCCCATGGATCAACGAGTTGTTTAGACTTTCAAGGCTTATTATTTAAGAAATACATTTTGTAAGTTTATATTTGCCATAGATGGTGATTCCCTGATAGACCTGGGCAAAGTAAATTAAAAACATTCCAGAAGGATTAACCATTCTAGATATCACTAAGAACATTCATGATTCATGGGAAGAGATCAAACCATCAATATCAACAAGAGTTTGAAAGAAGTTGATTCCAACTTTCATGGATGACTTTGAGGAGTTTGAGACTTCACTGGAGGGAGTAACTGCTGATGTGGTAGAAATAGCAAGAGAACTAAAATTAAAGTGGAGTCCAAAGATGTGACTGAATAGCTGCAATCTCATGCTAAAACCTGGAGAGATGAAGAGTTGCTTCTTACGGATGAGCAAAGAAAATGGTTTCTTGAAATGGACTCTACTCCTAGTGAAGATGCTGTGAATAATGTTAAAATGACAATACAAGATATAGAATATTATATAAACTTACTTAATAAAGCAGTGACAGGGTTGAGAAGATTAACTCCTATTTTGAAAGAAATTCCACTATAGGTAAAATGCTAGCAGATAGCATCACATGCTATCAAGAACTCACGCATGAAAGGAAGAGTCAATTGATGTAGCAAACTTCTTGGTTTCTTAAGAAATTGACCCAGCCACTGACCTTGAGCAACCACCATCCTAATCAGTCAGTGGCCATCAACATTAAGGCAAGAACTTCCACCAGCAAAAAGATTATGACTTGTTGAAAGTTCAAATGATAGTTAACATTTTTAAGCAGTATTTTTAACTGTGGTATGTACATTGTTTTTTAAGAGATAACACTATTGCATACTTAAGAGATAAGTTATAAACATAACTGTTATACACAGTGGAAAATAAAAAAAATTGATTAGCTCTACTGTGATATTCACTTTATTGTGGTGATCTGGAACTGAATCTGTATCTTCAGTATCTTTTCTTCATCAGTCTTACCAAGGCTTGTCAATTTTACTGATCTTTTCTAAATAACAGGTTTTTGTGACATTCATTTCCTTGCTTGATTTTTCCTCAATTCATTTTCTTTCTGTTTTTATTTCATTTATTTCTGCTCTTTATTATTTCCTTCATTCTACTTGCTTTCTATTTATTTTGCTCTTGTTTTTCTAGGTCCTCTGCAGGAAAGCTTTTATTATTGATTCTAGATTTTCTTCTTTTCTAACATATGCATCTAATGCTATATCCCTCTCAATACTACTTTTGTTGAATCCTACTCATACTGATATGCTGTATTTTATTCAATTCAATGTATTTTTAAATTTATCTTGAGAGATTTTATTTGACTCATTATTATTTAGAATTGCATTGATTAGTTTCCAAGTGTTTGGTAATTATCTTATTTCTGTTTTTGATTTCTAGTTTGATTCAATTATACTCAAAGAACACACTTTGTATTTCAATTCTTTTCAATTTCTTGACATATGTTTTATGGCTCCCAATGTGTTCTATTTTGATAAATGTTCTCTGTTCGTGTTTTAAACACATACACAATATGCTCTATGTTCTGCAAATGTTCATTAGATCTGGTTGGTTAATGAGTTCAAATATATTGTCGAGTTGGTCTATCAACTTTTGAGGGAGGATGTCAAAGTCTTTAAATATAACTGGATTTCTCTATTTCTCCCTTCATTTCTATCAATCTTTGGTTTATGTATTAGGCAGATCTTTTGTTTTTTCATACACATTAAAGATTGCTATATATTTCTGATAAGTTGATTCTTTTGTTATTAAGTAATGTATTCCTTTGCCCTTGATAATTTTTGTTTTGCTCCAGGGTCCACTCAGTCTGATATTATTATCTACTTTATCTGAGGCCTGCTTTTCTCAATTAACAGTTTCTTTAATGGTATACCTTTATTGATTTTTTCATAATTTTTTTTTTTATTTGACAGAGACAGATCACAAGTAGGTAGAGAGGCAGGCAGAGGGAGAAGGGGGAAGCAGGCTCCCCGATGAGCAGAGAGCCCGATGTGGGGCTCGATCCCAGGACCCCTGGGATCATGACCTGAGCCTAAGGCAGAGGCCTAAACCACTGAGCCACCCAGGCGCCTGATTTTTTCATAATTTTATTTTCAACTTGTATATATCATTTTTACTTGATATAAATCTTGCAGAAAGGATAGCATGGACTTTTTTAAATTCCTATTTATAATCTCCACCTTTTAATTGATAAGTTTGGACCAATAAAATATAATTAAACTTAATTGATCAAATAATTGATGTGTTAATTCTGGCATTTTATTTTATTTTGTAACATCTCTGTTCTCTCTGTTCTTCATTTCTCCCCTGCCTTTTGCTGCTTTCCTGTAGATGTGTGTATATTTTTTTTAGAATTACATTTAGATTTATCTATAGTACTTTTTGAGTGTGTCTCTGTACAACATATTTAGTGCTTGTACCCTAAGTAGGCAGTGCATTGGTTATAGGTAATATCACTGTCTCCTGGTGCCAATATTTTACCAATGCAAAGCAGATGAAGAAAACCTATCTTCATTTATGTCCCTTTACCTTGCTTTATTTCTAATATAATTGCCTTTAATATGTCCTCTATAACCACTGAGAACCACATTAGACAGTGCTACAATTTTTGCTTGAACCTTCATCCATCATTTAGAAAACCAATAGAAAGAAAAGGTATTGTATCTCCCATATTTTTACTTTCCATTGTTTTTCCTCCTTTGTGTTATTTCAATCTTTTTACCCTTCATTTACTTTCTGCTTATAAAGTTATTTTTAGTCATTCTTTAGAATAGTTCTGTTGGTAACACTTTTTCTTAGTTTTCTTGTTTCTGGTAATGTATGATTTTCTCCTTGATTACTGAAGGATATTTTTGACATACATAGAAATCTAGGTTGACATTTGCTTCTTTTCAGCCACTGGAGAACTTTGCCACTCTGTTCTAGGGGAAAGCTGCTGTCCTTTGCAGTGGATTATTTCCTCCCTATTTCTAAAGTGTTAACTTTTTTCTTTCTGGTCTTAAGATTTTTTTTTTTTTTTTTTGTCTTTAGTTTTCAGGATTTGGCTTTGATGCATCTTGACATGGGTTTCTTGGGTTTATACTTTTGAGATCTGCCCTACTTCTTGAATGTGTAGAGTTATATCTCTTACAAAATTTGAGGATTTTCAATGAGTATTTCTTCAAGCACTCTTTGAGCTCTGAACTCTTTCTCTTTACCTGGGACTTTGATGAAATAAATGTTAGGTCTTTTGTTAGAGTCCCACGTGTCCCATAGTTTTGCTGCTGCTGTTGTTGTTGTTTTCCAGTCCAGTTCTCTCTTTTGTCCAGAAAGGGTAATTTCTATTTTTCTATCTTCAAGTTAATTAATGTTTTTTTCTATCTTCTCCATTATGCTGTTGAGCCCATCAACTGAGTTTTTAATCCACTTGTATTTCTAGTTCTACAATTTCCATTTTTGCTAAGACTTCCCATTTTCTCATTTGTTTCAATCCTGTTTGTAACAAACATGAAACAATTTTATGACAGCTATATAGATTTATAATACATGTTAAATAATTATAACATCTGTGTCATTTCAGGATTGGCATCTGTTGATTGTCTTTTCTCACTGAAGGTGAGAATTTCCTTGTTACTGCTGATCATAGATGAGATTCCAGCTGCTCTCCAGGCCTCCACAAACAAGACCATGGCTGGAAGCACAGGAATACCTCATTACTCCTCCCTGAGAGTTCTCAGCTGACACTATATTTAAGGGGGGTTCAATGGGCTGCAGTGAAAATCTTGACTTTCTGCGAGGCCTCCTTTTATACCTCTCCAGGGTGATGTGGAGAAAAAAAAAAGATATTTCTTTAAACATCAAATTTCTCTGTCTGTGATACAAAACAACAGAAGAAGTTAGTTCTAAGGAAGAAAAATAGTAAATGTGCCATTTACAAAAATGACAATTTTAATAAAAAAATTCACTCTTTAATCTGTTATGCTAAATCATGTAGGATAGCAATTACATAAACTATATGGACCTTGTTTTCATAATATGATTTATTTCATTTCACCTAGTTTGTGTGATTCTTCATTTCCAATACAATCCAAATGTTAGCCTATCAATCTCTACTTAATCTCATTGAAGTATTACATGTTTAATTAAGATAAAGTTCTATGGAAGCAATATAATTGTCATAAATCTATAATCTTTAGAATACCCTTAGGCTCTTTTTTACTAATATCTTATTAAGAACACTTTGGTTTCATGCAATAATAATGAAACTCCTTTGCATTCAAAAATCATTCATTCACTCATGGAACATTTCTTATGAGGTGACAAGTGTTATTTTCTAACTTTATACAAAAAGGTTACTGCCTGAACTGTTCAAATTGTTCATCCAGTATAATCATTCAAAATTACAGGCAAAGTGAACTAGAGAAAAGAACAAATATCCAGATCAGTAATTTGTTCATTGTTTTAGGAATCAATTCTGACCTCAGATAAAGTTTTGGAACTGAGACAAATACAAGTAAATAGTTGAAAAACAGAAAGTGAGAAGTAGGGAACCAAGTTTTATTTTTCACCTCTAGCAGCCTCCAAGGTAATGCAAACTCATTTAATGCTGTCATAGTGGATTATGTAAATTATGTAAAGTTTTCACTCTTGGGAACCAAGATTCAGGGAAGGTAATTAACTCACATAGGGTCAGAAAGCTAGCAAGTGGTGAGGCTGAGATTACAAACCAGGTCTGCTTGATTTCAAAGCCAATAGATTTCCATCTTAAAACATATGTACAGGTGCACACATGCACACACACACACACACATACACAAACACAAAACTATCTTAAATCTGTCCTTCCTTTGAGTCAGATATGCTAAATTCTTTCTTCAGGACAACATACAAAAAAAAATGAAAAAACAAAAAATAATGCCAAAGCACAGCCAGGGAGATAGGGAAGAGGAAAAAGTTTCTCAGTTGTCAGAATGGTAATGAAGTGTCAATCAAGGGATAAGAAGGCTCTGCACAAGCAGTAGATCTGATTGCATTCATCCTGGGCCTGTGGCTGGCAGGGCCTAGGCAAGTTGAGAGGTGGCATTGTAATAGTAGGTAAGCATAAAAACATTTCTACCACCCAAAAGGCTATAGTAGAAAACTTGTTCATTTTTAATTTGGCTCTGAAACAAATTCTCCTGAGATTTTGTAGATAGTATTTCCCTACAGGTGGGTTTGAGATGACGTTCACACTACCTACGTAGCCTCAAATCCCAATACAGAATTTAGTTTAAAGGGTATCTCACTGCTAGTATCCTTGGGCACCTGGCAAAGGAAAATGCAAATGCAAATTTTATATTTGTAACACATTATATAGCTGAACCTCCAGAAATACTCACAGAGTGCCAAAAAAACTTGAGCTCACAGTGAAAAATCACAGGAGGAAATAGAGCATGACGAATGAGTCAGCAGAATAACAAACCAACAAACAATGAACAAATAGAATATTATGATCTATAAACACTTCAGGTACTAGAATTCTAAGGATACCACATAGATAGAATTCTTAATATGAATAGTAGAACAGGAAGAGTTATTAAATGTATGACGGTGATATAAAATATTATGTGGCGAATACCAAATGGGATCACATAGAACTTTCAGAAGCAAAAAAAAACATAATTACCAGAATCAGAATTTCACTATATAGTTTAAACTACAGAGTGAATCTAACTATAGAGAAAGTTAGTGAAGTGAAAGAATACTGAAGGAGTTACTGTCAGTGCTCCAGAGAGACAAACAGTAAAATATAAGAAAGTAAGAGAATGAAGAATCAAGGGAAATGATCTAACATCCATCTAAAATGTATTACCAAGAGAAAAGAACAGAGAGATTGGGACATATGCATACTTTAAAAAATAATTGCTGGTAATTCTTTAGAATTGAAAAAAAAATCACAAACCCTTATGTTCACGAGTCCCTATGACTCCAAAGCAAAGTAAATAAAAATAAATCTTCATAGATACACCAGAGTGAAACTGGAGATCACCACAGACAGGGATTCCTAAACCTTCAAAGCACAGAAGAAGAACGGAATCCCTACAAAAAGAGCATAATTGGAACCATGAGAGACTATGGACTCCATGAAACAAACAGGGTTTTAGAGGGGAGGAGGGTGGGGCGATGGGTGAGCCTGGTGATGGGTATTAAGGAGGGCACATATTGCATGAAGCACTGGGTGTTATACACAAACAATGAATCATGGAACATTATAAAAACTAATGATGTACTGTATGGTGACTAATATAACATAAAAAAAATGGAAAATAAAAAAGCATAATTAGATAGATGGCAGACCAAAAGTCCACACTCAACCTCAGAATAGAGGGAGCAAAATATAACAAAATAAAGCAAAAATGTCAGCCTTCTTATAAGGTGAAGAAAAATAAAAACTAAAAAAAAATTAAATATCTATCTATCATCTATCTATCCATCTATTTACCATCTATATACATACATATGTATGATCCATATATGTGGATAAAACTTAGTGATAGATTTATTGTATTTGTATGTAGTAAATAAAGTTAACAAGATTGTAAACACAAAATGCAAATCAATTTTTGTGTTATAAACACAAAATGTAAAATGCAAAAGTACCAGTGACGGAAGCACTGGGGGTATGAGTATCATTCTACTTCTTAAGCTGATGATGTGCATATGAGTGATCATATCCTTCTTGTTTTTCAAATACAAATTGCATATTATAAAATTAATTTATATAAATACAGTATATATTTTGTATATGAAAGTTTATAAATAACAATATAACTGAAAGCAAATTAAGTATCGTTGTTCTAATAAACCAATTTCAGTTCTTGTTTTTTTTTTTAAATTAAAGATCTGACCTACATTCTTAGTTCAGCTTTGGAAATATTATACCATATTTTTATACTTTAAAATGATAGTAGATAGTTATCTTTCCACAGTCTCCATTTTGAAAAAAATCAAATCTATAATACATTGCAAGAATGGCTAATGTGCCCCTTTAGACTCTTTTTTTTTTTAAGATTTTATCTATTTGAGATAGAGCAAGAGCTAGAGAGAGAGAGTGAGCACAAGCCAGGAGAAAGGGTGAGAAGGTGAGGGAGAAGCAGACTCCCCCTGAGCAGGGAGTCTGATTCAGGGCTGTATCCCAGGACCCTGGGATAATGACCTGAGCTGAAGGCAGATGCTCAATTGACTGAGTCACTCAGGTGCCCTTAGACTCTAAATTTAAAATTAACAAGATGTTTATACTTGCCACATTTACAAATACTCTCTTATTCTCTAGATATTGATTTAGGTATTATTTTTCCGAAGCGTTTGTGAGTTACAGACATCTTCTTATTCTAACATTCCTCTCTTCAATAACGGCCTCACAACAGCTATTTTTCCTATAAGTTTGCACCTTACCTTAAATCCTGCCCCACTGTATCCCATAAGCATCTTTCCCTATGACTCAAAATCCTTGCTTCCTACATGCTTTTTCATAGCTTATTAATTTTGCACTCACTTCACCTTTAAGTAGAAGTTCTGCTCTCCATGTATATCTTTTAACAGTTTTCTGCCTAATATTTAAGATATGTTTCCTTAATGACATTCTTTGGGAGCAGCCCCTAAGTTAGAACTTTGTACTTTGTTATCATATTTATACATACCTACCTATATCATGTTTCATGTTAATGAAAATATTATTTTTAAGACCTTACTATATGCCAGGGACTGCATTGCTTGTGTTACATGCATTAACTTATTTAATTCTCACAATTACTCATTGACGAAAATACTATTATCCTCATTTATATGATTTACATGTAAGGAAATGAGGCAAATCTTATTTTCCCCAGTTATATATAAGGAAACTGAGATAATCAAACTAACGAGTGGAAAAATCTGGCTTAGAAATAATCTAATTACAACATCCATGATTTGTCTGTTTGTATGGATGAACAATTCATTTAGCATGTGGGGATGTATAAGACATGGGACAGCTTATTACTTTTTAGTCCTTAATACCTATGCTTATGACAGCTGATACAAGATAATTGGCCAGAGATTAGAAACAATCTTTTCTATAAAAATGCATTCTCTTTTTGGGTAATCTGGTAACATATATGTATTGGGCAATAATCCAAAAGACCAGCTCTGTTTATATAAATCAAAAGCATTAAGATTAATGGGAAAAAGATGATTTTATTATAAGTTATTTGAAAATGCTAAACACAAAATAATATAGTTTTTAAAATACACTATCAATAAAGGACATACCCAAAGTACTTTGGTGATTTGGGAGATAAACTACGATTGAAACCAAGTAAATTAGCAATCCGAATTGACAAGCAATCTGATTGATGAGCCTTGGTTTTTAAGGAGGCATAATCTATGCATTATGTATATGCCTAATACATGAAAATATAATAGAATTATACTAATTCAACATATATAATGGTGATGACTTGTTATTCCATTTGTTCAAGTATTTGAATCATATTTGAAAAATATGTTTGTTATTCTTACTGGCTTATATTTCAGTAACTATGCATGCCATCGATATAATATATTCTGCCATCATTTGGATGTTTCTTACAAACTCAATAGTAATAAACCTGCAAAGGTAATATAATCAATAAATTATATTTTGGTCTTAAAATAAAATATTAAACACTTGCCAGTACATTTGTTTTATACATAAGAAGAAAAACATGTTAAAATTGTTTTAAATAAAACAGTAATAAGTTAAGCAAAACTAAGTAATAAGTAAAGTAAAACTTTACAGGAAAATAAAACTTACAGTACACAGTAGATAATGCCTTAAAAATCTGCACTTAATGTTAAAGCATAATGTTGTGCATTTAATGTTGAAGCATAATGTTCTTAATATGCATCATATCATTAAAAATTATTTCATGAAAAAATTAACTCCATTTATTAAGTAGACTTTGGCCAGTGCTATTACTTTTCTTGTGGTAAATGCTATCATTCATTTTCTTTTTCATTTGGAACATTCTTCAACTACCATCACCAAAATCTCCCATTGCACCTGCTTTGTCATAATCAAAGGGGCTGCTAGTAATCACAAACTTAACTGCTGCTGTTACTCACATTATTGTAGCTGTCCCTGATCAATTAGAACTGTGGACATCACCATAGATCTAGAGACAATGTTTTTACTTGAACCACAATCTTCTGTTCCATGGCTGCCATAGCTCCTGCAGCTTAAGCCCTGAGAGATTTATGAACATCAGTGACCAAGTAGTGATTGTTGTTTGTTTCAAGAAACAAAAACACCACAAGAGTTTTCTAGCACTCTCATATAAATTTAACAATCTCTACAAAAATAAAAGAAAAAGATGTTCTAGTTTTGAAGGTCAGACCTTCGTATGTCCTTCTATTATAAAATCAAGGCAATATAAAGCATAATTGTTAACCTATAATTACTTTTTTAATTTTGAGAAATATTCAAATCCCCCTTTCCTAATCTTACTTGGAATGACTGTCTCCCCCAAAAAAGAACAGGTCAAAAATGAGGAACAGAAATAAATAGCTTCCATTGTTTCATTTACACAAATAAAATAAAGTTTTAAAAGGGTCAGAATTACACCAATAGCTTCTATGTTAATTTTACTTACCAATGACCACTTTAACCTGTAAAACTCACTTGGGAAAATCGTATATTTACTTAGATCAAATTTTATAGCATGTTCTAATAGGTAATTGTTGGCATTTGGGATGACTTTTAAAAAGTTTGAAAAATAGGGGTCCCTGAGTGGTGTGGTTTCAACTCAGATTCTGATCTCAGGGTCAATAGGTCCTACCCCAGATTGGGCTCTGTGCTCAGCATGGAGTCAGCTTGGGATTCTCTCCCCCTCTCCTTCTGCCCCTCTCTTTTATGCTCTCTCTCTCTCTCTCTCTCTCTCTCAAATAGATCTTTAGAAAATAAAAATAAAAAATAATAAAAGTTTGAAAAATATAATGTGTATGTTATATGTTTGTGTATGCATAGATTCTCATCTCTGTATTGAATGGCTCTTTGATGTGAGAAAAAGAAAAAAAAAATATCTGAGGCTATACACACCATCTGTCTTAGGTGACCTAATAAGAATCTACCACCAGTGAGCACACTATCTAATCCAGCTGCAATCTCTCTTCTGTCAAATTTTCCACAGGTAATGAAGCTCACCCAGACTGCTCTGCATCCTGTCACATCACCTGTGGAAATTAGCACTAACTCCAAGGCTAAAGGTAGCTGTTAACTTCTCTGAATGTTACCTTCAGGAAATTATGGTTTTGCTAGTAGGATTACTAATTGCATTACTAATTCTTCTATAAGCACAACTAAAGGGAATTGGTTTGTTTTGTTGATTCTAAATTCTAATAATGCCCATTAGAACTCTGCTAAGGTAATGATTACAGTAACACCCCCCCAACCTCTGCCTTACCTGAGGAAAAACATGTGTAATATAAGCAGAGATCTGGAAATCCTAAGAAAGAACCAAAACAATCGTTTTGCTTTTAAAATGCACTATTTCAGTTACCCGGGGTCAGGTGTAGTCAGAAAGCAAATGATCTTCCTTCTTATGTGCCATCAGAAGGTCAATAGCCACCTACCACTATGTCACACGCCTACATCCTTCTCCTCACTTCATCTCATCACACAGACATTTGATCATCCCACATCATCACAAAAAGAAGGGTGTGTGCAGTATAAGATATTTTGGGAGAAAAAGAAAGAGGGAGAGACCACACGTGCATAACTTTTATTACAGGATATTGTTATGATTATTCTACTTTTTAATCGGTTATTTATTTCTGACTGTGCCAAATTTATAAATTAAACTTCATCATAAATATACATGAATAGGAAAAAAAAACACAACTTCTATTAAGTTTGGTACTATCTATGATTTCAGACATCCACTGGGGCTCTCGGACTGTATCCCTGGATTGGGGGAGAGGGGCTACTTGATATTGATGCTATTTCACTATCTGGTAGTTCTACCATATCTGGGATTTAATGTCCAAGATTTTCTTACCTTCTTCTGGCTATATGTTTGAAAGTGGCATCTTTTAATGAAATATGTAGCAATATCATGTTGATTTTAGCTTCAATGGCTTTCTGAAAATTTTTTGTCAGTATTAAAACTATCAGGGGCTAAATTAGATTTTCCTTCATGGCAACACTGGAGGGGGTAATATCATTAGACCACAGCCATCTCTGACTTAAGAGTAGTAGATCATTCACAGGGTGACAGGGACTGAATGATATCTGAGTACAAGGAAAGATGATCACTTTCTTTTATGTTAACTGAAGCTTCAACATATCTTTCTGACAACCACTATGTATCATTCTGATCAGCAGTCACTGTCTTATCTGCATCTAAGGTCTTGAGTAATTGCTGTTGGCATTTTTCTACTGTTTCCAAATTATTGCATTTGGAAAAGGGCTTAACTGATATGAACTCGATGCTAAAATTTCAATCATATAATGTCTGAACAAATCATAGAATATTCCAGAAAAATAACTAATACAAAGTCCGAGACAAAAATCTAGCTTGTTTGCTGGTAGAAGTCACAGTACGTACATTAGATAGCTGAGTTTACTTCTTTGTCACTGATAATCAAAAATGTTTCCAAACTTTCCAAATAATCAACATTCTGCTAAATTTTATGTACCTAGAATAAAAGTGTCATTTGTCAAGGTGCTTTTCCTTTGCCCCAGTCTGTGGCTCAGTTCTGTTGTAAGCTTCAAAGCTCTTTGAGCAGCGAGTGATGATATGGGTTTATGCCCCTGTCTGTTGAGAGTGATTATTCTGCCATTTTCACTACTAAGCTCATACTGATGGCATTTCAGGAGCTAAGCTCCACCATAGTTTGCTGATAAAATTCACCAGACTGTGGTGTTTTCATTCTGACCTATGGTCTACGTGGTGTTCCTGAGCTTCCCTCTTCCTTCAAATTCCACATCCCATTCCTGAAGTAAAGGTTCTTTCTGTCTTAGCTCAGACTGCTATAACAATATACCATAGATTGAATGGATTGAACAACAGACATCATTTTTTCACAGTTCTGGAGGCTAGAAGTCTATGCTCAGAGGGCCAGCCAGTAGGGTTGAATTCTGGTGAGGGCCTACTTCCTGGCTTACAGATGGCCACCTTCTTGCTGTATCTCCACATGGGAGGAAGAGGAAGTCTTCTTTTTGTAAGAAAGATCTTCTTTCTGTAAGGATGCTAATCCCATCATCGGGCTCCATCCTCACCACCTCATCTAAACCTAATTACATACCAAAGGTCCCATCACATTTGTGGGAGGCTTTAACCTATGAAAATTAGGGATAAACATATACTTAGTCCATAAGAGACTTCCCAGGTATTCCTTCCTCATCCCAACCCAATATCTTTCTTGCCTTCTCATGGAGGTACCTCCTCACACGGTTACTATGAATTTCCCCATTCTAGATTCCTGTGACTGAGGTAAGCTCTATCTTATGTCAGGGCCTTCAGAGAAAAGAGCTACGAATCTCACTTAGCATGGATGCCTGGGTGTTGGCCAGTCTGCTAATCCTTGATCTTCACAAACTAACATTTTGCCTAACTCAAGTTCTCAAACCATTCAACCTCATGTCTCATATATGAAAGTGCGCCTGTTCCCTGGGCTTATGCCCTGGTGTCTATGCTCCTTGGTCAGTAGGCCAATTCTAGGTCCCAAGGCCCCCTTCCCATGTATGGTGCAGAAGTGCAGGCATTGCCAGACTTCACTGCTAACTCTCCAGTTCCAGACTCATTCTGAGGTGGCTCCTGAGTCTCATTGCCCTGAGACTTTCTCAGCTGGGATGAGCTGGCCAGAAATATCAGAAGGTGACAACCCCAGGGCCAGGCCTAAACTAATGGAATGGGCTTAAGAACGCAGATTTCAGCTCCTCCTGCCCTACTGTCAGGGTGTAAGGAAATTTAAACTGTGAATTTCTATACTCTCCTGGAGTTTTCTGCAGAATTGACCTTCATTTTCCCTCACAAGTAAACTGCCTGAGGACAAGACTGTTATTAGCTCTCTTGGTATCCTCTCTCATGGAGGCCCCCTTCCACACTTACTGTGGATTTTCTTTTCCTGCATTCTCCAACCAGAGCTTCATAACATTGTCCCCAGATTCCATACTGGTATTCTTGCCTGGAGTCTCCACTTAATACCTGCTGTGCCTTAAGAATGGTCTCCTGACCTTTCCACTAACTTAAGGAGAATAAATGTTAACAATGTACCAGTTCTCACACACAGATGTGACTTTATTCTATCTCAAATTGGATGAGTACATCAAACCAGATTCCCCTACCCTCCCAAACTCATCTGAAGTGAAAATTCAAGTTACCATTGTGAAGAGACCCTAAATGCCATCTATTGTGAAGATTACATTCAAAGAAGGTCTGGTTTCCAGTGCAGAGGTGTCTAAGGGCCTTTGGCAGTGGGAGGTTTAAAAAAAACAGACAGAATTTTCCCAGAGAACAACTGTTTAAGTCAGAGAACATAGGTCACTATATTCTTTTTTCATAGATTTGTTTCTCCCAGATATAGATATTGAAGGTAGAATTTCATTTGGAATGGGTCCCGGGACATGCTCTCAGATGAAGGGGAGGGCTTAGGAAGCAGAAGGAAATGAGGCCAATGCAAGGAGTGTTTTCCAGCAGGTTACTGCTCTGTGTAGCTGGTCCTGTCTTACTGGGAACTGGGATGTCCCTCAAAGTACCCACCCAAAATTGAAAAAGCTGGTGCTTACTGTCCAGCTCTTGTTGGTTATTGGTTGAGGGTTGCCTCTAGGGGAGGCAATTCCCAGCATTTTCCCCAGCCCCGTGCACATACTACTGCATGTGGGAGCCACAGATGGAGAAAGCCCTGAGCCCGAGAGTGACCAGCAGCTGGGTAAGGAACCACCATTCTGTAGGAAGCCGTGGACCACAGAAGTACAGGCACAGTAGCACTGTAGCACTGGCACAGTCTCCTCCACCTTCTGAGATGATTCACCAATGGGGGTGAACATAGAGACCTGAAATGTTGCTCTGTCCTTGAAGATAAGGACTAGGGGCCCTTTATTTTGGGATTTGGGGATTTCTGAAAGACAGTTGCTGAGCACACTCTAGACCCCACTGGTACCTACAAAGGTAGGTGTAAGGAATACCTGTTTAGTAACTGCAGCTGCTTTCAGAAGGAAGGGACTGGGACCTCATAAGTTCCTGTCATTTTGTGAGAGGGAAAACCAGTTATCTAAGCAGCAGTAGCTAGCAGATGCTTTCCTGTTCCTGGCCAAATTCATTTGGCCTACTAATGAGGTATATATTGGAAAGGAGATAGGTCTGTTTGTAACAGTGTGCCAAGGGGGGTGGGGTTTCCCATCTAGCGTGCTTCCACTAGAAAGTCTATTGATGTCATGGATTGTATTAATTGATTTTTGAATAATGAACCAGACTTGCATAGCTAGGATAAATCCCATTTGGTCTTGGTGTACAATTCCTTATAGTTCAATTCCCATAGTTGGATTTGATCTATGAAAATTTTGTTAAGTATTTTACATTTATATTCATTAAAGATAGTCCATAGTTTCAGTACATTTTTCTCAGTCTATTTAATTTTAATCTGCCTGTGTCTTTATTTTTAAGATGGATTTATTGCAGACAACATGTAATTGGGTCTGGATTTTTGATCCACTCTGACAATACCTGTCCTTTATCTGACATATTAAACCATTGATCTTATAAATATAATTCATATAGATAGAGCAATGGCTACCATATTTGTTATGGATTTTATCTGTTGCCCTGTTTTTTATCCTATTTTTCCTTCTCTTTTTCTGCTCTTTGTTGTTTAAATTGAATATTTTGTGTGATTCTATTTATCTCCTTTTTAACATACCAGTTATGCTTCCTTTTTTACTTTTTTTAGTAGTTGGTCAAAAGTTTGCAATATATACTTGCAGGTAATCCAAATCCACGTTCGAATAACACTACACTGCTTCATAGGTAGTATGTGTACCTTATAATAACCAAACAATGCTAGTCCTTCCCTTTTCTAATTTCTGTCAGTCATTTCACTTATAATAGGCATGGATATACATATATATAGTACTCATAGACATATATAATCAAAAACATTTTTGCTGTTATTGTTTTGAATAAATTCTTATCTGTTATGCCAATTAAGAATAAAAAAGAAAGGTTTATTTTTCTTTCACTTATTTATTCTTTGTTTCTCTTCCTTTCTTTATGAAGATCCATGCTTTGACCTATAATATTTTCTTTCTCCCTAAAGAGCTTCTTTCTTTATTTCTTGAAAAGCAGGTTTACTGCCAACAAATTCCTTCCATTTTTGTTTGAGAAATTCTTTGTTTCTCCTACACTTCTGAAGAATAATTTTGCAGGGTACAGAATTCTAGGTTGGAGAATTTTTCCTCTCAACACTTTTAAAACACTTTTAAAATTTTTCACTCAACTTTCTTCCCATTTGAGTGGTTTCTGAAGGGAAGACAGTGGTAAATCTGATCTCTGTTCTCCAAGCAAGGTGTGTTTTTCCTTCTGGGTTTTTTTTTTTTTTTAGTACTTTTTTTCTTTATCTTTGCTTTTCTGTAATTTACATGCTTAGGTGTAGGATTTTTTTTAATACTTAAGCAGCATTCTGCTGCTGTTCTCTAAGGTTTCTGCACCTGTAGTTTGATGTCTGACATTAATTTGGGGAAATTCTCAGTCATCATTGCTTCGAATATTTTTTTCCTTTTTCTTTTTCTTCTCTTTCTGATATTTTTATTGTACATGTGTTACACCTTTTGTAGCTGCCATACAACAGTCTTTGGATATTGTATTCTGTTCTTTTCAGTCTTTGTCCTCTTAATTTTTTTTAGTTTTTGAGGCTTCCATTGATAAATTCTCTAGCTCAGAAATTCTTTCCTCTGCTGTGTCCAGTATATTAATGAACCCATCAAAAACATTCATCATTTCTGTTACCATATTTTTATCTCTAGAATTGTTTTGGTTCTTTCTTAGGATTTCCAGTTCTCTGCTTATATATTATATTCTTCAGGCTGTCTATTTTATTCTGTAAAACCATTAGTATATTAACCATAGTCATTTTAAATTTCTGATCTGATAATTCCAGCATCTCTTACATGTCTGGTTCTGATGTTTGTTCTATCTCTTCAAAATTTGTGTTGGTTTTTATAATCTTCTTGGTATTCATTGTAAAATTTTCTTGGTAGTTTCCTACATTGTACTATGTAAATTGAACTACTGTCAATAGGCCTTTAATAATGTGGTGGTGCAGTGTTGGGGGAGGAGAAGCATTCTATAGCCTCAGTCTTTTGATAAGCCCATGTTTATGCACTGTGACCCTCACAAGTTCTTCTCAGTTCATTCCTACCACTTCGAGTTGGCAGGATGGCTAGAGTGCTCTGGAGTTAACACTGGAGTTGGGTATTTCCCTTCCTCAGATCAGTTAGAGTCTGAAAACACCCAAGTAGTTTAAGCTCTGATTAACTAGATTCCCCAAAGAGGAGAGCAGGCATTGGCAAGAAGAAAAGGGTGCTCTGGCTTATTTCAAAATAGTTTCATTTCTCCTTCCCCTTTGGGGAACACTTGAGGGGATTTTTTCCATTTTTTACTGTGAGAAACTGGTCAAACTCCTGAGGTAAATTTTACACCATTATGGGGGCTCTATAACCGGGTCCCCCTGGAGTTTTTAGTTCATAGACTGCCCACACTGAGTGGCTAGCAATTCCCAATTACAATTTTGGTCTTCCTACCCTGATTCTGGCTCCCACTGTCTACTTTTGATTCTTTTCTCTGGTTAGTGGCAACTCTCTGTCTTCAACTCTCTGTCTCTCCAATCCTGAGGGCAGAGGTTTGCCCTTGCTTTCTCTCTTATGAAGACTTGGTGATTTTTCAGTCTGTTCAAGTTTATATTTTTGAGGAAGGAGTGGTAACTTACTTTCAAGCTCCTTAAAAGCAGAACTAGAAACCAGAAGTCCTCTTGCATTTTTGACTCTCAGACTTGTCCACATTGAACCTCCAGTAATTCAGTTACAGTTCTGGCTTTACTACCCTAGCATTGCTGACCACATTGTTTTCTGTGGGTGGGCCTCCGATGTGGTAAGCTGTGACTCCCATATTTGCCTGTGTTGTCTAACTAGCCTTGGCAGCACTAGTTTGCCCTGTGTACTCTGCTCTCTTATGGATCCAAGAGGAGCTGATGATTTTCCAGTCTGTTCAAATTCTCTTGTTATGATCAGGTGGTGACTTCCAAGCTCTTGTATGTAGAACCAGAAACTGAAAATCCTTTATTTATTTCTTTATTGAGAGAATAAATAATAGAAATTAATTTTATGAATGTATCAGAATTCATTCATCAGTTCACAACTTGTTTTAGTTCACAACTTGCATATTCTGTACAAGTCTTTTTGTGAACATTTATTTTCATTACTCTTGGGTACATCCCAAGGAGTAAGATATTTTTAGTTTAGGGTAGGTTTATGTTTAACTTTATAAGAAACTGCTATATAGTTTTCCAAAGTGGTTGCTCAATTGGTACTCTGATGCATGAGATTTCTAAATGAGCCACATCTTTGCCAAGTCTTTTTTAAGCCATTATAATGGGTGCAAAGTTGTATATTATGGAATTTTAATCTGATCTGCAATTCCTTGATGACCGATGGATGATAACATCTTTTTTTATGGTCTCCTTAGTCAGTTGCATATCTTATTTTGTGGTCTTTTGCTCAGTCGTTGTTTGTTTTCTTTAATTGGATTGTATGTACCTTTTTTTAAAATTTGTGATAGTTCTTTAGATATATTAGCCACAAGCCCTGTGACAAATGAGAATATTTTCCCCTAATCCAGGATTTTCTATTTCATTTTCTTGTAAGGGATTTTTAAAGTTCATTTTTTTCTCCCCAAATATGTTTATTTTAATTTTTCAGTGTTACAAGATTGATTGTTCATGCACCACACCCAGTGCTCCATGCAATACATGCCCTTCTCAATACCCACCCAGGCTCGCCCACCCCTCACCTCCTCCCCT
>CM052798.1:97351436-97651790 GCA_028533885.1 Nasua narica | reverse complement strand
ATTCCATTGTATAGATGTACCACATCTTCCTTATCCACTCATCTGTTGAAGGGCATTTTGGTTCTTTCCACAGTTTGGCAATTGTTGCCATTGTGGCTATGCACATTGGGGTACATGTGGCCCTTCTTTGTACTGCATCTGCTTCTTTGGGGTAAAATACCCAGTAGTCCAATTGCAGGGTCATAGGGTAGCTGTATATTTAATTTCCTGAGGAATCTCCATACTGTTTTCCAAAGTGGCTGCACCAACTTGCATTCCCACCAACAGTGGAGGAGGGTTCTCTTTTCTCCACATCCTCTCCAGCATTTGTTGTTAACTGTCTTGTTGATTTTGGCCATTCTAACCGGTGTAGGGTGGTATCTCAGTGTGGTTTTGATTTGAATCTCTCTGATGGCTAAAGATGATGAACATTTTTTCATGTGTCTGTTAGCCATTCGTATGTCTTTTTTAAAAAAATTTTGATGAAGTCCACATTACCATTCTTTTTTAAAATTTTATTAATATTGTTTTATCTTAAAAAATATTTGTCTACCGTTGAACACAAAACCATTTTCCTGTTTTTTTCCCAGAAACTTATTTGTTTTAGTTTTATGTTTTACAGTAGGAATCAATCTCAAAATATCTGTAATTCATATAAAGTAAGAATCAGATATATTCTTACATTTCCATATATTTATTGAGCTATTCTAGCATTATTTATTGAAACGATTTTTATTCCCCTTTGAACTGGTTTGACGATTGACCAGTGGCATTAAAGAAGATAGGGGAATAGGAAATACCAAGAATTCTTTTCACCTAGACAATTGCACTGATAGAATCTGGTGTAATTATTTTTAATTCTAGAGTCTATTGTAAAGATTGCAACTTTCAGGAGAAGTTTTGGCTGGTAAATCACAGCTAATTTAGGTCACTTTCTGCTCTCAGGACCGTGGTAACTACCCATCCCCCCATCAGCCCAGTGAAAGACATCTGGAACAGCTTATATTTGGCTTATTGGAAACAGGGTAGGTAATGGGGGTTCTTTACTCCAAATATTGGGGATCCTAGTTCTGATTGCTGATACCTGCTTTTGATTGCAGAGGTGCCCCAAGTGTTGAAGCAACTTCTAGGGGATTTAAAGAACCAGAGCTTTCCTTTCCCTTCATTTCTCCCTATTTCTTTTTCTGGAGCCAAACACTTAAGAATTAAGATACTCAAAAGAAACTATATATATGGGGAAATTTACAAAGTCACAATGCATATCCAGGCAAAGATATAAGCTCAGACAAGATCTGAGAAGACCTCAAGTTGATACTTTAGGCTAATCCCTGACATAGAAATGACCTACAAAAATTCAAGACTAAAAAACAAAAGCTGTAAATCCTGGGGAAAGGGAAGAATTTGATTTCCAGAATGACTACATTGTAAGAGTCAAATATCCAGTTTTCAACAAAAATCACAAAGCATACAAACAGGAGAGTATAGCCCATTTGAAGGCTAGCATTGTTCTCAAGTGCTTATATTACCATATATTATATGGTATGTTTTCTAGGATACATCATATGTGATGCCACAAATTAAGTCTTAGACTTTGGAAGGTAGATATCATACAAAATATCAACAGGATGAAGTTAGAAATCAGTGACAGAGGCACAGCGAAAATTCACAAATTTCTGGAAATTAAGATACTTTTAAGCACTCAATGGGAAAAGGAGAAATCGCAAGGGAAAATGGAACATATCAGAGATGAATGATAATGAAAGTATAATACATCAAAATGTTGAGATGCAGTGAAAGCTGTGCCAAGAAGGATACCTTTAGCTATAAAAGTTTACATTAAAAGAGAAGAAAGATGTCAAACCAACGACCTAACTTAACCATTTAAGAAAATAGAAAAATAAAAAAACATAAACATAAAGCTCATAGAAAGAAGGAAATAATAATGATTAGAACTGAGATACATAAAAGAGAGAAGAGAAAAGCAATAGAGAAAACCAATGAAATAATGTTGTTCTTTGAAAAGATTAACAAAATCATAATTGTTTACCTATTGGCTGAGAAAAAAGAATATTAAAGATGAAAGAAATGACTAAAATCAGACCAAAAAAAAGTGAGGACATTATTACCAACTTGATAGAAATTTTTGAAAAATCCAAGAAAAGAATGAAGAATTAACTGGATAGCCTTGATGAAATGGACAAATTCTTAAAAGCACAAAACCTACTCACACTGAATCATGAAGAAATAGAAAATTTGAACAGATATATCACTAGCAAAGATATTAAATCAGTAATCAAAAACCTTAAACAAATAAAAGACTTGGACCTGCTAATTTCTCTGGTCAATTCTTCCAAACATTTAAAAAGAAATTTTATCAAATTTTCTCAAGCTCTTACAAAAAATTAAAGAGGGGAAACATCCTAACTCATCCATTGAGGGTAATGTTACCTGGATACCAAAACCAGAAAAACGACATTAAGAAAATAAACTATAGATCCCTATGAAATTTGATGGAAAAATCTTCAACAAAATACTAGCAAACTTAACTCAGCAGAATATTAAAAATATTATATATCATGACCAAGGGAGATTTATCCTGGAATATCCTGGAATTTATCTTGGAATTTATCCTGGATGATCCAATATATGAAAGTCAATCATTGTAATATACCATATTAACAGAATGAAGGACACACACACACACACACACACACACACACACAATCTTATCCATTGATGTAGAAAAAGCATTTGGCATATTCAACACCGTTTTAACACTCAAAAATCTTAAAAGAAAACTACCTCAAAATAATAAAGGTCATATATTAAAAACCTACAAGTAAGACTGAACTCAGAGGTGAACTTAAAGCTTTTTCTCTAAGATCAAAAGAAAAGATGCCTACTTTTACCACCTTTATTAAACATAGTAATACAAGACTTAGGGGTGCCTGGGTGGCTCAGTTGGTTGAGCAACTGCCTTCAGCTCAGGTCATGATCCTTGAGTTCCGGGATCGAGTCCCACATTGGGCTCCCAGCTCCATGGGGAGTCTGCTTCTTCCTCTAACCTTCTCTCCTCTCATGCACTCTCTCACTTTCTCTGTCTCTCAAATAAATAAATAAAAAATCTTTAAAAAAAAACATGACTTAGAAAAATTAAGCAAGAAAATGATATAAAAGATATCCAAATTGGAATGAAAAAAAGTAAAATCATCTCTGCTCATAGATGACATGATCTCATATACAGAAAAACCTAAAGATTATACACACATATACACACAGAGGCATTAGAACTAACAAACAAACAAACAAACAAAACAAAAACAAAATAAAAAAAAAAAACTCGGTAGCAGGATACAAAGTGAATACACTTAAATCAGTTGAACAAAGAAAAAATTAAGACAACAACTCCATTTACAATAGCATATAAAAAATAAAAATCTTAGAAAGATTAACTAATAAGGAGGTGAAAGACATACACTAAAAACCACAATGCATTACTGAAAGAAATTAAAGATGTAAATAAATGAAAAGAAAACCTATGTTCATGGATTAGAAGGCTAAATGATGTTGAAATGGCAATATTATCCAAAGCTAGCTATCAATTCAGTGCTATAATGTAATTTTTTTATGAAAAAAGAAAAATCCATCCTAAAATTTACATGGAATCTCAAGGATCTCTCTGTAGCCAAAACATTCTTGAGAAAGAACAAAGCTGGATGGTACAAGTTTCTTGATTTCAACATTTACCACAAAGCTAAAGAGGTCAAAAAGGTATGGTACTGACATACAAACAGATAGATCAATGCTATAGATAGAGAGCTTGGAAATAAAACCTTGTTTACATGGTCAAATGATTTCTGACAAGGGTACCAAGATGCAATGGTATCAGAAAAACTGGACACTCACCAGCAAAAGAATGAAGCTGGACCTAACACCATATGCAAAAATTAATTCAAAATTAATCAGTGTACATGATGTACATGTAAGAAGTGAAACTAGGAACTCTTAGAAGAAAATACAGGGGAAAATCTTCATGATATTGGATCTGGCAATGATTTCTTAGGTATAAGACCAAAAGTACAGTCAACAAAAGAAAAATAGACAAACTGAGCTTCATAAAAATTAAAATCTCTGTGCATCAAAGGAAACAAAGAGTAAAAAGGCAACCTATAGGTTGGGAGAAAATTATTTGTAAATCACATACCTGATGTGAGATTAAACAAAAAAACTGCCACAGAATTACCATTTCATCCAGCAAATCTATTTCTGGGAGCATACACAAAAGAATGAAAAACAATGACTCAAACATCTGTGCTCCCATGTTCTTATTAGCATTATTCCAAAGGCCTAAAACAGAAAACAACCCAAACATACACTATTGGATGAATGGATAAATGAAAAAATATGGTATATACATGCAGATAGAATATTATTCAGTCTTATAGAGGAAGGAAATTCTGAAACATGCTACAATATGGGTGAACCTTAAAGAATTACACTAAATTAAATAAACCAGACACAAAAAGATGAATATTGTGTGAGTCCACTTCCGAGTCAATACATAGAGACAGAAAGTAGAAGAGAGGTTGTTGAAGCCTGAGGGGAAGGGGTAAGAGAGTGTATTATTTAATGGGTACAAAGTTTCAGTATGGAATGATGAAAATTCTGGGTATGGAGAGCAGTGATGGTTTCACAGCAATGTGAATATGCTTAATGCCACTGAACTGTACACTTAAATGTGGTTAAAATGTAAATTTTATGTTATGTATAGTTTACCACAATAAAAAAATCAATTGTCCATATAAGCATGGGTCTATTTCTGGACTCTTTACAATGTTTCACTTGATTCATGTGCCTGTAGTTGTGACAATATCATATTGTATTCATTTTGGCAATATTATAGTAAATTCTGAAATTAGGAAGTATAAACACTCCAACTTTGTTCTACTTATTAAATATTGTTTGGCCTGTACTGAGTCTTTGTATTTCCATGTAAATCTTAGAATCAACTTGTCATGGTCTACAAAAACATTTTGGGGATTTTAATTGATACTGGGTATTTAGAAAGATTTAAAAACTTAACAATATTTAGTCTTTAATTAATGACCATATTCCATTTCTCCATTTACTTGTTTATTTTCATTTCATTTATCACAGTTTTATAGTTTTCAAGGTAAAAACTTTGTATATATTTTGTTAAATTTATTTCTGAGTGTATTATCCTTTCAATGTATTGTGGATTTCACTTTTATTTTGTTTGTTACAAATTATGGAAATATAATTAACTTTGGACATTATCCTTATTTCCAGCAACCTTGATGAATTTGTATGCTATTCTATTTTTTGTAGATTTCTTAGGGGTTTCTAAGTACACCATCATGTCATCTAAAATAGAGCTGTTTGCCACTTCTTTTCCAATTGTTATGCTATTTATATCCATTTCCTTACTTGCTGTATAACCAAAACAATATTGAGTAAAAATGAAGCAAGTGATGATCCTTGACTTGCTTACAACCTCAGAAACTATAATGTTAGTGAGAGTGTTCATTGGAGGTTTATTGAATTAAGGGAGTTCCAGCCTATCCAAACTTTGCTGAAAGTGTTACTTATAAATGGTCAAATTTAGTCAGTTTTTTTTTTTTTGCATTTGTTAACATTGTCGTGGGATATTTCACCTTAATTCTGTCAAGTTCTTCCCAGCATCCTTTTCAAAAGAGAGATTAGGTTTTTGTGTATTAACTATTTTGACTGCATAGTTTAAAATCAGTAACATTATTTCACTATTAATAGATGGAATTTTACAGATTACAAAACCTTACTGATCCAGAATTTGTGTAATGTATTCATTGCAGAGAGTTATATGAATCATATTGCTTAGCTGAAAAGAGAGAGAGGTGGGGAAGAGAAGGAGGAGAAGGAGGAAAAGGAAAAGAAGGAAGGAAGGGAAGAAGAAAAGAAGTGAAAGAAAGAGAAGAAAGGAAGAAAGAAAGAAAGAGAAAGAAAGAAAGAAAGAAAAAAAGAAAGAAAGAAGAAAGAAAGGAAAAGAAAAAAGGAAAGGAAGGAAAGAAGGGAGGGAGGGAGGAAGGAAGGAAGGAAAAAGAAAGGAGGGAGGGAGGGAAAAATCAACCATTGACTTCTATTCTTTTATTAAATAAAAGGAAGAATGGGCACTCTATAAGAACAATTTAATCAGCTTTGACATCCAGACCCATGATTCAGGATGATTTAAATGGTCTGTGACAAAATAATAGTTAACAGTCTGCAAAATGTCCATTATCTTTAGTTAGCAAGGTCCTATTGATTTAGGACCTCGTGTGACTCCCATAGGATGTTGGTGAGAAGTGAGCTGGAAACTCAAATTCGGCATTTTCACCACCAACAAAATACTCCAAGGTAAGTCTGTTAATAAGCTACAAATTAAATCTTTGTGCTAAATAGCTATAGATGTCTGGGGAATCCAGGAAGCGACTGTTTGTTATTTGCTGTAATTTTCTTCTGAGATCATATTTGGCAACACTGTTAAAATAATGTCTTTAATGTTATTATATAATAAATGATAAAAGTTGTCCTCTTTAATGCTAAAATTGTTTTGTCCAATATAATCTAATTTCACCTGAAGATGTCTTCCACAGCTGTACTTCAGTGCTCGTAAGCAGACCAGTGAGTTTTGACTGATAATTTATGGATCTTTCTGAGCTTGGATTAGCAGCAGGGTAATATGCCAACCATTTAGGGCATTAGACAGATCTTTCTATGACACTTGGGCATGATTCTATCAAGGAATCATTCATGCACAATCCCCTGGGGAAAAGCATTGATCTTGAGTCCAGTGACTGCCACCGAAAGCCTCATGCTTCCCAAATGCAAAGCACTGGGCTCCACTTTTGTGCCACCTCCAAAAGTCCAATGTCACACAAGGTAAGACTGGGGCCAGGGAACCACCCTGCCTTGTCCTCAGATAGTTCTCTATATGAAAAGATAGGATACTTTTTCTCAAGATCCGATAATATAAGTGTCACTGCAGCCACTTAACAACTGGGAGTCAATGAGATGCCCTAATGTGTGGGAATGGGCCCTGATCGGTGGCTGTGGACCTAGGTTTGGTACTTATACGAGGACACTGCTTACTTAATAATGTCAACAAAAATTACATTCAGGAGGATTGACTATGCTATGAAAGTAAAAGAAAAATATATGATGGATTTTCTGTGAATAAACATTTTTATTAACAAAAAAATTTAAAAAAAGTTCAACAGAAGGAAAGCTACTTACACCAGAATAGAAAGGCTCACCAGACACACATATCACATCCTGTTCCTGGATCATCAAAATATCTTTGGCTAGGTGCAGCCGGACTTTGAAAGGCTCCTGATTACCATCCTGCAGCAAACAAATCCCTGTCTTTGTCTTCAGGCAAGAAAAGAACAAAACAGAGAAAAAATTACTTAGGTTATGGAATATAATTTTATGGCCTATTCACAGCAAAACATGATGAATAGCATTTGAGAGCTAAGGAAAATGCACTCTGATGAATCTGGAACATAATACTTAATATAGGAGCAGAGACAAGGTTAAGCATTTCATGTGAAATATACCTCAGGTAATGGAGATTTGTCAGAAAATCCACTAAGATTAGGCATGTAAGGAGTATAGTTTATACATTAGATTTGAAAAATAATGAAAAATTTGTTTAATACATATAATCTAAATATAAAATTTTTGATAATAGATTTATTGAGATACAATTCATGTTCTATACAATTCAACCCTTTAGGATGTATAAGACAATGGTTTTTAGTACAAAGCGTCATTACAATCAATTTTAGAACATTTTCAAAACTCCAAAAGGAAACCTATTAGTATTAGCCCTGCCCAGCCCTAGGCAACCACTAATCGACATTCTGCCTTTATCATAGAATTTGGAATCTGAAATCATACCTACTTAATATCTTTTCTATCCTCCATGATTTCATCATTCCTAGTCACCAAAACACACACACACACTGTACAGATGAGAAAATGAGGATGAACGGGGGAAGTGTACTGCTTAAATTAGTACAGTTGATTAAAAGTAGAGTCTGGCTTAGGATCTCAAATCTGTGATTTCCAAGCCATTGTTATTTTTTGGGAATTATAAAAACAGCCTGTGAAGACCCTTGAACTTGTACTAGATAGCCTTATCTCAGTAATCACTGAAGAAGCCCACAAATCCCACCACTCCTGAAGCATGTTAGTGTATCATGTTCACCCAGATAAGTAGAAATATGCTCCTTAGCAAGTGCACTTAAGGTTCCCACTTGTCAGAAATACAAAAGGAAATTTTTTTGAGACAGAAAATAATCACTGGCTGTCACTCTGCACAAAAAAGTCAATAGGAACAATGATCACTTTGGCAATTGTATTTTCATTTAATAATGATTAAGCCATTCTTAATTTAGATAAAAGGATAAGTATATAGAAATATGTACTTATCCTTAGTATTTAATGAGCACAAAATTCCAGGCAATAATACAGGCTTTCTCTTGGAATATAAATTTACATATGGATTGCTAGGAGTTTGTTTCTTTAAAAGAATGTTTCATAATGTAAATGGGAACATACTTAGATACTGATGCTGCTAAAGATAATTCCTTCCATAAATAGATCATCCCATATGCTAATACATACCATCATACCCTTTATCACTATGGCTTATATTAGTCTGCAATTATTTTGTAAGGGTTATGATATCTTTTAAGAAAAAAACAAGTTTTTTTCCAGGAGCAAGGATGATGTTCTTTCCTCCTTTTGAGACTTGTGCACAGTAGGCACTCACTAAATTGTGTCGATTAATCTATTCTAGAGCATAACTCAAGTGGCTATATCTAGAGGACAAAAATATTTCCGTAAAGGCAAATGATATTTTCCTTAATATAGAACATAATTTTCTACATTTTTCACAGAGAAAAGTCTTTCATGCTTACAATGTGATCTTGATTAGGAGCCAACATCAGGACTCTCTGAGGTGGCATGGTGAAGAAGAGGGTATAAAATAATATCAAAGCCGAGTAACATAAATAAGCACATTTGCTGATTTTTTAATGTACAGTACATTCAGACCAATTTTCTCCCAGAAGTGTAATGGAATAGCTGGCAATCACAAATAATGCTCTCTTTCAACATGAGGATGAAAGAGGGGTTTTCCCTGAGATCCCATAAATACATTATTGTTACACATCAAAGAGATATCAAAGATCATCCAGGGAAAGTTTGAGGGACAAAAATACAGCTATGAGACTTCTCTCATTACATCTGATGTGGTCAAAGCTTCATTCACTCAAATAATGTATAAAAGGTCCCCTAATTATTAGATAGTTGTCTGCAAAATGGAATACAGACTTTCAACTCACATTTGGGTCCTGAAAAGATAGAATTAAGGAAAACAAAGAATGAAGTAGCTTTTGTTAAAATGAACACACACACACACAGAGACACACACACACACACACACAAGTAAATAGCTGTTTGAAGAAAACAGAAAACAATACTAATGAAGCTTAAAACAAATTCAACTTAAATTCATTCTTTAGGGGTTATGGATGTTACATATAGTTTATTATAAAAATTCACTTTTAAATCCCATACATACATCAATTTTGCAAATAATTTACAAATAATTTAGACATGAATCAGACAATCATCTCTGACCTCAGAGCATTCTTACTTACATAATATACATACACGCATAAGATGCAGTGTGATATTTGATGTGGAAGCAACATGGAGAGAAGAGTTAAATATTCTTGAGGGAGGGGTGCCTGGGTGGCTCAGTGGGTTAAGCCTCTGCCTTCAGCTCAGGTCCTGATCTCAGGGTCTTGGGATCAAGTCCTGCATCAGGTTCTCTGCTCAGCAGGGAGCCTGCTTCCCCTTTCTCTCTCTGCCTGCCTCTCTGCCTCTCGTAATCTCTCTCTGTCAAATAAATAAACAAAATCTTTAAGAAAATATTCTTGAGGAAGGGAGGTGTTAAAGAAGGTTTTCTAGGTAGAAAAGTGTATGATTGTCTTAAAAAATAAATTGAGGAAATAATTAGAGGAGGCAGTTATTTTATCCAAGAGGGAAAATGAATAAAGTTATGAAAGTAGGAAAGTCGGTAGCTGACATGATGCAAGAAGAGAGAAGCATGAGAATGCATCCCAGTGCTAAGTCTGCATGATCCAGCAGAGGCCAGAAAAGGAGAGGTGCCAGGTGAAGAGGAGGAAGGTCGAGGCCCTTCTGTGATGTTCAGGATTTTAAAGGTATTAGAGACACCCTAGAGAAATCTGAACAGTGATTTATGTTTTATAAATATATTTCTTCAAGAAGGAGATGGATAGGAATTGGGAAAGTTAGAACAGACTTTTTGTTAACAGAAACATAAACTTTGAGCAGAAGATGTTGAGGGCTGGTAAACAACTGCATGAGAATCAGAGCTGGAACAGTAGATTAAAAATGGGTAAAATCCAATTCTGAGGACTCTTCTGGTTGTTGTTGTTTAATAACCACTTGCATAAAGTTTACTGTGTTTCCAGAAATATTATTTCCATTTCTTCCTCCTAACAACCCACTGTACCTGCTTTCATAGATAGGAAAAGAGCAAAGGAGCAAAGATGAATGGAAGTCAGGATCTGAACTCAGACTGCTGGCTCCCAATTACGTGCTCTTCACCACTTGCTCTGGTTTCCCTCATGCACAGATTATTTGAGGGATGCCTCCCCCAATCCTCCTGTAAACAGTGATATGGCCATCAGTGTCTCTCACCAGGAGATAGCACTTTGGTCACCAAGGATCTCGTTTGGGAGTACAAAGAGTTGTGAGAAGGTCATCTTGAACCAATTGTTCTTCCTGTATCAAGCAATGACCACTGGGGGTAAAGTGAGTGACACCACTCTGACCTGATGATTTTCCCATCAAAGACAAGCTACTGAGGATGCATAGGATACTGTCTCATATGGGGAGAGGCTTAATATGCATAGCCTCATCCCCTATAGATTGCTTAAGGGTTAAGAATGGGAACCAGGACTGTGAGAGTAGCCACTAGTATATCACAACTTAAAAGAGTCTGGCTGCAGTCTTTACATCTGTGCACCCAGACTACTGAAAAAAAAAAAAAAAAACCTAAATAAGTATTGGCTGCACAATTTACTATAAACTTAGGTCCTGCACCCATCTGTTTCTTTATTAACATAACTATCATTAGTATTCAAACTTTGTGGACTGTGTACACATTGCACATGAGTTAAGAAATATATGTGCTATATGTAGACATGCACAGTACATTATGTAAATTATAAAACATACAAATAACTTGAAATTTTATTTTATTTTTTTAGAGATTTTATTTATTTATTTGACAGAGAGATCACAAGTAGGCAGAGAGGCAAACAGAGACAGAAGGGGAAGCAGCCTCCCTGCTGATGTGGGGCTCGATCTCAGGACCCTGAGATCATGATCGTGACCTGATTATGACTAAAGGCAGAGGCTTTAACCCACTGAGCCACCCTGTGCCCCTAAAACTTGAAATTTTAAAAGGATGACTCATAAAAAATGATATAGATTCAAATGTTGTTTTCCTGTGCCTGATATAGGATACTATATTGCAAGGGGATTTTACAAAATCCACATTATTTGTTTAAAGGAGTATTAAGAGGCCTTGCATCTTAATTATTTAACAGGCAGTATTTTAAAAAATCTAGTCATCGACTTGTTTTCTGTAAATCAATGAAGTGTATTTATGACTTTACACGAATTCACTCTGTTTTAAACAAACAGATTTCACATTTAAACTTAACAAGAATTTAGTCTTAGCTTAAACCTTGGAACTTTAAAAAAATTGGCTATGATTCCTTTTATACTTAAAAGTTAAGGTTTCTCTGGGCACCTGGGTGGCTCAGTCAGTTAAGTGTTTGCCTTCGGCTCAGGTCATGATCCCGGGGTCCTGGGACTGAGTTCCACCTAAGGCTCTCTGCTCTGCAGGTATTCTGCTTCTCCCACTGCCCCTTCTCGCACTCATTCTCTCAATCTCTCTCTCTTTATCTCTCTCAAATAAATAAAATCTTAAAAAGTTAAGGCATCTTTACGTTCTAGACTTTGAAAGAACATGCGCTTTCATGAAACTCATTTTTTTTAAAGATTTTATTTATTTATTTATTCGTTTGTTTTTTCTAGAAGTAGTGTGTGAGCATGGGGAGGGTAAGAGAGAGGGAGAGAGAGAATCTAAGCCAGACTCTGCACTGAGCACAGAGCCCAACATCATGACCTGAGCCAAAATCAAGAGTCGGACACGCAACCAACTGAACCACCCACATGCCCCTGCTTTCATGAAACTTTAAAATCTATGTTCCTTTAATCTTGAAATATAAAATTTGTGACATCAGACATTAAAAAACTACAAACTATAAGGAAGGGCACAGAGACCATGAAATGTCCTACACATGGTTTTACAGGTATCCTTGTTTTTTCCATATTTCATTGCCAAATATAACTTAATTTGTTCTGTGAACTTACAGTTTTAAGTGATGTGTGACTTCTTATACCCTACCATATTATAACACTAAATGCCATTTGATGTCATCTGCCTCCAACTGCATTGTGCACTCCCTTCCAGGATTACTTCCAGTCATGACCTTCTCCTTGGCTAAATGTCAGCCATTTGTCAAGTACTAGTACATGACTCACTTCATCCTAAGGCTTTCCAAGACTACTCCATCCAAACAAGTGCTTCCTTTTCTAAACTCAGGGTTTTTATTGAATAAATATATACACCTAACAAGCAGAATTGTATTTAAGCATCACATGTGGTGACTTCAATACTATCACAGTATTTAACCTTATCACACATGTTATTATCACAGGAAAATCTTAATACTAAGTTGACACCATTGTTATCATTATGGACTATTAATATGTAGGACCTAGTACAGTGATATTCAGTAGTAGGATTTATTTCAATATGTGTTGATTGAATCATAGTCACAAATTCTCTTATTATATGAAGGACTAAGCTAAATTACATATACAAATGAATTATAAATTATTAAATATATGTTATAGAAAATATGTATTTTTGTGGTTAACACCAAGATGTGGATCATATTTTAAGGAATATAGATGTGAAAATGAAATATGAGAAATACCTATACTAAAGGTTAGCATAATTACTTCTTGAACACATTGTTATTTTATTTTTTTAAGATTTACATTTATATATTTGAAGGAGAGAGCACCAAAAGGAGGAGGAGAAGAAGAGGCAGTGGGAGAGGGAGAAACAGACACCCCGATGAGCAGGGAGCCTGATGCGTGGCTCAATCCCAGGACCTTGGGATCATGAGCTGAACCAAAGGCAGACACTTAACCAACTGAGCTACCCAGTAATCATAACACATTATTATTATTATTATTATTAAAGATTTTATTTATTTATTTGACAGAGAGAGAGAGAGAGATCACAAGTAGACAGAGAGGCAGGCAGAGGGAGAGGAAGAAGCAGGCTCCCTGCTGAGCAGAGAACCTGTTGTGGGGTTCGATCCCAGGACCCTGAGATCATGACCTGCACCGAAGGCAGATGCTTTAACCCACTGAGCCACCCAGGCACCCCATAACACATTATTTTGATGACACTTTTAAAAGTTGAGAATCAGTAATTATGCCTGCCCATAACATGCACTTTTTCTTCTAAATTGTGAATTTTGTGTTGTTCCAATTGTGTTCTCTACCTTTATTTTTGCATTTCATCAGTCTTCTAAATTTCAATTCCTTAAAAGTATTGCAACGTTTTTTTAAGGAGAAAAATTTATTAATTAATAAACCTTTATTTTACAAATGATTTGTATTAGAGAATTAAAATATTTAACATGGAACTAGACATACTTCCATTTCTTTTCAACAAAAAGACTTCCTGGTATGTACATGGTTATAATCAACTAGATCTGTCCAATGGATGTAGATATCAGATTTGCATCTTTAATATATTATTAGCAGTCAAGAGAAAACAACTTTTATTCAACATACCTTTGACTATGTTATAATTTCCAGCACCATAATTCAGAAAGAGGATCAAACTTAGATTAAAGAGTTCCAAGCTACACATTATGGTTTTGCTTTTAACTAATTAATTGAATGACACTTAGCATTTTGTAAAACCTCTCAATTTCCTTACCTGCCAAGTGAGAGTTAAGCTAAATTATCTTTATGGTTTCTGTACACTTAAATGTTCTAAGACTGTACATTTCAGGCACACTCATTGACTTTGATCAACCTACAAGGGGATTTGATCATCTTCAGAGTATCTCAGAGTTCTGTACTCCTGCCAACCCAGCCAGTGTGTGGAAGACACATGACTGCTGCTGAAGAGCAGTTCTGAGACAGCTTAACTCCACCCTGGGCACAGTCTAAAATGGTCGAAATTATCAAAGGACTCATTGCAAGAGAACAGAACCTCTGTCTACAGAAAACAACAGTAAGATGATCACAGTAGTATTATCATTGTAAAATAAATCTCTGAGCCTTAAATAATACTTGATATATATTCCAAATCAATGAATCAAACAATTTTTTTTTTAAAGTCGGAAAAATCAATCTTAGGTCTGCCTCTGAAGTCCAAGGTAAGCCATGTGTTAAAATAGTATTTGGTCACTATCTTGCCTTTAAGGATCTCATGACTCTCCTAAGTTTTTCATTTGTGTCTCATTCATGCAAATATCCATTCAATGAGTGCTTTACTACCCAAAACTTAAGATAACAAAGATAACAAACACTGTGATGGAAACAGACTTACTACATCCAAAATTAAGAGTATGATACTATGTATTTAACAGTAGAAATGACACAGAATTAAAATGCATGTTTCTAAATATGTTTCTAAAGCATTAAATCATTTTTTAAAAGTATGAACTCATAGATGCTGAGTTAAAAGGATGAATAAATTATACACTCTGTCACTATTGTATTTAGTGTAGCACATAAGAGAGGTTTGTAAATAAATAACTATAATGTAATTTGAAAAGTGCTAGCATAGACAGAATTCTTTGGAAAATAAAAAGCTTACACTTAAGTATTAAAAATCTAAAAATCTAAAAGTGGGGTCCCTGGGTGGCTCAGTCAGTTAAAGCAAATGATTCTTGGTTTCGGCTTAGGTCTTCATCTCATGGGTGGTGAGATCAGTCTCACATCAGGCTCCAAGCTCAGTCAGGTGGCAGCTTGAGATTTTCTCCCTCTGCTCCCCCCCACTACACACCCCCAGCCTCAGGTGCACACACACCCACATGCCTCTCTCTCTCAAATGACTAAATGTTTAAAAATATATATAAACTATTTATTAATTTTCTGGAAGATCTTACTTCTCTTCTAAGCTTTGAACCAACTGTGACAAATACTTTTTAAAAGTAGATGTTTTTGCAAGAAACAACACTTAACATCTCATTAAAAGACCAATCTTCACAAATGTTAATAAAAAGTGTTTGTTGGTTTGTTTCTAACTGTGTCATAGGTAATCTAGTCATAGTTGTTTTTCTTGGGGTATCTCTATATATAGTAAAAATATTTTAAACCTTTTAAGCAAATATGGAATATTTTAATCTTTGAGTGATTGCGTTTTGCCTGAAAAATGAAAGAATGGTTTGAATATTGCATGTTTAGTAAAATAGCGTTTTTTTCCTAAAATAGAATGGTTATATCGCCTGAGGCCTAACTCCATGCACTACTGACTACACACTTGCATGGCCTTGAATATCCTTGAAAGGGCAAAGTATTCACTTTAATTCACACCAAAGTGTGAAGACAGCTCTACAGAGAATCTGAATTGCTATATATGGATATACTTAAATAATATTGAAATAAATAATATTGGAATCATAAAATCATAGGATTTTAGTGCTGAAAAGAACTTCAATATCTTCTAATTTATAACCATTTATGTGAAAAGAATTACTTCCAACACTTCTACTACCTGAAATCGTGCAGTGAGTGCATAGTTTATGGAGAAGTGTAATTTAATCAAATCAAATATGCTCCAGTCTTCTTAAGGAAGAGTAAAAATCTGAGGCTTCCCCAAGCACTCTTTGGCTTTTTAGTCTTGCAGAAACAGCTCATACTCTGTAAATGAAATGGACCTGTCACCCATCCCTCCTCCAAAAGTAGTGTTCCACTTATATAAAAGAGGGCTAAGTGTTTCCCGTTTATAACCGGTTTCCCTTATTCAAAAAGCAGAAAGCCATGTAACATACCTCTTCACAGGCAGTCCTGAAATCCATGTGCTAGGGCACCTCAAAGGATGTCGTCTGAAAAGACAGAGAAATGGTATGCCATCAAGCAAATCTTTGAGTGTAAGAGTGGAGAACACTAATAAAGCAAAGCATAAGCAATTATGGAGCAGATTCTGTGGGCAAACTGTTTATGGCCACCTGTAAGGGAGAAGAATTCCCCGATTCCCCGAGTACAATGAAAAGAGTGGAAGGAAATGAAAAAAGTCTTAACCTCTGCCCTTGTGTAGCATAAAAGTACTGCCAGGTTCAGTGTGACCCAGAGGGTGCATTTTCAGGCACCTCTCCACTCCACTGAGCATTCAGATAGGATCTAAGATAGGATAAACCTCTCCTCTCAAGTGTTGTGCACATTCCCAGCTTTCTTTTTGAAACCTGAGTTTGCAACTGGGAAAGAAACTTCAAAGGAGTAATTAAAAGATACATTTCATGTGGTTATCTCTTGAAAAAAGGTTGACTAATCTTTCTCTTTTTAATTAAAAAGCTACATGCATGAATAATTCTCTCTGAAACTTAAAATTTTATTCACAAACAGTATGATGTAAGGAAACAAGCTATTTATCAGAGTGAATAATATTAAGATAAATCAATGTATGAAGTATCTAACAGATTCATTCTGTGGCCATTATAATACTTAAATGGTGAACATATACTCAATGCATATGTATTTTTTAATGCTTTTAGAGAATTTTATTTTGATTACATGATGATAAAACTAAGAGTGGTCATAGAAATTCGACACCCTGACACTATGGAAAAAATGCACAGCCGAAATATAATATAGTTTAGGTAAATGAGATTTTAAAGTGAAATGTCTGGTGAATTCCACAGTAAAAGACTGGACTCCTCAACATTAATCTGCCTCTCAGTCTTTAGAACAGTAAATTATTTTGTCCTTCTGTGTTAGTAACTGTGGGTGAAATAGAGCAGGAAGTTCATTTATGCTGCCACTGGATTATTGCTATTGTCCCTGAAAGAAAAGAGACTGACCATTTTCAATCAGTCAACTGAACATGCTGCATAATATATTGAGTATTTTCCCTAAATAAGTTTTGTGGGTTGGGGACCTGGAATGCACAGGTAGCCTGATTATAGTAAAGTTAGATAGCAACAAATCATTTATAAATAAAAGGCAATTTGATCATAAACATTATAATTTGCTGATATAAATTAATCTTTTTTCTTTTTAAATTACTTTTTGATAGTAATCTCTTTTTTCAATTTTTATTTAAATTCTATTTAGTTAACATACAGTGTAATATTGGTTTCAGGAGTAGAATTTAGTGATACATCGCTTGCATACAATGCTCAGTGCTCATCACAGGTGCCCTCCTTAATCTCCATCACCCATTTAGCCCTTCTCTCACCCACTTCCCTCCATCAACCCCCTCAGTTTGCTCTCTATCTTAAAGAGTCTCTTAAATTACTTAAATTTTTGATAACTATGAGAAATTGGTTGTTAGTTTTAACAATTATTTTTCAAAATTGCTCTTAAAAACTGTGTTGGAAAAAACTATAAATATCTGTCTATTCCCAAGTCGACATAAAGTTATGCTTTTACTATAAAATTAGAATTTTAATATTTATTAATTATATAAAAAGATGGTCTATCTATCTAGAACCAGTTTCCTGTTACTAAAAAGCAACTAGAGAAATACTCATGAAGGTATTTAACCGTCTGTCTAAGCATAAGCTCATATTTAGTTTCATATGATGAATATTAGTCCATACATTTTTAAGACATCATTAATAATATGACACATAATGCCTGCATCTCTACCATTTTAAACATTTTCCTTCTCTTTCCTGAATCTTCCATTATCTTTCATCAAAGTATTAGGTAGTAACATCAATGTTTATTCAGAAAAAAATATTATGATATTTAAAACAAGTTAATTACTAGGTAAGAATAAATTACATACTATAATAAAACTATTTTCAGTGATTATAAATTTAAAAATTGGAGCAAAAGCTGTTCAGTTCTTTTATTTAAAAATTTTTAGACTTTTATGTATAAGCTTTTATGTTAAAACAGCTTTAGATTTACATAAATATTGTGAAAATAGCACACAGAGTTCCCATGTAGCTCACATTCCTTTCTTCCCTGTTTTTAACATCTTATATTAATATGTACATTTGTTAAAATGATGGATCAATACTATTATGATATTATTAAATCCATACTTGATTCTAATTTTCTTGGTTTTTTTTCTCACATTCTTCTGTTCTAGGATCCCATTCAGGACACCACATTATAACTCTTTTTGCCTGTGACTGTTTCTCAGACTTAGTTTTTTTAAAATGACTGTGGCAGTTTTCAGGAGTACTAATCAAAAATTTGTAGAATGTACATACTTTGGGACTATGCTGCTGTTTTTCTCATGATTATACTAGAGCTATGTGATTTGAGGAGGATACCACAGACATTAGAATCATTTCACTACATTGTATCAGCAGTCCATGTTGTCAACAGGACTTATCACTGTGGAGGCTGACTGTGACCACATGACTAGGATACTATTTATCAGGTTTCCCCACTGGTTAAGTTACTCTTTCTTTCCCCCTCTTTCCACACTTTACTCTTTGGTTAGAAGTCATTATGAGCAGCTCATACTTAAGGAGTGGGAAATTATGCTTTGCTTCCTTGAGGGTGAAGTGTCTAACATGAATTATTTGAAATTACTCTGGATAGAAGATGTGCCTGTTCTTCCCCCATCAATTAATTAATTATTTAATTCAACCAATTACTTAAACCCTGTCAGCTGATAGACCAAGGAAATATACATATATATGAAAATCCATGTTGTAAGGATGCACCCAATAATATTTATCCAGGCAAAATCACACTAAACTTCTATGTGTTCTCCTCAGTGAAAGAGAATATATAATTCCCTCTGATTCTTTTAGCTTATTTCCATTTATATTTATATATATAAATATATATATATATATTTATGTTCCTATTTTTCTGACAGCATATGATGTCGGAAATAAATTATTCATATTTGGAGGAAGCCTTTAGTAAACAACAAGTATGTCAGTAGTAATATATCTGAGTTAGTAAAAAAAATAGGTTCAAAAAGTAAAACATCACAGCAAAGGAATATCTTTTAGGTGAACACTATCATTTGAGTGAAGGCCGTATTGATAACTTTTGATTCTACAGATGCAATGAAAGATGTCAAGACTGTAATTAACCATAGGCTAAAATATGTAAACACCTGTGGAAAATTGAATGATTTACGCAGATTCTCTATCTCTCTTGGTACCCACTTCCAAGCCATAAAATTATCATGGAGGGAGTGGTTTCTCTATACATTGACTTTAGACTTGACAAAATGACTTGCTCCTGCCAACAACTGAAGTGACCATGTGTTGATTTATTTAATGGCCTTGCATGTTCCCACTGCTCTCTTGAACTTCTTGCATCTTGAGGAGCTGCCATATACTTGTCCTGGCCCAGAATGACATACATAAAGCAAAACTTTCTTAAATGGCCCACAGAACATAGGATAAAGCAGAATCACCCTCACATCTGTGACTAAGTAGACTGACTTAGAGCCAACCTCCAGATTCTAGAATAAAATAAAGGCTTATTATTTGTAATGGTTAACTATATGTGTCAAATTAACTATGGTAGAGTTCCCAGTTACTCAGTCAAAATCTGATCTAGGTTCTGCTTTGAAAAAACTTTATAAATGGGGACCCCTGGGTGGCGCAGTTGGTTGGGCGACTGCCTTCGGCTCAGGTCGTGATCCCTGGAGTCCCGGGATCGAGTCCCACATCGGGCTCCCGGCTCCATAGGGAGTCCGCTTCTCACTCTGACCTGCTCTCTCTCACTCTCTTTCCTGATGAATGAATAAATAAAATCTTAAAAAAAAAAAAAAAAGAAAAAACTTTATAAATGTGGATAATATCTACAGTTGACTTACTTTAAGTATTGGAGATTATTCTCAATAATGTGCATTAGCCTCATCCAATCAGTAAGAAGAACTTGCTGTCATAATCATGATATCCAATGCCTTAAAATCTCCCTCTCTGTCTCTGTCTTTCTCTATATAAATATATGTATGTGTTTCCATATGTATTTATAAGTATTTATGTTAATGTATATATGTTTGTGTGCATATATATAAAGTGATTGCTTCTTTGGAGAATCTGATACAGATTTTGGAACCAAGAGTGGTTTTAGAGGAATAGAACCTTAAGAAAGAGTTTTCTGAATTGGTTCTGGAGTTTCCAGAATTTGTTCTCTAATCTGATTAAAGTTACCAGTGACTTTATCTCCAGCATGAAAGAAAACACTAATATAGCTATAGAAATATATAAAATATCAGAACTGAAGACTCCTAATTGAAGTGTGACCTATGAGGAGGTATGCTACAGTGAAAAGAATTGCATATTTTCCCCAATTTATACAGACAGAATTCTAAGGATGTAGGATTCAAAAAAAGAATATGGGATAATGGTGGATCTTAACTGAAAATTTCAAACTTAATCTTTTTCTCAGAAAATAAAAATGCTTGTTGTTTTTTTTTCTAGAGACAGATTAATAATCTCAATACTACTTTTTCCTATTCACATCTGAAAATTTTTTTTTCATATCTGAAAATTTTAAGGCTTTCTTTGTATATTTGCTTTAAATAAATTGATTTGTATTAAGATATAATAATGCAAAAACAAATGTATACTTTCCAAATGCTCTCATCTCCATATCCAGGGATAAGGGAAAAATAGTTTATTGATTTACTAGCATCTAGTATAGTTGCACTAGGAAAAAACAAAGACTTTATGGAAATTAGTTTCTTAAAATATGGTTAGTAGAAAACCTCATCACTTAAAATATGATGAGAATAACAATGCATATATACCTTGGGTGAATAATAATAAAATTAATAATGATAAAAGTACAGTATCACAATTTTTAAATGTGATGTACCTTATTCGTGATCCATTAAAATCCCCATGACCAGCTCAGTGATAAGACTCACTGTATGGAAGAGTCCTAGCCTAAGGAAACCAATTTCTACTAGTATTACATAAGTACCCCAACAACAAGAGATGAAAGTATGGTCCCTGCCCAAGAAAAGAGAAGGTGAAGATGAATATTTCTTGAGAACTTACAGAGTATACTACTTAAACAGCATGGATCAACAGATTTAGCTTCTGTTCAGAGGTCTTATGTCTTAGGGTTCTAGTCCCAGAAATTAACACAACTTATTGTCTTCAACTATACTGAGAATAGTACCAATTCCTGTTGATTTAAACTCATCTTTATAACTAAAACAGGGAAAGCAAAATTAGACAAATACAGACAAATTCATGCATGCTGCATATAAAACTTCAAAATGTTTTATTTGGCATGAGGCTGATAAGATAAAAAGAATGTACTTCTACAACAGCACACACTCAGGAAAATATTAAAATGAAGAATCAAGTTGGTAGTTATATATGATAGAATAGAAAGTATTGGTACAAAAATATTTTGGACTCAAATTACTTAATTTCCAGAATGCTTTACCTAGTAAGTGTAAAAAAAAAGTCTTTATAATACTGTGCTTACTATGACAGTTCAGTTTACTGAAGGGAAAAACGTTATCTATAAAATTTGCCCTAGGCAAAATTATGAAATATGCAAAATTTATCTTCCATTTTTTGTGTATCCCAAACTCAAACCCAACATATATCCTCTCCAGATACTTCCACATCTTCAGCTGGTGCCTGTTTGCAAATTGATTAATTGGTCCCCTTCAAAACTGGTTAAAACAATAGAATTGAAAATGACAGCTACAGTCAGTCCCTCAGGTTTCAATTTTAGTGAACATTTAGTTCATTTAAGATCACGTGCCTTGAGGCAAGTGTTTATGCATCTTTCATCTTTTTTTTAGTTGAAGTATAATTTACATAAAATATCCTATTACTTTCAGATGTACATCATAGTGATTTGATATTTTTATACATATGAAATGATCCTCACAATAAGTCTAGTTATTATCTGTCACTCTACAAAGTTATTACAGTAATATTGACTCTTTACTATGCTGTACATTATATACTTGTGACCGACTTATTTAATAGTTGAAAATTTGTACCTTTTAATCCCCTTCACCTCTTTTGCACAAGAACCCTATCTCCTCTGGTATCTAACAGTTTCCTGTATTTATGAGTCTGGTTCTGTTTTGTTTTGTCCTTTATACTCCACATATAAGTAAAATCATATGATATTTGTCTTTCTCTGATTTCTGTCACAGCGTAATATGCTGTAGATATACCTATGTTGTAAATGGCAAGATTTTATTCTTTTTTATGGCTGAATATTATTCTACTACATACATGCATGCGTATACATGTGTATCACATAATGTATGTATATCACATGTATACATCACATCTTTTTTATCTGTTTATCTATCAGTGTACACTTAGGTGGCTTGCTTCCGTATCTTAGCTATTATAAATAATACTGCAATGGACATAGGGGTGCATGTATCTTTTTATTTATTAGTGCTTTTGATTTCTTTGGATAAATACCCAGAACTGAAATTTATTGTAGATTTGTATGATAGATCTGTTTTTAACTTATGGAGTAACATGTATACTGTTTTTCATAGTGACTACACTAATTTATGTTCCCACCAAAAAAGTAGGATGGTTCTCTTTTCTCCACACTCTTGACCACACTTGTTATTTTTTTATCTTTTTGATAATAGTCAATCTCATAGGTATAAGAGGTATCTCATTCTGATTTTGTTTTGCAGTTCCCTGATGATTAGTGATATTGCCTGTCTTTTCATGTGCCTATTTGTATGTCTTCTGTGGAAAAATATCTATTCAAATCCTCTGTCCATTTTTTTATTGGGTTGTTTTCTTTTTTGATGTTAAGTTGTATATTATATACAACAGTTGTATATATACAACATATATATATACACACACACACATATATTCTGAATATTAACCCCTTATCAGGTGTATGATTTTCAAATATCTTCTTCTATTCAGTAAGTTGCTATTTGTTTTGTTGGTTTCCCTCACTGTACAAAATTTTTTTTATTTGATGAAATCTCATTTGCTTATTTTAGCTTTTTATGCCCTTAGGTTTAAGGTAGGCTTAAGGAAAGGTTTACTGCCTATCCTTTCTTCCAGCAGGCTTATGGTTTCATGATCTACATTTCAATCTTGGATCCATTTTGAATTCATTTTTGTATATGATATAAGATAGTGGTCCAATTTCATTCTGCATTGAGCCATTCAGTTATCCAAGCACCATCAAATTTTAAGATTTATGGTTCCATCCAAGTTTTAGGCTTCTTTGTTCTAGGTCTTTGAAAAATAACATTGGCATTTTGATAGGTATTGCACTGTATATATAGATTGCTTTGGACATTTTAAAAATATTAACTCTTCCAAGCCATGAGCATGATGTCTTTGCATTTGTCATATTCAATTTCTCTCATCAGTGTCTTATAGTTTTCAGAGCATCTTCCACTTCCTTGGTTAAGTTTATTCCTATTTTTTATTCTTATTTTATTTTATTCTTATTTACTTTATTCTTATTTTATCTTTTTGATGCAATTGTAAGTGGAATTGTTTTCTTAATTTCTATTTCTGATAAATTATTGTCTGTGTAAAAAGATATAATTGATTTCTCTATGACCTTTTTTGATGGAATTTTTAAGATGTTCTATATATATAGTATCATGCACTGTGCAAATAATGAGTGTGCTTTCCTCCTTTCCAGTTTGTATGTCTTTTTTACATAGGATAATATAATTATTTTGAGTAATTGCTATAGCTAGAACTTCCAATACTGTGTTAAATAAAAGTGATGAGAAGTGGCATCTTTGTATTGTTCCTGATCTCAAAGGAAATGCTTTTAGCTTTCATCACTGAGTATGAAGCTAGCCATGGGCTTGTCATGTATGGCCATTATTATGTAGAGATATTTTCCTTTTATACCCACTTGGTTGAGAGTTTTTATCATAAATTGATGTTAAGTTTTGTCAAATGATTTTTCTGCATCTATTGAGATGACCACATAATTTATATCTTTCACTTTTTAATAAAGTATATCACACTAATTGCTTTGTGGATGTTGAACCATCCTTGTATCCCTGGATAAATACCATTTGATTGTGGTATATGAACTTTTTAATGTATCATTGAATTTGGTTTGTTAATTTTTTGTTGAGAATTTTCGCATGTATATTCATCAGGAATGTTGTCCTGTAATTTTCTTTCTTTGTGATATATTTTTCTGGTTTTGGTACCAAAGTAATGTTGCTTCTTAAAATGAGTCTGGAAGCATTATTTCCTCTTCAATTTTTTTGTAATAATTTGAAAAGAATAGATAATAACTTTTGCTTAAATGTTTTGTAGAATTCATCTGTGAAGTCTGGTCCTGGACTTTTGTTTTTGGGGAGTTTTTAAATTACTGATTCAATTTTACTACTTGTAATTGATCAATTCAGATTTTCTATTTTCTTGTGATTCAGTCTTAGAAGTTTGCATATTTGTGGGTATTTAAACATTTCTTCTAGGTTTTCCAATTTGTTGGCATATAATTGTTTGTAATAGTCCTTACAATCTTTTGTATTTCTGCGGTGGTCAGTTATAACTTCTCTTTCATTTTTGATTTTATTTATTTAGGACTTCACTATTTTTTTTCTTTATGACTCTGGCTAGAGGTTTATTAATTTTATCTTTTCCAAGAAATAACTTTTATTTTCATTGATCTTTTCTATTGTTTTGTGGTCTCTGATTTATTTATTTCCACTGTGATCTTTATTACTTTCTGTCTTCTAATGTCAGACTTTGGTTTTTCTTTTTTTACTTCCTTTGGGTGTAAAGTTGTATTGTTTATTTGAGATTTTCCTTGTTTCTTAAGATAGGTCTGTATCACTATGAACTTTCCTCTTAAAACTGCTTTTGCTGCATTCCATTGAATTTGGTAGTTTGTTTTTCCATTATCATTTATATCAATGTACTTTTTAAATTATGTCTTTGATTTCTTCCTTGACCAACTGATTACATAGGAGCATGCAGTTTAATCTCCATGTGCATGTATATTTTCCAATTTTGTATTGATTTCTGGTTTTATACCATAGTGATCAAAAAAGATGTTTTATGTTATTTCAGTCTTGTTCAATTGATTGAGACTTGTTTTGTGGTCTAACATGTGATTCCTGAAAAATGTTCCATGTGCACTTGAAAATAATGTGTATTCTATAGTTCTGGATAAAGTATTCTGCATACATCTTTTAAGTCCATCTGGTCTAATTGTTATATAAGACTGATGGTGCCTTACTGATTTTCTGGCTGGAAGATATATGCATTGATCTAAGTGGGATGTTAATGTCCCCTATTGCTGTAGGATTGTCAATTTCTCCCTTTATATCTGTTAATATTTACTTTAGATATTTAGGTGCTCTTATGTTGCATGCATAAATATTTACAAATATATCATTTTCTTGGATTGGCCATTTTATCATTATGTAATGCATTTCTTTGTCTTTTATTACAATCTTTGTTTTAAATTCTATTTCATCTGATAGAAGTATTGCTACTCAAGTTTTTGTTTCATTTCCATTTACATGAAATATCTTCTTTCCACCCCTTTGCGTTCAGTCTATGTCTTTAGATCTGAAGTGAATCTCTTGTAGATAGCATATAGATGGGTCTTGTTTTTTGTGCTTTTTCCTTCATGCATTTTTTTATTATTTCACTGTAAATTATATTGATAATATTTTAAAATCTTTGGTAATGAAACCTGTCATTCTAATAGGTATATTTCATTATAGCACTATTTGTAAAGTCTGGTGATCTTTCTCCCTAGTTAAGACTCAGGGAATTCCATGCAGATTGTATATCTAGAGTACAAAAGGTGTCCTAAGATGTTGATAGTTATGATGAAACTAGTCATATTAATTAGGTTCTGTGTACAATGAGCCAATTTTTTTTTAATAAGAGAAAAAAAATCTTCCTCTATGGAAGCTTTAAGTGCTTAATTGTTGTTATTTTCTTTTCAAAGGCAAAAAGAACCATCATGCCCATAAAAACAGGGTTTTCTGCATAGGGTTTTAGGTTCCTCCTTAAAAAACTAAACCCAAAAAGAAAATTCTCTAAAGCTGGCATTTATTAAAAATTAGCAGTTAGTACAGTTACCTTGGAAATAAAGGCCAAAATTTCTGTCTTTAACATTTCCACTGTGTTTATCTTATGATGGTTGTTCCAGAAATTCTAATGTAATGATAAACAGTTTAGAGCTCCAGTATCAGATTTTGCTAAGTATTTTCCAGTATCACCAAGTACAGTTTTTATCTAATTGCCTATCAAACTCAGAAAAAAGTCTCAAAACAATGCAAAAAGGTGATAAAACCATCAGGTTTCTTTACACTTGTACATATTCCTAAATATTGCCCAGTCACTTTCATTCATATACTTATCCTTGGAGAAGGCACAAAGGCAATTTTATTGCTGTTACTGTTTTTAAATTGTACTACCTACATTAAAGAATATTTCCAATTTGTTATTGTTTGTTGTAAATTATCTTAGATTCTCATGGAAGAGTGAACCCAATATAAAGGCATAATCATTGGGTTTTTACACAATATAAGATGTCCTGTTTTTAACTTTCAAAATGTTTGCCCATTTCATTTCTTTGAACTGAACTGAACTAAGTCCAAATCAAAGAAAAATAATGACTTTTTAATGATATCTCTATAAGTGATTTTTTTTAATCCAGTTAGCCACTCTGTCTTTTGACTGGAGCATTTAGTTCATTTATATTTAAAGTAATTATTAATACATATGTACTTATTGCTATTTTATTAATTGTTTCCTGTTTTTGTAGTTCTGCATTCCCTTTTTGTCTGTTGTCTCTTCCATGTGCCTGGATGGGTTTTTCGTTTTTGTTGTTGTTATGTTTGGGTTCCATTCTATCTATTTTGTTTATCTATTGTAGATTTTTGTTTTGTGGTTACCATGAGGTTAATATATATACAAACATATACATAACTGCTTATTTTAAGTTGACAGTTGCTTAAGTTTGAACATATTCAAAAATGTAATGTAAAAAACATTTTTACTCCATTCCATATGTTTTGTTTTTGACATCACATTTTACAACTTTTTATTTTATGTAACCCTTACTACTTACTATAGTGATACACTTGATTTTACTGTCTTCTGTCTCCTAACATTCATGCTAATTTTTAAGTGTCTGATCCATTGCCTTTATTGTATATATACCTTTACCATTGCGATTTTTTTCTTTCACATATTTTTATATTTTTAATTATGGATTTTTTCTTTTCTGCTTAAAGAAAAATCTTTAACATTTCCTGTGAGGTCAGTTCAGTAGTGATTAACTCCTTCAGCTTTTAGTTGTCTAAGAGACTGTTTATTTCTTTCTGAATCAATTCTGAATGATAACCTTGCCAGGTAGAGTATTTTTGCTTGTAAGTTTTCCCCTTTCAGCACTTTGAATATATCATGCCACTCTCTTCTGGCCTACAAAATTTCTGCTGAAAAGTTACCTGATGTTTTTATAGGGTTTTCCTTGTATGTGACTTTTTTTTCTCTTCATGTCTTTAAGATTCCCTCTTTATCTTACTGATATTTTAATTATAATATCTCTTGATATGAATCTCTTTGTGTTTATCTTGCTTGGCACTCTCTGTGATTTCTAGACCCAGATGTCTCTTTCTTCCTCCAAGTTAGAGAAGTTTTCAGCTATTATTTCTTCAAATAAATTTTCTGCTCCTTTTTTCTCTCTCTTCTGCTTCTGAAACCTCTATAATTATGGATGTTAGTATGCTTGATGTTGTTTCTGAGATCTCAAAAGCTATCTTTATTTTTAAAAATTCTTTTTCCTTTTTGCTATTCTGATTGGGTTATTTCCACTATTTTGTCTTTCAAATGGCTGGTCCATTCTTCTGTATGCTCTAATCTGATGTTGATTCCTTCCAGTAAATTTTCACCCTGATTTGTGTTCTTCAGCCTTGATTTGTTCTTTCTTATATTTTTAAACTCTTTGTTGAAGTTCTCACTGTCCCTTCATTCTTCTCCTGAGTATGGTGACCATCTTTATGACCATTATTTTCACCTCCTTAGGTAAATTACTTATCTCCATTTAATTAGTTAGGTTTTTTTTTTTCTGGAATTTTATCTTATTAATTCATTTGGAACATATTCCCTTGCTGCCACATTTTGTTTGAGCCCCTTATTTGTTCCTAAGAATTAGGAAGAACAGCTACCTCTCCTGTGTTGAAGAGTGACATTATATAAGAGTGTCCCCTGTGTGGACTGTGTGTGCCTGGTGACTTTAGCAGGCTTTCTGGAGTTGGAGTGGGTGCAGGCTAGGTCTCTGGGTTTTCCCCACCAAGGTCACTCTTGTGGGATAGCTAGAGCTGGAGAAGGCATGGGCTGCAGTAGGTACTGGGGTGTAGTACACTGGGGACACTTTTGTGGGGTAGTTGGATTAAGTGCAGACTGGGTGGGGGTCCAAGGGCACATCATGTTAAGATGCCCTAGTAGAATGGGTAAAGGTAGAGCAGGTTGTCAAAGGGTTGCTGAAGCAGGCTGCATCAGGGGTGCTTCAATAGAACAGCTGCGTTGAAAGCAGGGGGATAGGTTCTGAAGCACACTGTACCAGAGCTTTCTTCATAGGATGGCTAAAGCTGGGTTGGGTGCAGGTAAAGAAGATGTTTGATATGCCATGCAAGGGCCAACTTGAAAGCAGAGGGGGAAGCTGGAGTTGGAATTGGCCAAGGGGTTAGGACAAACTGGGGTGGCCCTATCAGGCCAGTTAGAGTGCCTGAATCCTGATTCTGCTTATGCTATGAAAGTGGAGAGGGAAGACATAAAAACATGGTACTCACTGGTACCTACAACTCTGGAGATAGTTCTAGTAGGTCCCTGTTTGGTGGATGTTTTATGGTCAGTAAATGGATTTCCTTTACTTAGAGTCCAGTTGTTCTTTAAACCACTGTTTTCGGGGTGTCTGGGTGGCTCAAACGTTAGGCATCTGCCTTCGGCTCAAGTCATGATCCCAGGGACCTGGGATTAAGCCCCACATCAGGCTCCCTGCTCTGCAGGAAGTCGGCCTCTCCCTCTCCCACTCCCCTGCTTGTGTTCCCTTTCTCGCTGTCTCTCTCTCTCTGTCAAATAAATAAATAAAATGTTTAAAAAAATAGAAATAAAAATAAACCACTGTTTTCATTGTACCTCAAAGCAGGTGAGTGCATGTGTGGGCTACTAAGTGATATCCCTCTCTACTCTAGGCTGTTGCACTGGGGGTGATGTTCCTATCATCGCTGAGTCTCTATCTTTCCAAGTCTTCTCTCTATGGTCTTTCTGTCATTTGTTGTGCAGAAGCTGTTCAGTCACTCCTCAGTTCTTCAAGCAGAATTGCTTTATATGTAGGTGTAGATTCATTGTATGCATGAAAGGAGGCAAGTTCAGGATCAGTCCTATTTTGAATTAACCCTTCTTTCATCTTTCTATATTGGTTAGCATACTGGTTGTCACTTAAAAAAAATGCCAATGTGATAATGGCTTAAACAGGATAGCAGTTTGTTTTTCTCTCCTATAGGGTCCAGGCTTAATAATCAAGAAGTGATTTCAAAGTGTCTGAACCCCACTCTTCCATCTTATTTCCGTGTTATCTTCACCATATGAGTCTGAGAAAAATCACTTTTTGTTTCTTTGTCCAAATTTGTGGCAGAGCAGAAAATGGGAGTTGAATACATCAAGTTCATTCATATTTTATTTTATTTTATTTATTTTATTTCTTATTTTAAAGATTTTATTTATTTATTTGACAGAGAGAGATCACAAGTAGGCAAAGAGGCAGGCAGAGAGAGAGGAGGAAGCAGGCTCCCTGCTGAACAGAGAGAGCCTGATGTGGGACTCCATCCCAGGACCCTGAGACCGTGAGCTGAGCCAAAGGCAGAGAGGCTCAACTCACTGAGCCACCTAGGTGCCCCCATTCACATTTTATTCTTTACCTCACAAGATAATCAAATTGAGAGTAGCCACATTGAGACTGTGAGATGCAGTGTTTAAGGAGGCAACCCTGTGATAAGCTAACATGTGCATTACAGAGGACAAGAGAGACCAGCCTCAGACCAGGCCACACCTAATGTGAGAACTTCCTTTTCCCAGTGTGGCTCCTGTCACTTTTAACATTCACCTCCATGCCTTTAGACAGAGTGTTCCTTTCAAGATCATTGTTATAGGCCCAGAGACTACTGAGGGATTTTTATGTATTTTTTTTACATTTTAAAATTATTTTCCCCAAAATATTTTATCATTTTTAGCTAGTTATGTTTGCTCTCCTTGTTTGCAAAGTTGTCAAGAACTTTTGAAATCTCTGAGGGAACTTTCCAAAATCAATTTTTGTGAAAAGTGAAATAACTCCAATTTCCTATTGATGTTTTGATAATTTATATGGACTTAAAATTTCCACATTGATTTTATAAATCTTATATTCATATTTAGTCAGTAACAACAACTCCTTAAGTTATATTGATTTTTATGCTAAACTCATTTGCAGCCAATCAATTTAGCTAGATTTTTATACTTTTAAGTGAATAGTTAGCTTAAATTATGTAATTTTTATAATACTCTTTAAAAAAAAGGAATTTTTTTTGACATCTGACACTTCACTTACAGGAAGAGAAGAAATTCTGGAAATTCATCAATACATTGCAAGACAATCACTGCAAAGCCTAGTGAATTAGAAATACAACCAATAATGTGTTGAAAGAGATGCATTCTTTTAAGTCTTCCAAAAAGCTGAAGAATGCCCTAGTTTGCATGAAGTATCTCCTCCATCTGTGTTCTTGAATTTCATAGAATCTTAAAAAGCCAAACACATAAAAAAAGAGTGGAAATGTGGTAACCAGTGGTTGGTGGATGGGGGAAATAGGAGAGATGTTGTTTAAGGTGTAAATTTGCAATAAATGGATAAGTCCTGGAGATCTATTGCATAGTATAGTAAATATAGACAACAATATTGTATTATAATGACTAGCTAAAAGATTAGAGCTTTATTCTCACAACAAAAAATAATTATGCAATGTGGTAGAGGTGCTAACTAATTTTACAATGGTCATTATATTATAATGTATAAATATATCAGTTGATATGCTTACATCTTAAACTTATAAAATGTTATGTCAAATATATTTCAATAAAAATCATTTAAAAATTATCTCCTACTTCAAATCCAGAAAATGGGTAAAATACTTGAAATTATGTACAAAGTTACACAACCTTCTCATTGTGCACAGAAATAAAAAATTATATATATGGATATCAAAATTCATATTGTTAACACACTTGATTTTTTTCTTCCCTTTTTTCCTTAAAGTTTTTATTGATGAAGATGCTGGTTTCTCAGCACTTAGATCTGATCATTTTAAAACTTCAAACTTATTATACCAAACCCCCAGTTCATTTCCTCTTTATGCCCTCCCAATATACTAACCTTCACAATTCCCAAGGGGCATCTCCTGTAAATGTGGTTATTTTGTGCCTATGACTCAGGAAGCTGACATTTCATGTCTCTTGTCTTAGTGTGATCATGGGATTTGTGGTGTCTGGCCAAGACAGGGAGCCCCCAGGGCAGATATGTTTCCCTCACACTTTATGTAATTGTTTGGCACAGAGGCTGGCTCATTCCAGAGTACACTTTATATCTGCAGAAAGATTAGGGCATTAAGATTATCTACAGATTCAATGTCCTAACACCATGTCCAATGGTGAAATTTCCAAGGTATGGGCACATCTATTCTGGAGTTAATTATTTTGTTGCTATTTTTAAAACCTTTCCTCCACATGAGCATGTCTATACAATACACTGTGTGACTGTCTCTATTTTCATCTTCAGCAGTTCTGGATAGGAGTTTCACCCTTGAGACATGAGATTTCAATCCTTTAGAAAGTAAATTCTAAATGTATATGTAAAGAATACAGAAAAAATGATCAACATATGTAACTTACAAAAGAAGGTGAAAATTAATAGGGTTATAGGGTAAGGCAATGTTCTTTTTAAATCCACAGGGAAACACTAATATATACGTGTATTGATAAAACGTATTAAAATGAAACCCTGGGATACATGGAAGCAAGTAAAAACAAGTATCCAACTTAATGAGGATCCAGAAAGAAGACAAGTGTGTGCATTGAGATACCACCTTATACCAGTTAGAATGGGCAAAACCAACAAGACAAGAAACAACAAATGTTGGAGAGGATGTGGGGAAAGGGGAATCTTCTTACATTGTTGGTGGGTATGCAAGTTGGTGCAGCCACTTTGGAAAACAGTGTGGAGATTCCTGAAGAAATTAAAAATAGAGCTACCCCATGACCCTGCAATTGCACTAGTGGGTATTTACCCCAAAGATACACATGTAGTGCAAAGAAGGACCACATGTACCCCAAAGTTCATAACAGCAATGGCCACAAGCACCAAACTGTGAAAAGAAACAAGATGCCCTTCAACAGACAGATCGATAAAGAAGATATGGTCCATATATACAATGGAATATTATGTCTCCATCAGAAAGGATGAATACCCAACTTTTGTATCAACATGAACAGGACTGGAAGAGATTATGCTGAGTGAAATAAGTCAAGCAGAGCGAGTCAATTATCATATGGTTTTACTTATGGGTAGAACATAAAGAAAAACATGGGGGACATTGGGAGAAGGAAATGAAGGGTGAATTGGGGAAAATCGGAGTGGAAAATGAACCATGAGAGACTGTGGACTCTGAGAAACAAGCTGAGGGTTTTGGAGGTGGGGAATTGGGTGAGCCTGGTGGTAGGTATTGAAGAGGGCCCATATTGCATGGAGCACTGGGTGTGGTGCATGAACAATGAATCTTGGAGCACAGAAAAAAAATTTTTTTAATTAAAAAAATAAAATAAAATAAAATAAAATAAGGGAGAAAAAAAAGAAGACGTGTGTAAAAAAAATCTGATGGCATTCAGGAAACACACTATATTGACCATGGCACTTACTAAATAATGTACTTAAATGGTCCAATTCTCAATACTCTTTCTTTCCAATGAGGAATCCAATCCCTCTACTCAAGGATGATGTAAGTTCAAATGAAAGACAGTGTGTGTAAGTATCTTGAAGAAACTTACAAATTACTATAAATAAGTCAGTCAATAGCATTGTTAACTTAAAAAAAAATTATTACTTCTGCAAGGAAAACACAAGAAGATGATAAAGGAAAGTACTTTACCCATTTTAAGACATGTAAACACTCAAAACTCAACAGCAAGAATGAGTCTCAATTTTTAGTAATTGCCAGTTTTGTTTTAAATATGAAGTGAAGGATGTATATGATCTACATAGTCATAGTAACACAAAATTCCAATTGTTAAAAAAAATCCAATTGTTCATTGTAGCACAAGAAGATTTATTCAATAACCTTATCCTGGTTCCCTTTAAATGGGGTAATATCCACAAATAAGTGCATGTTGATATTGAGGTTGGCAACACTCCCTGTGACTAAACCTAAAGTTCTCCCTTTCCCTGCTACTGTTCTGGACTATTTGCTCTCACTTTTGATTGATTATAACTATGATTATTTAGCATTAACTGCCATATGCCACCTTCCCTTTAGTCTTTGATTAAGTCCCTCTCATTCACTCATCTTCACTTGGTTCCTCAACAAGTTATATTTGTTTCATGCAGAAATCCTTGACTCTATAAAGTTCTGGTCTTTGTTCCCCAGGCTGCCCTGTGACCATCCCACTTCCCTGACATCCAACAGGTCAGTACAGCAGGCAGGCCCACCCAGGTCAGTTCAGTCTTCCAGCCACATGCTTGAAATGGATCTGATGACATCAAAGAGTCAAGGCTTTATGCCCACAGAAGTCAGCAATTAGCACAGCATATTTTGTCACCAAGATGAAATGTATTTCAGAAGTGATTTCATTTTAGAACACATCATTTTCAAGTATGCTGTACAGGAGAGATCTCCAATAACAAACCAAGCACCAAATATCGCCTGTAGATAGATTTTGTTTGTGTGCCAAATTTTCACTCTGGCAAGACAATTCTCTCTTCAATTAATTGATCACAAGTTGCTTCTCTTTAGAATACATTACAGCTTCACTCGTTAATTTATCTCCCAGACATGAGGTATTTGAGCTTATGACTCTTGCTCTTCACAATGAAAACACTCATTTATGTTAAGTAAAAAAGTTTCCAACCTAAAACAGTGTTCTACCTGCTAAGAGAAGGACAAAATCAACTAGGGGATTGTATTTACTTATTCAGCCATGGAATGAGGTGTTCCATCTAAATGCTATGCAGAAATTCAATATGAAAAATGCATAAATACGAGCAGTTACTAATGATATAGGCAAAAGAATAGGCTTAAGTTCTTAGGTTTGCTTTCTTTCCCACAGAAAATTAGGCCATTTTTCTCAAACCCTGGAGCTGTGGAGGGAAAACCTCTGACTGTTTCCATGCCTTATTACAGTGACACCATCTGTATGAAAGTATAGCTTGCATTACTATCTAAATAAAAGATAATAGACATTTTTCCAAAGTGCACATCCAAATGGCCAACGGTACATGAAAATCATCTCACACTTGTTAAATGGCAATCATAAAAAAAGCAAGAGACAACAAGTGTTGGTGAACATTGGAGAAAACATAACCATTGTACAATATTGGTTATACAATGTTGGTGGCGAATGTAAATTGGTTCAGCCACTATGAAAAACAGTATGGAGGGTCTTCAAAATATTAAAAGTAGATCTACTTTATGATCTATAAATTCCACTTCCGGGTATATATCCAAATGAAATTAAAATAAGAGTTTGAAGAAATATAAACCCTTCATATTTATTGCAATTTTATTCACGATAGTGAAGATACGGAAATAACGTAAGTGATATTGAGTGAATAAATGGATAAAGAAAATGTGGTATATAAACACAATATAGTATAATTCAACCATGAAAAGGAAGACCATCTTACCATTTGTGACAACATAGGATGGATCTTGAGGACATTAGGCTGAGTGAGATAAATCAGAGAATGACACATACTGTACTATAATCACTCCATTCTAAATATGGAATCTAAAAAAGCCAATTCATACAAGCAGAAATTAAAATGGTGTTTACCAGGGGTTGGGCACTAGAGGAATAAGACAAATGTGGTTTAAGGGTATAAATTTGCAGTAAGTAGTAAATAAGTCGTAGAGATCTGGTACAAAGTAGTGATTATGGTTAGCAATACTATATTATAATCTTCAAACTTGTTAAGGGACAGTACTTAATTATTCTAACCACTAAAAGAAATATTAATTATGTAATATGAAAAAGGTACTAACTGTCGCCATAGTGGGAATCATATTAAAATATGTAAATGTATCCAATCAATATGCTGTACAGATTAAATGTACACAATGTTATGTATCATACGCATTTCAATAAAGCAACAAAAATCAAAAGATAAGTCACTCAAAAATAAGATAAGTCACTCAACCACACAAAATAGTAATAATACATTGAAGAATAAGAATGATATTAAATAAATTTGAAAGATCTGGTATAATTTTGTTACAGAATTTAGTTACTTATTAAATCTTTTCCCATGATTCCAAAAATAACTACTTTGATATTTTGACTAGTTGAATGTTCAGACATTGAGGAGAAATTTTTATCACTTGCCATTTCAAAAATATTACCAAGATTTTCTATAGCAAGAATATTTTCATCAGAATGGTTTTAACATCTTGCCCTTAGTTTTAACAATAATGATAAGTTTTGACAGACATTTGATTTATTTTTTCTCTTTACAACTATTAAAAGAAATCTTGTTAGGAATTTAAAAAGGGGACTACAATATTAGTGACTCTCATTGAAAAGTCAGGGACTGACATAAATTGGAAAAAATGTTCTATCACTTTTTAGAAAGACAAAACTTCAAAAAAATATGAAGTCTTCATTCATTATGTGTACTAGGGGAGTAATTGAGTTATAGTTCAAAGATGCAATTTAAAATTTATTATGCAAAGGAATCACCAAGGGATTCTGTTAACATGAAGATTTCAATCCAGTACGTCAGGCTCCCAGTAAATGGTCAAAGTCCTATTGGTTCTCTTATTAGCAAGGCAACAGATTATCGAACTAGTCCAAATTACTACATGATTTTAGTGGAAAATGGAGAAGTCTCAGATACCTAAAACATGGTCCAAAATATGGCAGAATAGCACTGGCAACTCCCTTTTCACAGAGTCCTTCACCATCAAAATTAGTCTTCTTAGAAGTCATATATTTTCAAACAAATCCTTAGATATCATGGTTCATGGTAGAGAACACATGTATTCAGCTCAATTTTATAAGAAAGAATATTATTATTTATTAATATTATTAAAAGATGTAGGATATAATGTTTAAAATCTGGAAGAATAATGTATGATAGTAATAATTAAAATGAATCACTTTCAGAAACAAGATTATTAATATTCAAGCTTCTTAAATATTATCTCATTTTATGAAATCAAGTATCAAGTTAGATTGAAAGATAATAAAATTTTAAAAGTAAACACAGCCTTGATAATCATTTTACTATAACTTCCTTTTTATATTATTGAGTAAAGGGAAGTCCCTTTGGAATTGGAAACTTCTGAAAATGGTATACATTTTCTCAGATCCTTCAGTTTTGTGCCCAAATTTGAAATATAATTCAATATTTTAGGTGGGCTATTCCTCCCACTATAGCTTTAATATTTACAGAAGCAGTGATTGGTTTTGTTTGAAATAGGAGAAGACACATGTCACATTTGTAACTGGAAAGACGAAGGATAAACAACATTGGAAAGGACATATTAACTTTGTATTAAAGGAATTCAAGGTTTGAATTCAAACCATTCATTCACTTGTTACAAGAAACTGTCAAATATTTTAAATTCTCTAAACCTGGTTCTTCCACTATAATTTTAAGTTGATATCACCACCAGCAAGGGTAAATGGAAATAATTCAGTTAGATAGCACATATAAAGAGATTTTTCAAGTGTTCATACATTGTAGACAGTCAACAGTGCTAATGTTTTACACAGTAACAAATACAAATGAAGGCATGTCACATTTATGCTTATATTATGTCCCAAAGAGCATAAACAAGGATATATCACTATACACTGGAGTTGAGAAGATCCATGGAATAAAATCAAGTTCCTGGACATCGAAAGTAAAGAAGTCTTAACCATTGGTCTCACCTTAGAAAATAAAGGTTAGCACAAGAGCTTGCAGGTCAAATGACAAAAGCAAAATTTCAGAACAAGTGTTTTCTACCATTTTCTCCCCAAACACCAAGTTTGACAATCACTCATGGATGAACATACCTATGTGGAAATCTGGGAGTTCAATGGAGAAGTTCCAACGAACTATAGGAGGAAAAAAAAATCTAAGACTAGACATATTGAAGGCAGTAAGGGGAAGAGTTTTACTTTACCCACATCATACTTCCTCCAAGGTGGAAAAACTTTGTGCCAAACAAACAAACAAACAGCTCATAATTTCTTCCATAGAGAAAAGTGAGTGTATGAATGAGTTCTTGGCTTCCCTAGCTGTGCAGAACACTGCCAAAGAAGCCATCTTCTTCCTTGACCTATACATAATACAGAGATGAACTGTATAACTGGTGGGGCACGGGCTGGGAAAACACACCAAGGATTCTCATGTATCCTACTAACCACTTTGCAGATTTATCAGGATGCTCATCAATAAACCATGGAAGTCACATTCAATGTGGGTCCCTCCAAATGCCCCATGGGCACCCCAATGTTCTGTTCAATTCACGAACACATCCTTACACCTTATAGCTGAATCCCTGTGCATGGCTCTGAGGGGCACTGAGTGCAAGCCTTTGTAGATGGCTACTGGGTACACGTAGAAAGCCATCTCAACTCCAAATTGGGAGAAAGTACTCAAAATTGAGCTCTCAGCACTACTACCTGGAAAGTGAATGGGAAGCTTGTGGCACCTGACCTCACTTTCAAGAATTGAGAGAATACATACAATATTTTTTTTAAGTTTTTTTTAAAGATTTATTTATTTATTTGAGAAAGAGACAAAGAAAGCATGAGTGGGAGAGGGAGAAGGACATGCAGACTTCCTGCTGAGTAGAGACCCGATATGGGACTCAATCCCAGGACCCCGAGATCATGACCTGAGCTGAAGTCAGACACTTAACCATGAGGCACCCCAAGAAAGCATCCAGTCTTCAGAATTTCCCCACAAGAGGGAACAAGAATTGTGGAGCATGTGTATCCATAGAAGAGGTTTAAGAAAGCCTCAGTATCCATGGCTGGGCTAACAAAGTTTTTCTCTTTTAGAGTCAGTCTTTACTGATTGCTGATCATGACTGCTTCTTCAAATGTGAAGACAAATGCAAGACTTTAAGGAACTTTAATAAAAAGACTTTAAGACTTTAATAAAAAAATTAAGGACACATGAGAACACCAAAAGAAAATAATATTTTCTGGGTGCCTGGGTGGCTCAGTGGGTTAAAGCCTCTGCCTTCAGCCCAAGTAATGATCTCAGGGTCCTGGGATCGAACCCCACATTGGGCTCTCTGCTCTGCTCTCTGCTTCCCCCCGACCCTGCCTGTCTCTCTGCCTACTTGTGATCTCTCTCTCTTTGTCAAATAAATAAAATAAAATAAAATAAACAGTATATTTGAGAAGCAGAAGAAAAAAAATCGGTGAAGTATAAGACAAGTCATCTGCAATTGTTCAGTCAAAGGAAAACAAAAAAAATGAAAAAAATGAAAAAGAGTTAAGAATGCCTATGTGAATTCTAGGATACCAATAAAAAAAGGGAAAAAAAAAACTCAAAAACAAAACAACTACAAAACACACACACACACACAAAGCAAACAAACAAAAAGCTCCTTATTATAAGACTCCCAGAAAGAAATGAGAAGAAAAAAAGGGGGAAAAAGTTACTTAAAGAAATAATGGCTGAGCACTTCAGCCAAAAGCTGTGGAGCATTTGGACATCCAGGCTTATGAAGCTTATAAGTCCCTAAAAAGATTCAACCCAAAATGATCTTATTTTTTTTTAAGATTTTATTTATTTATTTGACAGAGAGAGAGAGAGAGATCACAAGTAGGCAGAGAGGCAGGAGAGAGAGAGGGGGAAGAGGCTCCCGGCCAAGCAGAGAGCCCAACATGGGACTTGATACCAGGACCCTGAGATCATGACCTGAGCCGAAGGCAGAGGCTCCAACCCACTGAGGCACCCAAGTGCCCCCCAAAATGATCTTCTAAAGACATGTAATAAAAATGTCTGAAATTTAAAAAAAGAAAAGAATTTTAAAAGGTGCCAGAGAAAGAATAATCCTCACATATAAGGCAACAATTATAAGGCCATCAGTGGGTTTTGTGGCAGAAACCTTACAAGGCAGAAGAGAGTGAGACAGTACATGTAAAGTACCAAGAAAGAAAAGAAAAGAAAAAAAAAAAAGAAAAGAAAAGGAAAGAAAAAAAGAAAAAAAAAAAGAGATGGGGAGAGAGAGAGAGACTGTCTTTTTTCCACTGGATATTTTTTCTGCTTTGTCAAAGATTATTTGACCATAGAGTTGTGGGTCCATATCTGGGCTCTCTACTCTGTTCCACTGGTCCATGTGTCTGTTTTTCTGCCAGTATCATGCTGTCTTGATGATCACAGCTTTGAAGTAAAGCTTGAAATCAGGCAATGTGATGCCCCCAGCTTTGTTTTTCTTTTTCAACATTTACTTAGCAATTCAGGGTGTTTCTGGTTCCAAATAAATTTTAGGATTATTTGTTCCAGCGCTTTGAAAAAAGCCAGTGGAATTTTGATCAGGATGGCATTGAAATTATTGCTCTGGGGAGTACAGATATTTTAACAATATTTATTCTTCCAATCCATGAACATGGAATGTTTTTCCACCTTTTTGTGTCTTCTTCTATTTCTTTCATGAGTGTTCTGTAGTTCCTCAAGTACAGATCCTTTACTTCTTTGGTTAGGTTTATTCCTAGGTATCTTATGGTTCTTGGTGCTATAGTAAATGGAATCAGTTCTCTAATTTCCTTTTCCATAATTTTAATGTTAAAGTATAAGAAAGCAACTGATTTCTGTGCCTTGATTTTGTATCTTGCCACTTTACTGAATTGCTGTATGAGTTCTAGTAGTTTGGGGGGGAGTCTTCTGGGTTTTGCATATAAAGTATTATCTCATCTGTGAAAGAGTTTGCCTTCTTCTTTGCCAATTTGAATACCTTTTATTTCTTTTAGCTATCTGATTGTTTTTGTTAAGATTTCTAGTACTATGTTGAACAAGAGTGCTGAGAGTGGGCATCCTTGTCATGTTCCCGATCTCAAAGGAAATGCTGTATCTTCAACAAATGGTGCTGGGAAAATTGGACAGCTATACATAGAAGAATGAAACTTGACAATTCTCTTACACTGCACACAAAGATAAACTTGAAATGGATTAAAGACCTCAGTGTGAGGCAGGAATATATCAAAATCCTAGAGGAGAACATAAGCAGTAACCTCTTCAACACAGATCACAGCATCTTCTTTCAAGACATGTCTCCAAAAGCAAAGGAAAGAATAGCAAAAATGAACTTTTGGGACTTCATCAAGATAAAAAGCTTCTGCATAGTGAAGGAAATAGTCAACAAAACAAAGAAGCAACCCACGGAATGGGAGAAGATATTTGCAAATGACACTACAAACAAAGGTCTGATATCTAAGACCTATAAAGAACTCCTCAAACTCCACTCACAAAACAGATAATCACATTAAAAATGGGCAGAAGATGTAAACAGACACTTCTTGAAAGAAGACATATGAATGGCTAATGGACACATAAAAAAAAATGTTCATCATCATTAGCTATCAGGGAGATTCAAATCAAAACCACATTGAGATTCCATCTTACATCAGATAGAATGGCCAAAACCAACAAGACAGGAAACAACAAGTGTTGGAAAGGATGTGGAGAAAAGGGAACCTTCTTACACTGATGGTGGAAATGCAAGTTGGTGCAGCCACTTTGGAAAACAGTGTGGAGATTCCTCAAGAAGTTAAAAATAGAGCTACTCCGTGACGCTGCCATTGCACTACAGGGTATTTACCCCAAAGATACAGACACAGCCAAAAGAAGGGCCATATGTACCCCAAGGTTCATAGCAGCAATGGCCACAATCACCAAACTGTGGAAAGAACCAAGATGCCCTTCAACAGAAAGATGGATAAAGAAGATATGGTCCATATATACAATGGAATATTATGTCTCCATCAGGAAGGATGAATACCCAATTTTTGTATCAACATGGACAGGACTGGAAGAGATTGAAATCAGTCAAGTGAAATGAGTGAGAGAAGTCTAGCTTAATGAGTCACTTATCATACGGTTTCACTTATGGGTGTAACATAAGGAAAAACAGGGAGGACATTGTGAGAAGGAAAGGAAGGGTGAATGATGGGAAATTGGAGGAGGAGATGAACCATGAGAGACTGTGGACTCTGGGAAACAAACTGAGGATTTTGGAGAGGAAAGGGGTGGGGGATTGGGTGAGCCTGGTGGTGGGTATTGAGGCGGGTATGTATAGCATGGATCACTGGGTGTGGGGCATGAACAATGAATCTTGGAACACTGAAAATATAAAATTAAATTAAAAAAGAAAAAAAAAACTGGTTTCTCTTCAGATCAAATAAATATTTCACCTTTTACTACAGTACTAAAAAATAAATAAACACTGACAACCAAGAATATTTTACCTGATAAACTTATCCTTCAGAAATGAATGAAAGAAAAAACAAACAAATGCTGAAGGAGTTCATCACCACTAACCTGACTTACAAGAATTGTTAAAAAGTATCCTTCAAGCTTAGGTGAAAGGATACTAATTAGTATTATGAAAACATATGAAAATTTAAACACACTGACAAATGTAAATACATAGTTAATTCAGAATACTCTAATACTTTAATATGATGATGTGCAAATCACCTCTACCAAAAAGGTCAAGGGACAAATTATTAAAAACTAACTACAGAGATAATTTTGTTAATTAAATTATAATATTAAAAGATGTAAATTGTGACATCAAAAACATAATATGTGGGGAAGAAGAGTAAAAGTGTAAAGTTTTCACATAATCAAAATTAAATTGTGATCACCTTGAAATAAATTGTTATAACTAATAGACGTTTTATGTTAGCCTCATGAAAGTCATAAAATCAGCAAAACCTATAGTACAATACAAAAGATAAAAAGAATAGAATCAAAACAAACCACTATGGAAAATCACCAATTCACAAAGGAAAGCAGCAGAAGAGGGGAAAAAGAAATAAAGGAATGACAAAAAAGGCAGAAAACAATAAAATGACAATAGTAAGTCCTTACTTATCAATGTAAATGGGTTGAATGTAAATGAGTAAAATTATGCAAAAAAGAAGCATAGAGTGCCTGGTTGGACTAAGATCAAAAAGACCCAACTACATGCTGCCTTCTACAGAAGGACGTCAACTTCAAGGACATACAGGCTCAAGGTGAAGGTATGGAAAAAGTTATTCAATGTAAATGGAAACCAAAAGAGAGTATGAATAGATACACTTGTTTCTGACATAATAGACTTTAATTCAAAAACTGTAATGAGACACATAAAATTATTATATAATGATAGCTAGGTCAACTCATCAAAAGAATATATTAATTATAAATATAAATGCACCTAACATTGATTAGAAATTATTAAATTAATATATATTTTGGACTGATGGGAACAGTTGGTACTAAAGACCTGATAAATTCTTGCTGTGCCAGAATATAATATGGTGTTTTAATTTTATCAGAAATTCTGGAAATCAGGGTGCCTGTTTGGCTCAGTTGGTTAACTGACCAACTCTTGATTTCAGCTCAGGTCTTGATCTCAGCATCATGAGTTCAAGCACTGCTTTGGGCTCCACAAAAAAGAAAGGAAGTAAGAGAGAAAGAGAGAAAGAGAGAGAGAGAGAGACAGAGAGAGAGAGAGAGAAAGAAGGAAAGAAAAAGAAAGAAAGAAAGAAAGAAAGAAAGAAAGAAAGAAAGAAATTTTAGAAATCTAATTTTAAAGTCAAATCTCAATATATAGATTTTGACATTTATTTTATATTTCAAAGACAGTGATAAATAAACAAAAACCCATATTTCTGAGCCAGATAAACACATAAGAAATAGCAATGTTAAGAATAAAATAATTTAATTTTATAATTAAATATTCAAAACCATTTGTAAAAATGTAATCCCAATCCTATTAAAGTAAGGGTAAATTAAATATAATAAGCAAAATAAGAAGGAAATAATGTTCTTTTTACATCATTAGAATCAGCATTTATTTCATATTTCTAAATACCATAATTAAAAATTAAAAATATGAATAATGACAAGAGACTACTAAGAATTTTTACATTGAAAAATTAGACAACCTAGAGAAATGGATAAATTCTTAGAAGTATGTAATCATCAGGACTGAAACATGAAGAAAAAGAAAATCTGAACATATCAATAATGAGTAAGATTGAAATAGTAATCAAAAATGTCAAAACAAAGAAAAGTGAGAGAAATGGATGGCTTTAATGGTGAATGCTACTAATAATAATTTTTCTTAAACTTTTCCAAAAAATTAAAAAGAAAAGAGCTCCTCCAAATCATTTATAAGATCTGTACTACCGTCATACCAAAGCCAGACAAGAACAACACAATTAAAAAAATTAGAGACTATGGACATTGAAAAACAAGCTGAGGGTTTTGGAAGGCAGGGTGGGTGGGAGGATGGGTTAGTCTGGTGGTGAGTATTAAGGAGGGCATGTATTGCATGGAGCGCTGGGTGTGGTGAATAAACAATGACTCTTGGAACACTGAAAAAAAAAATTAAAAAAATGGATGTAAATGACCTCAAAAAAAAAAAGAATTAAAGATCAATAGCCCTGATAAACATAGATGCAAACTCTTCAACAAACTGAATATAGAGTGAGTGTATATGACAATCCTAAAGGTAACATTATACTCATAGGTGAAAAGTTGAAAGCTTTTCTTTTAAGATGAGGAACTAGAAAAGGATACCCACTCTTTCCATTTCTATTCGACATAAAAGTAGAAGTTCTGGCCAGATCAATTAGGCAAGAAAAAGAAATAAAAAATTATCCAAATCTGAAAGGAAGAAATAAAATTTTCTCTCTCTGCAGATGACATGATCTTATATAAAGAAAACTCTAAAGACTGCACCCAAAATCTGTTAGATCTAATAAATAGATTCATTGCAGGAAACAAAATCAACACACAAAAATCAATTGTGCTTGTATGCATTAATAATAAACTATCAGAAAAAGAAAGTAAGAAAGCAATTCCATTTACAATAGTATCAAATAGAATAAAATACTTAATAGTAAATTTAATCAGGGAGGTAAAAAACCTAATATTGAAAACTATAAGGCATGATGAAAGAAATTGAGAAAAGCATAAATAAAAGGGAAAATATTCCTGTTCATGAATTGAAAGAATCGATACAGTTAAAATCCATAGTATCCATAGATATTGGATATATAGTATCCATAGTATCTATAAAATCCATAGGATCCACTGTATTCAAATCGATGCAGTTAAAATCCGTAGTATTTAAAATCCATAGTATCAAAAAAAATTCCATAGTATCCATTGAATTTACAGATTCAATGTAATCTCTATCAAAATTCCAATGTCATTGTCCGCAGAAACAGAAAAAAGAAAAGAATCCTAAAACCTGTGGAAGCACAAAAGATCCCTAATAATCAAAGCAGGCTTGAGAAGGAACAAAACTTGAAGCATCGCATTTCTTGACTTCAAACTATACAACAGAGCCATAGTAATCGACAGTATGATACTGGCATTAAAACAGGTATAGAGATCACTGGAACAAAAATAGAGATCCCAGCTATAAATTAATGCACAGATGGTTCACTAATCTTTGAAAAGGTCTCCAAGAGTACACAATGGGGAAAACATAGTCTCTTAGTAAATAGCCACATGCAAAAGAATGAAACTGGACCCCTGTCTTATATCAGTCTCAAAAATTAACTTGAAATTAATCAAATATTTAAAAGACCCAAAACTATAAAACTCCTAGATGAAAACATAGAAAGTAAGCTCCTTGACATTGCTCTTGGCAATAATTTTTCAGATATGACATCAAAAACACAGGAAACAAAAGCAAAAATGAACAAGTTAGACTACATCAAACTTAAAAGCTCCTGCATAGCAAAGAAAACAATCAACAAAAATCCTACAGAATTGGAGAAAATATTTGCATAGTATACATCTGATAAGGGCTTAGTATCCAAAATAAGGAACTTGTATGTAGCTCAACAGCAGAAATCATCATCATAATATGATTTAACTGATATGATTTAAAGATATGATTTAAATTATCATCAAGATGTGATTTAGAAATGAGCAAAAGGCTTTAATAAGCATTTTTTTTAATAAGCATTTTTTAAAGAAGACATACAAATGGCCAGCAGGTACATGAAAAGGTGTTCAATATCAGTACTAAGCAAAATGCAAATCAAAACCACAACGAGATACCACCTCACATCTGTTAGGATGATTTTTATTAAAAAGATAATAGATAAGAAGCATTAGGATGTGAAGAATAGGGAATACTTGTATACTGTTGTTGGAAAGCATTTCATACATTATGGCAATGCCTCATAAAATAAAAATAGAGCAAAAAATAAAATAATAAATAAATAAATAAATAAAAATAGAGCTACCAAATGACCCAGCAATCCCACCTGGGTATATATATATAAAGGAAATGAAATCATTGTCTCAAATAAATATCTGTACTCTTATGTTTATTGAAATATTATTTGCAATAGCCAAGATATGGAAACAACCTAACTTCTATTGATAGATATATGGATAAAATATTGTTTGGGTATATACACACATACATACACACAGATTAATATTATTCTTCCAGGAGAAAGAAGGAAATCCTGACATTTGTGACAGCATGGATAAAACTACAGAATTTTATGCTAGGTGAAGTTAGCCAGCAAGATAAAGACAAATACTGTATGATTTTACTTATATGTTGAATCTAGAAAAGAAAGAAGATTTGAGCTTACAGAAATATAGAAATAGTAATAGTTACTAGAGGTTAAAATTTGAGGGAAAAAAATTTGAGGGAATTGGGGAGATTCTGGTCAAAGGACACAAGCCTTCAGTTATAAGATTAATGAGCCTTGGAGATCTAATATACAGAATGATGACCAGGGTTAAGAATAAACTAAAGGTTGCTGGAGGGGAGGGAGGTAGAAGGGATGGGGTGGCTGGGTCTGGACACTGGGGAGGGTGTGTGTTATGGTGAGTGCTACAGACTGATGAATCACAGACCTGTATCCTTGAAACAAATAATACATTATATATTAATAATAAAAAGATAACACTATGCTGTGTACTTGAAATGTGCTAAGAGAGTGGACCTCATGCATTCTTACCACACACACACACACACACACAGAGTAACTATGCGAGGTGATGGGTGTACTGTAGTCATTTTGTAAAGTATACGTATGTCAAATCTTCACATTATATATTTTAAATATACCTCAATTATACCTCAATAAAGCTAAAAGAAGAGCTTACAGGAAGATAGCTTATTACCTAGGGTGGTCCTAGGGAGCAAAGGGGCATGGGAATGAGAGGTGCACAGAAAAGGAAGCAGAAAGAGAAGTGGGAAGGACATATGAAGGGCAAAAATGCAAACTTATAACCCACTCCAGCTGTGTTCAACCTGGGGACTACTGAAAAGCTGTTATAATGCTCCTAGAATTACCCTCTTGAGGCAAAGAAGAAGTAGGCCCTTATGCACAGATCTACCTTATTGGGTCAAGCTGTCCAGTGGGTACTAACTCCCTTCTCCCAGGCAGATAGCTAAAGACAGGCAGTGCAGCTGAGGCAGCTAGCAGGGACTTCCCCTCAGCACATGTTCTCTCAGGAATTGCTGGAGTAAAAGGTAAGCTGAGAGGATGTGAGGTCAGGAAGAAGATTCTGATACAAATACTTTTACTGCTGCTGCTACTACTAGTACTACCAGCACCATATGACTAACACTGCTGTTACTACCATTAATACTACTACTAATAATAATTAATCCTAGTTATATTAATAATAACTAGGGCTAAGTAAACCTGTAGTGTCCTAAGCCTGTGTTGCCTACATGCAGTCTTGATTTAACTGCTTAAACCAGCTTCATGAAGTGGGTACTGCTCTCATCTTCATCATATGAATGAGAACACTGAGACAGAGAGAAATTCAACAATGAGTCCAGGTTCACACAGTAGGAAAGACAGAGCCAGAGTTTAAGCTCACGCCCTTTGAGCCATAGAGTATACACTCCTATCCACTGCATTCACGGCCTACTCTCAGCAGAATTTAGATATATAGAGGGAAGTGAATTTCTTCTGGGGAACAAATGATGTTGCACTCAAATGTGGACAGAATAAAGGAGCTGTTGAATTCTCAAGCCAACTAAGACAGAAAGAGCAGGTGTAGTGGAGACCATGTTATCAAGGCAGATAGGAACCACATTTGGAAAATTTTAGCTCTTGATGAAGTTGGTGTATATTAATAGTATGGCAGCACTGTATAGGCTAGATCTGGAGCACTAATGAGATGGCTTTTGCAAGGTCTCAGGAGTAAGGATGCTCAGGGGAGTGAGGACGCTCAGGGGAGCTTAAGACAAAACAACCTGGTGATCAATGATAGAGAATGAGGTCTGGAGTCAGCATCAACACAAGCCAGGTGATGTGACAGTCACTGTCACCATAATTACACGTGGACTTAAGGACATCTGATTTTAAGAAAAATAATATTCAGCTGCAAGCATATTGGGCTCTTCAACTATATTTTCAAATGTACATTTAACCATAAGAAAATTACAATGTCTTGTGTGAGTTTGGAACTTCATACTTTTTAAATGAGTTCCCATCTATTGTCTCTCTGTAATCAGAACAAGCCTGGAAAATACATATTTATTATAAATATGAAGAAACTGAGATATATTATACACTTTTAACTACTTAATACATTTTTAAGTTATTTATATCAATTTAACCACACAGTAGCAGATTTAAAGATGAGATTTACACATTAATTAAACATAACACACGATACTACAGCTTATGAATTTAAATTAACAACTATATTTTGTGAATATACATTTGCACTCTTTAAATAATGTCATATTGGAATTTAACAATCTCCAAACAAATATCGCAATTCATTTATTCGCATGAATAAAGGTTTATTTATGTTACAAAATAGAATTCACCAAATACTTCATTAGAGTTTCTTGCAATAGAAGTACAATATTTTTTACCTGCATCAGCATTTTTACTCCCTCCATTCTCTGCAGAGACAATAATAAAACTCATTTATAAAAAGAAACACACAATACTGAGGTTTTTAAAAATTTTGTAGGTAAATAGACACACACACACACACACACACTGGATAAATGTTTACATTTAAATAAATTCCTAGGGCAGATAGAACCAGGAAATCATTTTCAATGTTAACCATTATACCCTAAATTACTTATGTTTACAATTGTTTCTTGGAAATGCTTTAGTTAAAAAATCATGGATTTTTTGTGTGATTCATATATAAATATTGGTAGACATATATATCTACCAGTCTACCTCAAGAAACTTAGCTCAGTATGGATTTTCTTCAAATGGTTTCTATAACTCTCTACAGAGAATCAATTCCTAACTCTTCACTCTATACATGTTTTCATTATTTAAATCATTACACTAGATTTTAATGATTTTTTTTCTTACTTGTTATTCCTTCACTGCATGAAGTCAGGGATGTCTTATTTTCTTGGAATTCCCAGACTTTCCAACGAACTTGGCACAGAGTAGACATTTAGTAAAAGTATATTAAGTTAAATTATGATCATCTCTTACTTATTTGACTTATCTGTAATAGGAAATAATAACTCCAAAAGTTTATCTGTGTATTTAAAAATGGAGGCAAAAAGAAAGCTATACCAGCAAGATGGCAGAATAGAATCCTCAGTCCTTATTTTCCCAAAGAGACAATGACGTAATGATAATATCTGATACATAAAGTAGGTGGAAGGAGATAAAAAGTAGAGACTTTTTATGTGCTAAAGCTTATCAGTTTAAATAGATTGTTATAACTATATGATGTTTTATGTAATCTGTATGGTAACCACATAAAATATACCTATAGAAGATGGAAAAAGAAAATGATAAAGGAATCAAAGGACATCACCAAATATATAAAATACACTTATATATATTTTATATATGATGAAACAAATTAATGCATCAAAAGAGGAAAAAGAAGGACAAAATAATTACAAGACATCCAAAACAATGGACAAAATGACAATAGCAGGTACTTCCATATCTATAATTATTTTAAATGTAAATATATTAAACCCCTTACTCAGTGGCTGAATGGATAAACAAGATTCAACTATGCTACTTACAAGAGCCTGGCTTTAAATATAAGGACATACGTAGGCAGAAAGTGAAAGCATGGAACAAAAAAATGGTTCAATAGCAAGCCAAAAGAGAGCTGAAGTGGCTACATGCATATCAGATAAGATAGACTTCGAGTCAAATAATGTCATAAAAGACAAACAAGGATACATAATTAAATGGTAAATAATGATAAAAGGGTCATTTAGCAGGAAGGTATGACAACTATAAATATGCACTTAACAACAGAGAACCCAAATATATACAGTAAATATTTACAGAATAAAAGGGAGAAATAGACATCAACACAATAACTGTAGAAGTGGGAGACCAAAATATTCCAGTTTCAATAATGGATAGATCGACCAGACAGAAGATCAAAAAGGAAATAAAGTATTTGAACAAACACTATAGAACAACTGAAGTTAACATACGTATACATGATACTCTACCCAACAACAACTGAATAAACATTCTTCTTAAGCACACAAAACATTCTCTTGGATCGATCAGATGTTACATCACAAAAATGTGTTAACGCTTTTAAGAAGATTGAAATCACACAAACTATCATTGACCATAATGGAATGATGCTAGAAATCAATAGTAAAAGGAAAACAGGAAAATCCACAAACATTTGAAAATTAAAAATCTTGAAAAAACAATGGGTCAAACAAAGAAGTCACTAGAGAAATTACAAATTATCTTAAGGGTAATGAAAATACAACATACCAAAACTTACGGGATGCAGCAAAAGAATTAAGAGGGAAGTTTATAGCAGTAAATGCCTACATTAAAAAAAAAGATTTCAAGTCAACAACATAACTTTACACCTCATAGAATTAAAAAGAGAAGAACAAGATAAATCCAAGCTTAGCAAAAGAAACAGATGACAGCAGATAAATGAAATAGAGAATGGAAAAACAGAAAAAAATTAAGAGTTGAAAAAAATTATCAATATTGACAAACTATTAATGGGATTAAATATGACAAAAAATCAAAATAAGAAAAATCAGAAATAAAAGAGGTGATATTACAAAATAATACCACAAAAATTTAAAAAATGTTAATAGTCTAACAAATTGGACAATAATAATGCATATTAATTGGACAAAAATAAATGCATATATTTCTAGAAACATATAAATATGAAACATAGGAAACAAAATCAGAGTTGTTGGAGTGGGGTGGGGAAATGGAGTAACTGGGGGGAGATGGACATTAAGGAAGGCATATGATACAATGAGCACTGGATATTATATACGACCTCTACCTCTGAAATCAATAATAAATTCTATGTTAATTGAATTTAAATAAAAATAAATTTTAAAAAAGCATTGAAAAAATTTTCAAAAGACCTAAATGTAAGAGCTGTAAATATAAAACTCCTAAAAGAAAACAAAGAGGAAAGCTTTGGCCTGGCAATGACATTGGACTTGGCAATGATTTCTTGGCACAGGTAGCAAAAGCAAAAATAGATATATAAACCTTAGGAAAAAAAAAACTTCTCCAGAAAAAAAGAAACAACATACAAAATGGCAGCCTAACAAATGGAAGAAAATATTTTCAAACCATATATTTAATAATGGGTTAATGTCTTCAATACATAAAGAATCCATACATCTCAAAAACAAAACAACAAAAATGTTCAATTTTTTTTAATTTTTATTATCAAATTTTTATTTTAATTATCAAATAAAATTGGGAAAAGATATGAATAAATGTTTCTTCAAATAAGATATACAAATGGTCAACAAACATAGGAAATGATGCTCAATATCACTAGTCATAATAGCAATGTAAGTCAAAACAACAAGGAGATACCATTTCATACCTCTTAGAAAGTTCATTATCAAAAACAAAACAATAGTATGGAGTTTCCTCAAAACTTTGAAAATTGAACTACCCTATGATTCAGTAGTCATACATCTGGGTATTCACCCCAAAACTACAAAAACACTAATTTGAAAGATATTTATACCCCTATGATTATGGCAACATTATTTACAATATGGAAGCAGTCTAAGTGTCCATTGATAGATGAACGGATAAGGAACATATGGTACATATGATGGAATATGGCTAAGCCACAAAAAATAATGAAATCTTGCCATTTACAACTACATGGATGGAGTTAGAAGCTAGAATGCTTAGTGAAATAAGTAAGTCAGAGAAAGACAAATATATGATTTCATTCATATGGGATTTGAGAAACAAAACAAAGAGGGAAAAAGAGACAAACAAACAAACAAAAAAGAGATTTTAACTATAGAGAACAAACAGATGGTTACCAGAAGGTAAATGGGTGGGAGAATGGGTGAAACAAATGATGGGGATTAAGAATGCACTTATAGAGCGCCTGGGTGGCTCAATAGGTTAAAGGCTCTGCCTTAGGCTCAGGTCATGATCTCAGGGTCCTGGGATCAAGCCCCGCATTAGGCTCTCTGCTCATCGGGGGGCCTGCTTCCTCCTCTCTCTCTGCCTGCCTTTCTGCCTACTTGTGATCTCTCTCTCTGTCAAATAAATAAATAAAATCTTTAAAACAAAAAGAATGCACTTAAGATGAGCACTGAGTAATAGACAGAATGGCTGAATTAGTATATTCTATACCTGAAACTAATATAACGCTGTATATTAACTATACTGGAGTTAAATAAAGAACTTAATTAAAAAACATAGAAAATAACAAGTGATGACAAAGATGTGGAGAAATTGGAGTGCTTGTACACTGTTGGCAGGATTGTATAATGGTGCAGCTGTTAGGGAAAACTATGGATTTTCCTCAAAAAAATTAAAAATAAAATTACTATGTGATCCAGCAATCCCACTTCTGGGTATGTATTCAAAAGAATTCCATTTATTATGAACCATCAATTATAAAACATTATCTCAAAGCGATATTTGCACATTCATGTTCTTTACAGTATTGTTCACAATAGCCAAGAGATGGAAGTAACGTGAATGTTCACTGAGGGATGAATGGATAAACAAAATATTGTGTATACCTACAATAGAATATTATTCAGCCTTAAAAATAAAGGAAATCTTGTCATGTGGTACAACATGGACGAACCTTAAGAATGTTACAACAAGCATAATAAACTAATCAAAAATACAAATACTACATGATTCTCCTTACAATGAGATATCTAAAGGAATCAGTCTTAGAGACATAAAGGGGGATGGCAGTTCCCAGTGGCTGAGAGAATGGGGAAAAATGGCATTGTTGTTCAACAGTTGTGCAAAATAAAAAAGGTACAGACAATTGCAGAATAATGTATATGTACTTAACACTACTGTACAGTTAAAAATGATGAATATGGAAATAAAAACAAAAAACAATGCAAAACAAAAAACAGTCATGTTAGGTCAAGTCCTGATAGTCACTAAGTCTATTGCCGTGTCCCAAAGTTAGGAATGATAGGAGTGGAAAGTTGGAGTACTGGAAGAGACCACAGGGCATAACTGTGGTCTTCATTTAAGAATGTCTCATGTTGGGGCACCTGGATGGCTCAGTCAGTTGAGTGTCCCAATCTTGGTTTCAGCTCAGGTCCTGACTTTAGGGTTGTGAGTTCAGCCCCGTGTTTGGCCCCATGCTAGACGTGGAGCCTACTTAAAGAAAGTCTGATGTTATTGTTGATGATGATGCTAGAAATCACCAAAATAATTCAACATTAAAAAGAGAGAGAGAGAGAGAGAAAGAGAAAGAAAAGAAATGGGGAGAGCCTTTTACTGGAAGTAAAAGGGAGCTTTATGTTATGGTATTAACATGTATCTTGATTGCAGTGGTATTTACATAAAGCCACACATGTGATAAAAATGCACAGTGCTGTAGAAACACACACACACACACACACACACACACACACACACACACAGTATCCTGCCTTTGATACTGAAGATATTAACATTACAAGAGGCTGAGTAAAGAGTACAAGGGACTTCCCTGTATATTTCTTTGCAAATTTATGTGAATCTATAATTATTTTGAAATTAAATTTATTTTTATTTAATGATTAAATCTAATAGGATAGTTTATTTATGAAAATTATTTCAAAATTTAAGAGGTAAAACCTCATCATATGTATACACATGTGTCATGAATTCGTTCTCAGATATTTTCTAATCACTTTCCACATTAAGATCATACAAATTTGACAACTAGATACTTTTAAACATCTAGATTTTTCAACATTTCCTCAACAGTTTCCTTTGAACAAGCTATTATTTTAAAGATTTTATTTACTTATTTGACAGAGAGAGGGATCATAAGCAGGCAGAGAGGCAGGTAGAGAGAGAGAGAAGGGGAAGTAGGCTCCCTGCTGAGCAGAGAACCCAACGTGGGGCTCGATCCCAGGACTCTGAGATCATGACCTGAGCCGAAGGCAGAGGCTTTAACCCACTGAGCCACCCCGGTGCCCCTAAGTGGTATCTTTTAATAATGGTTATAATTCAGCATTTAATATAGCCAGAAATAAAATTAGTATGCTGTTAATTAAGCTTATTATAGGAGTTTTATGAATTCTACAGCTATGTACATTTTAGTACAGCTAACTAGGAAATGTCATGTGCTTCAGTAGACTCACTGCTGGTCAAGTGACTAATTCTCAACTTACAGCTTAAGAAAAATAGTTTCATAAAAAGAACTATAAATGTCCAGTGTCTAGCTAATGCACTTGGGAAAAGAAATGATGTCAACACATAGAAAAATGTTTTCCAAAAATGATGGTTTCTGAATACTTGTGTTCGTTCACACTAGACCAGTTATCATATGTAAAATAAACTCTAGGAACTTATATTATTGTTATTGAGAATTTCCCCCAGTTATTTTGATGATATTAGTTATAGCAATGTCACTGACAAAAAAACCTTAATTGCCTACAGCTGTATTTTACTCCTTAATGTATATATTTTTTTAGGCTTATATAGATATATTTTAAATTGATATATATATAGAAAAAGGGTTACAGGTTGATTTTTTTTAAAAGATTTTATTTATTTATTTGACAGAGAGAGATCTCAAGTAGGCAGAGAGGCAGGGAGAGGGAGATGGTGAAGTAGGCTCCCTGCTGAGCAAACAGCTCCATGTGGGGCTCAATCCCAGGATGCTGAGATCATGACCTGAGCCAAAGGCGAGGCTTTAACCTACTGAGCCACCCAGGCGCCCCCTACAGGTTTATTGTTATTAGTGCAGATTCTACCAGTGGATTTGGGGAAAAATTCAGGAATATGCATTGGCATCCAAATTATTTGGATTCAAGTGGTCACACTTTGAAAATACGGATTTAAATATAATTCCACAGTGTGGCAGAAAAATCATTGGGTTTAGATATAATTCTCTCCTCATTCACTTTGCGATCTTGAGCATAATCATGAAGCATTTCTTGGATTTTGCTCTAGTCATATCCAAGTACCAGGATTGAGCTCTGCTCTTTTCTGGATTTCAGGTCTTATAAGCATGGCTTTATGGTGTTATTGTGGTGTATTGCTTTTACCATACCTCAAGCTCATGAGGACATATAAAAGTATAAATGCATTTGGGAGTGATTTTATCCATTGGATAGAACATAGCTCTCATTCTATCATCGTTCATTGGAAAATTTTAATTTTGAATGACAAAAGGTACCATACTACTCAAATGCTTGGATGATAAATGGTTTGCTAAAATATCAATAGTCATGGCAATCAATTTAACTGTTATATACACAGCCAATTGATATGGTATTTTAGAAAAGCAAGAAATACTCAGAAAATAGTTTCTATGTCAGGTCCCCAGAATCACAACTAGATTTTAAGCTGTTGTACAACACTTTGGGAAAGAAAGGTTTCAAAAGGATTTATGTTAACAATTAGAGACCAATAAGATTTTGAAATATTTCACGCAATTTAAAATGAATAAGCAACTGGATGTGGTGCATGAACAATCAATCTTGTAACACTGAAAAATTAAAATAAACATATTCGGGGAGAGAAGAAAAGATTTAAGATGAGGTCATACTACAGTAGGGTAGGCCCTTAATCTATACGTCTGGTGGCCTTATAAGAACAGTAGAATGTTAATTTAATATAGGGATAAGCAAACTTATTGTGTAAATGGCCAATAGTACCTATTTTAAATTTTGGGGGTCATATGCCATTACAATTTCTGTGACAAATTTAGCTTGTGCTATTGTAGCCTAAAGTAACCCAAACTAGTGTGTAACAGATAGGCCTGGCTATGTTCCAATAAAACTTTATTCACCAAAGTAGGCAGAGGGGCAGATTTAGCCAAATTCTCTATGATGATCTATTGGGAAGTAGTTGAACCTTGAAGGTATATTAAAATTTATTGGTTTATCTTATACTTTGAAAAAAAATAAAAAAATAGAATGAATAAGCAAGACCAATTATGCTTTACTCTCATAATTTATGTTTATAAGAGCTTTTAATCAACAGCCATAATTATGAAGACACCATAAAGTAATTGGGCTATTGAATTAAGTAAGAACATAATAAATTGAAGGTCAAAGTAACTGAATTTGAATGGCTATATCATTTCTTTTAATCTCATAGTCTATATATGACTTTTAAAAAGCATTTATTCATTTATTTATGCAAGATTTTAAGAATGTATGATTTTCTAAGGTCACCTCATAAATATTTTAGGTCAGATACACCAAAGTTTCCTACTCTTTGGCTTGCTACTATCAAAGGGAAAATGAATGAATATATACATTCCATATATATATTCACTTTCAAATATGTATACAAAAGGTATATTCTGTATATTTAAAGATATACAATATATATTTAACATATAGTACTTAATAGATGTAAATGTATGCTTAATTATAACATATATAATTACATAATGTATAGCACAGTATATTAACTTCATTTAATATATACATTTAATATATGTAAGTTCAAATATATATGTATATATATTCAGTGCTAAAAGATATATTAAAAAATAACAGATATAAAAGTATATTCATTAACTATCTTTGTCTTCACAGTTGGATTATTTTGCCTTAGAGGGATATTTAGATAATTACATCACTATGTCCTTCTGTAGATAGTATAGTGACATCACCAAAAATTTAAACACTCTTAGGAAAAAATCAACGCATAAAACATTTCGGTGATTACAACAGCATCGTGGTGTCATAAGATGTTTCTCTTTTTTATCATCCCCATTTTTAACAACAGAATAGACACCTATTCATGAAGAAAAGCACATTTGTTGGGGGGCATCTGGGTGGCTCAGTGGGTTAAAGCCTCTGCCTTGAGCTCAGGTCATAATCTCAGGGACCTGGAATCTAGCCCCACATTAGACTCTTTGCTCCCTCTCTCTCTGTACTGCCTCTCTGACTACTTGTGATCTCTCTCTCTCTCTGTGTCAAGTAAATAAATAAAATCTTTTAAAGAAAAAGAAAAGCACATTTGTGGATGTTGAGGAATCTAGCACTATATACCAAGGAACCCATGAGGAGTTTCTCCCACCTGTGCATTTGGTAATAGGCAGATAGCTCTGTGAGAGCCATAGAACCAGGAAGGCTAGCAAACCTGCCCAGAACCCTCTCTGTGCTTTTGGGAAAAAACCTGGAGAGTGCTGAACTGGACAAGTACCCATGCATAAGAAAGAATTTGAAGAACTCCAGCTTTGCTTACAGTAAATTCTAGCATGCCTTTGAAGAAAGAAGGGAAAAAAATGTGAGTTTGATCACAGAGGAGATAATGATGAGGGAAGCTTTCCCAGAGTTGCACCACCCCAAAAGGATACACCACATGGGTGATTTATCTAACAGTGGTGACTTTCCCACAAGGGAAAAGGAAGTGATGAGTGGGTGCCCAGCTAATCCAGTTGTGTGGGACATGGCTGGAGAAATCCATTTCTCTGCAGCAGTACTAAATGCTGACTGCAGTGGGAGAGAGAAAGAAGACTGGGAAAAAGGAAGATTAGGGACATGGTTCCTGCTGACTGCACATAGAAGAAAGTCCACCAACCAACCTGTGGCAGTACCACTCCCATCACGTCCATAGGTATGCCCAAATCTGCTAAATCCACACCTCCCAACTGCAACCATCTTTTTGTGTGCATTTCCATGTGCAGCAGCAAGAGAGAGTGCATTTAGAAAACAAGACTTGGTCTGTTGGCAAGGGAAAAACCACAAACAAGCTATAATGCCACCTTCTAAAACGAAGAAGAAGAAGAAGAAGAAGAAGAAGAAGAAGAAGAAGAAGAAGAAGAAGAAGAAGAAAGGATTCTAGTAGCCATCCTGGTACCTTGTAAGAACCAGAGAAAAATGAAAACTTATGAATTCTGCTACCAGAAGGATCAGAAGTGTCGAACAGGTATATCAATACCAAGGTAGATAATTCCAGAGACAGAATACTTCATCTGAAGGAAACTAGAAAACATGGAAGGAAGCATCTGCTATATCACATGTGTGAGCATCAATGCAAAACTACAAGGAATAAGAAAAATAAAGGAAACATGCAATCAAAAAAAAGAAAATAATAATTCTTCAATAACCATATGCAAAGATGTAGAATTTTGTGAACTAGATGATAAAGATATGAAGATAACTGTTTTGAAGAAACTCAACAAGATACAAGGAAACTCAGAAAACTGAGCTCCTGGGTGCTTCAGTTGGTTAAGCATCTACCTTTGGCTCAGGTCATGGCCCTGGGTCTTGGAATTGAGGTCTGTACCAGGCTTCCTGCTTGGTGGGGAAGCTGCCTCTTCTTCTCCCCTGCTCCTCCCCCATGCTCATATTCTCTCTCTGTCAAATTAATTGGTAAAATCTTTAAAAAAAGGAAACTCAGGGTGTCTGGGTGGCTCAGTTGGCTAAGCAACTGCCTTTGGCTCAGGTAATGATCCCAGAGACCCCGGATCGAGTCCCATATCGGGCTCCCAGCTCCGTAGGGAGTCCGCTTCTCCCTCTGACCTTCTTCTCCCCTCGCATGCTTTCTCTCTCTCTCTCTCTTTCTCTCTCAAATAAATAAATGAATAAAATCTTTTAAAAAATCTTTAAAAAATAAAAAAGGAAACTCAGAAAACCATTCAATGAACTCTCAAAAATATATGTGATCAAATGAAATTTTTTCCAAAGTGATGGAAATCATAAAAAAACAACTGAAGATTAAAATTTGCAAATTTTACAAGTTTCTCAACAAAATCTTAGCTAATATGATCCAACAGCACATTAAAAAGATTATCCATCATGACCAGGTGGGCTTTATCCCTGGGATGCAAGGGTGGTTCAACATTCGCAAATCAATCAATGTGATAGAACAAATCAATAAGAGAAGAGAGAAGAACCACATAGTCCTCCCAATTGATGCCGAAAAAGTATTTGACAAAATTCAGCATCCATTCCTGATTAAAACTCTTCAAAATACAGGGATAGAAGGAACATTTCTCAACTTCATAAAATCTATCTGTGAAAAGCCCACAGTGAATATCATTCTCAATGAGGAAAAGCTGACAGCCTTCCCTTTGAGATCAGAAACACGACAAGGATGCTCACTCTCACCATTCCTGTTGAACATAGTACTAGGAGTCCTAGGGAAGACAATCAGACAAGAAAAAGAAATAAAAGGCATTCAAATGGGCAATGAAGAAGTCAAACTCTCTCTCTTCGCAGATGACATGATACTTCATATGGAAAACCCAGAGACTCTACCCCCAAACTACTAGAACACATACAGCAATTCAGTAATGTGGCAGGATACAAAATCAAGGCAGAGAAATCAGTTGTTTTCTTATACACTAACAGTGAAAATATGGAAAGAGAAATTAGAGAATTGATTCCATTTACTGTAGCACCAAGACCCATAAGATACCTGGGAATAAACCTAACCAAAGAGGTAAAGGATCTGTACTTGAGGAACTATAGAACACTCATGAAAGAAATTGAAGAAGACACAAAAAGGTGGAAAAGTATTCCATAGATTGGAAGAACAGACATTGAGGAGGGCACATATTGCATGGAGCACTGGGTATGTTGCATGAACAATGAATCTTGGAATACTGAAAAAATAAAATAAAAGTTAAAAAAATTAAAAAAAATGTCTATATTGCCAAAAGCAATCTATACTTTCAATGTCATCCCGATCAAAATTCCACCAGCTTTTTTCAAAGGGCTGGAACAAATAATCCTAAAATTTGTATGGGACCATGAAAAGACCCTGAATTCTAAGGAAATGTTAAAAAAGAAAAACAAAGCTGAGGGCATCATGTTGCCTGATTTCAAGCTTTACTACAAAGCTATGATCACCAAAACAGCATGGTACTGGCACAAAAAACAGACACATCGACCAGTGGAACAGAATAGAGAGCCCAGATATGGACCTACAACTCTATGGTCATATAATCTTTGACAAAACAGGAAAAAATATCTAGTGGAAAAAAGACGGTCTCTTCAATAAATAGTGCTGGGAAAATTGGACAGCTATATGTAGAAGAATAAAACTTGAACATTTTCTTACACCATACACAAAGATAAACTCAAAATGGATAAAAGACCTCAACATGAGGCAGGAATCTATCAAAACCCTAGAGGAGAACATAGGCAGTAACCTCTTTGACATCAGCCACAGTAACTTCTTTCAGGACATGTAACCAAAGGCAAAGGAAACAAAAGTGAAAATGAACTTTTGGGACTTCATCAAGATAAAAAGCTTCTGCACAGTGAAGGAAACAGTCAACCAAAGAGGCAACCCATGGAATGGGAGAAGATATTTGCAAATGACACTACAGACAAAGGTCTGCTATCTAAGATCTATAAAGAACTCCTCAAACTCAACACTCAAAACACAGATAATCACATAAAAAAATGGGCAGAAGACATGAACAGACACTTCTCCAAAGAAGACATACAAATGGCTAACAGACATATGAAAAAATGTTCATCAACTTTAGCCATCATGGAGATTCAAATCAAAACCACACTGAGATACAACTTTACACCAGTTAGAATGGGCAAAATCAACAAGACAGTAAACAACAAGTGTTGGAAAGGATGTGGAGAAAGGGGAACCCTTTTACACTGTTGATGGGAATGCAAGCTGGTGCAGCTACTTTTGAAAACAGTGTGGAGATTCCTCAAGAAGTTAAAAATAGAGCTACCCTATGACCCTGTAATTGCACTACTGGGTATTTACCCCAAAGAAGCAAATGCAGTACAAAGAAGGGCCACATGTACCCCAATGTTCATAGCAGCAATGGCCACAATCTCCAAACTGTGGAATCAAAATACCCTTCAACAGATGAATGGATAAAGAAGATATGGTCTATATATACAATGGAATAGTATGCTTCCATGAGAAAGGATGAATACCCAACTTTTGTATCAACATGGACGGGACTGGAAGAGATTGTGCAGAGTGAAATAAGTCAAGCGGAGAGAGTCAGTTATCTTATGGTTGCACATATGTGTGGAGCTTAAGGAAAAACATGGAGGACATTGTGAGAAAGAAAGGAAGGGTGAATGGGGGAAATTGGAGGGGCCGATGAATATGAGAGACTGTGGACTCTGAGCAACAAACTGAGGGTTTTGAAGGGATGGGGGTGAGGGGTTGGGTGAGCCTGGTGGTGGGTATTGAGGAGGGCATGTATTGCATGGAGCACTGGGTGTGGTGCATAAACAATTAATCTTGTAACACTGAAAAAATAAAATAAAGGTATTTGGGAAGAAAAAAAAAGAACTGAAGAGAAATTCTGGAACTGAAGAACTCTGTGAAATATAAACTTTATATATGCAATAGTGAGTTTCTACAGTGAATAGAAATGGAAGATAATAAGTGAGTTAGATGATAGGAATTTTGAAATAACCCAGTTATAAGAGATGAAAGAAAAAAGAACGAAAAAATGAGAAAAGCATACATGATTGAGAAATTCATAAAATGAACAAATATTTGAATAATCAGGGTACCAGAAGAAGAATGGAGCAGAACATTTACTTAAAGAACTGATAGCTGAGAACTTCCCAAACTTGAGGAACAAATCAGACATCCAAGTTCATAAAGCTAATAGACCATCCTATTATCTCAATGCAAAGAAACCTCTAAAACACATTATAATGAAATTGTCAAAAATCAAGAATAGAGAAAGAAGTCTAAAAGCAGCCAGGGGAATATGAAATGCAACCTAAGAATCTCCATTAGACTATCTGCAGATTTCCCTTCAAACCCTACAGTCCAGGATCAAGAGGAATGACATATTCAAATCGTAGAAAGAAAGGAATTGCCAAACAAGAATACTTTACCAGCAAAGTTATTCTACAGATATGAAAAAGAAATAAAGGCTTGCCCAGACAAAGAAAAGCTAAAGAGATCACTACCATTAGACCTGCTTTGCAAGAAATGCTGAAAAAAATCTCTTTAAGCTGAAATGAAAAGGTGTAAATCAGCTACATAAAAACATTTAACAGTATACCACACATTAATAATAGTAAAGATATATTCAGACATAAAAAAACTCTAAATCTGTAATAGGAAGGTGTGTAAATCACTTAAGTACAATGTAAAGGTCAAAGAAAAAGAATGTTAAAATAATTACAGCTGCTGTGATGTCTTAATAAATATATAATATAAAAAGAGGTAAATAATGGCATCAGAAATATAAAAGGGAAGAGTAAAAGGGTGAGGGTTTTGTAACAACCAAATTTAAGTTACTATCAGCTTAAAATGGACTCTTTTATCTGTAAGGTATTTTATGTAAGCTTTAGGTAAACACAAAGCAAAACCCTACAACAGATGTATAAATGATAAAGAAATGAGAAACAGAGGATATCATCTCAGAAAATCAATAATTTACAAAGGTAGGTGGAACAGAGGGAAAAAGATACAATGGAAATACTAAACAACTAGAAAAAATAAGATGGCATTAGTAAGTCTTTATAGATAAGTTCTTTTTCTAAATGTAAATCAATAGAATGTCCTGATGAAAAAGCAGAGTAGCTGGATGGATTAAAAAACAGGACCCATCTATATGTGGCATTTGGAGGACTCACTTTAAGAACACATATTGCCTGGTGGTGGGTATCGAGAGGGGCACGTACTGCATGGAGCACTGGGTGTGGTGCATGAACAATCAATCTTGTAACACTGAAAAATTAAAATAAACAAATTTGGGAAAAAAAAAAAGAACACATATTGCCTCGGGGTGCCTGGGTGGCTCAGTCGGTTAAGCAACTGCCTTTGGCTCAGGTCATGATCCCAGAGTCCTGGCATCGAGTCCCCACATCGGGCTCCTGACTCCGTGGGGAGTCTGCTTCTCCCTCTGACCTTCTCCACTCTCATGCTCTCTCTCACTGTCTCTATCTCAAATAAATAAAAACTTAAAAAAAAAAAGAACACATATTGCCTCAAAATGAAGATAATTTATGTAAGTAGGAACCAAAATAAAGTGGAAGTAACTATACTTACATCAGACCAAAATAGGCTATAAACCAAAAACAGTAACAAGAGATAAAGAACACCATTATATAACGATAAAAGCATCAATTCATCAAAATTCATCAAAAAGAGCAATATATATATATATATATATATATATATATATATATATAAAACATTGGATATATATATATATATAAAACATTAGATGACTGAAATATATTAAGAAAATACTAACAGATATCAAAGAAGAAACAGACAACAATACAATAATAATACAGTACTTCCATAACCCATTTTCTTTTTTTTAAAGATTTTATTTATTTATCTGACAGAGGAGAGAGATCACAAGTAAGGGAGAGAGGCACCAGAGAGAGAGGGGAGGAAGCAGGCTCCCTGCTGAGCAGAGAGCCCCATGCCTGCCTCAATCCCAGGACCCTGAGATCATGACCCGAGCTGAAGGCAAGGGCTTTAACCCACTGAGCCACCCAGGCGCCCCTCAATAACCCATTTTCAAGCAAGGGATAGATCATCCAGACATAAAATCAACAAGAAAACACTGAAATTGCACCACACATTAGATCAAATGAACTTATAGATATTTAGACAGAATTCCATCCAAAGGAAGCAAAATAGGCATTCTTTCAAAGTCCACAGAACATTCTGCAGGACAGATCGTATGATAAGACACAAAACAAGTTTTATCAAACTTACGAAGATTGAAATTACACCACATATCTTTTCAGATCATAACAGTATAAAGCAAAATCAACAAAAAGAAAGCTGGAAATCTACCAATACATGAACATTAAGTCACACACTCCTGAATAATCAATCAGTCAAAGAAGAGATCAAATGCAAAAATCAAGGATATTTCAGACCAAATTATTATGGAAACAATATATCAGAAACTGTGGGATGCTGCAAAAGTAGTTTGGGCAAGGGAAATTCATAGTAATAAATGTAGATATTAAGAAAATAGAAAGATCTCAATGAAGCAATTTAACTATACTTCAGGGAACTAGAAAATAGAGAACAAAGTCTACAGTTAACATCAGGAAGTAACAATACACAGAAATAAATGAAATCGAGACCATGAAAACAGTAGAAAAAATATCAACAAATTCAGAGCTGTTTTTTTTTTAAGATTTTATTTATTATTTAACAGAGAGAGAAACAACAAAAGAGGGAACATAAGCAGGGGGAGTGGGTGAGGGAGAAGCAGGCTTCCGGAGGAGCAGAGAGCCCAATGTGGGGCTCGATCCCAGGACCCTGAGATCATGACCCAAGCCAAAGGCAGACGCCTAACAACTGAGCCACCCAGGCACCCCTCAGAGCTGAATTTTTGATGAGATAAACAAAATTGACAAATCTTTAACTAGATTAACTTAGAAAACAAAAAGACTAAGATAAAATCGAAATGAAAAGGAGAGATTACAACTATTTCTTTAGAGAAACACAGGATCATAGGAGACTACTATGAGTAATTATATGCCAATAAATTAGATAATATAGAAGAAATGGAGAGGTATAAACCCTAGAAACAAACAGCTAAACAAGGCCAAATTAGGAAAAGGTGGAAAATCTGAACAGACCAAAAACAAGTAAGGGGACTGAACTAGTAATCTAGTAAACTAGTAAACTAGTAAAACCTCCCAAAGCAGAGAAGTTCAGGATCAGATGGCTTCACTAGTAAATTCTACTAGATATTTAAATAAGGATTAATGTTACTCTTTCCCAAACTCTTCCAAAAACACTGAAAAGGAATACTTAACTACTCATTTCACAAGGCCAGCATTATCCTGAAACCAAAGCCAAATAAGGATAGTATAGAAGAGAAAAACAAAGACCTATATGTCTAAAGAATATACATGCAAAAATTGTCAACAAAATATTAGCAAACCAAATTCAATAGTACAATAAAAAGGATTATACACTATGATCCAGTGGGCTATCCTTAAGGTGTAAAAATGTCCAAATATGCAATCAATAAATGTGATACACCACAATAACAGCATGAAAGAAAAAACATATATATGATTATTTGAATAGATGCAGAAAAAGTATTTAACAAAATACAACATCCTTTCATGATTAAAACTCTCAATAAATTGAGTATGGAAAAAACATACTTCAACATAATTAAGACCATTTTCAACAAACTCACAGGTATCATACTTAATGGCAAAAAGCTGAAAGCCTTTCCTCTAAAATCAGGACCAAGAAGGATACTCACTCTTTTCACTTGTAATCAAAATTGTACTGAAAGTCCTAGCTAGAGCAGTTAGGCAATACAAATTAAAGACATCAAAATCAGAAAGGAAAAAAATAAAATTATTGTTATTTGGAGATGATATGATCTTTTATACAGAAATTCTGAAGATTCAACCCAAAATTTGTTGGAGCTCATCAATGAATTCAGCAAAATTACAGGATATAAACATGCAGAAGGCAGAAGTCATTGTGTTTTCATTGATTAGTAATGAAACATGGGGAAAAGAAATGGCATTTTTCACAGAAATAGAACAAACAACCTTAAAATTTGTATGAAACCACAAAAGATCCCAAATAACCAAAGCAATCATGAGAAAGAAGGACAAAAAACTTGAAGGTATCACTTCCTGATTTCAAAACATACTATAAAGCTACAATAATATAAAAAAATATGGTGTTGGCATAAAAATAGACACATAGATCAATGGAACAGAATAGAAGGACTAAAAATAAACAGCGGCATATACACCAACTAATATTTGACCAAAGAAATAAGAATTCTCATTACGGAAAAGACAGCCTCTTCAATACTCAGTGATTGGAGAAAACTGGATGCATAAAACATGCAGAAAAAATGAAATTGGGCATTATTCACAAAAATTAACTCAAAAAGAATCAAACATTTAAGAATAAAACCAGATACCATAAAACTCCTAAGAAGACAAAGAAGAAACTCCTTGACATTAGGCTGGCAATTTTGGGGGTAAAACACCAAAAGTACAAGCAACAACGGCTACAATCAACAAGTAGGGCTACGTCAAACTGAAAGCTAGACTAAAAAACTAAAAAAGGCATCGGCAAAGCAAAAGAAATGATCAACAAAATGAAAAGGTAACATAAGGAGAAAATATATGGAGAAAATATTCATAAACCATATATCAGATAATGGGTTAATGTCCAAAATATATTTTTAAAAAACTCATGTCACTCAATAACAAAGAAATAATCTGTTAAAAATAAAAAAGAGGAACTAATTAGACATTTTTTTTTCAAAGAAGATATCCAGTGACAAAAGGCACATGAAAAGATGTTCAACATCACTAAGGATCAAGGGAATGCAAATCTCAAACGCACTAGATATCACCTAACACCTGATAAAATTTGATCATCAAGAAGACAAGAAATAACAAATGTAGGTAGGATGTGGAGAATAGGTAATTGTTAAACACTGTTAGTGGAAATGAAAATTGGTACAGTTTAATGTCCCTCAAACATTTAAAAATAAAAATATCACATGATTAAGAAACTCTACCTGGGGTAAATATCCAAATGAAATGAAAATAGGAATTTAAGATCTATGCCTTACCGTCTTTATTGCAGCATTATTCACAATAGCTAAGATGTGGAAATACCTAAGATGTCAATAGATAAGTAGATAAAGAAGATGAAGAGAATATTATTCAGCCATGAGGATAAAAAGGAAATTCTGTTATTTGAAACAACATGAATGAAACTTGAGAGCATTATGCTATGTGAGATGTCAGAGAAAGACATATACAGTATGATATCACTTATATGTGGAATCTAAAAAAATCCAAACTTGTAAAAACAGAGTAGATTGGTGACTACAAGAGACTGGGGGTGGGAGAATTGGAGACAGGTTGCTTAAGGGTACAAACTGGGACCTAGTATATAAATCAGTCCCAGAGAACTAATGGATAGCATAGTGATTACATCCATAACACTGTATTATAAACTTCAAAGTTACTGAGAGACTAGATCTTAATTCTTCCAACCACAAAAAGGAAAGGATGATTATGCGACATGATAGAGATGCTTGCTAATGCTATAGTGGTAAGCATTTACAATATATGAATATATCAAATCAGCACTTTGTACATAAACTTATCCAATGTTATATGTCAATTATATTTCAATAAAAAACTTTTAGAAATCTAACTTTAGAGATCTTTTATATTTCCAGTTTTTCCATTTGTATTTTTCCCTGATTACTCATGTAAACATGACTATATTGATGGAAACTAGTTGACTCTTACATGTAGTCTGGAAATTAGTTGACTAATGATGTAAGATACAGTCTGAAATTGTTGAAATCGAATATATCAGTAATATATCTAAAGTATTCAACATAAGGCCTAGCACAAAATCAGTGCTTAATAAATAGAAATTATGATTATGGACAGTGGTAATATTTGTAATAGTAGTAGCAGTAAAAAGAAAATGTTACTCAAATTTACTTGTTACTTGTAAAATCCTTGAATGATACTTTACTGCTTTAAAAATTACCCACTGAGGGGCCCCTGGGTGGCGCAGTTGGTTGGGCGACTGCCTTCGGCTCAGGTCATGATCCCGGAGTGCCGGGATCGAGTCCCGCATCGGGCTCCCAGCTCCATGGGGAGTCCGCTTCTCACTCTGACCTTCTCCCTTCTCATGCTCTCTCTCACTCTCTCTCTTTCCTAATAAATAAATAAATAAAATCTTAAAAAAAAAAAAAAATTACCCACTGATTTAAATTCAGTTTTTTCCAGAAACACATTATTACTATTATTTAAGTTTTGTGATTTGTAAGAACTTGACAAAATGATTTAAATGTTTATTAAAATAAAAGAGAACCAAAAGTGGTTTGCAGACCTGCAAACGATGAGTAAGATAGAATTGAGTATAATTTATTTTAAATAGCTTCATCAAAGTTCAAGGACTATAGGAAAGAAAATGCAGGCATGAATCCTGAATATGAGTGAATTAATCATCATAACCTTTTCACATCCAAGATAATGAGAAGTACTGTAATTAATACAGTATTTTAAGATACCGTGTCTCTGAGAAAATGCGTTAATAAAGGAGTACATGTTTCCAAATCATACAGAAAATACATATTAGTCTAAAGTTGATCTTGTTTATATTTCTAGTTACTTTCAAAATATATACAAGTCATTATTATTAGAAAACACACATACAGGGGTGCCTGGGTGGCTATTAGGATGTGCCTCTGACTCTTGATTTTGGCTCAGTTGTGATCTCAGGGTGGGATTGAGCCCTGCCTCAGGCTCCTAGCTTGGTGGGGAGTCTGCTTGAGATTCTCTCCCTCTCCCTATGCCCCTCCCCAACTCAAGCATACTCTCTCTATCTCAAATAAATAAATAAATATTTAAAAAACCACATACACACAGCAACAAATTTTCAATGAAATAAGTATGGTTGAAAGTGCAGTAACTTATTTTATTTTTATTTATTTATTTTTATTTTTTTAAAGATTTTATTTATTTATTTATTTATTTATTTATTTATTAGGAAAGAGAGAGAGTGAGAGAGAGCATGAGAAGGGAGAAAGTCAGAGTGAGAAGCGGACTCCCCATGGAGCTGGGAGCCCAATGTGGCACTCGATCCCGGGACTCCGAGATCATGACCTGAGCCGAAGGCAGTTGCCCAACCAACTGCGCCACCCAGGGGCCCCACTTATTTTATTTTTTAATCAGTTTTGCATTATGGCAAGAGGTCATTCATCTTGTAAGGCATGAACTTCATAGAAAGGACTGTCTTTGGGTAGATAGGCATATAAACACCCGTGAGACTTTCTCTAATAACTTCTATCCTTCAGTGGACTAAGATAGAAATACCAATAGGAAAAATTCATACCACCCTTCCAACTTTGGTTAGGCCAGTATACAACTACCTACAAAGTTTCTCCAGATATTCCCTCCCAAAGGAACTGTTACTGAAGATGGTTGAGTTTATTTAAACCTCATAAAATGGATATATACTAAACTTATAATAACGTACAACTTGTAAATTAATTTTTGAAGAAAAAATGTTCTTGTTTCAACTTGGATAAAATAAATACAGCTTGCTTAATATGTGAGAGTAATTGAAATTTAATACACCTTATAGTTCTCTGAATTTCTCATTTATCAATCACTAACATCACACTTGAATAGTTATTTCACACACACACACATACACACACAGACACCCCACAAAGAACCACAAGCTTCAAGAATAAAGTTCAGTTTTTAAGGTGAACTACTTGATGCTAACATGAGCAGTCACATAGATTCTGCTTGAATTCTAATCCCCACATAGAACCTTCTGTTATTATGGTCATTGCTTGCACACTGACCACCATCCTCACTTCCTAGACGGACCACCAGTGCAATCTCTGCTGAAAAAGAAATGAGAGATGCAAATGCAGGTAGGGCAAAGACTGCTCCTATTTACTTTCAGCTCCTAAAATAAACCCTAGCACCTAATAAGTTCTTAGTAAGTATTTATTTAGTAAACAGAAAAAAGATTGACCAAAAATGTTTTTAACTAAAATTGATTATTTAGCATCTAATTTTGATTAGAAATTATGCTTGGCTTTGGCACTGTGATTGGAAAAAATAGACTTTCAGTTAGCCTTATGGCAAAACAAATAAAATAGGATTTAAAAATTCTATGTGCTACTAGGCCTAAAGAAAGAAAGACTCTATTAGTTTCATTTGTCATCCTTTCTGTTCCCCAGTGGCTATAGTTCTGTTGGCAATCCAGTTACTAATGTTTATTAATGAAAATTAGATCTTCATAGATTTTAGGGATATGGTTCATTTATGTTTTGATTATACATTTAATTTTATTTCACTCTTAGATGCATATTTGTATCTATCTCAGCCAAGCTTATTTAACACCAAGAGTGCAAGAATACTATCCATAAAAATATACATAACAAAGCACAGTGCCTAATGGAAATTAAACCATTTATATGATGAAAAGTTATTTATCACCTACATATGGTGCTAAATTTTCAATTTAAAATGTGCTTAAAAACCTCAATAAATATAAGTTGCCTCTATGTGGTAGAAATAGAATTGGGAAGAAAACACTAAACTTTATGCTTTATAATGACTGTTTAATGTTTATGTGACCTTGGTGATATAATTTAAAAGGCTCTTGATTTGTTCATGTGAAGAAAATTAAGGTTCTGCTAAATCATTTCTATAGTTTTTCCTAAGAATGAATGACAGAAAGAAAGAAGAAAGAAAAAGAAAGAAAAAGAAGAAAGAAAGAGAAAGAAAGAAGAAAGAAAGAAAGAAAGAAAGAAAGAAAGAAAGAAAGAAAGAAAGAAAGAAAGAAATGGAAGGAAGGAAAGAGGGGGGAGGAGATAGAAAGAAAGAAGGAGAAAGGAGGGAGGAAGGGAGGGTAAGGAGGGAGGAAGGGAGGGAAGAAGAAAAGAAAAAAGAAAATGAGTTACCCTTAAAATAAAAAATGTTGTAAGTGTATAAGAGAAAAACAAGATATCAAAGTTTCCAAGATTTCCCTTGTTAAAAGATTTCCAAAAACCTTCATTGACCAGATTAAGGCTACTAGGTTGGTTTATTAGATATATGTTCAGTTTTTGTTTTGTTTGTTTATTGTCACCCTTATTGTGGGTACAACAACTGAACATGTGCTGTTTGCAGCTGATTATCCTCATCTCCAGGGTAGTTCTAGTTAGCCAACTATCAGGAAACTCAACGAGGAACAAAATGTAACAAGGTTTACTGAGACTGTGGGGGAAAATATCCATTCTGTCAACTAGATCACACTGAGGTTTTCTCCTTCTTCTATGCTTCCTCGACTTGTCAAAATTTAAGTCACCTAAGGCATTTCTTAATCATTGATTCCAAAATTTATTCCAAAAACACTCCAGATGCCCTGACTTGAATTGTCATGGGAGGTTCCTGGAAATTCACATGTGTGAAAGTATTTCAAGAAGATTCAGGATGTAAAGTTGGAAAACACTGGCCTACAATGGTCCCAGCTCCTCACGATGTGGTTCCATTTGAGCTGCATCAGAAATACCCACGATCTTGTTGTGGAGGAGGATTTTCAGGACCTTCTCCTGGATTACTGAATCCAATTCTAAATTTTAACAAGTTCTTCAAGATTCATAAGTGCATTAAGGTTTTGGAAACACTTTACGTGGACCAGTGATTTTCAAAATGGATCAGCAGCGTGAGCATCACCTCGGATCTTGTTAGAACTGCACATTTTCAGGCATTACTATAACTTATTGAACCAGAAACTCTGAGAGGTGAGGCCTAGCAAGGTGTTGTTTAACCGTCAAGGTGATATACACTGACGTCTGAGAATCATTGGCCCAGACAGCACATAAGCATTCAAGGCTGCAGCAGCTTTTGGTAGATACAGGAACAAGCACCTGAAGTTGACACAAGGAGTTGGAGGATGAGCAGAGCTAATGCTGAGGAATGCAGACCAGAAAGGTGCAGAGAACGTGACTGTCTCTACATCAAGGTGCTTGCTTGATCTAAGCTAGTTTTACCTCCGAATATCTCCATTCAGTAAGACAATCTGTATTTACTTTTCTGCCACCTGAAACATAAAGAATCATGATGGATGGAGCTAGTCCTAAAGATAACTAATCATGAAAGATGAAGACTGGAAGGAGATGGTTTAAGATTCCAGCAAGAAATCATGAGCTCTGACATCATGTTAGAGGGGAAGGGAGGGGGAGGGGACGGGAGGGAGAAGGAGAGGGAAGAGGAGGAGAAGGGAGAGGAGGGAAGATAGTGCCACACAAATGATCTCAGCACACATCAGCATTGTGCATTATTGCAGAAAGAATGAAATGAGCAGAAATGGCGGTTGGAGGAGAAGCGACTTCTGTGTTATTTAAGTCCAAGATGATTTTGGACTTAAGTCCAAAAGAAACCCTGTGTACGACAATCTTGTGGCATGGGGGGGGCGGGGGTTCAGTAATGGTCAATTTGTATTACTTCTATACTTAGTGTGGTTATAATTAGAGAAAATAACATGTCATTCTAATAGCATTATATTTCCTTAAGGACATAAAATAACTTAATTTTCAAGAAATAACTTGTGTGTATTTGGAAAACTTTTTATAACTAAAACTGGGATAATTATAAACAAAAACTCCAATATTATAATTTACCACATTTCTCTACCAAGGTGCTTGAAATTATTTCTATCCTTAACATGTGGAGTTCTATTCATATTTTTATCCCATAAGAAATCTCAGATAAAAATGTTAAAATTAAATAAAACTATGTATGCACATTAAATGATTAGAGATATAACTTGAAATCTAAATCATTTTATTAGATTTTCTTTTTAAATGATTTTTGTGTTTTGATAAGTTACCTTTATGATCTATATCATTATAATTCACTTATGTGTGATATAAATATATTTCAATAGAAACTCTTAATTTCTCCTGTGTGTAATAAGGGAGCAGAGTAAATTATTTTCAGGCTTTCTGAAATAAGAGTCAGCCACTGTATATAATTGTATGTGTGTAAGTAACTGGAGTCTGAAGGTAAGAAATGGGACAGGCTCAAAAGAATTTCCACTCTTAAGATTTTAGAACTGATCATTTTCATTTCTTGGGTACAAATGAATAATTCAGATGTCAGATTCTTCCTAAACACACCTACCTGGGAGAAAAGATAACTTTCAAAATTAAACTGGCTCCTATGCCAGAAGAGTGTCATTTAATGTATACCAGCAATAAGTGTCTGATGTCATTTGAATCCATAATAGTACCACTTATACAGTACACTGGTGGGAGATCTGACTTTATGATGTTATACCACATCATACAAGAAGTATGAGTTCTGGAAAGGCTAGCAAAATACATAACATTTCACCTCAAATCCTGCAGAGGTGATTGTTTTATGAAACCAAAAACCAAGAAAAAAGTACATGTAATATTCTAGAAAGTGTGACATAAACTACAGTGCTGGAATTAAAGTGCTCTTATCAAATCTAAAATAAAAATATGAACTACCTAGGATAGTAAGAATCCATGATCTTTTTTTTCTTTCTTTAATTAAAAAATTGGGATGCACATATATGTTTTGTATTTGTACATATTAATATGTGACAGGAATGTATGCATAACTTATATTTAGACATTTCTTGTAACTATATATATATATACGTATATGTACACACACATGCATTTATACACAAGTAAATATATTTGACATATATTTTATCCAAATACATACTTACATAACTTTTTGGATAAAATATAATCTAATAACCCTTTGATAAAAATTATTTAAAAATGTTGAAGAGCCTTTTTGCTAATAAATATGCAATTCTGTGATGTACAGTTTATGTAACGATAAATGATCATCTCAGAGTAAAGGTTAGTATCCCTGCTTTACATTTATTAAATGGTTGTTACTCTCCCAGAACATTTTTACTATGCGCCATTGTATTCTCAATATAAATATAAACAGTAGGGGCGCCTAGGGGCGCCTGGGTGGCTCAGTTGGTTAAGCAACTGCCTTCGGATCAGGTTATGATCCCAGAGTCCTCGGGATCGAGTCCCACATTGGGCTCCCAGCTCCGTGGGGAGTCCGCTTCTCACACTGACCTTCTCCTTTCTCATGCTCTTCTCTCACTCTCTCTCTTTCCTAATAAACAAATAAATAAAATCTTTAAAAAATATATAAACAGCAGATATCTTTTTTCATTCATATTTTTAATTCATACAAATATTTGTATATTTGTATAAAACTGTGAGCAAAAATACATGAAAAATATGAATTCAGAAGTGGTCTCAACTATTTTTTCAGGTTGTTCAATTATAATGTATTCTGATTTTACTTGAAATTCTTGAGAGCATTTCCATAGTTCACTTTTATTTCCCTATTAAACTTAAGTTCTACATTGCTTTTCTGAAGTCATGAAAAATAAAACTTCTGAAAAAAGACAGTGGATGACCTCTAAGAAAACAATAATTCCTTGTTTTGTTCTATTGTTATAGATATTCTACCATGCAGAAATATAGAGTGAATTTTTGTTGTTTGGTTTTGGTTTTGGTGGGGTTTCTCGGTTAGCAAATTTATATTTTCTTCAACCAATAGTTAAATAATATCTTACCAAAATGTGAAATTCAAAGTGCAATTTCAGTCATAAATCACATGTTTATCAGGATTCTCTAAAATACATTTTTTTGGAATTGAGTTAGTTTATAAAATGTATTTATAGGAAAACATGAAAAGATCTAATACATAATACAAGGCAAATAAATTTTCTTTCTTTGTTTTTTTTTTTTAATTTTATTTATTTATTTGAGAGACAGAGAAAGTGAGAGAGAGCATGAGAGGAGAGAAGGTTAGAGGAAGATACAGACTCCCCATGGAGCTGGGAGCCCAATTGGGCACTTGATCCCGGAACTCAAGGATCATGACCTCAGCCGAAAGCAGTTGCTCAACCAACTGAGCCACCCAGGCGCCCTGGCAAATAAATTTTCATTTTAAAATTCTTTCTTCTTAAGAATCCCTTGGAAAAAAATGAGGCACATGTGTATAGATAAGTCACTCATTTTAAGAAAACTACAATAGTGACTACTGAAATAGAACACTTATGAAAAAATAATTTTAATTAAAATATATGTAATACTGAATATTTACATTTTTTAAAAATTTTAACTTCTTTTAGTTATGTTCAGTTAGCCACCATATAGTACATCGTTAGTTTTTTATGTTGTTTTCAATGATTCATTAGTTACATATAACACCCAGTGCTCATCAAAACATGTGCCCTCCTTAATACCTATCTACTAACAGTGACTTAAATAATTATACGATAATAATAGCCCATGACCCGACTGTAAAGAGTTATGAAGAGTCTGAGATTTTCCAAACTTATAACTTACTTGCAAGCTAAGAATTTTGCTTGTCTCAGTTTCAAGTGTCTGACAGAATACATGAGACTACTGGGTCAGGATTAAGAACTTCATTACACACCCACAGCACAGCAAGCTTCACAAGCACCATCATGTTCTATCAGTTCTCCTTGTCCCAATGTCCCATGGAGGTGGCACAGAAGGGTCCAGATGGGTGACAGCACAAGAAGTGGGCTGTCTCACAGTAAAGCAATCTTGGGCTTAGGGAACCTAAATATTTTATAACAGGCAGAAACATCCCTGCCTTCTGCTCTATAGAAAGACATTACTTTTCTTATACTGGACATTAAGCCCCCTGTCCTTTGCTCTGGAGGGAGATACTATCCTTTTTTCTAAGGCTATTTGCTATAAATTATCCTAGAAAAGATATCTGAGTTGAAGTGTAGTAAGGGCACTTCAGGATAAATAAGAAAGAAAGAAGGTGCTATTATTTAAATATGTCAGGAAAAAAAAGGCTAATAACACATCAATGCTTTCCAGGATACCAAACAAGAACGAGAACGATAAGACTGATAAACAGTTTTCTCAAAAAGAAAAAAAAAAAGGAAAGGGGGAAACATGATCTATCTGTTCAGTGTCGATAGAAAATTGGATTATCAAGTAGATGCTAAACAATTCAGGTGTCTGGGGTTAGTATATATATATATAGGTAGATATATATAGATACAGATATAGATAGATATAGATATAGATTAGATATAGATATAGGTATAGATATAGATGTAGATATATTTTTGTATGGTAGATATTTTGGAAATGGTGATGGACTGCCTAATATATATAGATATCTATATCTATATCTATATCTGCTAAATTGGTTGCCAATTTAGTTTGACCAGAGGAAACACCCTAAAAGGTCTGTAGCAATGATGATCTATCTGTGTGAGTGTGTGTTTAGTATTGCTGCCTGGATCGTCACACTAGTTAGTAACACTTGTTGGTTATCACATTCACTGAAATATAGAATGGAGCCAGTCATTAGTGTATCCTAACAATTCTTCCACAAAAAGTTTTATATTTCTAGGAAATGTATCTGTTATTTTTTAACATGAATATTTTGTGAATTAGTTGGTTGTCAAATAGTCTGAAATATCTGAAATGTATTCACAAGGAAAGGGAGAAAGAAAGCATCATATCGGAAAAAGCAAGAGTAAGAGAATGAAAGACTGAAGGTTTAAATGTGGAACAAGGATTGAATGAAGCCAATAGAAAGGAAAAAAGGAACTAGAAAAATGCTCTTAAATAAGATTTTTAAAAATCTTTAATCTTGGAGCTTTCTACCTTAAAATTAACTCCCATCATAATGAAATATGTTTTAAGAAGAGTTTAAGATGGGGAAGTTGACAGACCACTCCAGCTTTTTTCACACATTTAATTTAACATACATTTGTTTTCACTTGTAAGACAGCAGCATATTTTAGACAGATTCACAAACTCACTTTGAGATTAGAAAACATTACTATCATTGATGCAAGGCTAGCTCAAAGGAACTTTCTTGAAAAAGATTATCACATTGGGAACAATAAGGAAAACAGAGATGCAAAAATTAGAGATAAGCCAGGGTTATACTATGTTATAACATGCAAACAAATTCAAGACCACTTTAATGCCAGCAGTTTACAATGTACAGTCCTAGAAAGCAAATTGTGTAGAGCAGGATAAGATTCAGCCCAGTCCAGATGTCAAATACATGCCTATCAATGGGGAGTAGGAAGAGTGTAAATGTCAGAAATCTAGAGGCCCCTTTGAATAGGGAACAATTTCATGGACAAAGACTGTAAACTCAGCTGAACATTGATCCTAGCACAGAATAAAAGGCATGCCTATTCTGGGAAATTTTGATGTTCATGTACCCATGGAAAGAACTAGTTGACAGCTTCAGTTATGACAGCTAAGGCAAAAAGGAAAACATAAGGGCATTCTGCAGCTGGAAGGCAAAAATGGTCACTTTCCCCGACATTCAGGGTAGGATAATATGTCTGTGGATGTTCCACAATGAGGATGTCAGAAAGACCACTCTGGTTAGGTCATAGATTACTGCTATGCATAGTTCTTTCAATATTTAGAGGCAAAGGAATACCCAACTCTGTGCAAATTACATATAATAAGTAGAATAAGAATAAATAAAAATGTCAGGCATGAAAATGTTTGTGGTCATACTTGATGGTTTGAACCTGAATAATTAATCAAGGTTTAAAAAACACTACCATATCTCCATAGAAGGTGGTAATTTTGGGGGTGCTTGAGTGGCTCAGTGGGTTAAAGCCTCTGCTAGTCATGATCTCAGAGTCCTGGGATCAAGCCCCATGTCTGGCTCTCTGCTTAGCAGGGAGCCTGCTTCTCCCTCTCTTTCTGCCTGCCTCTCTGCCTACATGTGATTTCTCTCCCTCTGTTAAATAAATAAACAAAGTATTTTTTTTAAAAGGTGGTAATTTTCCATAGTACAAGATGCTAATTTATTGACTGAATTTCAAGTCTGTGAAAAACAAAATAGCACTAATCCCAATACTGCTAAACGTAAATTATCTTTTCTATACTTCCGGTAAGTCATTTAGAAATTTTTAGTGATTATAATTATCCCAATAATCATACTGAAGTTTCTTAAAAGAATGTAAGTTAAACATTATTATTGAGTCAATGTTTTCTAGAGCCTAAATCATTGCAAAGCTCATCAGAAATCTTGAATTGTGAACTGGGTCCCTGGGCTAATCATCTCCAGAACTATCCATCCTTTTTTAATTCAATTCTCTCCTTCACTGGGTCAAAGGTAAACATGGAACTGGTTCCTTAGATTGTCTCTCAGGGATTCCTGAGAACACATGGAATGTCTATCCTCCATTAGTCAGTAAAATTTAAAAACAAACAAACAAGAAACCAAACAAACAAAAACAGTGCTCTAACAAGCACAAAGCAAATATAAGAGTGTGAGGATCTTCCAAACAAACTGAGAATGACCTGGAGCACAACTGGTATAGAAAAACTAATGTTTCCTTAACTTTCTTTCTTTCTTTTTTTGTTTTGTTTTTGTTTTGTTTTGTTTCCTTAACTTTCATTCCTATAAAGTTTAAATTGGTTTTGGAAGTAGCCCATGTACTCCTAAAAGGAGGCTTGCTCCCCACTGGCTGGCATAGAACCTCCAAAACCCAAGACATGTGGGTACCTCCACATGGTGGGCACATAATAAGTATTTGAAAAAGATCTCCTATTATGTCAGAGTGGCTGAAGAAAGCTTTTATGGATAAACTGGTGTTTGGATGATAAAAGACTAAGGGTGTACTTAAAGCAACATAAAAGGAGAAAACAACTACAACTTCTAACTATATACATAGTCAATGTGGGCACAAATTACCAGCCACCTGGGTTCATTAAGGGAAATAGGGGCCACTATAATCTAACAATTTTTTATAGTATGCTTTGGAGTGTTCATACAATTTTTTTTACTTATTAAGCTTATTTCAGCATTTTTAAAGTAATACAATATAAAATTACTTTATATTCTTGAAAATCCCATCACTAAGCAGTCATTAATGTACTGGAAAATATTCTAGGTGACAAGTGAAAATCATTCTGGGAATACAGATAAACATGAGTGTACTGACAAGGACAATCAAGAAATGACAGCATTAAACCTGCCTCAGCATCAAGGGTAGTCAATTGTTTTTTAAGTCTAGTCGTACTCCACAGAAAATGATGTTAACACAATATAAAATCTATTCAACTCAGTGATGGGAGGAATAGTGATAATTCCCAAATGCCAGGAACATTTATATTGATTTTGGAATGTAATTTCGAACTTCTCTTAGAACATGAACGTGTCTGATGCTCTGAGAATTCACGTCACTTCAAAGTAGTAATAAAGCATGTCTCAGAAACAATATGTGTACTTAGTCTTTCATTTCAATTCAATTTAACTTAGCACTTATTGATTGACTTCTACATGCCTGGATAGCAGCTGACACAGGAATATAGCAAGGTAGAGGATTAAATCCCTGTCCTCTGAGAATTCTGGCTAAGGGGACCAAAGAGAGAAATTCAACTACCCAGCAGTGTGGGCCATGCTGTGATGGGGCCCCATTTACAGAGCCCTGTGCCCTGCTTGCAAAGGGGAACAGGTAATACCCAGGTTGCAGAGTATGGCTGATATGGGTAACAGACATGAGGCAATCAATCCCAATGAAAACGTGAAACCAAATCTCATAGACAGAGCAGGTTCTCAAGCTGCATATGGAAGGAAGGCTTTCCAGAGAGAAGAGAGTGCACAGACTAAAGGCCCAGTAGAGCAATTTTGGTTATAACATAAGCACAATGATTCACTAAGACTGGAAAAGCAGAACCCAGGGATGACTCATAGGGGCCTCTAAGTTGTACAGAAGTGTTGGGATGTTTGGGAACCAGTAGAGTATGGCATTGTACAAACACCATCTTAATGGGTTCTCATAAGAGTTATTTCTACTTATGAAGATAAAGAAACAGACACAATGAGTATAGAACATTTGCTCAATGTAACACTACATTTATTTTTATGGTAGAACTGAACATTTCTTTTTGACTATAAATCCCTGGTTCTGTCCACAACAGCACTCAGATCCTTGCTTCTTTATTTGAGATTCTTGGGGGAAGATGTAAAACCAGGCTAATAGAGACCTGCTGTGCTTCTATGGGCTGCTTTCACACCTTCCCTAGGAAGATGAATCCAGTAGTTTGGCTTAAAAAGACCTCAGGCAGTGCCTTCAATGTGGTGAACTGAGCAAGTGCTTGACTTTCAACCCTTCAGATGTCCCCTCACATATAAGTGTAGAAAAACTAAGCCTCCCAAGTGAAGACAGCACAAAGATAGGGAATTAGCATGGCAAGGGTTATTTCAAAAATGCTGAAATAAAAAAGAAGTGAAGAATTTCAACAGTATAAGAACCATAGCTTAAAATAAAATATGATAAAATTGCATAAGATGTTGAGGGTGGACAATTCTTCTAGGACTGGATGGCTCTCTGAGCTCACAACCTGCAGTTACACTGGAAGCCTGAAATCAAGAAGCCTAAAAGCCATGATTAACTCCAGACAAATAATCAGAAGCTTTTTCAATGACCAGATTATTTTTTTTCTCATGAAAGTTAAGGCTAAAAATGAGAATATTCTTGTCCTATAGTAAAATATCTTCATTCATAAAGTATAGGAATCCCACAGACTGAGGACAATTAACAAGTGAAGATAAAACATTTGGGGGTCAGATTGCTCAACAGCAGCAATGGTGCTAAAACAATGGAGTGAGCTCTGGGGCAAACGGTTCCTAACTATTGTTCAAATATTAAGCTAGAACAAAGACATTTTTGGAACTAAAAAGAATCACACATTTTTATCATTCATGCATCCTTTCTCAAGTAAAGCAATTGAGGATATAATGATAGTGAGAATATAAAGAAGTACTAAAGAGTACCGTAGAATCTAAAATAAGAATTCTTAGATTGGACAGGGATAGTGAACACCATGAGGAGGCAATATAAATGACCTCAATTTTCTTCCTTCAATAGATAACATCTAATTATCATACATCATGATTTAGAAACAAGAGCATATTATTTGGACTAAAATTGATAATCTAATAAGAAATTCAATAAATAATAATGAGAAGATCTAAGTTCTTAAACTCTCAAAGCTTTTACTAAGTAGTTGTTTGGCTTTTATTTTTCTGTTTCATCATTTGTAAAATGAAATATTTGAACTAAAATTCTCTATAAGGCAGCATGATTTCAGGGAAATAGTGTAGGTGTTCAAAATCAACAGACTCACATTTTAATTCGTTCCATGACTTTCAGACTTCAAGTCTCCTTGTTGGAAATAATATATACTTCTCAAGAATGGCAGGCTTTCTTTTATTGAAAGATACTTGGGTATTATATCTAAGTACATTTCCCTACATCCTACCACTTTCAGGAGGCTTAATAACATCCATGTGTTCCAATTTTACACAGTAGGCATACATTTCTGTGTGCTGATTTCACACTTGTTTTATTTCTAGCCAGAAAGAGAATAGGGACCTCAGTGCTCCAACTGCCAGGAACTAAATTCTGCCAACAGCCATGTAAGCTGTAAAGAAGCCCCGAGATCCAGAAAGGATGCAGCCTGACACCTTGATTGTGGTTTTGGAAGATCCTGAACTAAGGACCCAGCTAACCCATGCTTGTTCTCCTGACACATAGAAAATGTGGTAATAATGAATGCTGTTTTAAGCCACTAAATTTGTGAAAATCTATTATACAACAATATAAAACTAATATAGAAGAAGATATGGTTAGGTCAACCCTCAGATTGCAAAATTTGCTTACGGTAACCAGGACAAGGTGAAACATCATAAAATTACCGCTAATTCATTTTTAACCACTGTCTGCAAGATTCAGCAGTGATACAATGCATAGAAAATGTGATCCTTGGCCCTAAGAATTACCATAAACAGGTAGCTCAGTCGGTTGAGCATCCAACTCTTGGTTTTGGCTCAGGTCATGATCTCAGGGTCATAGGACTGAGCCCTGATTCCAGCTCCACACTCAACAGAGTCTGCTTGTCCCTTTCCCTCTGCTCCTCACCTGGCCTCATTCTCTCTTTTTCTCTCTCTCTTTCTATCTCTCCAATAAATAAATAAATAAATAAATAAACAAACAAACAAATAAATAAATAAATAAATATTTAAGAAAAAGAAGTATTGTAAACAAAATAGGAAAGAAAGAAATTGTTATTAATATTACACAGAGTATCAGTATTATACAGAGTATTCCCGGCCAGGTGTGAAGATGTTAGCAAGCTTTTTGATGGAATCTAATTTAAAATAAGCTTGGTCATGTTTCATTTTGTAGAGTCAATAGTTCCTTTTAATAAAATGGTAGATCTGTGACTGTTTTTCTTGTTTAAGCTGTTTAAAGAACTCTCTGTAACTTTTAAATCTTCAGAAGGGAAAAGTCAAGGCTTTCTTTACTAAAAGCTCATAAAGGTGACTTGTATCAGCAAGAATGCAGAGAAAACAGACAAATGGAGCTTTCTGGATAAGGACAGTAGGGGACAACAGAGTTCTCTGAAATGGAAAAGGGTGCTTTGGCAATCATTGAATGCATTTCTCATTCATAGGTCTCCCCTTCCAAGATAGGTTCACTCCCTGCTGAGGCCTTATGTGTCCTCCTCACTCTGAGAACCAGATACAGTCTCCCAATTAGTCCTTCTACAGCACCGCAGGCTTTCTTTGGGACCAGTTAAAATACTAGACCTTAAAAGCATGTGATTCATAACTAAAGTCATTCACCCTTGCATTCCCAGAGGGTTTTTAGCCTTGATTTAGCAATTCTTTTTTTTTTTTTTTTAAGATTTTATTTATTCATTTGGCAGAGAGAGAGACAAAGAGAGATCACAAGTAGGCAGAGAGGCAGGCAGAGAGAGGGGGAAACAGGCTCCCTGATGAGCAGAGAGCCCGATGCGGGGCTCGATCCCAGGACCCTGAGACCATGACCTGAGCTGAAGGCAGAGGCTTTAACCCACTGAGCCACCCAGGCACCCCTAGCAATTCTTCGCCTATTCACATTTCTATCAAAAGTATTGCTTCTGTTATCATACTGAATATGGATTTTGTGGCTGAAGTTTACCTTGTAGGAATGAAAGGGCTGATTTCTGGCCTCAGTGCATTACCAGTAAATGAAGCATAAGAACACACTGTGGATGGACACACACACACAAACACACATTACCAGCTAAATGTGCTTAAAAACACACATTACCAGCTAAATGTCAACTTCATTCTGGAGTTGACCTGAGGATGATACAAAAAAAGCCTAACCTAATGTGTCATATCTCATTAAAGGGGAACATTGGACATGAATTATTTATCAGGGTGACATCCTTATTTTTCATATTTGGTGAGTTCTGCTTGCTTGGAGTAATAAATGGGCCCCTGCCCATTTCTACTTTCTACTTTCAAGGAGCAGAGTAATTACTAAAAGTTTTCTTTCGACGCAGGTATTCTGAGAGGTCTACACACTATGAGTCTAAGGAAGAGGATTTCTACTGCTTTTGGAAACCTGTTTAATAGCTATCTTAATTTGTATATTAGCTGTTTACCACAATGGAAAGAATGAAAAGCAATAACCAGTATTTAGGCTTTTTTTTTTTTTTCAATAATTGTGAGCCAGAGCTTCTCCCTTCTCCACAGGGGTCCCCTGCAGCCAGTGGAAAGAAACAGTAAAAGTCCTCCTCCTCAGGAGTCAATTATGGGGACATATTACTGCAACTCTCTTTTGAAAATTACTTTCCAATCTTAAGCTAAATATCTAATTGTATTTACCGTTGGCAGTTAATTTGAGTAAGTCTACTTTTCTGAGTCTTAGGCAACATCTAAGATGAGATGGTTATGGATAAGATTCCTGAAATTCTGTTGGAGATCAAAATTCTCTAGCTTCATGATCCAATTTCATTTGTAAAAGAAGGTTAAAGGAAGTGATGGCTATATTTGTACTTCTTGTTTTAAAGGAATCTGGTAAAAACAGACTCCACAGAAAAGTTTACCAAAAGTTCTAAAATATCTTTTACTTGCTACCTCTAAAACACAGAGAAGCATACAAAATAATATAGATTAATAAAATTCCTTGCAAGAAAGAATTTTTTAACAGGATAAATTGTGTCTTAGAAAAAACATTATCTTAAATGGTTTTATTTTATTTTATTATTTTATTTTTTAAATATTTTATTTATTTATTTGACAAAGAGAGAGAGAGAGGCAAGGCTACCTGAGCTTTTTTTTAATATTTTATTTATTTATTTGACAGTGAGAGAGATTAAATGGGTTTAATATAAAGCAAAAAGAACCACCTTTAGTAAGTTTTCAGTAAGTTCTAAGTAGGCATATATAAATACCAGGAGAAAAGTAGGCTTTAGGGAATTAAAAATACCATAAATTTAGCTATTGTGCTGAAAGATGTGTTACAATTTTATATTTTGGGAAATTTATTAGCCTTTTGGATAGTCAGGAAATTCTGTGGTTATAATTACTACAACCAACACTATAAGATACAATGTGTTATGTGTTCTATCTGAAGCAGTGTTTCAGAGGTACATACATGGTTGACGGTCACCTTAAAAAAAAACAGAAAACACTGCCAATTTGCAGACTTTACCACACTCAACATTTTTTTTTTAAGATTTTATTTATTCATTTAACAGAGAGAGAACAAAGCAGGCAGAGAGGCAGGCAGAGGCAGAGAGAGGAGCAGGCTCCCTGCGGAGCAAGGAACCTGACACGGGACTGGATCCCAAGACGCTGGGATCATGACCTGAGCCAAAGGCAGCTGCTCAACCAAATGAGCCACCCAGGCGTCCCGCCACACTCAACATTTTAAGACAGATTTTCTTTTGTTCTTAAATGCTTAATATACTACTTTTTAAATATCCAACCAGGTTAGAAGAATTAAAACCTCTTTATGTTATCATAAACTTTCAAGTTTATTATAAACTTTCAAATTATTTCAAGTTATTCAAATTATTATAAACTATGCAATATTGCTTTTGATGTCATACCTATAACAGTTAAACAATAGATACTATAAGAATGAAATTAGGTTTAAATCCTCAGGAGTGATAGCTGTAATCATATGCATGTGTAGGAAGTATACTGAAAGGCTTCCTACAAAGTCCCACCCTAGCAATATAATTAAAAGGCAGAACTTAATCTATACCAGGTGCCCGCAGGATACACACAATGATGGAGGTAGAGAATGATTTCCTTTTGCCTTTATAGTCCTTCCTTTGGGGAAGAAAAAAAAAATAATGTAAGAGCTGCTCATCTTAAATCCATAGGGTGCTATTTATATTTGCCACATTCATTATAGGCTATCTACTTGTGGGACGTTTAATATTCATCTTTATTAGTTTTATTCTGATTGAGCACACAAGGTGTTCTGGATCAGACAGATATCTGATCAATCACCTTATCATAAATATTGAGTGTATTATCTCTCCTTGCCTTAGCCCTTACCCTTGAGGCAACATAATGAAAATCAAGCCAAATGTCCTACATGAGGAGCTGGACACTCATATGCAAGTGATGAAGAACATGGCTTTTCTCCATTATATACAGGAGAGAGAGACTCATTCCATCTTCCCTAAAGAAGAAAGAGTGAGGGGGGAGCCTTTTGCTCCAGTAAGACTGGATGGGAGAGACTCTGGATTCTTACTCTAACATCTTGGAATGTAAATATACTTTCCAAAGGCCAGATAAACCCTCTGCCTCTGACTTCTAAGACCTAGAGATAGCACCTAGTTCCCTGGCCTCACTCGTCCTTAAAATGTGAATACCTAGAAAGATAAGTCTTCAGCCACCCTGCACCTTGGGAGCTAACCTACATGCCTATCACAAGATGTATTCAGTTAGCTTTTGAGGAGATGAGACAAATTTTATTTTCCTGTTGTATCACAGCAATTAAATCCCTTATTAGAGAAATAGCTGGCTACAGATCTGATTCTTATGGTATGTAAGAGGGTTTCTTGGGAAGGCAAAAGTGAATATTCTCTAATTTATATTTCCATGGCTTAGGGCTTTTTACAGGCTCACTGGAAAGTCCGCAGTCCTATTTAAAGTGTATATATGTGTGTGTATCTATTTATGTCTGTATATCTTACCCAAGGAATTCAGTTGGAAACTCTTTCAGGGACCCATAACATCATACTTTCTTGCAATGAATGAAGGAAGGAATATTTGTTCAACACCTAATATGGACTAAGGAGGGGATACACAGATGAACAATGTGTGGTCCTTACCCTCAAGGAGCTTGCAGTTTAGTATGTTTTCAATTATGTATACATTATATGCCAAGTACACAGCAAGTGCTCAGAATCAATCAATCAATCAATCCCAGGTTGAAATCTAAGGAAGTACCAATACAGCACAACTATATCTAATGCTATTTACTGAAGTTAGCTAGAAGGAAATGCCTACTTTGTGGTTAATACATTGTAGATATCTGTTTAATATATCAGATGACTTTTGGTAATTACTTAGAATTCCATTTTGCTCCACTATGTCCCCTCATCATTTCAAATAATACAATAAAACCCAATTGAATTAAATTGAATATTTACATACTACCAGTAAAGTTAACTAAATCCAGTTAATGAAATTAAACACAATTATATTTGGCAAAGTAAGACAGTTAAACTAAAGCAAAGGTGGTTAAAATTAACTGGATGGAAAAAGACACCAGGCAAGTGCAGATAAAATGAAAGAGGGATTAAATATATCAACTAAGAAAGCATACCTGATGAAAAAGCATTATTTTATATAAAGAAGTTTTTAGTGGTGCCTGGGTGGCTCAGTTGGCGGGGAGCATCTGATTCGATTTCAGCTCAGGTCATGTTCTGAGGTTTGTGAGATCAGGCCCCATGTTGGGCTCTGCGCTGGGCATGGAGCAAGCTTAAGATTCTCTCTCTCTCCCTCTGCTCACATGCATGTATGCTCTCTCTCTCTCTCTCAAAAATAATAATAATTAATTAAAAATTTAAAAATTGTAAGATATTTTGTAGATAGAGATGTTTTATACACACACACATACACACATATATGGATAGATAGATAAAAGTATACCATAACACAACACTGAAATACTAAAAAGCAATCTTATATAAAATATTTAAAAAATTGAAAGTACTCAAGTTACATCCTTTGACTTTTTTCTAAACTTGATAAATCAATTATATAATAAGTAAGCATAAACAAAAATGACTATCTTCTAGTAATTTCTAATTAAATATAATATTGCATATATATGTAAATATTGGATATATATTTAAAATACACTCAATTTCCTATAAGCTAAGGATACGCATTTTAAATTTCTGAGTATGATACACTGGCAGTGTGATTCAGAGGACAAACCCAAGATTCCCAAAGACAGACCTGGGATCCCACAACGCAGAGTCAAGAGATCAGAAGTAAGAAAAAAGGCAGAGTCAAGAGCCAAGTGGTTCACATCCAGGCACTGAAACTGGACCCTAATTAAGGAGCTGACAACACATGCCCTGCTGGCCTTCAGAATTCCTATGGGAAAATGATAGCTATAGGTCTCCAGTATTCCCTCTGCTTGAACAGAAGGGTCTATTATGCCTAGTCTCTTCTGGCCCCACCATTGCATAATGGTTGTGAATGAAGAGAAAGTAACTTTTCTGTTTGGTGCAAAAATATCTAAGTTTACCAGGACTACCATAATAAAATTTCACATACTGGGTGGTTAAACAAAAAATCTATTTTCTTACAGTCTTGGAGTCTAAAAGTCTGAGATCAAGGTGCCAGCAGGTTTGCTTTCTCCTGAAATCTTTCTCCTTGGTTTTCAGGTGGCTGTCATCTTCCTATGTCTTCACACGATCTTCCCTCTGTGTGTGTACATGTCTGTGTCCAAATCTCCCCTTCTTACAAGGACACTAGTCAGACTGGAAAGAATACCACCTCTTTAAAGCCCATCTGCAAATACAGTCATAGTCTGAGGTACTGGGAGGTAGGGCTTCAACATATGAGTTTTGAGTGGGTACAATTTGGCCCATAGCAACCTTCTTCAGAATCAGAGACCCCAGTCTCAAGAAATCAAACATGAGGAGCTTTATGTGCACCTACATCTGAGGTAGATGTTTAAATTTTGTCCTGGAGCAATAATGGTATGAAACTTTTTCAGAGTTTTGAGAAGAAGAGAGTGTATTTTGTATGTGGGAAGGATGTTAGGAATTGTAGAGGCAAAGGGCAGAATGTGGTAGATATTATCTAGAATAGCCACAGCAATCTTTCTGTTCCCATATGCTCTCTAGAACCCGGCCACCATCAGCAAAAGTGGAGTCCATTTCCACTGTAGTTGAAACTGGGTGACACTGTTGGGACAGCTTCAAGGAATAGAATGAGGCAGAAGTAACATTGCATGATTTCCAAGACTTATACCTTATATACCTTATAACTGCACTGTGGCTTCATCCCAGTTCTCTCCCTCTCTCTGTATCACTCTTTTTTCTTTATCTCAGGCTGCTTACCCTTGAAATGCATTCAACATGTTGTGAGGATGCTCAGGCCACATAGAGAGGCTGCAATGGTACAGCAGACTAATGAGTAAGCCAGCCTTTATATAAACACATGAGCCAGCCTCCACAGGCTCCAGCTAGTACAGCATGAGACAATCATTGCTGTGTTGTTTTAAACCACTAGTGTATGTGTACTTTTTTTAAACAAAACCATACTTAACTCTGACCTTTTTTTGTTTTACAAAAATGGTTGCATACCGAGGTTCACAGAAATAACATAATAAATCCTGAGTATAATACAATCAACCAATAGAATATTAAACAGTAAACTCCAAACCTAACCCTTCTCAAATAGAAAGCAAAATGCTTGACATTGTGGTCTATGTACTGTCTTTTGGAAGATTGTCACTGGAGACTAAGATACTCCATCAAAAAGAAGAAAAACGTGCTGCAGGACTGAGTTAGCATCTTCTCAAAGTGCTAACACAAGCCAAGCCACCCTGATTTCTCCTTTCTATTGATTGGTGTCTTCCTGATTTTGCTAGCCTGAGAAGCATCCATATTCATCTTTACTGTGATGATGCTAAGGCCAAGGGTTCAACTCTGTTACGCCTAGAATATAATCTGATAAAAAAGTGCACCTCTAATATTAGTCATCACTATTTTTTATTTCAAAAATCAATAAGGACATTGCCTTGGTTTTCATTATCTGACAACCTCACTATTAAGTGGATATGGCCGTCACACAAGAGTCATAAATAGAAAAAAATGATTAAAGATAATTTTATACAAATACAAATAAAATGCAGTAAAAGAAAGTATTTCTAGATCCGAACTAGTTTACTATTTGCTATTTACATTTCTTCATTTGCAAATGAAGGAACATAGATAGTCTTGTTAATAATTCCCTTGTTTTTATTTTGTTTGTATTTTGCAATCCTTTAAAACATTTTTGTAGGGGTGCCTCAGTGGGTTAAAGCCTCTGCCTTCGGATCAGGTCATGATCTCAGGGTCCTGGGATCAAGCCCCGCATCAGGCTCTCTGCTCAGCAGGGAGCCTGCTTCCTCCTCTCTCTCTGCCTGCCTCTCTGCCTACTTGTGGTCTCTCTCTCTCTGTCAAATAAATAAATAAGATCTTAAAAAAAGGAATATCAGATAAAAGGAAGATTTCTTTTCTTTTTAAAATGCAAAGCAAACATAAAGGCTTGTTTTTACCCAGAACTTCTCATATTACTATTTGCCTAAATGACAACATGCATACATATGAATAAAATTTATGCCCTCTCTTACTTATTATGTTCATTACAAATTATCTTAGTCACAAACTAATAAATACCAGATCTAGAGGAGACCAGAAAACATGACATTTAGTTAAGAGAATTGGCTATCACATGAAAATTATTAATGCACTGCCATTTAACAAAAAAGATTTTTTTAAGTTGAGAATATAAATGTATCCTTAAATGTATCCTTAAAAAGTAAGAGTCAACTTTGTTTATAAGTATTAAGTTAAACCATATGAAATTGTTGATATGGAGAATTTTAGGGCCTGCAGAAATGACAATTTTGTATGTTTCAACCCTACCTAAAATGACCCTCCAGTAGTTTTTAACTTTATTTTAAAAACACACATACAGGAGTGCCTGTGTGTGTTAAGTGTCTGACTTTTGATTTGGTGGCTCAGGTCATGATCTCAAGGTACTGAGATTGAGCCCTGCAAAGGGCAAAGGGCTCTGCACTCAGCCTGGAGTCAGCTTGAGATTCTCGCCCTCTCCCGATAACCGTCCCCCCACTTGTGTGGACCCACTCTCTCTCTCTGTCAAATAAATAATAAATCTTTAAACACACATGCAAACACAGAGAAAAATTGCAAACTGTCCAGCTGTAGATTGTGAAGTGCTTAAAAGCAGTACTATTTTTTATTTTGCTAATGGGGATTTGGCCAAAATACAAATACGTCATGTATATATTGAGAAATTAACTTGAATGCTATTATATTTCCAAATGAAACGGCTAGACTGAAGAGTTTTGACTGAATCAAGATAATGCAAAAATACATGGGTAGTTTCAATTCTCATAAGCACCTTTCAAATATCTTTAATGATCCCACAAGAAGAAAATATAATATACTTTGCCAATGCTAGTATCTCTAAATACATTTGAAAAGAAGTGCAGCAGAGAGTAGGTTTCAAAAGGAAAATGAATTTAAGAAAATTGAGGATAAGATTGTTTCAAGCAAAAGGAAACTCATTTGCAGAGATTGAGAAGTAGATAAACTGAATGTGTTCAAGGAACTCTGATAGGTCTGTGGGACTGGAGAAGGCTTACAGATAATTCCAGATCCCATCACTTCCCCACCATGTAGTTATGAAGAGCAATCTATCATGATGTCCATGGCCCTCTAGACAATCTCAGATAGCCTCCTAGTAGAGAAAATCGTTATGGTAATTCTACTTTAGTTTTCACATACAGTCTGAAAATTAGACAAGGACAAGCAAGTTATGTCTTAACCAGCTTTTCTAGATTTTTGTCTGGAATAAAAATATTTTTGTTGTTCAGTTATTTATAGGAGTAAGTACTCATTCCCAGTTTATAGCACAGGAAGGTGATTTCACCAAAAAGACTTGAGTCAAAAGTGGAGTACTGAGTGTGGTGCATGAACAATCAATCTTGTAACACTGAAAAATTAAAATAAACATATTTGGGGAGGGAAAAAAATTTAAAAAAATGTAACATAGAGGCACCAAAAGGATCCTGAGTAGTTTAAAAGGATGTCTGAAGTTGGACATTCAGGTATTAAAGCTCATATGCTTAATTCAAAAAAAAAAGTGGTTACTTATTTTTTATTTATTAAAGATTTTATATATTTATTTTACATAGAGGGAGAGAGAGAGAGAGAGATCACAAGTAGGCAGACAGACAGACAGAGAAGGGGAAGCAGGCTCCCTGCTGAGCAGAGAGCCTGATGTGGGGCTCAATCCCAGGACCCTGAGGAACTGTGTAGAACTGAATCACACCAAGCTTTTCTTTGTGTGAGACTGGCATTGATCTCATACAAGCAAGTCATGATTTTCCATTTCCACCAATGAAAGGAAGCTCAATGCAGGGTTCATCTACTTCTGTGCCTTTTCTGAACTCCCTTGGGCTGCCTTCTGAGTCACTCCTTCAGGCTATCCCAGATGGATGGGTTCAGATTCTAAGGACGAGGTAATACTTAGTTAAACTTAAATGTGGTCTTCCTGTTGCCTGTGTGGATCTTACTAGTTTTACCAGTTTTTATTCAGTTTTATTCAGAAATAGAAGAAAATAAGGATAGTGAAATATATATAGTGCCTCATACTTGTTTTATGTTTAATTTTTACAGAAAGTCCCCATTAGTGCAAGATCCTGGGTTAATAATATCTCAACCTTCATTTCCAGTTTTCTGAGAGCATATCAATAATGATAAATGAGAAAAAATACATTTGTTTTAACATCAATACCAAGCAATGTAAGAATCTTTTGCTATAATTAATTACTAGAAGGTTGAGGTATATATAACTAAGACAAGAAACATGAAGTTAAATAAACATTACTGTGAGCAATCTTTTTTTTTTTCCTTTCAAAGTTACTTTTAACTTATTTGGACACTTGTTCCTCTCCATTAATGATCATGTGGTTTCCTAGGCTTCTTTTCCAACTGATTTGGCTTCAAGCTTGCTTGGGGAATATAGGTGACAGATTTAAGGCAATGTAGAATACAATGTAATTGAACCATTGGCAGATTAAGTCAATGGGCATAATTGCATTTTTAGAGCCAAACTCCTCTTTCTAAATATATTTCTGATTTATCTACCTTAGTAAAACATTTTCTTCCTATCTATTGATTTGCAGGTAAAGAACTATTTTTTGTAATGCATAGACTATAATTAGTTTCTGGTTAGCTATGAAAAGTTCTTGTCTTTAAAACAATCTAGAAATAAGCAAGCCAATTATTGTTTGCATAAAGTATATAGATGTTTTATTTTCTTAAATGTGTGTGGGGGGGTTCAACAAGATAAATACTGTGTTTTCACAGGCGTCTGGATATTTAGTTTATCTTCCAGTAGGTGGCAGTCTGTAATGTTTAAAGGGTACATGGTATTATTCTGAAAGCTTTTAAACTACTTCAGGTCGAACTAAAATAAGCAGATGAAAAAAAAACGCTTTTTATAACAGCCTATTTATTCTTTGGAACAAAAACAAGTTATATATTTATTGCCATTCTGCAAGTAGTTACAAAATTGCTACTGTACAAATAGTGATTATGCCATTTTTATGGTCATCCAGACTGTAAGAGTGGCTTGTAAGAAGGGAGGTTGAAAACCACAATATTTGGGAGAGTAGATTTAATTTGAGAATACAGAAATAGGCAGGCATGCAAAAATTATTTTTCGAAAATGGTCAGTTACTTGACTATTTTCTAGCATAACTGAGTGAATGAAAAGATCACTGTATTTACCTTTTTTCACCTTTTATTATTCTATAAGGACAATGATCTTGTCATGTACGGGGGGGTGAGGTGGGGAGTGGTTATTCAGACTCTCAGTATCAATTATCTTTCCAGGCAAAAATGACATTTGTCACTAACAAACTGATACCACTAATGCTTCAGCCCAACCCTATTAATATTAGTTTTCTGGTAATACATTAAATTCCATTCATCTGGGCAACAGAATTAAATGATCAAGTTGTTTTACTATCATGTTCTTTTCTTTTTTAATTTCCTCCTTTTCTCCAATCAGAATTTATTTTCAGCCATTGAGTCTTGTTTCTCACATCAATACTCACCTAATTTCATTTTCTACGTCTATTGACATTCAGTATTCAAAGGAGGAGCAAACAGTAGTTAACTCTAATAAACACTATTGAACAAATTAATACAATTGTTTGTCAAATAAATAATATGTCAGATTGGCCCAATATTTTGCATAGAAATGAATATACCAAACATTCACTAAGCTTAAAGTGTGCTTATACAGATGGAAGGGAAAAAGCCCCAGTTATGAAGCAGAGGGAAAAAATATATTAGGGACTGCTCCTTTCTTATTTATTCTTTGTTTGAATGCCAATACATGGGCTGCCTATTTTTATAGTTTTGATTACTTCTCAGTGTGCCACATAGAGTACTTGCTTGCATATTTCTATAGTGAAACAAAGAGGGAGAGAGACACCAACCTCTCCAAGGAAACCTGGGCCTACACCTCTTACCTAGGCTATACTGCACTGAGTTGGTCCAACTATGTTATTTAGCCAGAAAAAAAAAAAAAAAAGGAAGATGACAACAAACAGCTCCAGCAATAAAAACTCAAATAACTTAAAACTCTTTGTTTTCTTTCATCCAGGACTATACACACTTGAAGGTTTGAATTAGGTTAAGTCTCAAATTCAAGAGTAAAATGTCACTTTTTTCTGAACAAGTCAAATAATTTTTCTACATTAAAATGAAAGATACTCTATAATCAAACTCATTCAATAGTTTGAGCACTATTTTGAAGTAGGGAGTGTTTATATTTTAGAGATACTGCAAAGGTGAAAATGTCTTCCTTACATAGTATGTTATCTTTAATCTGCTTGTAATCAATGGCCCAGTGGGATTGCTAACACAAACACTGATTAAACTCTTGGAAAAAAAAAAAAAATCTGTTCTTGGTTAAGGAAGACAAGAGATGGTGTGATTGTAAGTCACATGCTTGAAGTTTGTCAGAAACACATAAAATAATTTTAAGGTCTTCATGCACAAATGCTTTTAATTACGGAATCAAAGATTCTGGAAGGCTAATGGTGTCTGTTTTCTTGTTCCTGAGGGCAACATACCCAGTTTAAAAATTATGGTAAAACAAAGGTAAATGCTACTCAAAATACTTTGTTAGTCAGTCAAAAATTATTTCAAGAACAATATTTATAATAACACTCCTAATAAGTACTTTGTTAGTCTTCTCCTTGTATGCTAATAACTAAGCAGTCATCATTCTTCGTAGATGGCTTAGTGTCATTCTAGAAGACATGTTGAATTTTTTTAAAGTAATGGTATTTGAGCAGGATGGACTGGGCTAGAATCCTGGCTCTGCCACATACTAGATGCATAAGTTAATGACCTTTAAATTGATAAACTTTATTTTGTTTTTTTCAATATTTTATTCAAGTATAATTAACATTTATCAGATTTATAACATATCGACTTGACAGTTCAATACATTATTCAGTTTTTACAATGATTAAGTATAGTCACCATCTGCCACCATATAACATTATTACAATACTGTTGACTATATTCCCTATGGTACAGATTTCATCTCTTTGACCTATTTATTTTATAACTGAAAGATCCTCAGAAACTTAAAAATAGAAATGCCATACGATCCAGTAATTGCACTACCGGGTTCTTAACCAGAGAACATGAAAACACTACAGAAAGATATATGCAGCCTTATGTTTTTTGCAGTGCTATTTTTTTAAAGATTTTATTTATTTATTTGACAGCAAGAGAGAGATCACAAGTAGGCAGAGTCAGGCAGAGAAGAGGGGGAAGCAGGCTCCCTGCTGAGCAGAGAGCCTGATACAAGGCTTGATCTAATCCCAGGACCCTCAGATCATGACTTGAGCTGAAGGCAGAGGCTTAACCCACTGAGCCACCCAGGCATCCCTTTGGTGTTATTTACAATAGGCCAGATATGTAGGCAACCCAAATGTCCATCAGTAGATGAATGGATAAAGAAGATGTGTAGGGTGTGTGTGTGTGTGTGTGTGTGTGTGTGTGTATAAATAATGGCATATATATATATATATATATATAATTTGTGGCCACAAGGATGTACCTAGGAAGTATTGCATTAAGTGAAATAAGTCAGATAGAGAAAAATAAATATCACATGACTTCACTTACATGTGGAACCTAAAAAACAAAACAAATGAACAAACAAATACAACCAAACTCTTAAATATAGAAAACCAGCTGGTGGTTGTTAAAAGGGAGGTAGGTGGGGGATGGGCAAAACAAAGAAGGGGATTAAGAGGTAAAAGGCTTTATTTTGCATAGCAGTTTTAGGTTGACATAAAACTTGAGAAAATACAGAGAGTTTCTATATACTGCATTCTTTATCATACACAGCATTTCCTATTATTAAACCTTGTGTTACTGTGTTACATCCATTACAACTGATGATATTGATATTGACTATCAATACATTATTAACTAACATCCTTAGCTTATGTCAAGCTTAGGGTTCACTCTCTGTGTTCTATGTAACTATGGGTTGTGACAAATGCATCATGTCATATACCCACCACTATCACATCATACAGAACAGTTTCACTGTCTTACAAACCCTATGCATCACCTATTCATCCCTTCCGTCTCTTCAAATTCTTGTAAATCACAGAACTTTATGTTTGTATAGTTTTGTTTTTTACAAAATGTCATGTAGTTTAAATCGTACAGTATGTTCCCATTACAGGCTGAATTTTCACTTAGCAATATGCATTAAAAGTGCCTCCAAGTATTTTTGTGGCCTGATAGCCCATTTCTTTTTATCATTGAATAATATCCCATTTTTATGAATATGTCACATTTTCTTTACTCATTCTCTTATTGAAAGATACTTTGGTCGCTGCAGTTTTTTTTGTAATTATGCATAAAGCTACTATAAACATTAGTCTATATATTTTTGTGTGGAAGTAGGTTTCCAACTAAGTTGGGTATATTGTAGGAGTACTATTGCTGAATCATATGGTAAGAGTATGGTTATTTTTGAAAAACTTTGTCAAAATATCTTGGGTCTTCTTGATTTTTACCCACTTTGATGTTCTACCTTTCAGTTGCTGTCTTTAGTTCATTTACATTTAAGGTCATAACGCATTTGGTTGGATTTGAATCTACCACATTTGTAACTGTTTTCTATTTGTTGCCCTTTTTTGTTTGTTTCTGTTTTGTCTTCCCCTATTTTTCTGCTTTCTTGGTTTCAATTAAACATTTCATACAGTTTCATTTCTACTTATCTCTTAGCATCTCAATTTAATTTTTTTCAGTTATTTCAGTGTTTGCTGTAATGGATGCAATATACGTTTACAACTAATCCACTTTGAAATACATTATGTGTTTTCATGGATAATACAGATAACTTATAACAGATATTCCCAATTCCTCTCTTTCATTTCACTAGTCCATAAACTACCATTACCAAATATAATGTTGCCATTAATAAATAGATATAGATATAGAGAGTTATATCAATTAACTGTAAGGAAAACAAATGATTTTATCCCACCTACGTTTATTCCTTCTTTAGCATTCTTCTTTTCTTTATATAGATCCAAGTTTCTGATCTATATAATTATGTTTCTCTCTCAAGAAATTTTGTTTGTTTGTTTTGGTTTTGTTTTGTTTTTCATTATGGTTTCTTTCATTATTTTTATTGTTCTTTGGTATTTTGCAATGATGGGCCTCGGTATAGATTTCATATAGTTAGATATTTTTATATATTTATTCTGTTTGATGTTTTCTGAACTTCCTAAATCTGTAGTTTATAGCTGTCATTAACTTTGGAAAATTCTCAGTCATTTTTACTTGTTTGATTTTACTTGTTTAATGTTTTCTGTTCCTTTCTGTCTCTTCTCCTGGTTTTTCCATTACACATAGGTTACATCTTCTGTAACTGAGAATTCTAGGATACTCTGTTTCTTTTTTTTTCCTCCAGTCTTTTTTGATTTCTTTTTTTCTAAATATTTTATTTATTTATTTGACAAAGAGATCACAAGTAGGCAGAGAGGTAGGCAGAGAAAGTAGAGGAAGCAGGCTCTCCACTGAGCAGAGAGCCCGATGTGGGGCTCGATCCCAGGACCCTGAGATCATGACCTGAGCCAAAGGCAGAGGCTTTAGCCCACTGACCCATCCAGGCGCCCCATGCTTTTGTTTTCAAGTTTGAAAATTCCTAATGATACATCTTTAAGCTTACTGATTCTTCTTTGGCTCTATTCAGTCACTAGCACGCCCACCAAACACATTCTTCATTTCCATTGCAATGTTTTTCATTTCTTACATTTATTTTTGATTCCTTATTGTAGTTTCTACCTCTATGCTTCTGATATTGTATGTTGTCCATCCTTTCCCATTAGATTCTTGATAGTTATTGTAACTCCCATTCTAATTCCAAAATCTCTACCTTATCTTATTCTCATTTTTTTATTTGCTCTTTTTAAACTGTGTTTTGTGTTTTATTTTTTGTCTTTCAGTATGCCTGAAATTTTGGTTCAAAGCTAGACAAGATATATAGGTAAAAAAAAAAAAAAAAAAACTTCACTGTGAGGTTTTATGTTTATCTGGTGTTTACTATTTGCTGTAGTTATAGGCATCATCTGAGCTTTCAATTTCCTCTAGTATCCTTGTTTTTATCTCCCATGTTATTTTTGAGTTTCCAGACAGACTCCTTTTTAAATAGTCTATTCCTTGGGTTCTCTCAGCTGTAATATACTGCTCTTTTACTGGAGTCTTTGTTATGGTGGTTAAGGTGTGAGAGATAGGGAAACAGTCCTTGATCTTCTGATAAGGTATTAATCTTTTAGTGAGTCTGGTCCTGGGCTGTAACCTTCACAAGTGCTTCTCAGCTTTTCTTCCCTCCCTGCCCTTGGGTGAGATAGGAAAGCTTGATAGGAAAGTTTGGAGGTTAGTATGTACCTTTCCCCAGGTTAGTTAGGCTCTATAAAGTGGTTTTCTTGAGGAAATATCTTTGTTAATTAGAAAAAGAATGCTCTTGGTGTATTTCAAAATAATTACTTTTCCCTTGGTATTGCAGGAAGCAGATGGGTATTTATTTTTCTGTGATCATTACTGTGAGAACCAGGTGGGCTATTAAAGATAAGATACCTGAATGTTCAGTGGCCCCTTAAGGCTGGACCCCCAGGAGTATTTAACAGGAGTTAAATCTAGCCTCCACTGAGCTTACAGAAATTTCTCAATTATAGTTTACCATTTCCTACCATTTGCTGGGTTCAATGGTGTTTTATGTTTTCAGTAAGCTTTAGTGACACCTTACATTTGCCTGTATCTCCAGTCTTGGGGGTATCATTTTTCCTCTGTGATCAGTTTCCTAAGGGATCTGAAAAGAGTTGTTGACTTCCTGTTTTTCACATTTTTCTTTTGTGAAAAAGGGAGTTATGACCTTTAAATTCTTTATTGATCAGAGTAAGAACTAGCAGTCTGAATTCTTAATTTTCTAATCTGATACAACTGAAAGATAAAAAGGGCTTAGCAATACCTCTTCTGAAAGGAAGTTGTGAAGATTAAAAAAAGTATTAAATTTCCCAAAGAAACATTTATGCTATCTGGCATAAAACAAATACAAAAATAAACACGGCTATTTCTTTAATCATGTTAATATTGGAACACATATAATAGTGAAGAGTACAAACTCAATAGCCACAATGGTTGGGTTCAAAGTGCATCTCTACCAATCCCTGGGTCATAAATTAACACAGTAATTTAATCACACAATGCCTTAGTTTCTTTATTGTGGAATAGTTGGACCTCCCACTTAATAAGGCTACTAGAGAAGAAACTATTATTATTAAGACACATGTATTCAAGAAGTTTATCTATTATTTATGGGACATTCGTTTATACATCATTCCTCCATTCCAACAAATAAACACAATGTCGGTTTACTGTACTTATGGAATTTTGCCAAGGCTGGTGTGCACAGATGTAATCTCTGCCCTGAGACAACATCTCCCTACATTCTGAGGAGGCAGGCTACAGCTTCGTTCATTTGTTATGTAGTATGCAAACAATTTACTGTGCAAGGACAAGAAGCAAAATGACTAGATCAGATAATCAAGGAGAACTACAAAAAGCCTCTGCCAAAAAAGGAGTGCCATTGATAAATGAATGGTGTCTCTCCAAGGAAGTAAATGGAGTTAGAGCATTCCAGGAAGAGGGAACAGCATGAATGCACAGAATCACTGGAGATGGGATAACACGTTGAGGGAAAACCTCTGAATAAATCCCAGTGTGTAGTGACAATAATGTTCCCAAAAGTAAGAATAAATAGTAAAGTGTGTTCATCCCAAAAAGAAAAAAAAAAAAAAAAAGCAAAATCTCGCTTTGAAATGAAAAGATAAGCTGAAGTATTATATGATAATATCTGTTACTCAGATAGGAATCAAAACCATAGAACTCTGAATAATGAGGTAAACATATTACAAAAGTTTGGGGAACATATAAAACACAAATATTTAGAAAATGTCAGTAAAAGCAAAACAAACAGTAAAATAACATTGAATGAACTGAAAAATACTAATTCATTTAGTCTCTATATAGCAACGCTCTATGGTAGGCACTTTTATTGTCCCCAGTTTGTAGATAATGAAGCATAGGCACAGAGAGATTAAGTGATGTTGCCAAGATTCTACCTGTGAAGTGGTGGGTCCAGGACCTGAGGCCATCGGTCTGATTCTATGGCTTGTCACTTCACGGTTCCTCCATGCCTCAAAATGTGACTTGAAGGGCAACGGGGTAGCTCAGTCAGTGAAGTATCTGCCTCTGGCTCAGGTCATGGTCTCAGGGTCTCAGGATGGAGCTTGCATTGGGCTCCCTGCTCAGAGAGGAGTCTGCTCCTCCCTTTCCCACTGCCCCTCTTCCCCACCACTCATGCTCCCTCTTGCTATCTGTATCTCTTTCTCTCAGATAAATAAATAAAATCTTTTTAAAAATGTGCCTCAAAATATACAGCATTAACCATTATTTAAAATATATCATAATTTGATAACCAAAACAAAATAGTTAAGCAAAAACACATGGGGAAAATTAGTTCAGCCATTCTGCAAATTATGTATTAGGAAAATAGATGGAAGACTCCCTGGAACACTGGAATATTAAGTTTTTGACAAAGTAGCAGTGGTTTTTAAAAATGTTTTTTCTTTGTCTTGCTTTTTTTATTGTTTTTATTATCATCATTTCTATAAGCTTAAGTTGTTAGCAATATTTTCACTTATTTTAGGGGCAATATTCATATATCTAAAGCCACATCAAATTGCTGTTAGTTGATTTCAAATGTAATAGATTTTACCTAATTGTATTAGGCTACACATCGATATATATTTACAACCTGAATACATGGAAGAAATGGGTCTACTCAAATGATTACATTGATTCAGTGAAAGAAGTAATCATACTCCAGAAGAAAGCAACTGCTCCAACTGTGCTATTCTGTAACTGAGCTCTTGCCTGGTGACACTCTCATCATTTAGCACTGAGTGACTCAAATGCCCCCACATGAAAGCAGTGCCTGCACACTTCCTTGTACTGAGGGGACTGGTATATAATCTGTTCTGATGATGGCAGATATGAATTGCTGGCAAAGCTTTCATTTTAATTTTAGAGACAGACAGCTGCATTAGTGGACCAGTCATGCATACACCTGTGACATACATTATTAATAGTAGATGAGATGAGATCTTGACATAATAGCTGATTCCAACAGGAGGATTACACAATTAAGTAAATATTGTTAAACATTTCACACATGACTATAAATTTTAACATTTATTGCCAAAAGAGGCTTGATTATATTTCAGTGAAACTTGTTTTACTATTAATTATGAAAAGAATCCATACCCCCCCGCAACTACCACATCTACCACAAGTCTAAGGAATCATTTCATCCTAAGATCGCTGTTCTTTTAAGTTGGTGGGCATCACAAGAGCACTGGAGGGAACTTTAAGAGAAAGGTTATAAAAACAATGCCTTGGCTTAGTTTTTAACTTTCTAAATTTGAAGTTTCTCTTCTATGAAATGAAAATAACAACAACCGTTTAGAGAAATGGTTAGAGAAAAGATTAAAAAGCATGTATATAATAAACATCATATGATGCTTATGATACATTAGAATGGATGTAGTAATTAAGGGAGTTTTCCAGTTTTTCAGTTTTTCAGATTTTATAAAATTATGTGCCTGCCTGACTCCATTACTCAGTGGTTAAGAACATATGTTTGGGAGTTAGAAAGCCAAGAATTAAATGGTGGATCTGTGGCAATTAGCAGTGTAGCCTCAGAATTCCTTATCTAGCTCTGATGATCCTAATTTTTTTTTAATTTCCCATCTGTGTCAGCCCTCTTGGTTTCAGACATGATTCAGTTAACCGACAGAATCTGAAAATAAAAATATTTTAATTGAATACTCTTTCTACTGTTTTTTCCACTTGGAATCAGGGTGCTTCCAACCACCAGTTCTTCCTGCCATAGCTTTGACATAAAGAGGTTAAGAAAAAAAAATTTTCCACCTTCTGCATAGAATTCATTATGACATTTTATTAATTATGCGCCAACTATACCTTTCTCTAGCTCCCCTGGAAATTCAAGCCAGAGCCATCTTTCACAAGAACGACTCTCTCTCTCTCTCTCTCTTTTTTTTTTTTTTTAAAGAGTGAAATCTTGCCATTTGCAGTGATGTGTATGGAACTAGAGGGTATTTTTATTTTTTGGGTTTTTTTATTTTATTTTTTTAAAGATCTTATTTATCTATTTGACAGACAGAGATCACAAGCAGACAGAGAGGCAGACTCCCTGCTGAGCAGAGAGCCCAATGTGGGGCTCCATCCCAGGACCCTGAGATCATGACCTGAGCTGAAGGCAGAGGCTTTAACCCACTGAGCCACCCAGGCACCCCAAGAACGACTCTCTTAATTTATCCTCAATTCATTATACACAAGCACCCATTATCTACAAATACTATTAAAATATACATTTGCCTTGCTAAGCCGGTGCTTAAATGCCCCTGGGCCTCCTGTGAATTTAGAAAAAAATACAAAAAAATTCCTTCCAAGGACAGAATCATCTGATTCCCAATGGAGGTGTCTCTCCTTGACTGGGTTTCCTGCCCTGCTGACTTTCTTTCAATTTCTAAAAATACCAAGCTTTGTTCTCACTCAGGGCTATTTCTTCCACTCATTGAGTATCCTTTGACCTCAAGCTAATGCAACTTTATCAGCAATTCTTCTTCTGACTTCCTCAACCAAATCAGACCCCAGTCATCTTCACTTGCCTGAAGAGAGTGCATCAATTCCACAATTGTTTGCTGCCGTGACCAGAACACCGCATGTTTCACAGCAGCTACTTTTAAAAAGAATGTATAAATGGACGAACTTGAGAAAGGTCCTTAGTTTGTAAAATACTCTCCTGCATAAAATGGGGCAGATAATATCTGCCTGATAAAATAGCTGAAGGAATAAATAAGTAATGTTTGTAAAGCTTTTCAGAAAGAATCAAGCATAAGCTACTTACTACATGTAACATTCTTGCCTATTACATTTAGCATATGGTTTAGCAACTACATTTAGAATTTTTGTCTAGAATTTCTCAACAAACCTGTCCAGTTTCAGAGGAGATTGGGGAAAAATGTTGAAATATTATGTGAATCTATTAAATTCAAATCACTTTTTTCATCATTTGTTGTAAAATTATTCAAAACCTATATAATTATATTTATATTGACATATCTAAAATATCTACAGATATACTTTATATATAATAATATGCATAACATATAAATAATATAAATACATTGTCATGTATAAATATATGTATTCATTTATAAGTTCTTATGGAATTGATGAAAAACTTTTTCATTAGCTAAATGAATTCTTATAATGTGACAGTTTTATAATATTGCATGAACTTGTTGCATAGGACATAGCTATCCAATTCACCCTTTTGCTTAAATAATAGATGTCATTAAAGTGAATATTGATGACAGAAATTTAATTTAATGTTGGAAAATATATTCATTGTTTGATTTAAATTTTTAACATTTTGGCATTAAAACTACAGAGAGAGTATTATGAATTTTTAGTTTTATATATGATCTTAAAGTAAATGATTCTGAAGTCTTAGAAGGATGATCATTGTGAATGGATCCTTATCTTAGCTAGACACTTGAACCTATCATCTATCTATCATCTATCTATTATCTATCAAGTATCTATCAATCTATCTATCTATCTATCATCATCTATCTATCCATCATCATCTATCTACCTATCTATCATCTTGGTTTCTATGTAGTTGCAAACTTTTTTTCAGATTTTTTTCATCTTAAATTTATTTTCTTTTATGAATTTAACCCTTGACATTTTAACCATCTTCCTTAAAAATGGGGGGGGGGTGGAATAATAGACACCTTCAGAACATTAAATTACTTTAAGGATTTATCACTTTATTATTTCTGATTCTGTTTTCCCATCGGCATTTCAAATAATCTTCCTAAAACATAAGCCTCTGGTTTCCTCCTTAAACCTAGGAAAATATGAGTCAAATAACAGTTTAATATTTCTGTCTTTTTTTGGCAGGGGAGAATCCTACTAAACAATTATTTGCTAAAATCCCCAATTGTGTAAGACAATTTTTTTTTAAAGATTTTATTTATTTATTTAACAGAGAGAGAACACAAGCAGGCAGAGAGGCAGGCAGAGGCAGAGAGAGGAGCAGGCTTCCCGCAGAGCAAGGAGCCCCATGCGGGACTCGATCCCAGGACGCTGGGATCATGACCTGAGCCAAAGGCAGCTGCTTAACCAACTGAGCCACCCAGGCGTCCCTAAGACAATTTTTTATTGCTAAGAAACAAAGTATCATAGGAAATAATTTTCACTTTTTTAAAAAAAAAGATTATTTATTTATTTGACAGAGAGAGATCACAAGTAGGCAGAGAGGCAGGCAGAGAGAGAGGGAAGAAGGCTCCCCGCTGAGCAGAGAGCCCGACGTGGGGCTCGATCCCAGGACCCTGAGATCATGACCCAAGCTGAAGGCAGAGGCTTTAGACCACTGAGCCACTCAGGCACCCCTAGTTTTCACTTTTAATACATAATCTTATTAAGTAATTATTTCAAACACTTTTTTTTTGAGGACAGTGAGAGCAGACCCTTAACAGTGCTCTTCTAGGAAATGAAGGAACAAGAAATTAAACTGTTGAATAAGGTCCAGAGATTTGTGTATTAGCCAGGAATAATACTCAAATACACACTAATGACTGAGAACTTCCCCAAATTAATGTCAGACACCAAACCATAGATCCAGGAAACTCAGAGAACACCAAACAAAGTAATTGCAAACAAACAAACAACAAAAACTATGTCTGGCATAGCACACTTTAACTACAGAAATAAGTGAAAAAGAAAATCTTGAAAGAAACTAAAGGAAAAAAATGCCTTGTGGAAGCAGTGACAAAAATTGTATCCAACTTCTCATAAAACCAAGCAAGAAAGAAGAGTGGAAAGAAGTTGGAAAAACAAAAACATAAACAAAAGCAAAAACAAAAACTAAAACAAAACAAAAAAAACCAAAATTCTTTACTTGAAAAAAATATTCTTCAACAGTTCAATATAAATAAAGTCATTCTCAGTCAAACAAAAATGGAGAGAATTTGTTGCCAGTAGGCTTATCATATGAAAATGTAAAGATCTTGGGCCCTTGGGTGGCTCAGTGGGTTAAAGCCTCTGCCTTCAGCTCAGGTCATGATCTCAGGGTCCTGGGATCCAGCCCCACATCAGGCTCTCTGCTCAGCAGGGAGCCTGCTTCCCTCTCTCTCTATGCTTGCCTCTCTGCCTACTTGTGATCTCTCTCTCTCTGTCAGATAAATAAATAAAATCTTAAAAAAAAAAGAAAATGTAAAGATCTTAAGAGAGAAGAAAAATGATACAGATCAGAAACTAGAGAAGAAATAAGTTAAAATAAAATAAAACTTATTTTTCTTATTCTTAATTGATCTAAAATATAACACCTTGTTCAAAATAATAACAACAATGTATTTGATGAGTGATCATGTATAAGTGAAATGAATAGAACCAATAATAGAAGGAATGTGAATTAAGAATAATTTATTATTTTTTTAAGATTTTATTTATTATTTATTAATAATATTATTAACCCACTGAGCCACTCAGGGGTCCCAAGAATAATTTATTCGAAGTTACTTACACTATCTGTAAATGGAATAGAGTTATTTGAAGTAAACTTGGATTAATGACAAATCTATAGTGTGAACTCTAGAAAACCATTTACAAATTTTAAAAAGAAGTATAATAATATGCTAGGAATGGAGGGAAACTAGAACCATATAATGCTTAATTAAAACCACAAAATGCAGAAAGAGTGGAAAACAAAATAGAAACAAATAACATAAATTAATAGAAACAATAACAGATATGGTGGATATTAATCCAAGTATAACAATAATCATTCTAATATCAGGCGTCCAAATGCACTAACTAAAAGACAAAGATTATAGAGTAGATAAAAAAATAGGACCCAACTGTATGCTGTTTATAAGGAACTCGTTTTAAATATAAAGGTACATATAGATTAAAAAGAAAAGGATGAAAAAATGTATACTGTGAATACTGATCAAAACTAGAGTAGCTGTGTTAATTTTAGACAGAGCAGACATAAAGCGAGAAAAATTATCAGGGATAAAGACAGGCATTACATAATGATAAAGGTGGTCAATTCTCCAAAAACACATAATAATCCTTAATGCTTATGCACCTAAAAGACTAGCAAAAAAACATGAGGAAAAAATTAATAGAATGCAAGAAATAAATTAAGACAATATTGTAATTAAAAACTTCAACATCCCTTTTTGAGAAAGGCATAGATCTGGCAGGCAGAAAATCACTAAGGACATAACTGAACTCAAAATCAAAATTAATGGACTGGATATAATTAATATTTATGAACTACTTCATCCAACAGCCATAATACAAGTTCTTCTCAAACTCACAGGAAACATTCACCAGAACACCACATGCTGGGTCATAAAAACACCTTAACATTATGAAAGACTAGATACCATACAGTGTGTGCTCTATACAATAGAACTAAACAAGAAATAAATAACAGAAAGATAGCTGGAAAATCTCAAAACACTTAGAGATTAAACAATATACTTTCAAATAACACATGGGTCAAAGAAGAAAAGTAAAGTAATATTAAAAATATTACAAACAAATTAAAAATGAAAATACAACTAATCGGAAGTGTAGGATTCATCAAAAGCAGTGCTTATAGGGGCGCCTGGGTGGCTCAGTTGGTGAAGTGACTGCCGTGGGCTCAGGTCATGATCCAGGAGTCGCGGGATCGAGTCCCATATCGGACTCCCGGCTCTGCGGGAAGTCTGCTTCTCCCTGTGACCTTCTCCCCTCTCATTCTCAGTCTCTCTCTCTCTAATAAATAAATAAAATCTTTAAAAAAAAAAAAAGCAGTGCTTATAGAACAATTTATAAAATTAGAGGCACATACTAGAAAAGAAAGATAAAAATCAATAATCTAAGTTTCGGTCTTATGAAACTAGAAAAGAAAGAGCAAATTAAATTCAAAATAAACAGAAAAAAATAATTAGAGCACAAGTCAATGAAATTAAAAGTAAAAAAAAAACTCAATAGAGAAAAATCAATAAAAACAGAACTGGTTAATTGAAAAGATCAATAAAATTGATAAATTTTTAGCCAGACTAGGAAGATAAGAGAAAGAATACAATCTACTACTATCAGAAATGATAAAGGGGCTGTCACCACAGCCCCTTTTATGGATATTAAGTGATAGTAAAAGAATATGATGAATAATTCTATGCTTACAAAATTGAAAGCCTATATTAAATGGATCAATTCCTTGAAAAAAATAATCTGACAAAACCCACACAAGAAGAAATAGGTAATATAATTAGGTTTAAATATAATAAAGAAATTGAAGCAAAAATTAAAACCTTCCCAAATTAAAAGCAACAGGCCCATATGGATTCCATGATGAAGTCCACCGAACATTTAAGTAAGAAATTATATTAGTTCTCTACATGCTTTTCCATATTTTTAACTCATCTATGAGGCCAGTATTAACATTAGTGTCAATATTAGGCAAAGACAATACAAGAGAACTAAAGACTAGTATCTCTCGTAAATGCAGATGCAAAAAGCCTCAGCAAAAATTAGCCGATTGAATCTAACAATGTATAAAATGGATTATTCACCAGGACCAAGTGGAATTTATCATAGGCTCCACGGTTGGTTTAGCAGTTCAAAATTAAATATTTCAGTCTATCACATTGAAAGACTAAAGAAGAAAAAATCCATGTTCTCATGGAAATCTGGAATGTGGAAAAACCATTTGACAAAATTAAACATGTATTCATCATGAATACTTTCAGTAATAAGAACAGAACTGCCTAAACCCGATAAAGAAGATCTAAAAAAAATCCACAGTTAAAATCCTACTAATGGAGAAAAACTATGAGCTTTCCTGCTAAGATCAGGAACAAGACATGTGTTTTTGAACTATATTGGAAGTGAAATGCAAAACTATAATACTCCTAGAAATAACATGGGAGAAAATCTAGATGCCTTTGGGTTTGTCAATAACCTTTCAGATACAACACCAAAGGCATGATCTATGAAAGAAATAATAGATAATTTGGATTTTATCCAAATTTAAAAATAATGCTATGTGAAAGCATTCTCATACATGAGAACACAAACCAGAGTGGGACAAAATAATTTATAAAATATATATCTGACAAAAGACTGTTATCCAAAATATACAAAGAGCTCTTAAACCTCAGCAGTAAGAAAAGATACAACCCAATTAAAAAATGGGCAAAAGAGAGGGCGCCTGGGTGGCTCAGTTGGTGAAGGGTCTGCCTTCCTCAGGTCCTGATCCCAGAATCCTGGGATTGAGCTCTGCCTCATGCTCCCTGCTCAGCAGAGAGTCTGCTTCTCCCTCTCCCTCTGTCTGCAGCTCCCCCTGCTTGTGCATTTCTCTCTTTCTATCAAATAAATAAATAAAATATTTTTTTAAAAAAATAGGTAAAAGATGTGAGCAGATCTTCCTTACAAAGTAAGATACAGAGAAGGCACAAATCAAAACAACGTGATATATCTATAGAGTTTTTAAAATGAGAAAAATCCAGAATACTGACAACATGAAATCCTGGTAAGGATGTGGAGCATTTTTTTTTTTTTTCTTTTTTGGTGGGCAGGTAACATGTTACAGCCACTTCGGAAAACAGTTTAGGAATTTCTTACAAAACTAAACATAGTCTTATCATGATCTAGCAAGCTTACTCCTACTCGGTATTTACTGGAATGAAAATTTGGGTCCACACAAAACCCTGCACACTAATGCTTATAGTAGCTTTATTTTTAATTAACAAAGAAGCAACCAACATGTCCATTAGTAGGTGAATGGATAAGCAAACTGTGGTATATCCAGATAATGGAATATTGTTCAGCAATAAAGAAAAATAAGCTCTCAAGTCATTCAAGGAGAAACCTTAAATGACTATTGCCACAAGAAAGAAGCCAGTTTAGGGGCACCTGGTGGCAGTTAAGCATCTGCCTTTGGCTCAGGTCATGAACCTGGGGTCTTGAGATGATCCTTGGGTCCTTGCTCAGCAGGGAGCCTGCTTCTCTCACTCCCTCTGCTGCTCCCCCTGCTTATACTCTTTCTCTGTCAAATAAATAAATAAAATTGTAAGAAAGAAAAGAAAGGGAAAAAAAAGAAGGAAGGAAGGAAGGAAGGAAAGAAGGAAGGGAGAGAAGGCTTATAAAATGGCTACACAGTGTATTATCCTAACTACATGACATTCTGTAAAGGTCAAACTATATATAGGGTAAAAAGATCAGTGGCTGCCAGTGTTTTAAAGCTAAGAGTGAAGGTACAAAAAGGTGGAGCACGGGATTTTTAGATCAAGGAACTATTCTGTATGATACTGTAATGGTGGATATATGACAATATACTTTCATTAAATCATAGAACTTGAAAACATAGAATAACACTAACTGTGGGTTTTATTTCATAGTAAAATTGGTTCATCAACTGTTAACAAATGTGCCACCATAATGCAAGATGTTAATAACAGAGAAAACCGTGGGTTTGAGAGTGAAATGTGCCTCACTGCACTTTCTCTTCAGTATTTCCATAAACTTAAAACTGCTCCAGAAACTAAAGTCTTTTAATTTTAAAAGTTTTGTCTCTAAAAATATCTGCAGACAATGTAGGCAATTTTATATTTAATTGCATAACATGCAACATATGATTTACTAAAGTGTTGAGAAATATATTTAAGATTTATTCTTTTCATAGATAAAATAGGAACAGGCTAAATAAAAGCATTTAGCCATTGTGGTTAATTTGTCATGTGAGAAAAAAATATGTTTTTAAACTGACTCTACACTAAAGATAGACTATATTCTATATTTCCAAGCTACTGCATAAATCTTACAGGCTAAATATAAAGAAGATTCTCCAGCCCTTGGGGGTCTAGGCACAATTTGCTTGTAGCTCCATGGATTACCTATGATTAAAGATTCATGACAAACTTTTGCTTTTGGAGAATTTATCACAACTTAAAATATTTCCTTAGGAGTATTAAATGTGTAGAAATATGCATTTGGAATTGTAAATACCAAATTCAGGAAGCAGGAAGGGATACAGCATTTTAGAGAGTTACCTCTGGGCATTTCTTTAGTATGGTAGTGATTAAGTGGGCCTGTGATACCATTTCCTGTACTGTTTCTTGTGGCTGACATGTGTATAATAACAAGTAAGAAAGTCTGTAAATTTGTAAACTACAACTTAAAAAGAAGGAAACTGAGCTAATAAAATAAAATTACTGTGATTAATACACCCTAAGGAAGTGAAATAGAACACCATATTCATGAAAAAAAATCCAGAAATCATGAAAATTTTAAATGTGAGCTTCACGGGAAAAATAAGTGGGTTAAAAAAAAAAAAGACTGGGCTCCTAATTCATGAATCTTAATTATTAAGCATCTGCCTTTGGCTCAGGTCATGATGCCAGGGTCCTGAGATGTATTAGGCTCCCTACTCTGTGGGAAACCTGCTTTCCCCTCTCCCACTCCCCTTGCTTGTGATCTCTCTCTCGCTGTCTCTCCCCCTGTCAAATAAATAAATAAAATCTTAAAAAAACAAAGCAAAAGCAAAAGGGCTATGTAGCAATCTGGAATTATGGGGTCAATCAATTCAGAAAGGTCCATATACATTTGCTGCATTTTCACTGGAATACATAGAAATACTAAAATTTAAGAGGCTAATGAATTTATAGAAAGATAAATATTAAATATGTAGATACAGAATAGTCAATGTTCAGAACATAAATGGCTAAGAGAAATTACAAAATCTTCATAGAGAAAAATGATAAAAGTTCGGGCACCTGGGTGGCTCAGTGGGTTAAGTATCTGCCATTGACTCGTGTCATTATCCCAGGATCCTGAGATAGAGCTCCCATCAGACTCATGTGTGCTCTCTCTCTCTCTGTTGTATGCTCTCTCTTTCTCAAATAAATAAATAAAATAAAAACAAAAATGAAGGGATAAGTAGACAGTGCTCACAGAGAGGCAAATAGTAAGATTGGCATCAGACTACATTAGCAATGCTGATAACTAGAAAGGAACAGAGCAATATCGCCAAATATTAGGAAAATGTTATGAATTAAGTAACATTCAAATTTTGAAGAAAAATAAAATTTTGTGCCATGACAATGACCTTGTCTATAATAATTATTTGGCATGTCCTTGGGCAAAATTTTAGAGAATACATTTATGTATTTAAGGGGTAAATAATGAAGCCGAATTACAGAGCTTTATATAACTGATTCTTATTCCATAAAATAAATTATAAGAAGAAAGACAAAGTCACCCACGAGTTTTGTGTTTAATTAAATGACTTTCAAATATCATGTATATAGGTAGTTATCAACACGAACTAAGTCAGTGATTTCCTTCTGAGCAATGTGTTTTATAAAAAATTTCGGATAACAAAAGCAACTAGATATACATTGCATAGGGACTGATGGTGAGCATTAAGTACATAGTTACAAGTGCTTATAAAGGCGAGACTTTCATAATGACTACATATTCTGACAGTGAAGATTCATAGAAATTATCAAAGAAGTAATGGGAACATTACCCACAGTAGCAAAAAGTGGGAAAAACCCAAATGCTTACCAACAGAATTCTTCTCACAGGAGAAGAGGTAAATAAAATATGAGGTTAAATACAAATCCTTAGTATTGAGTTTGAAGTTAAAATATTGTATGAATTAATGCTGAGATTTATGTATTAAAATACATTTTTTAAATTGAAATAATTTTGAAACAATGATCAGTCCAGTAGAAATAAGTACTCCAACATTATAAATTGATAGCCCAAAATGTCACTTCTTACTTAACAGATGTGCTATTTGGGAAACAGTTGATTTCAGTAGGAAACATTCAAGATGTGTCTGGAATATCATATCAAACATCAAGGAAACAATCAAAAACTGGTTGTAAAAAAGACATAGGAACAAAAAATTTAAAAAAATAATTTGAAGTACAAAAATTAATTAAAGTAGGGGCACCTGGGTGGCTCAGTGGGTTGAGCCTCAGCCTTCAGCTCAGGTCGTGGTCTCAGGGTCCTGGGATAGAGCCCCGCGTTGGGCTCTTTGCTCAGTAGGGAGCCTGCTTCCCCCTGCCTCTCTGTCTACTTGTGATCTCTCTCTCTGTCAAATGAATAAAATCTTAAAAAAAATTAATTAAAGTAAAAAAATGATACAGGAACAACTTGAACAGACCTTATCTATCTGAAGAAAGATAATCTGAAGATCAATTAAAACAAGTGTTGCAAGAATGCATGTGTGTGTGTTCATGTTATTAGCTACCAACATATGAACTACACCACAGTTTACAATTATGCTATACTTTGCATACTTTCTATAACAGAAGACTTTGGTGAACGGTTTGACAGAGGAAGCTTCCTACACTCCAGAAGACTTCACAGGCTACTCAGAATTATCTGCCTCAAGGGGTAACTGCTAATCTAATTGCTGACAGCAGAGATTACTTTTATTTGCTTTTAACCTTACATAAATAGAAATATACACTATGTATTTTTCGTCTGACTTTTCTTAACTCAATATTATATTTTGGAGATTTAACCATGCTGTTGTGCTATTGCTAATCAAGTCATTTGAAAGTTATATGATATTCCACTACATGGATACAACACAATTCATCTCACCATTCTACTAATGGGCATTTGATTTATTTCCAGTTGTTAGCTATTATGAATAAAGCTACTATGATAATTTTTAAAATTTTAATGGCCCCAGGGATGTATTTATACCAAGAATACCAAATTATTTTCTGAAAACTCTTAAATAAATGGAAAGAAGCATTTGTCCTGCTTTTCCTATATAAGCCATAACACTAGATAGCCAAATAGTAGAAGAGATATTTCTTTTCAGATGAATATCCCAGTTTATAATGGAAGATAGAATGATAGAATAGAAAATGTGTGCAATAGCACTCTGAGAACTTCTTTTAAAAGAAAGTGCATTAAAATACAAGGCTGCCAGTTGGATGAATGTGCATGTATTATTTTCTTATAATAACACTTGTTGTGGTCCAAACACATACACAGAACATAAATTTCAGGATTTTAAAACTGATATTCATGACTATAAATCTAGATGATCACAAATGACATAATTCACGTGCTGACAAGAAAGAGTGGCAGCTTCTTAAAGCTACTTAAGGAAATTTACCCAGTAGTATTGGCAGCAGAACTCTTGGTCCTCCGTTAGATCCTTCCAAGATAAATAGTACAGAATATTACCACAGGAGTCACACAGTGCCATTTGTATTATGGGTAATTGAGAGATTAGTTCTGTGCTGTGAAGTGATGGAGGGTAATGAATCACACATTATCTTCCTTTCTCCTGGGGAAATGAGTAAGTAAATTTAACAGATGGAGCTCCAGGGAGGTAAACAAGATCTAGACCACAAGGAGTGTATCAATATGTGTTCTCAAGTTACAGAAAGACTGATGCTCTTTATGCAGTTAAGCATGGTATCCAGTGGATTCCACATTGGCATAATTACATAATTACCTTAAAATATTCTTTACACATATTTGTAGATTGTATTGGTACATGCTGGAAACAGTTCCAAGTACAGACTAAACAAATGTGAAAAGAGACATTTCTTTGCCCTCAAGTCCACTGAGGAAGACAAGCCTATAGTAATTACAACCCAGGTGCTTAGTGATGTGCTTTAAGTAGGCATGTATACTGTGAAGACACAAATACAAAAGAAAAGTAAAATTATTTAAAATCTCTTTGTAATTGTATTTTTAGACAGATTTGCTATATAAGATAATGACTAAGCATTGTTATATAAAGAAAATTTCAATACCTTTCACTGCTCTTAATGATGTTTTATGGGGTTTTGTTAATAGAAACATTAGCAAAGTCACTGATTTTTCTTTCTCACAAACATGCATTACTTTTAAGTAGAATGAAACATGCAAAATGAGTCCAAAATTGATTAAATACACATGACCGTGGTCACAAGGTGAATCATTAACAAAAGCTGAGTCTATGCACAAAACTTTCAATGCCCAGAATTTGCATTTTCTGCCCTTAATAAACATGTTCTGGCATCATCGTAGATTATTCCATGTTTCCCAAATTCTATAGGCTAGGAGAATGTGTACATGTTTATCATGATGTGAATGTGTATTCAATACAGTGGTGTATTGCAGATGAAAAATTCCCAAAGTAATATATTGTTTTAAAGAAAGTACATCAGAACTCTAGTCTAGCAGATTTTAAAGATCAACTGGGTAACCTCCATCTAACAGGTGAAGGAAGTGAGGATCAGAGAGTATTCAAAATGTGCTTAAAGGTACATTTATTTAAGGGTAATTATATAGAACTAGAATATAGATTTAAGTATTATTTTACTAGACTATGATATGTTTTTGAACTGATTAATTACCTACAGTTACAAGACTAAGGGAAAAGAAGATTAAATATAATCTGAAATACAATGAAATAAAGTAAACCACAACACCTGAGATCTTTAAGAAAACATATGATTTTAAAATTTGTCTCCTTGAAAACCAATTGAATTGTAATTTAAAAAAAAGGAGATTGGGAATAGCATTTGAGTAATACTGTTTCCTTTGAATGATTTCTTCCCATATTTATTTTCATACTATCCTGAATTCTCAGGTCATATTTTATTCAATGAAAATTCAAAAGCTAGAAAGAAATATGCTTGTCACCAGTATGGTTCTGGTTTATACCTGTGAATTGTTGAGCTTAATCGTGATACAGATGTTCATGGCATGAATAAAGAGAGCAGAACTTTGATGATTTTGCAGGGTTAGTATTACTGTTCTGGGGTATTTCTGATTGTTTTGAATGAAAGTTAGCTATTTTTCCTGTGAGAAAAAAAATTCTTGAAATGGCTACGTTAACATAATTTCATCTAGTCCACATTTTAATCCAATGCTACAGGTTTTCTGCTTTGTTTTCTGAAGCAATCCAAATTTTCTGATTTTCCATCCAAAATTCAATAACTTTCTGTTGCATCGTTTTCACTGCTTACAATATTAGTTTATTATATCTTAAGTGCTCTTTTTATTGCCTTTAAACGATTTCCCAACAATGTTACATAAGACAACTGATTCAGTTATTTTTTATTTGTTTTACTGTTTACTATCTAATTTGTGGAGAATTTCAATAAAATGCATACGGAGTTTGAATGATATTAAGGTATTTATGAAGAAAATATATTGTAATTATTTATCTCAACTTGTAATGTATCTCCTATTAGCTCCTGAAAAGCAATGTTTTGTTTTGTTGTTTTGTTTTGTTTTCTGCTGCAGGACATAAGTGGGAAATGAAGTTGAATTGTACTGCACGCTGTCTGCATCACATCTGTAACAGACTGAAGCTAAACTGGCAATCTCCTTAGTGATCAATGTAGCCCTATCCCTTGATCTCACATGTCAAAAATAAAAAAAAATAATGTGTATAAAAGAATATTATATTAACGTTAAACTTGAATCTTTTTTAACACATTTTTTAAATGAAGTAAAACATTCACAACCTCTAATGGTTAAATTTTTATTAATGAATAATTTAATAAACACTGCACAACAAATTCAAAGTAGTCAATTTATCAAAACCTATATCTAAAATCATTACCATAAGGGATGCAAAAATCTAATGCACAATCTATCTTTCAAGGTAAGAACCATCTAGTAGACAATAAAGTTTACTAGTACCTACAATATAAGATAAATTAAAAGATATTCAAAAGAAGTACAAGCCAAATGTAGAGAGGGACATAATTATATTTAATTAGATTACACAAGTTTTTATTAAACAAGTGACATTTAAAATTGTCTAAATTCGACATGGAATAAAGGGCAGGTAACATAGATCATACTAGATTGATAGAACAGCATAAGGCAAAGCATGATTTAAAAATTATAGGGCACTTTCAGGAAATAGTGAAGTTTTCCAAACCCCTTCATGTGATTCATATCTCCATCCTCACCTCTCCAATGTGGTTTCTTCAAATGGATGCTGTTTTCTCACTTGATGTGAGACATGTTTAACAAGAGTCTCAACTTCTTCCACTGAAAATCATCTATTTCTGACACTCCAGTAACCTTGAGACCCATTTTTTAGTCTTCCCTTTACATCATCTTCTAAAACTGAAGGTGATCAAGTTATATAGAATTTATTGCCCAATTATCCTTGCATTGATTCTCTCTTTTGCATAACAATTACATCACCTTAAATTAAGCTATGGTGTAATAAATATGACTGATTTACATTAGAGTTATCATATCACTGAACTAATCATAATACAAGATAAAAATTGACTATTCAGACTAATCATGGGTTAGGCTTCTCGCCAAGATAGGATAATAGATAGAATTTACCCTCCTGCATAAAACAATAAAAAATAAAGATATGAAACAATGGTTTTCAAAATAATAGGCATTAAGTAATAAAGTCAGTGATCCATAGAAATGGGAAAAAATGAAGTGATCCCTATTATTGCCCCAGGTGACTGCCTGAGGGAATTTCCAAGCCACAGGACAGGCACAGCATATGTATATGAAGAAATTATTCAAGACCAGGAAAAAACACCTAAGAAGATTGGGTGAAATAGTACTCCATCCTCATACTGGCCAAGAAGAGTGCCTCTAGCCTCATCCAGAATACATGAGCACTGGGTAAATTACTTGGAAGCACTGGGTAAATGACTCAACAATGAGGTATAATAAACCCTAGTCTGAACAGTGTCCTAGACCAACTAAACAAACCTAATTCAGCCTAAGAAACCTGAAAGCAAAATCCAAAAAGATCAAACTCCTTCTAAATAATTACATTCCAGAATAGGGCTTAGTAATATTTATGGGAATATAGAACACAGCTAGTACACAATGAAGTAAAAATCATGTCTGACAGCAATAACAAATTACTAGACATGCAAAGAAGCAAGACAATTCAACATAGAGTAAGAAGATAAGAAATCAATCAAAGCTGACTTAGAAATGACCAATTGTTAGAATTAAGATGAGGATGTTAGAAAAATAATTATAACTAGATTCCACATATTCAAAGTGGTAAGTAGAGATATAAACGATTTTAAAATAAGTTCCAAATTCAACTTCCAGATATGAAAAGTACAATATCTAACATTAAAAAACACTGAATAAGGGCGCCTGGGTGGCTCAGTTGGTTGAGCAACTGCCTTCGGCTCGGGTCATGATCCCGGAGTCCCGGGATCGAGTCCCATATCGGACTCCCGGCTCTGCGGGAAGTCTGCTTCTCCCTCTGACCTTCTCCCCTCTCATTCTCAGTCTCTCGCTATCTAATAAAAAAAAAAAAAAAAAAAAAAAAAATCTAAAAAAAAAAAAAAACACTGAATAAGATTGATAGCAATTTAGACATTATAAAGAAAAAAACTGAACTTGAAGTGAGAAAATAAACATTTTCCAAAAAATGAACAAATCATCATAATTGGCCAACTACAAATGTAATTGGAATATCTAGAGTAAGAAAGATTTTTCTTCAAAAATATTTGAAGAAAGAATATCTGGAAATTTTTCTTTTTCTTTTTTTTAAGATTTTATTTATTTTTTTGACAGAGAGATCACAAGTAGGCAGAAAGGTAGGCAGAGAGAGAGGGGGAAGCAGGCTCCCAGCTGAGCAGAGAGTCCCGTGTGGGGCTCGATCCCAGGACCCTGGGATCATGACCTGAGCCGAAGGCAGAGGCTTTAACCCACTGAGCCACCCAGCCGCCCCATGGATATTTTTCAATTTGGTAGAAACTATAAACACACAGATCCAAGAATTTCAACAAAGCCTAGGCACAAGAAATATGAGGAAAAGTACACCAACATGCCATGGTCAATTGGTCAAAATAAGTGATAAAAAGGAAAATATTCAATGAACCAGAGAGAAAAAGATCCAAGATGTTTATGTCATTATAAAAGAAAAAAGGTGCAAATATAAACTCAAAAAAAAAAAAAACACCTTAGATTAAAAACATACTAATCGAATTTGAATTGGAATGCTCACCTCATATTTAATAAATAGCTTCCATAGAAGAGGCCTAAAGGTAAAGATGATTCAGTAGTCAATGAGATTCCTCAATAATGTAAAAAGTTTGTTTGGGTTAAATTGGAGAAGCCAAAGTGGAAAAGATAGGCTGGAGATAATAAAAAAAAAATCTGAAAATTGATTGTTTATTAAGTACTGATAAAAGTTTTATCAGTATTTTTAAAAAATCATGATAATAGCAGCTGGTTATGCCCAAAAGGAAGTATTTGTATTTTATGTCTGCATATTGCATTATTTAAGGTGGTAATGAGAGGAAGTACAAATTTACTTTTAAATATGTCTTAAGAAAATGATACCGAGTGGAAATGAAAGAAGGTATTAATCACTATTATTTCACTACACTATCTTTTGTTTTCCAAAATAAAAGGTTTTTTTAAGCAACTATAAAGACACGTTTTTAAAAATTCTTTCTAAGCTTGTTCTCCATAATTTTGACAACATAAGATAAATTCAGAGTGTGCACCTTAACAATTTAATTTCATTGTCCTATATGATATAATTCCTCCACCTACAGAAATAAAATATTTCTTGTAAGTGAAATTTTCGTACAAGACAATTAATGTAACAATGGATGTGCAGATTCAAACTAGGAAATTGAAGCTGGAGTTAAAAGGTGGGATTTATATTTTCAAGTGCCTTTTCCCTCTTTATCTTGAAAATGCTATCATTTAGCATAAATTTTTTTTCATTTAACATAAAATTTTTAAAGAAATGGACAATTTCCATAATCAAAACCAGTTGTAATCCAGTCTATCTGCTACAGAATATATATCAATTAAGAAACTATGCAACTTGAAGACCTAAAACTAGACTACAGATAAATAAAATTGATTTTGGCATGTGTTTTACATATTTTGGTGGAGAATAGAAGGCTTTTCTAAGTGGTCTTTCCATCACATTCTAACTAAATAGTCTCTTTTTTTAAGATTTTATTTATTTATTAGAGAGAGAGATCACAAATAGGTAGATAGGCAGGTAGTGAAGGGGGAAGCAGGCTCCCTGCTGAGCAGACCCCCCCCTCCATGCGGGGCTTGATTCCAAGACCCTGAGATCATGACCTGAGCTGAAGGCAGAGGCTTTAACCCACTGAGCCACCCAGGCACCCCTAAATAGGCTCTTATAATGGCATCCTACTAATGTAGTTGCTGGAATCCATATTGATAAACATATATACAAAAAGCATTTATTATGGCAGTTTAGAAAACAATTTTGAAAATTGAGAGCATATCTAACATTTTACTGTAGCTTAGACATCAATATATACCAAGATAAATTTGTGATTTCTACACCATTAATTCTATACCATTACCTCAAGAATTGGAAATGAAGATGCATAACCAAAATGTGTTATGGAAGGCTGAATCTCTGTAGATCTGAATCTGAATATTATGCAGCATTATTTGGTCCAAATGTATTTATTTTTATTAGTCTATGATTTTTTTAAATATTTTTATTTGTTTATTTGACAAATAGCACAAGTAAGCAGAGTGGCAGGCAGAGAAAGAGAGAGAAGCAGGCTCTCTGCTGAGCAGGGAACCCAATGTGGGGCTCATCCCAGGACCCTTGAATCATGACCTGAGCCGAAGGCAGTCGCTTAACCAATGGAGCCACCCAGGCGCCCCTTATTAGCCTACAATTAACTAAGTATACTGCAATATTCAGAAAATCCCTGAAGTTTTTATTTAGTATTTAGCTCCATTAATCAACCTAACACACACACACACACACACGTATAAAAATGATATTTTTAAGATTCAAAAGACCATAACTGAAAAAAGTCAAGGGATGGGTGTCTGGGTAGCAGAGTAGGTTGAGCATCAAGCTCTTGTTTCCAGCTCAGGTCATGATCTCAGGGTCCTGGGATCAAAATCTGTGTTCAACACTCAATGTGGAGTCTGCTTGTCCTGCTCCTTCCCCCTTCCTGCTCCCCCAATAAGTGCACACTCTCTCCCTCTCTCTAAAAGGAATGATAAATCTTCATTAAAAAAAGAAAGAAAAAGTCAATAAATAATATGAAAATGTGCACTATGAAGAAAACACAATTAGTATTTACAAGGAAGTAATATAATTAATGAAACCAGAAAACAAATGAAGAAAAGAAAATAAATAAAAGATGGCACACTGTCATCTAATAAATTTCATTTTTCAACTAATGATGAAATAAAGGGAAAAGTGCTTTTAAAAATACAGAAAGATAAATATATGCATTATACTATAGAAAGGTAAAATATAATTTGAGCAAGTAAATGAAAAAAAATGTCCACTACTCCTTGAGAAATCAGAGAAAGGCAAAAAAGAATAAAATAGATTTCCACTGGAAATCATTTCTGTGGAAGATATATGATAGATGGCAGATATGTGCAGCCTTATAAATAATTTGAATGTGGTCAAATCAATGAACATGATTAAATTTCACCAAATCAATGCAGATTAAATAAGAAAGTCTTAGAAATTAATGTAATAGCAAATATAAATGAAATATACTAAAAAAGAAATACCTAGGTGGCTTAGTTGGTTAAACATCTGGCTCTTCTTGGTTTTGGCTCAGGTCATGATCTCCAGTTTGTGAGATGGAGCCCTGAGTCAGCTAGCTCTGTGCTCAGTGAGGAGTCTGCTTCTCGCCTTCTCCCTCAACTCTTCCCGCCTGTTTGTGCACTTGTTCTCTCTCCAAAATAAGAATAAATAAATCTTAAAAAAATGAAAAATAAAATGTTCTATCTTTCCTTATGTCCTACTCTATTTTACGTGGTTACTTCCACAAAAAAATTGTCCTAAAATTATTTTTTGACAAAGTAAGCTTTGAAAAATCCAGAAGCATATTTTGGTGTGAAAAAGTATATTACTATTCACCTAAAGTACGTGTAGGAAATTATTTATGGGAAAATGTGACAAAACCTTATCAATGTCATTGCTATTTTTACTTAATTATATAATATGTTGGTTGTCCATTTTTAAAATTTCTAGTTATCCAACTAAATGGAGTAAAAATGTCTTTATAACATTGAAATACTACATTACTATACATAAAATAGGAATCTTCTTACTAGCAAGTTTAGCCCATTCACATTTAATATTATATACTCCATTATATGGTTACATTTCACATTGAGCTTTTGATTTAGCCTTTTTTTCTTTTGTTGTTATTGTTCCCTTCTTGCTTTATTTTTGGTTATTCAAGAGTTTCTTTTTTCCTTACCTGAATTACTTTTATTTTATTGTTAATGAATTTTTCTACTACCTTGCAATTTATACTTTTTTAAATTATTTTATTTCTGCTAATATATTTATATTCATATTAGACAATAAATACCTCTAACTCCTTGACTGAGCGTAGCTTACATTATGTTTCACCGTTTCATGTCATTTTGTTTGCACATTATTTTAGTATGATCTAAATTTTATCACTACAGTTTCAGTCAGACAATTTTACACTTCCTCACAAATTTATCTAAATACCTACACATAATTCATTCTTGCATCTCAGTCCATTATTTTAATGTTCAATGTTTCTATACATTATGAACAATATTTAGAAAATTCTGTAATGAAACTGTGTAAGTGGTAAATGCTCTCAATTATACTTTCTGAAATTTTTTTATCATGCCCTTGTTTTTTGAATAGTAGTTTACATAAGTATAAAATTATAGGCTGACAGTTATTTTATCTCAAATATTTGATGTTACTTATGTCATTGAGTTCTGGCTTCAGTTTTGCTACTGAGAAATGTACCATTATTCTATTTTTTTTTATTTATGTAATTTGCATTTCTTCTCTGTGTGCTTTTCAGATAATCTTTTTGCTTTTGATTCTTTGTAATTTCACTCCAACATGTGTTGGTGTGGATTTTTATCTATTTATCCTGTTTGGGAGTTTTATCTTTAATCAACTTTGTAATGTTATTTGCCCTTGCCTCCTATCATCTGAATTTTTAAAAATATGAAATATCTTCAGTCATTATAATTTTGTGCATTCCTTCATCCCTTAATTCACTTTCCCTCAGAGGATGTAGAATAACTTATTTACATGACAGGTAAATTTAGAGAGGTTACCTGGCCATGACTTACCATTGACTTTGTTCTTTTGGGAGGTTTCTTACTGTTCCTGCATTCTGCAAGTTTTACCTCATAATATTACCCAATAAGAGACTGACTGTTGATGGGTCAGTATTTCTGCTCAATTCTAGAATTTCATTCATAAGTTTATTTGTTGCTCACACTAATATACATCATTCAAAATATTCTCTATCAATAATAAAAGTGATATTTTTCTTACATTAATTATACTATAAAATTGTTTAGGGCCAGATTAAAAAAATACTGTTATTTATTGGAGAATCACTTAAAATTCTAATTATACTCATACCTTCAAATAAATATCTTCTCTGTATTTTCTTCTTTGGAATCCTTATATGATATATGTTAGGCATATTTTTCCATAATTATCTCTCTTAACTCTTCTGTCACATTTTCCATCTTTTAAATAACAATATGTACTCCAAGTTTCCAATTACCTCTTACATTGCAACAAGTATAATTTATGTTATTTATCACATATATTTACCACACATTTCAATCTCCATGGTTATATTAAATATACATATTTTCATTATATATATATATATATATAATTTCTATTTATTTCTATTCTAAGTCTTATTGGTATATTATTTGACAATAACATTATATTTTAAATCCTTATTTAATCATTTTATATATAATGATTTTAGATTCTGCTTCTGTTTAAAGTTATTTTATAAAAACTTTGTGGTTACATTACCTTGCTTGCTGTATTTTTTGACATTCCTTACACTAATATTGGAAGCTTCCTTGTGTATTTTGCAATTTGGATTGTGAACTCATGTTCTGATGTATGACCTAAAGGAATTTTGTGTGTCCTCCACTAAGGATAGATCCTTTTGGCAATATTTTCAGTGTGCAAATGATTTTAGATGTTAATTTTGTTTATTGCCTGTTCAAAGATCATATAGAATTTGTAAATTTGAATCCCAAAGCTCTCTAATGGTAGATGTATGACTGTGAATGTTAGAGAAGATGATTTTCACCCACAGACCAAGTGTAATAAATAAACTGCGTGGATATACTCCCTTTGCTTTACATAGTTTTTCAAGTCTACTTCTTCACTAAGGCACCTTGAAAAAAGTTTTACAGATGAAATTGTATGTCATCTGTTTTTTGTTGCAAACCAAAGAAGGAGTTTTGGGAGTTGAGAAGAGATAAAGATATAACATGTTTTGTTATATAGAGGTTTGGTGATGCATATGTAGTTGCTTTTTATACTATTTTTTATAGTTTTGTATATACTTAAAATTTCACATTAACATAGTATATTTTTTCTCCCCAAATAAGTTTATTTTAATTTTTCAATGTTACCAGATTGATTGTTCATGCCCCACACCCAGTGCTTCATGCAATATGTGCCCTTCTCAATACCCACCAACAGGATCACCAAACCCCCCACCTTCTCCCCTCCAAATCCCTCGTTTGTTGCTCAGAGTCCACAGACTCTCCTGGTTCATCACCCCTCCAATTCCCCCCATTCACCCTTCCCTTCCTTCTCACAATGCCCTCCATGATTTTCTTTATACTCCACATGTAAATGAGACCATAAGATAATTGACTCCTCCACTTGACTTATTTCACTCCACATAATCTCTTCTAGTCCTGTCCATGTTGATACAAAAGTTGGATATTCATCCTTTCTGATGGAGGCATAATATTCCATTGTATAGATGTACCACATCTTCCTTATCCACTCATCTGTTGAAGGGCATTTTGGTTCTTTCCACAGTTTGGCTATTGTGGCCATTGCAGCTAATTTTTTAATCCAAAGTCTTGGTTGGCAAGTAGCAGACCTCTTCTGTAGCCATGCTCTTCTTCCCATGATTCACTGGAAGCACTGGCTTTAGTTATAGCTCTAGTTTCTAATATTATGGTGATACTCATCTTACTTTTTTTTCCTACCTTACTTTTTTTAAAGATTTTATTTATTTATTTGACAGACAGCCAGAGAAGAAACACAAGCAGGGGTAGGGACAGAGGAAGAGGGAGAAGCAGCCTCCCCACTAAGCAAGGAGCACTACCTTGGACTCAATCCCAGGACCCTGGGATCATGACCTGTGCTGAAGACAGATGCTTAATGACTGAACCAGCCAGGTGCCCCCTCACCTTATTTTTGAGATCTGTTATAAACTTAAAAGAATTTTATGATTTACTGCAAGTTTTAGACATTTTGTACCAAAGTTTACATTTTTCATATTATTAAATATGCCTTATGTTTAGAAGTAAAAGAAATAATTTAATTGGGATTATTAGAGAAATAATTTCTCTGTGGGCTAGGGCACCTATTTGTATTACTTTAAGAGATAACTAAACATTCAGTTTTTTGGAAACAGGACTAGGGAGGATTCAAATAGAAAATGCTAAGTAGGAACTGAAAAGTGTCGTTGGTTTGAGTTTTTACGATACCACTTAAATGACACATTTATTCTCACTAATAGCTTTGGGTTTATTACTTAATCAAACTTTCACACTTTGAAGATAACATTGAAGACCAGGATGAATCCTAGAGTAGAGGAGTAATGTATGCATTGTCACACAGCTAGATTATTGTCTATTTTAAAGACAAAAAAATAAAGACATAAAAAATATTCTACATACACAGTTCTAAAATACATTTCCAAACCATATATGCATTACATTAACTTACTGTTATTAAGGAGAATCTATTCTCCCAGTCCTCTCCATTTATGTGGATAATTAAGACTCCATGGTGATCAGAGGAGATGATAATACATAAATGCCAAATAATTGAACTAGATGTATCAACTACAAAGACTATTGTTTGGTTACCTTGATAACTTACTTCACATGACTCTTGGGTTAGCCAAAACTATACAAATTGTATTTTCATGTATTTTCTATAGAATATTTTTGAGAATAATCTTGAACTATGCATTTTTCTAATTCCTATCTATTTTTTAAATGTGTTATTTGTAGGGTCCAGTGTGTGTGTGTGTGTGTGTGTGTGTGTGTGTGTGTGCATGTATGTGTATGGAGAGAGAGAGAAAATTGACCCAGTTGTAGGAGATAATAGTTTAAAAATGTGAAATATATTTCTAAAATTTCAAGGTCCGTGGATCAATTATTTGTATTTCCTGTAACATTACATATTTTTAAAATGATATATTTTAAGAATAAAACATTTATGTATAAAAGGTTATTTATAACTCAAGACATACAACCTACTTTTGGTGTAACGATTTCAAGCCCTCATGTTAATAAAAGGTTAATTTTGTTTTCACTCAAATGTCACATATAAACACAAAACACAGTAAAATGTCATTATAGAAACACTTTGGATCTGCATTCACAATGGAGCATAAAGTGGCTCACCTCAGGAGTCCTGCAGTCCCTGATATAAATGCTGAGGTATGCAATTACTCAGGCTGGCTACAACCATACCTCTTGGTCATATTAGATGAATAGGGTGGGAGAAAATACGGAGATAGAACACAACCTTAGCTTTCCAGTTACAGAATCAAAGAAATACATTTTCATAAACAAAAGTTAACAGCATTAATTTTGAGTTCATATGAAAGTTCATAATTTTTTAAAAGCATGCCTCAGTTAATAAATAATGAATCAGAAGATAGGACGTACTTTTAGCTTTGGTCGTAAGTAGCTATGAAATCTGGAAACAAAACCTGGACATTTGTTTAAAGATAGCAGCAACTGAGAATTGATACAGATTAGAAGACCCTTGTTAGCTATGACATTCTATCATTCAATTATATATTGATGAAATATACAACATATATACACATACTCTATATTTGGGTAGACATATTTTAGAGTCATATTCATATCTTTATCTAAATAAGCAAATTACTTAACCAGTATAAGTTTTATACACTCAATTTCAGGCAGTACTTAAATACAACCACTATTTTTCTTTAAGATATTTAATCCTACTTTTAGAACTACTTTTAGAATGCATTTCTTCAACTCCCCTTTAGCCATGTCAAATCCTCACCCTTTGAAATTGAAATTTTATGTATTCCAAGGAATTCACAAAACCCATTTTATTTAATAAAACTAGAGAAAAGGTGGGAAACAAGTTCAAAAAACAAAAGAGAACAGGTATCTCGAGCAATTATGGTATCACTGTAATATGGAAACTCCTTTCCAGGGTGACTAATTTGAGGAATAACATTCATGGAGAACTACAAGTTTAGGTATATCTTTCAGATGAAAGCATTTGCCAATGGATATGCATATAAAGACAATGAAGTTTAATTAATATATATTAAATAAAATGAACAATTATTTGCCTATTTTCACATATGTAGAGACTGAGTTTTTACTTTATTTATTTTTTTTACAGATTTTATTTATTTATTTGACAGCAAGGAGAGAGATCACAAGCAGACAGAGAGGCAGGCAGAGATAGAAGGGGAAGCAGGCTCCCCGCTGATCCGAGAGCCCCATGAGGGGCTGGATCCCAGGACTCTGAGATCATGACCTGAGCCGAAGGCAGAGGCTTTAACTCACTAAGTCACCTAGGCACCCCTGAGTTTTTACTTTAATATCAATATGACAGAAGTAACAAAAAATTATTTTGTCCAGTAAACTGTCTCAAATCAGTATTTCTTGGTTTGTGGATAGGGAATTCAAATATGCAAAGTATTGAAATGAAAAAAATTTCTTATCATATTAAGAATTAAAATGATTTTCCTCTAAGGAGTTAGGACATTTTGGAAGAGAAATGATGAGAGAGAAATGAGGTAGACATTTGCCTTACATCTCTACTTCCTCTTTCAGGTGTTTACATCAGCTGTCTTTGAAAGAGTAGTACCTTCAAGCCAACAACTCAGACAATTCAGACATCTGTCTGTCACTTTTGTAGATTTTCAAAACTTCTTACCGAAGACAGAATTAATCTGTTTTAAATGAATAAAATAGGTTGCATGTCAAATTTCCCACTCATCCTATTGAAATTTGAATGCAGTGAAATAAGATCTGCTTCTAAATCCATTTGGTTGCCCAGCAGTATTTCGGCATCAAACAATGTGTGGGGAAAAAATTAAAACCGCTGGACCTGTATTTCTTGGAGTAATAATACCTTTTTAATCTTCAAAAGATTAAAAGGCATAGACTATTTTATATTTAAAAGTTAAAAATAGAGGAGAGAAGAGTAAATATACTGCTCACTTCTAATCATGAAATTTTGGTTTAGGAAACGATAGGTTTTAAAAGAAATTTAAGCTGGGACACTTGGGTGACTCTGTCATAAGCGTCTGCCTTCGGCTCTGGTCATGATCCCAGGGTCCTGGATTTGAGCCCCATGTGAAGGGGGGAGTCCTTCCTCAGCGGGGGGCTTGCTTCTCCCTCTTACACTCTCCCTTCTTGTGTTCCCTCTCTTGCTGTCTCTCTCTCTCTCTGTCAAATAAATAAATAAAATCTTAAAAAAACAAAAAAAGAAATTTAAGCCTAGGGGCCCTTTAAAATATATAATAGCCAAAAGCATGTGGTTTACCTCTTAAACTTTAAGCTTGATTAATCTCAGTTAAGGGGCATTAACACTATGAGACAACTTTAGAAATATATTTTTTATTAGCTCTTGCCAGATGACTATAAATGCCAAGAATTCATCTTCATGAATTCTTTTGCTTTCTTTTGAAAAAGCTGTTTCAAGTCATCTTTGACGTGTAGATCAAAACTATTGCTTTCCAGTTATAATAGACAAAACCTGGTTTATGAATAAAATAAATGCATCTTTTAGAAAACACACGACTATGTCTGTAATTCTGTAGTTCCAGAATTTTTACATTTTCTAAGAAAATGAAAGCAAGAAATTAGCAAGAACAAAAAAATCTAAATAGCATTTGCAATTTTAATAGTCCATTGCCAAAATATATCTAATATCTATGGACAGTTATGAAATGATAGCAACTTTTATTTTACTAGACATTTAATATGCATGAATGAATAGGTATAACATGTGAGACACTGAAGAAAAATGAAGTTAACACTACTGTGGTCTATCCAGCTTAAAATGTAGAACTTGGAATATTATAAATCTTAAAGAAAATAGACAAAGTTGATGTTGATATAACTTTCTGATCTTCTTAAATTCTCCCTAAAACAGAATGACTGACACACACTAATAATAACAAATTAATATATTAATAAACAAATCAGATCTACTACAATGACAACACAAAAAGAAATGGGATAGCCTCACACACCCCAAACTGTGTTTGGTAGTGGAGAAAAAATACAGGAACAGTTATAATCTGTCCTGCCACTATTATCTGTGTGGAAGGAAGAGGAGAGAGACAAAAAAAACCTCTGGTGGATACGAAAGAACAGAAAAAAGAAATAGTTATAGCTAATAGGAGCTCTCTAGAGAGTGCAGCAGGCTCATTTGAGAAGAACAGATGAAGCTTGGAGGATTTTTTGTATTCTCCAATTAATAGGTGCATAGAAGGAGGTCTCTGATAGGGTCTACAGGGGTTGGAACAGTAAATCTTTTCAATGCTCCAAGTTGTCCAGCCAAAGCTCTCTTCTAAGACAAAGCCCTGCATAGAGGACAAACCTCTGGGAATATATTCTTCACTGAAAGGAAAGGGAAAATAGTGGCAAAGAAAAGGGAGGATACAGCTGAATGAGAGGAAAGAGCAGAACCAGGACATCTCAGAAAGTATGAAACTATTTTTGAAAAAATTGTATGGCAACTGAAGAATTGCTAAAGCCACAAACTTAGAAAAGTAAAAGTTTTATAATCTCCTTCCCAAAAGTTTAGGGGGGAAAATTGAATGCCTTATAAAAAAATTAAGAATAGGAAACAAATCACAATTGAATTACTCACAGAGCTACTATAAGAAAAAGATAATGAGGAACAGAATAATCTCCTTATAGACAATAAGACATGCTCACAGGTAGATAAAAACTATTACCTAACTCTTCAAAATGAACTAAAATAAATTAAGGACATGATAGAAGAAAAAAATAATGAAAAAAACAGAGAAGCTAAATGATAAATCAGGAAAGAATTAAACTGAAACATATTTTTCAGAAGTAAAATTAAGTAAGAAAAAACAGCAGAAGTAAACCATCAGAAAATGCCTTAGGAGAAAGAGAAGTTAGAAACTTTTTTTTTAATAAAAAAGACATGGAGAAAGAAGGAAAAAAATGAAAATTCAATATTACCACATACAGCTAAATTAAAAAATAAATAAAAAAACAGAACACCTCCAGAACAGCTAAAAAAATAAAAGATAATCTCAGTTGTGTACATAGATGAAGAATTATTACATGTCTCATACAACACTGGTGGACCTGTAGTACCTACCAAAATTGGCTATATCCAATATCTCTAAGACCCAGCACTCCCATTTGTAGGTATATGCACAAAAGAATGTCTATATATATTCAGTGAAAGATAGATAACTTCATAGTTATAACAGAATTATTCATTATAGCTAAGACCTTAAAAGAGCCCAAATTTCATTTAGCTGTACAATAAATAATAAATTATGACATGTTAATTCAATGGAATATATATATAAAAGATTTAATGAACAATTATACACAACAACAAGGGTACAATTGAGTGAATAAGGAATTATATGTGAATACAAAAAAAAACATACTGTAGTTATCCCTTACATAAAACTTAAATATATGTATGATATTAAAAGTAAAGATGGTGGGGCACCTGGGCGGCTCAGACAGGTTAACTGCTGCCTTCGGCTCAGGTCATGATCCTGGGGTTCTGGGATTGAGCCCTGTATCAGGCTTCCTGCTCAGCAGGGAACCTGCTTCTCTCTCTCCCTCTGCCTGCCACTCTGCCTATTGTGCTCTCTCTCTATCTCTCTGTCAAATAAATAAATAAATAATATTTTTTTTAAAAAGTCAAGATGGGAGTTACCTTTCATGATGATAGTAATTAAATGAAGATATGTGGGGTTACTGGGGTTTTAATATCTTCCCAATTCTCATTTAAATACTGTTTACATGACTATGTTCAATTCATTTAACTGTAATCTTTATTACATGTTTTAATGTATATGTTACAATTCAACCAAAATTTCTTTTAAAATATGAAAGAAAGGAAATTTTAAAAGTATTTTTAAGAGTAACATATTGGAGACAAGAAAAAAAGATCTAACACACATATGATAAGTCCACAGGAGAAAACCAAAGCAAAAGAACTATATATATATATATATATATATATATATATATATATATAGTATTAGTACATAATAATATACACAATATTATGTGATAGCATATATTTATATATGTAATCTATATTACATATATAAGTACATATGTTTTTCCTCAAATTAAACAATATTTGACATTTAAATAGCTTGAAACCTGGAAATATTAAATCTAAATGACCAACATCAAGATATATTTTAGAAAACACTGTACTTGAGCATAATTTAAAGAGATTTTTATGAATCATTTCATCATCTAAGAAAAAATTGAGCTAGTCAAATATAAAGGAAAGAGCATAATACTGCCTTCGGATTCTTAATCACCATATTTTTTCTAGAAGGAAGTGAAGTAACATATTTAAGAAACTCATGAAAAGAAAGTGTGAATTAAGGACATTATATTGAGCCAAATTGACTTTAATGTAAAATAGTCCTGCACCTAGGAGCCTAGCTTAGTGTTCCCATGAGTATTTCTTGAGGATTCTCTTAGAGAAAGAGCTTCGAATAAACATAATGGGAGGAGTGACGTTGATAAGAGGAATAATGGTGAACACAAATTATATTTGCCATTTGATCACAATTAAATGATGGGATAGAATATAGCATAGCCATAGTTACATTTTCAGAAAACACGGATATAGGTCAAAAATCAAAATCAAGGTTGTTAGGAGCTAGTGGGGAAAGCAACTGAAAACCATAATTTGCTTAATGATTGTCTTACAAATATTTACAAATTAAAAAGTATTAGTTCAGATTGGATGATGTAGGAAAAGTCTGGGGTGGGCAAAAGTTACACGAGGTTTAAATAATGCTCTTTTTAGAGGAAGATAATAAATCAGACCAGAGAGTAATAAGAAAAATATATATATTGATAATTATATAAGAATAACCACTAAATCAAAAATAAAGAACTTCCTAATGAAAAAAAATATTTAAAATGGACCAGAAAGAAAATGAAATGCCAGAGGGAGTTTATATAATACCAAAGTCTATTTATGTAAGAGATGTGAATATGCATGAACACAGCAAAACACTGAATAGATTAAATATATCGGTAAGGTAAATGGATTCAAATGATGAAAAAAAAAAACTTCCAGTTGACAAACAAAGCAAAATTCTACTCTATCTTGTATTTAAAAGAAATAAAGACAAAGATAGAAAGGTTAAAATACAAGTTTAAGCAAAGATTTATATTTGTAAATACAAATATAAAGAGAGCAGGAGTTACAAACTTGGTACCTGACAGGATATATTTCAGAGTAATAAAGAATTGAAAAAAAATAAGGAGCATCCTTATCCTGCTAAGGCTATAATTCACAATGACAGACATAGATAAAGTAGAGGAAAATGTGTATGTATATGAGAAAAAGGCATAGGGAGGCATGGGCGAAGAACAGAGGGAGTAAAGAGAAGAGAAAAAAAACAGATATAAAGTAAATGGAATAAAATGTTATTAACTCTATTGAATAATCTAGTCCAAGGGTATACAAAACTTTTTGCACTCTTTGTTTTCCATTTCCTTGAGTAATTTTGAAATGATTTCAGTTATATCAGAGAAAATTCCCACGTGCTTCTAGCAGGGGGAGAAAAAACTTTTAACCATATTTGAAATATGCCACAATATTCTGTACTTCTGTTCTTAAAAATCTCTGCCTTTAGGAGAAAGGTTATTTAACCATACTTTAACTTGCTGGGCTTTTATCACAGCTTAAACTGATGTGGAGGAAGGGAGATACCAAGCCATAGCCTCCTTTAACCTTTCTGTTCTATCTAAAGTTGGAGAGGGGTAGCTGAGATGCAGATGGAACTCACATCCAAAAGTGAAGATTAATTAAAAGACTGAGATCTAATCATGGTATTGTAGAATACTTCCTCTTCACACCAATGTATTACTAATGACCTGTTTACAGTTGTTCCTTTTATCTGGTACATCATGTCTGGGTAGCAACTAAAAATTAAAAGACATACTAACAGAAAACACAGAACACAATTTGACAACACAGAACAAGCAACAGAACCAGACTCAGCTATGGCAAGGATGTTGGAGCTATTTGACTGGGAATTTAACACAACTCTGATACATATGAGGAGGGCGCTAATGCATAAAATAGACAACATGCAAGGACAGATGGGCATGTAACCAAAGAGATAAAAATTCTAAGGAAAAAAAAAGGAATGTTAAACATTAAAATAATATAATAGAAACAAAGAATGCCTTTGATGGGTTTATTAGGAGCTAAGATATGGATAAGGAATGAATCTCTAACCTTGTGGATATTTCAATTGAAACCTCTAAAAGTGAAGAGGAAGAAAGAAGAAGGAGAAGGAGAAAAGAAGAAGAAGAAGAAGAAGAAGAAGAAGAAGAAGAAGAAGAAGAAGAAGAAGAAGAAGAAGAAGATGTTTGAGACTGGCAAAAAAAAAAAAAAACAAAAACAAAAACAGAAAAGAATACCAAAAACCTTTCAGAGAACTACAAAAGGTATAACATACACATAATGGAAATGCCAGAGATAGAAGAAAGAAAGGAACAGAAGAACTATTTGAAGGGATAGTAACATAATTTTCCCAAATTATAGTCAGATACTAAACCACAAACACAAGAAGTTCAGAAAACACCATGAAGGACAAATGCCCCCTCCCTCCTAAAAATCAAAAACCAAAACAATTAAACAAAAACTATAGCTGGGCATATTACTTTCAGAGTATAAAAAATCAATGATAAAGAAAAATTCCTGCAAGAAACTAGAGAGAAAAACAAACAATTTACTTATAGAGGAGCAAGATAAGAATTACACCTGAATTCTCTTCAGAAATTATGTAAATAAGAAGAGAGTGAAGTGAAATATTTAAAGTGTTGAGAGAATTCTGTACATTGAAAAATATTTTATTCTTATCTGTGCTTATGTATAAGTGAAATGAATGACAGCAACAATATAAGAGATAAAAGGGAGAAATTGGTATTATGTTGTTATTATAAGGTGCTTGTGCTACCTAAGAAGTAAAAGCGTTATTTTTAAGTGGATGTGGATTTGTTATAAATGTATACTGTAAATAAACTCTAGGTCAACCACTAAATAAAGTTAAAAAAAAGAAATATAAATGATATACTAAGAAAGGAGTGAAACTAGAATCATATAAAATGCCCAATTAATACCACAAAAAGTAGAGAAAAGTAGAGGACAAAATAGGAACAAAAATACTGGCAATAGGAACAAAGTAAAGAATGTGGTAGATTTTAGTCCAACTATATTGATTGTCATTTTGAATGCCAATGTCTAAATGTACCAATTTAAAGTCAGAGATTGTCAGAGTGGAGCAAAAAACAAAACCAAATTATATATTGTGCTCAGTAGACTCACTTCATAAGTCAGGAAACAGAAATTAAAAGTAAGTGGATGAGGAAAAATATATGAAGATAACACTAATTGTCTAACAGTTGGAGTAGCTATTGTAATAATGGATGGAGCAGACTTCAGAGCAAGTCGAATTATCAGAGATAAAGAAGAGCATTACATAATGATAAATAGGTCAACTTTCTAAGAATTCACAATTCTTAACATGTATGTGCTTAACAACACTTTGCTCATGTGCCATGAGCAAAGACTCATAGAACTACAAAGAGAAATAGATAGAGCCACTGTTATACTTCAATACTTCAGCACCTCTTTATGAGAAATGGACAGATTCAGCAGGCAGAAAATTAGTAAGAAAATAGTTCAATTCAATAGCACCATCAATCAACTGGATAAAATGAATATCTAAAGACTACTTTATCCGCAAGAGTAAAATACATATTTCTTCTCAAGCTCCACAGAATATTCATCAAGATAGACCACATTCTGGACCATAAAAACACCTTAAAAATATAAAAGGATGGAAATCATAAAATTTCTGCTGTCAAACCACAATACAATTAAACTAAGGATCAATAACTGATAGCTGGGAAATTGCCAAATTATGAGAAGATTAAACAGTACACATTTTTTTAAAGATTTTCTTTATACATTTGCCAGAGAGAGAGAGAGAGAGAACCAGAAGAAGGGGGAGCAGCAGGCAGAGCAGTCAGAGGGAGGGAGGAACAGACTCTCCACTGAGCGAGGAGCCGGATGTGGAACTCAATCCCATGACCCTGGGTCATGACCTGAGCCAAATCAGTTGCTTAACCAACAGACCCACCCAGGTGTCCCTAAACAATATGCTTCTAAATAACATATGGGTCCAAGAAGAAATCTCAAGAGAAATTTTACAATATCTTAAAGTAAGTGAAAATGAAGACACAACATACCAAAATCGTGGAATTCAATGAAAGCAGTGCTTAAAAGGAAATTTATATAATTGAATGCATATATTAGAAATAAGAAAGATCTAAAATCAGTCATCTAAACTTAAGGAAACTTAAAAAAAAGTTAATAAAATCTAAATAAAACAGAAGAAAAATAATAAAAATTAAAATGGGGTGCCTGGGTGGCTCAGTTGATTAAGCATCCAATTCACTATCTCAGCTCAAGTCTTGATTTCAGGGTTGTGAGTTCAAGCCCCACCCAACATTGGATTCCATAGTGGGCATGCAGCTTACTTTAAAAAAAAAACAGGGGCGCCTGGGTGGCTCAGTTGGTTAAGCGACTGCCTTCGGCTCAGGTCATGATCCCGGAGTCCCGGGAGCGAGTCCCATATCGGACTCCCGGCTCTGCGGGAAGTCTGCTTCTACCTCTGACCTTCTCCCTTCTCATTCTCAGTCTCTCTCTCTCTAATAAACAAATAAATAAAATCTTTTAAAAAAATAGAACAAAAATCAATGAAATTGAAAGCATGGTATCAATTCAGACAATAAATGAAAACAAAAGCTGTCTGTGAAAATATCCATAAAATTGATAAGCTTCTAGCTAGAGAAGATAAAGATAAGATAAATTGAGGACAAAATTTACTACTATCAGAAATGAAAGAGGAGAGATGTAGATTCCATGGGCATTGAAGGATAAAAAAGAAATACTATGAATGACTCTATGCTCAAAAAACTGGCAACACATAGATCAATTCCTTGAAAGACTAATCTGCCAGAATTCTCACAAGAAGATATAGGCAAACTTACCATGCCCATATGAGAGAAATTGAAGCAATAATCCATAACCATTCAGGCCCATATGGGTTCACTGGTGAATTATACCAAATGTTTAAGAAAGAAATTATACCAATTCTCTACAATCTCTTCCTAAAAATTAAAACAGAGAGTAAATTTTCTAACTTGTTTCATGAGATAAATAACATCTTAATATCAAAATCTGACAAACATTACGAGAACAGAAAAGTACAGACCATTATTTCTCATTAATATAGATGCAAAAGTCTTCAGCAAAATATTAGCAAGTCAAATCCAACAATGTATAAAAAGGATTATATATCATAACCAAGTATGATTTATTCCAAGTATGCAAAACTAGTTCAACATTCAAAAATCAGTTTAATGTCATCCATCAATTCAATAGCTTAAAAAAAAAATCTACAAAAGAAAAAAAAAAAAAAAACCTAGAGCAAACATTCCACTCACTGGTGAGAATCTTGAAACTTTCTGCCTAAAAACAGAAACACAGCAAACATGACATCTCTCACCAGTGCTTTTCAACATTATACAGAAGGTCAAAAAATGTGTGACTATATGAGAATCCTGCCTAACATAATAAGACAATGTTATTCTTGTACTTTATAATGTTGAGACTGATGGGATATAGTTTTAATTTGACATTTAAGAGAATGTGATTGTAACAGTCTCACAAGTTTAAAAGGATCTGATTTAGTAAACTGGTATGTTTAGAGTAGACTTGCAAAAGTATTTATGTCCTAAGAAGGATTCACCATTATTGCTATAAAGCTGGCTTTGCTTTGTTTAATGAGTGAAATGCTTGAATGATTTTGATCTATTGAATCAAATTTGTGATGATGGTTTAAAAAAAATTTTTTTTGAAGATTTTATTTGTTTATTTTACAGAGAGAGACACAGCGATAGAGGGAACTCAAGCAGGGAGAGCAGCAGAGGGAAAGGGAGAACCAGGCTTCCCCCCAGGACCAGGGAGCCTGATGTGGGACTAGATCCCAGGACCCTGGAATCATGACCTGAGCCGAAGGCAGACGCTAACAACTGAGCCACTCTGGCACCCTGGCTTAAAAATCTTAAAAGAAATTACTTACTAAAGCTCGTATATGTTTGGAAAATATTTACAGAAGTTTAATCTGTCAAAATTATAAACAAATTGAGTATTAATAACAAGAAGTGAAGATAGATATTCTTGAAATTTTTAAAACAAAGTATACTTGATTTGTAAACGAACTAAAATTTGTTAATTGAGCTTACAGGCTCTGACAAACTTCACTGTTGATTTCAAGTTTAATACATTGAATATGAATTTTATTTATTTTATTTTTTTAATATGAATTTTTAAAAAAGAGGGGACGCCTGGGTGGCTCAGTGGGTTAAACCTCTGCCTTCAGCTCAGGTCATGATCTCAGGGTCTTGAGATGGAGCCCCGCATTGGGCTCTCTGCTCAGCGGGGAACCTGCTTCCCCGTCTCTCTGCCTGCCTCTCTGCCTACTTGTGATCTCTCTCTGTCAAATAAATAAATAAAATCTTAAAAAAAAAGAAAAAGAAAAATTCTACTACTCCAAAATTTAGAGTACGGACAACACCAAATGCTGGTTAGAATGTGCAGGAAAAGGAACCCATGTTACTATAGCCATAACCCATGTTAATATAGTTAACAGGAATTTTGCATTTGGTGGAAATGGGAAATGGTACATCTATTTTAGGAGATAGTTTAGTGGTTTCTTACAAACTAAACATAATTTTACCATAAAATCCAGTTATTGTGTTCCTGTTATTTTCTCAAAGGAGCTGAAAATTTATTTTCACACAAAAATGTACACACAGATGTTTATAAACTTAGACTTAGTCAAATTCTTAATAAAGCTAAACACAGCTTTATTCCTAATAAAAACTAGAGAGCAACCGAGAAGGATTTCAGTAGATAAATGGGTAAACTCTTGTGTTCATACTGGAATATAATTTATACTGGAATAGTATTCAGTTCTAAATAGAGATGAGCTATCAAGAGATAAGACATGGAGGAACCCTAAATGCAGTTGACTAGTGAAAGAAGACTATCCAAAAAGACTACATACTGTATGATTCCATAGGACATTCTGAAAACACAAAACTATGGAAACAGTAAAAAGATCAATGATTACTAGGGGCTGGGGTGAGGACAGAATGAATATGCAGGGTGCGAATTTTTAGGGTAGTGAAACTACTCCTAATGATAACATGGTGAATGTATATTATTATATTGTCATCTTCTATTGTTCAGACTCATAGAATGTACAACTCCAAAAGTCATCTCTAACATAAACCATTATTTTGGTAATAATGACGTGTCAGTGTAAGTATGTCCTTTGTAACCAATGTACTAGTCTGGTAGGGGATGTTAATAATGGGAAAATCTATGCTTGTGTGTGATGGAGGTATACGAGGCATCTTTATATCTTTCCTGTGAATCTAAAATGGCTCTAATAAATAATGTCTGTTAATAAAAATATCTTATTAAATATGATTTATCTAAATAACATTTTTCTCCCATTGTTTTATCCTCATCCTCTCAGCTGAATCTGTCCCTTGATTGTGCTAGTGGGTTCCATAAGTTTCTTCTTTATCAGATATGGGAACAGTTTGGTCAATGTCAGTCTATTTCACTGCAAAAAACTCAACTGATATAATGTGTAGCATTATAGTTTATCCAAAATGTTATTTCATTCAAAAGAAGCTTTACAGGGCCAAGCTGGGTTGCCAAAGCAGAGCACAAACACATCTATTTTGGCATAATAAAAAATATGGTTTGACTCACAATATCCAACTGCTCTTAACATCATTAGAGGAAAGCAGCTTGGGCAATAAATAAGGTTCTTTTTTAAAGTAGCAAGTTAAAGTAAGAACATCAAGTGGATTTTTGCTTTTGAAATAATTTTTGACTTTGAATTTACTCCATTTTCCATGTCCAATTCACAGAGAACTATGTTCCATGGCCTGCAATCAGACTCAATACAAGTTACACAAGCTAAAACATTAAAATATTAGAATTGTTTTATGTATTTTAAAATAAAAACAAATAAATAAAAAAACCTTGTCAGAAGACCAAAACACAAACATTCTAAATGTATCTTATTTGAAAATGCTACAAACATGAACTTTCATTTCTAGTAAAATATATATTTCCATATCCTGGAGAATTTATAATGTTCTACGAGTGTATATGGTCATATAGGTTATGTTCTTTTATATTTATAAACATCTTTTTTTTAAAAGATTTTATTTATTTATTTGAGAGACAGAGAAAGTGAGAGAGAGGATGAGAGGAGAGAAGGTTAGAGGAAGAAGCAGACTCCCCTTGGAGCTGGGAGCCCGATGTGGGACTTGATCCCGGAACTCAAGGATCATGACCTGAGCCGAAGGCAGTCGCTCAACAAGCTGAGTCACCCAGGCACCCCATAAACATCTTATTATTAAAAATTTGAGGCCAAAACTTATTTGATTTAGAATAAAGGGGCGAATATATACCTATTTAGCTAATTAAAGCATCTTAGAGTCTAATGTGACAAAATAGTAATTTCACACCATGAAGACCATAGAAATACTATGAAAACATTTACAAACTTTGAAAGTGGTAACATAAATATGTGTTCATTTAGTGCTTCAACACTAAATTATCTTATTTTTTTTTTATTTTTAGAGAGAGGGAGAGCATAAGCAAGCAAACATCAGCAGGGGAGGAACAGAAGGAGAGAGAGAGAAAATCCTAAACAGGTTGCACACTCAGCATGGAGCCCAATGTGGGGCTCGATCTCAAGATCCTAAGATCATGACATGAGCCAAAATCAAGACTGGGATGGTTAACAGACTGAGCTACCCAGGCATCTCAACATTGAATTAATTTAATGTGTTAATAAAATAAGCCATCTCAAGAGATTTTTGCAAAGTGGGATATTAATACATTCATTAATTATTTTATTCACCAAATATTTTTTAGTTAGACTGGAATGTATATTTTAGTTATTCTGGAAGTGGAGATTTCAGCAAATCTCTAAAAGAACAATGATAAAACTGAACAAAAAATTCAAAAGAAATTAGTTCTTATTCTTAAAATTGACCACAAGCATACAACTGATTAAGATGCATTTATTCAAGGAAATTTTCTGAACTTCCATAAGAACATTTGGGATTTGTTGTGTTTTGCCTGAATTTTTTTTTTTTTCAATTCCAAAAAAGCATTTATTGAGCCGCTATGAGATGGGACATGGTTAAGAGACAGCTCTCCTCTGTGTGGGTATAACTCCTGCCACTCTTTTATCCTCAGCTGGTACATCTTATGTCTTACTAGTCCTTTACAATTAGTCAATCTCCTATAATGGAATGGAAGCCTTGTTCAGGATCTCAGAATCTTCTTGGAAAGTTGTGGTTAGAAGAGTGATGTTCACAACTAATGGAAAATCTGCTTCATTTTTAAACAGTACTGAGACGGACTCGTTGCATCCCACAGAGGTGCTTGGCTCATCTGGTCTTCTACTCATGGGCTCTTCTGAATGAGCAATAGTGACATCTTCCATGGCTTTAGTGGTTGCTTCCTCAAAGCTATGGGTATTTGGTTCCACCTAGGTAGATGGTTTGAAAGCTTGTGTGTCCTCAAAATGCATATCCGGGTCGATTCTACATGACTAATGGAGACTACATCAATGGAAGACTCCAGGTCAGCGGGGTTCTCTGGGGTCATGGTGGACTCCAGGTCAGTGGGGGACTCCAGGTTGGCAGTGGCCTCTGGGTCAGCAGGGAACTGCGGGGTAGCAGTGGACTCCAAGTCAGCAGTAGACTCCAGGTCACTAGGGGACTCCAGGTCAGTGGGGTACTCCAAGTCAGCAGGGGTCTCCAGCATGTCAATGGACTCTGTGGTGGTGGATGACTCCAGGTGGCCAGGGAACTCTGTGGTGGCCAACTTGAGGTCAGCAATGGACTCTAGTTTAGCAGTCAACTCAAGGGCATTAATCAATTCAAGTTCATTAATCAACTCAAGGTCAGTGATTAAGTCTAGATGAGTAATGAATTATTATGAGGTAAGCCACAGCTAGGGAGAATGAGGCTGTGAGTACCAGGGCCTTCCTGAGCATCATGAGGGCAGGGAGTGCAGGGGGCTGGTGAAGCTGTTACACCTTGGTGTTACACCATGTTTTTCTTAAGTCCCCACCCAGCTCCATGTGGCCCAATCCTAACAGGGTAAGAAAGTCATGAGTACTGGTAGCCTCACTTCAAGAGACAGAGATTTTGATTCCAAGGGAAATATGAAACAAAAACAAACAAACAAAAAAACATAGCCAGAGTTATTACCAAAAGCTATCATGATCCCATTGGCAAACAGAGAAAGCCAAGCAATAGACTAGTTGAAACGATAACAAGAAAATCTGGGGGTAAAACAACCATAGTGGTCTTTGAGAAACTCCCAGCATCCCTTGCTGTCTAGAGGGCTGTGCATCTAGAAGAGACAGCAGAGAGCTGCAGGTAACTGAAATTCTTTAGCTGAGCAGGGCAACTAATGCATGCAAAAAATAACAGCTAAGACACGCTGTAAATTGCCTCAACATTGAATGTGTTTCCCAATTCCCTACACTGATCTGCTCTATCTGCAAAGTGTCTATAAATATATGCTTAAGCACAACCTCTGATGAATCCCTAAACAAGGCTGATTTATAGGTAACCCCTAGGAAGCTCAGAGAAAGGAAGGGAAGGGAAGGGAAGGGAAGGGAAGGGAAGGGAAGGGAAGGGAAGGGAAGAGAAGGGAAGGGAAGGGAAGGGAAAGGAAGAAGGGAAAGCAAGGGAAGGCAAGGGAAGGAGGGAGGGAAGGAAAAGAAAGAGAGGGGGGAGGGAGGGAGGGAGAAAAGAGAGGAAGGGAAGAAGGGAGGAAGGAAAAAGAAGGAGGGAAGGAAGGAGGGAAGGAAGGAAGGAATAGAAGAAAGAAGAAAGAAAGAAAGAAAGAAAGAAAGAAAGAAAGAAAGAAAGAGAAGGAGGAAGGAAGGAAGGAGAAAGAAAGAAAGAAAGAAAGAAAGAAAGAAAGAAAGAAAGAAGAAAGAAAGAAAGAGGAAAGAAAGAAAGAAAGAAAGAAAGAAAGAAAGAAAGAAAGAAAGAAAGAAAGAAAGAAAGGAGGGAGGGAGAGAGGAAGGAAGGAAGGGAAAGAAGGAAGGAAGGAAGGAAGGAAAGAAAGAAGAAAGGAGGGAGGGAGAGAGGAAGGAAGGAAGGAAGGAAGGAGAGAAGGAAGGAAAAAAAAAAGCAATCAATAGAAACTTCCCTGAGAACTTCCAGCTAATGTACATACCAGACAATGACTTCAAATTATCTATTATGAATATGTCCAAAGGAAAAAAAGATATGTTTAAAGAACTAACTGAAAGTGTGATGGCAATGATTATTCAAAAATAAACTATCAATAAAGAGACAGATATTATTTTAAATGAAACAAATGGGAATTCTAGAGTTTAAATATATAATAGATGAAATGAAAAATTCAGTATAAATATGACTACAGTAAATTTGAGTTGGCCAAAAAAGAATCAGTAAACCTGAAGATAGATCAATAGAAAATATTCAGTTTAAAGAACAAAAACTAAAGAGAATAAAGAAAAATAGAGATCCATAGTCCCATACAACTCCATCAAGTATAAACTCATATGTGTAATAGGAGTCCTAAGAACAGAGGAAAGGGGGCAGAAAATATTTGAAAAAATAGTGGTTGGCAATTTCTCATCTTTGATAAAAAATATTAATTTGTGCATTCAAGTAGCTCAATAAACTCCAAAAAGATAAACAGAGAACATCTGCACCCAAATATATAAGAGTCAAACTGTTGATAGACAAGGATTAAGAAAAAATCTTGAAAAAAGCAAGAGAAAAATAACTCATAAAAGGAAACCACAATATTAAATATCTTACTACTCATTAGAATGAATGAAAGCAAGAAGGCAGTAGAATGACATATTCAAACTGTTGAATGAAAATTAAAATGTCAACCAAAAATTATATATCAAACGAATCTATCCAAAATAAAGGCAAAGATAATGCCAAACAAAGAAAATAGATTTTATTGCTAATACCTGCTTTACAAAAGGTACTGAAATAATTTTTTGAGGCTAACAGGAAATGACACCAGTAACTCAAATTCATACAAAGAAATAATAAGTACTGATGAGAAATTTTACATAAGCAAATATAAGTATTCACTGTCTCTCAGATCTTACTCTAGGAAGGAAGGCTATCCACTTTTTAAGCTCTATCTAGATTCTCTCTAGGTTTCTCTTTATATTTTTGCTCCATGGGAAGATTTGCCTGAAGTACTTAATCTATAACCACAAGAGAAATTTTCCAATTGTTGATATTTGTTAGTATATCAATTTTTGTTTAAATCGATTTCAAGTGACACACTGAACTCTTAGAGTGTATACCTGAAAATGTGTCTTGTATATTATGTGTATATATACTTTCAGAAATATGTGTTCATGAATACTTTCTGATCCAATGTTCTTCAACTCTCTCTCTATTTCTGATTGCACAATAATATTTACTGGGAAAGTTTAATTCACCAATATTATCTTTGAAATCAGATTTATTTTTTTAGCTTTTTGGGTTTATTACCTACATTCAGAGACATTCATTAACCTTCATCAAAAATAGAGAATTTATTCATGAATTGAGAGAAAGAAGACAAAAAATGGAATAATTTTCTTTATTAAACTCAGTGACATCAAGCAATTCTTTCATTCACATTTTCTGAGTTACTAAACAAAGGTATACACTAATGAAAATGAAGGAAAATACTTCTGAAGAGATATGTCTGCTAAGTCAAAGAAATAAATTGCAAATACTAGATATTCATGTACCCTATTAAGCAAAGGGAGGAACATTTTAAGGCAAAATTTCTGAAATTTCACTATGGCTGGATGTAATTTTCAAATATGTCCACAACAATATCTCCCATCTCATATATTCTTCTTGTAGTGTGAAACTACACCACTTCCCACCAAGCAGTGGGGCCCCTTTACAACTGGGTAGGATTTTGTGACATTTGACTAATAGAATATGGTGGGAATAACATTATTTGATTTCATAGTGATAGTCATAAAATGCAATGCAATCTCTGTTCCCTGGAATATGTACTTTTGAAGACTTCAGTAACCATGTGAGTGTCTGACTGGCCACCTACTGCAAGGTACCTAAACCTTCCCATGTGGAGAGACACATGAGCATGCCCTTTAATTTCATGAAAAGAAAGAGATCCACACTACTGTTTTGGTTTGTCATTTTCTAAAGGAATATAAGAAAACCAAGGCACATTCCCTGAATTGAGCTTTCCCCTAACTAGCAAATCTTCTCAGGAACCTGTAGAGATAATATAATAATTATTACTGTTTTAAGCTCCTAAGTTTTGAGATGATTTATTTTATAAGTTACCAGAAATTTTACCATTTAGAGTCTATTTTATAATATATAATTTGAAAAATACATTATTAAGGAATTCTCATAGTGATGTGGTCATATTAATCTTAGTTTTAAAGATAGGCTGCCATACAGATGATATGAATAGACATTTTTCCAAAGAGGACATCCAGATGGTCAACACACACAAGAAAACATAAAACATCATCACTCATTATCAGGGAAATGCAAATTGAAACCACAATGAGATACTGTGGTTTCAATTTGCCTCACACCTCACCTCATACCTGTCAGATGACTAAAATCAAAAACACAAGAAATAACAGGTGTTGCTGAAGATGTGGAGAAAAAGGAACCCTTGTGCACTGTTTGTAGGAATGCACACTGGCACAGCCACTATGGAAAACAGTATGGAGTTTCCTCAAAAAGTTAAAAACAGAACTACTCTATAATCCAGTAATCACACTACTGGATATTTACCCAAAAAATACAAAAACATTAATTCAAAGGAATCTATGCACTGCCATGTTTATTGCAGCATTATTTATAATACCCAAATTATGGAAGCAGCCCAAGTATCCATCAATCAATGAATGGATAAAGAAGATGTAGTGTGTGCGTGTGTGTGTGTTTGTGTGTGCACGTGTGTGTGTGTGTATGGAATATTGATCAGCCATAGAAAAATGAAATCTTGCTATTTGTGATGACATGAATAGAGCTAGAGAGTATAATGCTAAGTGAAATAAGTCAGTCAGAGAAAGACAAATAACATATGATTTCATTCATAAGTGGAATTTAAGACAGAAAACAAATGAATAAAGGGGGGAAAAAAAGAAAGAGAAACCATGAAATAGACCTTAACTATAGAGAATAACCTGATGGCTACCAGAGGGGAGGTGGGTAGGGGAATGGGTGAAATAGGTGATGGGGATTAGAATACACTTATCATGACGAACATTGAGTAATGTATAGAATTGTGGAATCAATATATTGTACACCTGAAACTAATGTAACAATGTATGTTAATTATACTGGAATTAAGATAAAAACAATAAAAAATTTTAAAAAGATAGGCTTCCAAATATTTATCCCAATTTTTCTGACATTTTTCTTATGATCTATGGGCAAGATTTATAAAAAGACATGAAAGATAAATCTGCAAGTGCCTTAAGTTGCCAGTATGGGTCAGGGGAGTGGGTAATAGTTTGGTCCTATGATATTGTTTCTTGTTTATACTTGTACTCCCGCATCTATCACAGTGGAGACAGAGAAGTAAGAATCACTATAGGATATAAGATGTGTGTATCTTGTTTAGAATTGAATCTAACACAATGATCATAGTAGGCATTCAGTAAACTTTTGTTCAATAAATGGATGAGTCAATAATAACAATTATTTTGACAGAGTTCACTAGCTATGGCCAGCTATGGCATTAAAGTGATAATGAATAAGTAATTAGCTAATTTTTATTGAGAACCTTCTAAGGGCTGTACACTAGTCTAAGAGGTTTCCATGTAACTAACTTCTTTAAGCCTCGTAGCCAAATTGAGGATATTACAAATATCTTCTTTCATTTTATAGATGAAAAAACAAAAACAGAGAAATTATTAAATTGCTTAAGTTTATAGAAATATGTTACAATAAGATTTCATGATTCTTGTTTATTTTCAGATGTTGAGACTGGTTTTATAGCATTTTAAGTGTGCATATTTGTTTTACTTCTTCAACTTTGATCCTTAAGATAGATGCACAAATGAATTTTATGATTTTCATAAAATTTCAGATTTCTCCTTTTCATTGCAATTGGAAAATATAATTCAGGCAAAGTATCATATTTGGCTGTCCTATCAGAAAGTATGTAATTTTAACCTTGTATCATGCTTGATTAGTGAGTATGAATTTTTAAGATATAAAGCATTGTACAAATATTATGCTTGAGAGACTTATTCCTCATTTATCCTGAAAGAATTTATAGTTCATATAACTCTTGATTGTAGGGAATTATAAATTTTTTCCAGTATCCAACATCAATGCCTAAATTACAGTGCAAAAATTTAAATGGTAACATGCTGGATTTTCATTTATTTTCATTTATTTATTTATTTTATTGGTTTTTCTTTCTGATATTTGATTCAAGTGTTTTAGGTTTGAGATTTATAATTGGGATTTCTGGGTTAAAAATACCATTAAAATTAGATTAACGTACTTGTTTTACTTTTTTTTCCCAAATATGTTTATTTCATTTTTTCAGTGTTACAAGATTGATTGTTCATGCACCACACCCAGTGCTCCATGCAATACATGCCCTTCTCCATACCCACTAACGTGACCGCTAGAAAATTTAAAACTACACATGTGGCTCACATATTTATATTGAATATTAATCTGTTGCACTATCCTACGATATCTGTCTCTTCATCAAACATTTATAAGGCTGTAAGATTTGAAAAAGATTACTTAAGTGCCTATTTCATGGTACATGCCTAGTAAATACGTCCCTCTTTCTTCCTCCAAAATAACAATAATAGTAATAATAGGAGGAGGATTAGAAAAAGGCAGAAGTAGAAGAGTTGGAGAAAAATTGTCATTGAAACACTAGCAGATGTTGAAAATTTTTCATATGAACAAACAGAACTACCTATTTTTTATGCTGGTTTCTACCACCCCAAACACATACTCTAAACACAGAGGAACTTAGGTCAGCAAGCTCCAGGGAGAAGGAAGAAACTTTAGAAAAGTTCTTTTTTTTTTTTTTAAAGAATTTATTTATTTATTTGAGAGACAGAGAAAGTGAGAAAGAGCATGAGAGAAAAGAAGGTTAGAGAAAGAAGCAGACTCCCCGTGGAGCTGGGAACCCGATGTGGGACTCATCCCGGAACTCAAGGATCATGACCTGAGCCGAAGGCAGTTGCTCAACCCACTGAGCCACCCAGGCGCCCCAGAAACTTTAGAAAAGTTCTTAACTACACCTAAAATGAGATTAATATCCAAATAATACTTGGGCTTTGTACTTGCAAACAAAAAAATCTGTAAAAAAAACATTTAATGTTTCTCTGTGGTATAGCACTCTTAAATATCTAACTTTGGCATTAAAACCATCAATGTGTGAACAGCTCCTGGGGGAAACAACTTTATTTTGGTGTGAGTTAAAACAATATTAGTCATGATTTTAGAATTCTGCTTCTTTATTTCCTTCACATAAGAGTTTTGAGAGTTCAAGTTTAAGATATATGCTGTTTCACTTTCAAATAAATGCATTTAAACCAATCTGGATTTTAATACTTTATATGAAATAGAATTATCCTGTCAGTTCATATAGGTTAGTACTTTTGCTATGAGATCGATGTTTATAGAACATGAAAATGCCAAAGAATAAAGACTTTTCATCTGTCTGTTAGCCATCTGTGTATCTTCTTTGAAAAAATATCTATTCAGGTCCTCTGTCCATTTTTAATTTAATTTTTTAATTGTTGAGTTTTATAAGTTCTTTATATATTGTGGATATTAGCTTCTAATTGGAATATCATTTGCAAATATCTTCTCCCATATGCTAGGTTCACCTTCCCTGCCTCCAGGTGATTGAGCCATGCTAGTGGCTGCAGTCAAGGCCACAGTCGCCTTCGTGCTGACTTACTCATCCAGAAACTGTCAGCCCCTGAAGGAGATCTCCGTGTCCTAACCCCTCCGGATGGCAAGAATAACTCCGTGGCCGCCGCCGCCTTCAACACACCGGAAAAGAACGTGGTCGACCTCTTCCAAGATACCCCAGTTCCTACAGTCCCATTATGCTCGACCTTTTCATCTTGATATATTTCTTTCTGGCCTGCTGGACCTCCAGGTTGATGCCGTCTGCCAGTGTCTTCATTCCGTCTTTGCTTATCGGGGACACATGGGGGTAGGCTCTTCGTCATTTCCCTGTCCTACCTAAGGCGGCTGCGATCTGGGCCACTGTTCAAGAGGCAAGTTTTCTTACTAGTTCCATCTTTCCTCTTTTCACTGAATTATTGCATTTCGAGCTCATGAAAAAAAAATCATGTGATTTATAAATTATTGAGTTTCATCCTTTCATTGTTCGTGCTGATCCCTTTGCCTGAACCACCCTCCTCCTCATTATTCATCTCTTATATCAGGATTCATGTAAGTTTGTTATTTGCATTTGCATATAGTATGATGCATAACGACGCAGTGCATGAGGTGTATTTATTACTTCCATTTGACAGATAAAGAAACTGAAGCTTAGAAAGGTTACTTGCAAATATTACATAGTAAAGTGACAAACCCAGACAATATTATTCTGGAGACAAAACTGTTAACTACTGTCTCACCATGCAAAACTTATTTACTCCCCAACCCGAACATCCTAGTCTCTTGGGGAGCCTTTCCTGATACCCCAATCTGATGAAAATTCCTTTCCTCTGCACCTCTGTATGCATGTCCATTCTTACACAAATACATTGCCCTAATTGTGCCCTGTTCTCTCATGTATAGACACAGACACCTATATATTTATCATATGCTAAGAATAGCAGAAGTTGATCTCTGCTTTCTTAAAACTTATAATTTAATAAATATATAATCATTTTTACTTGAATAATTAGAATTGTCAGATTTCTCTGAAAGAACACCACAAGAGGTAATGAACAGGAGGAATAAGCCTGCTAAGAAGCATTAGGAGTGATAGGGCATATGCTATTTCACTTCTCATTCCTAATTAGTATTACAATCTACTTCGTCAAGGAAATAACTTTTTTAATGATACCTGAAAAAATAAGCTAACCATTGGAAAAAAGCTAGAAGGAGTGTCCTGAGAAAGGATTAGCAGCTGTGAAAAATATATGAGGCAGAAGGAACATTGTGGTTACGCATTGAGATGGAAAGGCATGGAAAAAATGGCCAATGTGTCAGGAGTGCCTGTTGTAAGGAAGTGAAATTCAGGAACACGGGTAAAGCCATCCAATGAGTAGGGGATTCCGGTCTTTGCTAGGGATGTTTTAGCTTTTGAACAGGATAATTACATAAAGGATCAGTCTTCTTCCCTCCCCAACCCTACTCCATTACCCTGTTTTGACAACAAAAGCAATATTTTACTTACATTCACTTTCTCCTCACCTAGCAGAGTGTCCTTGCACACCAGACACGTGGTTATTGATTGAATGGTTGTCAGAAAAGCCAGGTATACCAACCAATTCCCCTCCCAAAGCTCTGTGCCCCTCCTACTGCACTACTAAGCTCAAAAATGAATTGTTCAAAAGTTTCCCATTCAATTTCTGTAGTTAATTTAAGAAATATTTGCACCCATGCAATAGAAAACCATAAACATGCACTGAGCATTATCATGTCTTCCAAACTATGCCAAACACTAATGATTAGGCATAATAACAGTGTACTCTGCTCCTAAGGAATCCAGAGTCAAGTTTATGAACAATAAATCTTGAGATGGGTTTATGGGCTAAGTGGGGCATGTGTTTAGACAGTACTTCTTGTACTCACTATTTAAACGAAGGATTGCTTATTTCCTCAAATATGACATGAAGTTTGTTTTCATTGCCACCCGTAACCCATACTTTCCATTACTAGTGTTTTCTCCTTTAATTAAGATGCAAAAGATTGTTCTGTGCTTGGGTCTGGAGGAGAACAAACTCGATCTTAAATAACTTAGATCTTAAATCTTCTTAAATACCTTAACACATTTTCCTATTTCAGATCCTATTAGTGAGATAAGCATGTGCTCAAATGCCATCGTACAATCTACATGCATCAGATGCAATTTGTAGATTGAGACTTTCTTTATTAACAATCAGGAATTGAAATCTCTAGAATGGATTTAGACTGAACAGGGGAACATTTGTCTAAAGATATTAATGTCTTTAGTGCTTTGTTTTCTATGAAGGGTATGTGGGGATTCTTCAAGTTTCTAAATTTTCTTTAAATTAACATTTGAATAGCTATGCAAAGACTGTGGCAATTAAAAACCTCCACAAAATGAGAATAATTAACCTTCTGAAAAATTATTTGCATCAATACTCACTGGCAATCATGTTTTCTCCCTTTAACCTATCACAAAAAAAGAAGAATCTATGATTCAATAATGCAGATGACTCAGATCAATATGTCTGTGGTGGCAGCTGGGAAACCACTTCTCAGCTAAAACTGCAAATTCTGTCAATTGCACAGTGGTTCACAGCAGAATTTTTATTTCAAAGAAATCATTCACCTATTTTATTAAATGCAAAAACTTTTTTGAAAAAAAGATTTTATTTATTTTATTTTTAAAGATTTTATTTATTTGTTTATTTATTTATTTACTTGACAGAGAGAGAGAGAGAAAGAGAGAACAAGAAGGAGGAAGAGGAGAGGGAGAGGGAGAAGCAGGATCCCCACTGAGCAGGGAGCCCAATGCAAGACTCAATCCCAGGACCCCATGATTATGACTTGAGCCAAAAGCAGACTATTAACCAACTAAGCACCCAGCCCCCCTATTTATTTATTTGAGAGAGAGAGCAAGTGGGCAGAGGGACAGAAGGAGAGGGAGAGAGAGAGTCTCAAGCAGAGTCTATGTTGAACTTGGAGCCTGACCCTGGTTTTGATCCCACAATCGTGAAATCACAATCTGAACAAGAGTCAGATGCTCGGGCGCCTAGGTGGCTCAGTGGGTTAAAGCCTCTGCCTTCATCTCAGGTCATGATCCCAGCGTCCTGGGATCAAGCCCCACATTGGGCTCTCTGCTCAGTAGGGAGCCTGCTTTCCCCTCTCTGCCTGCCTCTCTGCCTACTTGTGATCTCTCTCTCTCTGTCTCTCTGTCAAATAAAAATAGTCAAATGTTCAACCGACCGAGCCACCCAAGCACCTCAATTGGAAAAAAGATTTTCAAGTAAACTGTAAACACTTTATGCACATTCAGTATATGTCCTAGTACAGTATGTAAACAATAAAAAACATATATGGGTTTTTTTTTTTTTGAATGAATGGGTGTGGGAATCTTATGAGTGCTTGAAATGGAGGTAGAAAGCACAAATCATTTCCACAACTCAACTGCCTACCAATGTTAACATTATTGGTACTTCATTTTTTACCATGAGCTGGATTATAATAAAAATGTATATTATTATTTAGTATGTAAATTATAGCCATTAAAAATGGACTTTATTCCTAGGCTTGCTTTTATTGCCTTTGCTTTTTTGTTAACATTTCAAAATGCCTTGAAAGTATATGTTGCCTTAAATTGTTTCTTTCTTAGAATCTAGTACATCCATGAGCATATGATCTGTAAAAAATGACTTTTATAAAATATTTTGTTCATCTGACTGCTTACATCTCTTCAGCATCTGGGTACTGAGGGAGGGGCTGTGATATATTGATGGAGGAGAGATTTAGTGCCCACTGTGCAGCCCAAGGAAAAGGGGGCTCTTGGCACCCGCTGCCACCTGAACCGCTGACCTGTGTATCAGTACACTGGCCTCCTCCCTGATTTATGCTGTGCTGCTAGCAAGCAAAGGTAGAGGAGAAACAGATTGCTGTAATGGTTAATTTAATGTGTCACCTGGACCATGCTGCTCAGATATGTGGTTAAAAGTTATTCTTGAAGTTTCTATGAAAGAGTTTTGGATGATTAATATTTAAATTGGTGAACTTTGAGTCAAGCAGATTGTCTTGTGCAATGCGGGTGTGCCTTATCCAATACACTGAATGAGTGACTAGAACAAAAGAATGATGTCCCTAAGCAAAAAAGAATTCTGCCAACAGATGGCTTTAGGAATAGAACTGCAGCTTAGGTTCTTTTCCGGGTCTCCAGCCTATAGGCCTTCACAGTTGAACTGCAGATTTTGGGCTCAACTCTCCATAAAGACAAGTCCATTCCTCAATATATACCTGTCTATTATATTTACAAACATCTGATTAGTTGCTTTTCTGCAGTTGCTAAACATACTACCTGTACCAAACATTGCTTCTAGAAGATTGTCCTGTGGCTTCTGAGCTCTTTCTGTTTCTTGTATTTACTGAATCTGGGTTAGCACTACCCGAACTCTGCACAAATGCAATCATTAATGTAGTATTACAGATGTAATCATCTAATCTAAATTATTTATCTGACATTTTCACCTTTTTCACTTGTTCTTAGCTTTTTTATGCTAAAGATTTATTCAGTTATTTTTCTTTCATTATTTTATAGATTTGGGGGTAGAAGAGAGGGTACCATGGGCACCTATTCACAACTTGAGCCATTCTTCCACATTTCCTAATAATAGATGTTAAATTAAGGTATCATTAACTATGTCATAATTTTTTTTAAGATTTTAATTATTTATTTGACAGAGAGAGAGAGAGAGACAGTGAGAGAGGGAACATAAGCAAGGAAAATGGGAGAAGGAAAAGCAGGCTTCCCACTGAGCAGGGAGCCCGATGAGGAGCTTGATCCCAGGACCCTGGGATCATGAACTGAGCGAAAGGCAGACGCTTAACGACTGAGCCACCCAGGCGCCCCAATTTTTTCTTGATTAAACATCCTTTCCAGTAACATAGCAGCATAAATTATTTTTTCTTTAGGAATAGTAAAGTTGTTTGATGCTACATAAAGAATGGCTTCTGGACAATTTTTTAAGTTTTTTCTTTTCCTTTCAAGTCATAATTCCTATAAATGTTGGAGTTTATGTAATCTGACTGTGATGAGGTATGCTATGTTCCCCCAAAGTTCATGTGTTGAAATCTTAACCTTTTCATGTTAAAATCACTCAGAATGTGAATATATTTGGAGATAGGGTCTTTAAATAGGTAACTAAGTTAAAAGGGGGTTCATAGGGTGGGCCCACACCCGATATGACTAGCATCTTTATAAAAAGAGAAGATTAGGACAGTGAGGACAGAGGAAAGACACTGTGAGGATACAAGAAGAGGGCCATCTATAAGCCAAGGAAAGAGGCCTCAAAAGAAACCCTACACTGCTCAGACTTTGATCTCAGACTTTAGCTTCCAGAACTGTAAGAAAATACATTTATTTGGTGGTTCAGCCAACCCATAGCTCTAGCAGACCAATACACTGACACAACATTCTGGATGTCCCAATTCCACAATCAATTCTATAAACTGCAAAATAGACTCTCATACATAAAATATCCTAAGGAGCAAATTGGCAGGAGCACAATTTTGGCACCTCACAAACACTGCCTATATTCAATGCCCTGAAAATGGGGCTCCTGTATGTTGTTTTTTGTTTGTTTGTTTGTTTGTTTGTTTGTTTCTGTGGTCAGAATCTATTGGGCTTTATCTCCGATCTCTGTCTGCTCCTTCTCCATCTCTTTTCTTCTCCATCTGTCTCAAATACTGTTGGACATGGCTTTTTCTCCAGTACTTCTTGCTTCCCCTAATTCTATGCACTCAAAGAAAAAGCTCATTTACCCTTTTGGCTTTAATTGCCACCTATATGTTGTAGATGATTAAAAATCAGAATGTGCATTCCAGTTTTTCTCCCAAATACCAAAACACCCACCTGACAAGAAGCACATCAAACTTGTGATGCTTCTTCAACATACGAGTGGTATCCATCTCAGCAGATATTAACACTTCTTCCAAGCACTCAACCTAGCAACCTGACCCAAGTCTTGTCATTTTCTTTCAAGTTTTCTTCACTTTTCTTCACTTGTCTCTTCCTACAATCATCATCAGGGCCTGAGATCAACTGCCTCTCACCTGCACTTCTTGAATGCTCAGTTTATCTGCCCTTTTTCTTGACCTCTCTAAACTAGTCTTCGCAATTCAATTAGATGGATTTTATTTTCATTTTTTTAATGTTTTATTTATTCACTTGAGAGAGTGAGAAAGAGAGACAGAGAGAGCACAATCAAGGGGAGAAGCAGAGGGAAAGGGAGAAGCAGACTCCCTGCTGAGCTGGAACCCCGACACTGGGCTCAATCGCAGGACCCTGGGATTATGACCTGAGCCTAAGGCTGATGCTTAAACATCTGAGCTACCCAGGTGCCCTCAATTAAATGGATTTTAAAGAAACAATTGAATATGTTCATAATTGCCAGTGAAAAATTCTTTAGTCAATCACTTGCATGACTACTCAGCCTCATCTCAACTTAGCACCTGCTTTCTTCCTTCCTTCTGCTCATTTCATATCACACTCTCCATTCTGTAGTTTACTCTAATTGGTCTGTCCTGTCTTCAAATGGGCTCTGCTCTCAACTACAAGTGTTATATGTTATTTCAGCCTGGAATCTTCCTTCTGCTTTCTTAATCTGGTAACCACCCAATTTCACTCTCCCTGACCCTCTTCTCCTCTCCTGTCAGTATTACTCCCTGGATGATATCAAGCATGTCCACAGTTTTAGATGCCATCTACATCACTGGCATCTTCTACATTTGTATGTCTAGTATCAATTTCTGCCATGAACTCCAGACTCATGTTAACCATCTATTTCAATTGCACATATAATAAACATTTCTTTTTTAAGATTTTATTTATTTATTTGACATAATAAGCATTTCTAACGGAGCACTGAAAATGACACAAAACTTCCCCCATTCTGCTTTCTACCATTAACCTTTCTCCACTTCAATAGATGTCTCTATCATTGGCCAGTCCAAAACACTAGGGGTTGTCTTCATGCTTTCCTTTCTCTCACTTCTCAGATCCAATCTATCAACAAATCTTATCTTCTCTATCCTCAAAACATATTCTACCTTTGCCTTCTATTTAACTTATTCCTCATACCCTTCTCTGGCACACAAGCAACTATCATTTGGATTATTTTATAATTCTCCCAACTGGTAACTGATTCCATTCTTCCCTTTTTGCAGTCTATGATCCTCACAACAACCAGGGTAATTAGGCAAAACAAAACAAACAAACAAAACAAAACCGGGGCGCCTGGGTGGCTCAGTGGGTTAATGCCTCTGCCTTCAGCTCAGGTCATGATCTCAGGGTCCTGGGATCAAGCCCCACATCGGGCTCTCTGCTCAGTAGGGAGCCTGCTTCCCCCTCTCTCTCTGCCTGCCTCTCTGCCTACTTGTGATCTCTCTCTCTGTCAAATAAATAAAAAATAAAATATTAAAACAAAAAAAAAACAAAAACAAACAAAACAAAACAAAACCAAAAAAACAGCCAGTCTGTCATATTACATCTCGTCTAAAACCTGTGTTGACTCTCCATCACACACAATAAAATTCCAAATACTTAGCACAATCTAGGAGGCCTTCCACAATCTGGCCTTGTATCTTCTCCAATGTCTTTCTTACTACTTCTTTTCCCATTCATTATATCTTGATCCTTAAACCGCAAGGCAAGCTTTCTACTGAATGATAAATACACAAACTTTTCCTTGTACCTGGTAAAGTTTTCTCACAAATATTGATATATCTTGCTCCCTACCTGATTCAGGTCTCTGCTCAAACCACTTGCCTCAGAGCTCTTCCCTAACCACACTTTTAAAAATAGTACCATTCACCCTGGGGCAAATAATGCATTATAAGTTAATTAAAGAAATACAAATTAAAAAAAAATACTACCATTCAGACTCTATTCTGTCCTCTGTTTTTACTTCATAGCCTTGGTATTTTACTATATATTTACATGCATGTCTGTTTCTCTATCTCTAGTATGTAAGACACCTGAAGAAAGATAAATGGCCATTTTGTTCTCTGCCAAAACTTAGGGTTTGGAGGAATGTATTCCAAACATTCATTAGTTATTACTTGAATGAAGTGCATACATGCAAAAATGTATAAGTTAGTGAATGAATGGGTAACTTCCTTAGACCCTATTCTCAAGGAGAATGTAAAGAACAGACTAACATGAAAACAAATAAAAGCAATAGAATAATATATGTGTGCTAACATGGTCATATTTAGGGACGTGGGATGTAAAAAGTTGAAAGTACTTTACATTTCTCTGAAAACTATAACCCCAAAGTTTCTGGAAAATAAAGATTGCACAGTTAGCCAGCAACTTTTCTATAGCCCAGGTAATTCTAACAATGGTGTTTCCTGCAGTGGCCCAATATTTTATAGAAAACAGCAGTGAACACTGGTATAAGTCACGCTACAATTCTTTTGATTACAAAGAATGAAAAAAAAAACCCTCTCTCAAGAACCATTTGGCATTCAAAATGGCATTCTGAAATCTGAGTTAGGGTACTTTTTAAAAAGTTGTGATGGATAAGGAGAAATAATGTAATAACTCTCAAAGCACATTAGATGGTTTGTTTATTAGAGTAACTCTAGATGCCTAAAAAAAGCAGGATTTGGAGAAACCTTGGCACAAGAAAGCCTTGAGGGACATAAAGCTGAGGGAATATGTCAGAAAAAATCCTCAGCCCATGTGAGGTATAAAGCTACCCTTTCTGAGAGGTCAAAGTGTACACCAAACACCAAAGGGCTCTGCTCTCAGCGAAAGAACTAAAAAATGCTGCAAGTTTGAAGGGACCTGAATCACACCACCTGCACATATACACACTTTACAGGATTAATGTTCATGGTCATCTAAATTTGTGAGTACATTTTGAGGAACCCCAAACTCACTAGATGTATATACCACGTATTCCTTTGCTATAAAAGGAAAGAAGCATAGGTATCTTGTGGAAAGGTGAATGTTCAATGAATGCCAGTTTTTGTTGTTGTTGTTGTTTTTTTCTCGTACCCATCCTAACTGTAACCATAATAAACCTATTTGGCTTCTCCTTTCAGTCAATCTTCATTCGGTAACTATTCATTATTCTGCTATTAGAGTCACTGAGAATACAGCAAAGAACAAAACAAACGAAGTTTCCTGCCAGATATAGTTTACATTCTAGTTTCATATTTCTTTAAGTCCAAGTAAATAAATATTATGTAACTTCAGGGGTGTCAGTGATGCAATGATGTATGGAAACTATTTAATGGTACACAATAATATTTCACTGTAACTGAGGTAGAAGCAACAAGAAACATATCAACTAAGCCACTGACTGCATATCTGCACTTTCTGAGGTTATGTTCTGTTGCTCTACAGAAGAGTCATGGGCACTAAAGCATTCATGAATTGAAGATTTGTACATGCTACTCAATGATAACTTAGGATACAATGCTATAAGATTCAGTAAACTTGATGTATTATCTACTGAAGACACAGTTTTACCTGGATCCCCATAAACATAACAGCACAAGAGGACGTTTTGTCGCTTTATTTTCCACATCCCATAGAACAGAAGACTGAATAGAAAGACTGAAGTATTTATATAGGAATCATCTAGCTAAGCTTCTTATATATATTGTAATTATCATAAGTCTTTATCATAAGTCTAAAGGTTGAGCTTTACCATTTTGATCCTCTAAAAAAAAAATCTTCCAAAGCAAAATTTATAACAGCACCAGAGTCAAATTCCTATTTTTCAGTTGGTCACATTGTTGAACTATATATATGTGTGCATATACATATATATGCATATACACAAACTATAACATATATATGTATATATATGTATACACACACATATATATATGTTATATTTATCATCCCTGCTCCATCCCTGCTCCTTTGACAATAAAAGGGTAAAATTGCCATGCTTAATTTAAAAAGAGACACTGTAAATTGATGTTAACAACCTATGACATGTGATACTTGAGTGGTAATTAAAAGATAAATTATCTCCTTTGGCGTTAGACGAAAGTATTAAGTACGTTAACTTCTGAAATGACAAAAATAGTCCTATATTTCAATGTCATTTCATTTTATAACGTGAAATCATTCTGTTTATCCTACCCTTTATTATCCAGAGGACCTTAAACATTTTATAACTCTACAGCAAACCTTATCGCTTAAAATCTTCAATATTTCTGAACCTATGAGTCTCCAGACAGTTGCATTGTCTAGAAATGAGCAGTTTAATTCAGTGAGGACCTACTGGATACAAATGCAAAGTGTTTGGTTTATGAGGGAAAAACCAAGGATTTCTTCACTCTCAAAGAAGATCAGTATAAAGTATAGTGTGCCCCATTATAGAAAATATGTCTTTAATTATGGGGAAATTAATAGTGTACATCACTGATTGTTTAATAAGTTTAAACCAGTTAAATCAATAAATCAATGGCAGACCATTTAGACCTATTGAAAATATATATATATATATATATTTTTTTTTTTTTCCTTGACTGGGTTAGTTATTTTTCTCTTTTTCTATACTAATTCAAAATATGAAGGGCTTTGTATTTAGATAATATGACGAATCTAGGTGTGTGCAGGTTTAGGTTTTTAAGAAAACCAAATTGTTACTCTTTATTTTTTTTAAAGATTTTATTTATTTATTTGAGAGAAAATGAGAGAAAGAGAGAGAGAGAATGAGGGGGGAGGGTCAGAGGGAGAAGGAAACTCCCTGCTGAGCAGGGAGCCCAATATGGGACTCAAACCTGGGACTTCAGGATCATGACCTGAACCAAAGGCAGTCACTTAACCAAGTGAGCCACCCAGGCACCCCCAAATTGTCACTCTTAAAAAAGAATGTTTCTTCAGAGTTTAGACCATATACTTCATTCATTAATACCTTCCATTCTGTCTTACTGTATGACTGGCATTCATCTAAATAATAGAAAGAAAAATATAAATAAACAAGCATATCCTGTTCTTTTCCTAAAAGGATTTACAGTTCTTGAAGGTCCATAATATAAATGCCATAGTTGGAGGAAGGCAAAGGAGAAAGGAACTAACAGTCAGGGAGTCAGGGATTCAGAAAAGGCATCATAGAGATGACATGCACAATGAGACTGGCAATGTAGAAAACAAGGGAGAGCCAGATGGATACAGAGGAGTGGAAAGAACACAGCAGATATTGGGGGTGCCAATGAGCATAACAAATTTGCATGAAATAATTTTCTAAATTTGCTGCTGAATGTTGTTTTTAAAGGCCAGTAGCAGGCAATAAGGAATAAAGGACTAATGAGAATAATGCTTTATGCCTTATTTATATTATGTTCCTTATTTATATTCCTTTGAAGTTTTTAAAGACTTTCATAGAAAAAAATACTAAATACTTTCATAGAGTCTGGACCCAGGTTACTGTGGTAGAAGGTTAGTTAAGTGTTTATGCAAGGAAAATATCATACTTAGGAGTATGTGTTAAAAATATCACTCAAGCAATGTAGATGATGGATAGATGGTGATGATTCTTGAAGCAGAAAGACAAGTTAGATATAAAATGAAGGGTTTATAAATTTGGAAAGAGGCAGAAAGGAGGCAATTGGCCACAGATTTGTAAACAGTCTCATGGTTAAAAGATTTTGGCATTGTTTTGCATGTGGAGGCAGGCTAGACTGTAGGCATCTCGGTCTTTGCTAAGAAAAGTGACCCAAGCCAGTCCTCTGGACTAGGTACTGTTCTACAGGAAGTGATTGACACTATTGCACACAAAGGGAGGGAATGAGTTTACCTTTCAGACTATCTGGTGGAGTAGTTTCACTTATGAAAACCAACAAACAAATTGACAAAGCAAAACAAAAACAAAACAGGGGAAGAACAATAATAGAGGGAAAATACAAAAATAATAAGGTCCCATATGGTATCTTTCATTGGGAAGTAGGCTTAGATTTTGAGACAGAGACTTCAACCTGACACATGTTTGGGACAGTAAGCATGAAAGTGATTATGTAGGGAGGGAAAGAACCAAGATGAGAAGAAAACTGATGTTTCAATAGAAGTCAAAGGAAGAAACATATGCTAATATAACTGGAAGAAGTTAAGTAGATTAGAACATGATAAGGAGAGAATGAGTTAATTGATGAGAAGAGAGAAAGAATTTTTGGACAGAAAAATAAATTGATCACATTAAATGCTTAAGTAAGATGGGATAAAATTAGCTCTGAAAACAGGTGATTGAATCTATAAGGAAGAAATTATTGATGACTTCAATTAGAGCTGTGTTCAGGTGGGTAATGGGACAGAAGCCTAATAGTATAGCTCGAAAAATAAACTGGTGGTTCCTTGTTAAAATAATGGGTTAAATTGCATTGCAAACTTTCTTCATCAATTATGAAATTAACAAAAAACTTATTAAAAAAAGCAACCCCCCAGCCCAACCCAGATATCAGAATTAACATAATGCAATTAACTTTAGAAATTAATAAAAAAGGGAAAAATAAATAGGGGACTAAGCAGACACCCAACTCAGCTCAGACCTTAACACTTCCGTCACAATTTTGAAGAGATACAGGTATATGGTAGCAATGCAGGGAATTCTCCCTAATACTCCAGAACTTAAGAAAACAAAATTTTGACTACCATTTTATTTTCTTATTTTTTTATGGAAGTATAAAAGAAGTTACTGGGGAGAGAAATGGGTGAATTAGAGATAAAAAAATGCCAAGGATGACTATAGAGGTAAAGGTTATTAGAACACACACTGACATTAAACAAAAAAAGAAAATCAAAATTCAAGAGATTTGTCACATTGAAATAGACATAGCCTCCAAATAGGTTGAAAAAGTACTAGTGGGGGCACTTTAAAAATTCAATACCAGAAGGAAAGTGGAGATCTGGCATTCTAGCAAAGACAATATGCTTTTATGTGGCCACTTCCACTTGGATTCCCCCATTCTGTAGATGCTATTGCCCCCACCACAATCATTCCTTCAAGATATATATAAATAAGTAGACAGAAAAGAGTACAGCACAGGCTTTCAGGTACAAGTCAAATGGCCAGAAAGAAAGAAAGGAAGTCATGCATAAAGTAGGAAAAGAACTGAGAAATCTGTCATACCGTATCAGAACAAAAGAAAGTTACTGAGCAGAAGGGCACAAAGGTGAGTTAAAGAACCCGACAATTTTGCAAAAGTGATATTGAAGTAGAAAACCAATAGAATATAAGCCATGTTATTAATGAGACAAATGAACATAACATAATTCAAGATACTGAGAGAAATTTCTCACACTTGTTTTATGCTATCATAACTATTTCATTCAATATCAAGTTAGTAAGCACTTTAATTCCATATAGTAAGAGTTTAAAAGTGAGAAAAAAATAGAATGAAATAAGAACAGAATTTGCCAATCTCAAGGAATGCACTGAGGTTCAAAATAATATTTTAAAGCAAATAAACACTACTAAAAATGAAAAACATGGGTGCCTGAGTGACTCAGTGGGTTAAAGCCTCTGCCTTCAGCTCAGGTCATGATCTCAGGGTCCTGAGATCAAGCCCTGCATTGGGCTCTCAGCTCAGCAGGGAGCCTGCTTCCTCCTCTCTCTGCCTACCTCTCTGCCTACTTGTGATCTCTCTCTCTGTCAAATAAATAAATAACATCTTAAAAAAAGAAAAATAATAATAATAATAATAAATAATAAAAAATAAAGAATTTTCATATCTAATATAAATGAAAGACTTGCAAAACAGAGAGTAAAGGCAAGTGAAAAATATAAAGCAATTAGATAAGTGAAAGTAGAAAAACTTTTAACTGAAGGATAATTCAGTTTAACTGAAGGATAAAAATACAGTACCTCCAACTTGAAGAGATGTATTAAAATGTATTATGCAAGAAGATGTTATTATGAGATATCTATATAAACTTCAGATAATATTTTCAATGTGTATGTGTGTGTATATATATTTATTTATATATACACATATGAAATATAAGTTAAGCTATTTAAGAGAAAAGGAGGATTCTGCAAAATTAAACTGGCATCACACATGTATGTAGAAAGAAAATACACAAAGGCAATTGGTAAGGAATTACACAATTCTGATTAAAAGAACATGTGGACTAAGAAAAATATTAGCAATTCAAATTCAGCGATTCACTTAAAGAATAATAAAGCAACCCACATAACCAAACAGGATTTATTCCAGGTATAAATGCTCCTTCAACATTCAAAAAGAAATTAATATAATTCCATCATAGTAACACATTAAAGAAGAACAACCATAAGATCATGTTAATAGATTCAGAAATATCAGTGGAAAAGGGGTGTCTGGATGACTCAGTAGGTTGGTTTCAGCTCATGTCATGATCTCAGGGTCATGGGATCCAGCTCAGGATTGGCCTCTGCATTCAGCAGGAAGTCTGCTTGATTCTTTCTCCTTCTCCCTTTGTCCTTCCTTCTACTGAAGCTCTCTCCCTCTCCCTCTCTCTCTTCCTCTCTCTCAAATAAATAAATAAATAAATAAATAAATAAATAAATAAATATTTAGAAATAAAGTGGACAAAATATATAGCACCCATTCATGATAAAAATTCTCAGCAAATTAAAAGTAAAAGAGAACTTACTTTATTTGATTTTAAAAAGTCTATGAAAAACCATACCTAACATCATACTTGGTGAAAAACTAAATGTTTTCCCCTCAGATTAGGAACAGAGCAAAATGTTTTCTCTCACCATTCCTTTTCAATGTTGGTGTGAAAGTCTTACTTAGACAATAAGACAGGAAAAATAAGTAAAAATTGATACAGATTGGGAAACAATAAATTATAATGTCTGCTTGTAATTAACATAATTGTCTATGTAAGACAGTCCCAATCATATGACAAAACAATTCCTGAAACTAATAAACAATTACAAGTAAGTTCATGGGACATAAGGTTAATATATAAAAGCCAATTGTTTTATAATACACCAGTAATGGACAATTGTAGTTTGATGTTATAAACAGAATATTATTTAAATCAACGATGAAAAAATGAATACTTAAGTTATAAACTTAACAAAATAAACATAAGATCTAAATGAGAAAAACTACAGAATCTGAGTAAATAAATTTATTTCAAAAAATCTGAAATGATAGTGAGATGTTCCATGCTCATAGAAAGGAAGACACAATACTATTCAGATGTTAATTTTTTTCAACATGATCTGCAGATTCAATGCAATTCCAATAAAATGTCCCAGCAAGCAATTGCATGGATATTGATAAGAAGATCCTGAAGAATGTTTGGAAATGCAAAGAATCAAAATAGCAAAAACAACACAAAGAAAAACAGTTGGAGAACTCAAATTATCAGACTTTAAAACTTACTATAGAGCTAGAGTAATCAAAAGAATGTGATACTGTGAAAAAATAGACATGTGGATCAATGGGACAGAATAGACAGCCCAGAAATGGATCCATATGATATAATCAACAGATTTTTGACAAAACGGGAACTATAACTCAATGGGGAAAATAGTCTTTTCAACAAATGATGCCAGAACAATTGTACAGCATATGAAAAAACATGAATGTAGACACACATTATACCATTCATAAAAATTAATTCAAAATGGATTATATACCTAAATGCAAAATACAAATCTATAAAACTTGTATTAGAAAACATAAGAGAAAATCCAGTGGAACTCAGATTTGGCAAAGAGTGTCTATAAACATTATCAAGAGCTTGATACAAGGGCACCTGGGTGGTTCAGTCAGTTAAGTGTCTGCCTTTTGCTCAGGTCATGATCCCAGGGTCGTGGGAGTGAGCCCCAAGTCAGCTCCCTGCTCAGTGGAGAGTCTGCTTCTTTCTCTCCCTTTGGCCCTCTCCCTGCTTGTGCTCTCTCTCTCTCTGTCAAATAAATAAATAAATAAATAAAATCTTCAAAAAAAAAAGAAGAGTAAGATAATTGAAAGAAAAAATTGGTAAGTTGAACTTTATTAAAAAATTCTTATATGCAAAATGCAGTTAAAGAAAATATAAATCACGTGAGAGAAAATGCTAACCACATGAAAGAAAATGCCAAACACATATAAGATTTCTATCCAAAACACAAAAAACTCTGAATTCAACAATAAGAAACTAACAATCCAATTAAATCATAGACAATAGATTTAATAAGCACCTCACCAAAAGAGATGTAGAGAAGAGAAATAAGCATATGCAAATATTCTAAATATAACTTTTTATTTGGCAATTACAAATTAAAACAACAATCAGATACTATCATACACATATTAAAATGACCAAAATACAAAAAAGAAAACTGACATTACAGTTTAACAGTCCCTTATTAAGTGTGACTTAGTCTTACTAATTAATCCACTTGATCAAGCAATTAATCCACTTGAGTTGAAACTTATGTTTATGCAAAAATTACACACAAATATTTATGGCATATTTGCCAGAAACAGGAAGCAACATGTCTTTTGATATATGACTTGATAAGCAAATATGGTATGTCAATATAATGCAATATTATTCAGTAATTTAAAAATTGTCTATCAAGCCATGAAAAGACATGGAAGAATCTTAAATGCATATCACTAAGTACAAAAGCCAGTCTGCAAAAGGTACATATTGTATGATCCAATAACACGACACCCTGGAAAAGACAACTCTATAGAGACAGTAATAATATCAGAGATGCCAGGGATTTGCTGAGGAAGCGAGTTACCAATAGGCGAAGCACAAGAGATATCTTAGGGCAGCAAAACTACACTTTGATATGATAATGATAGTTATATGACTCTATGCATTCATCAAAATTCACAGAACTGTACAGTATTTCCCCAAGTTGGAAAAACTGTGATGTCAAGGGCACAGCCTTTCAGGTTTCCAAGTCTACCAAAGACTTTTAGCCCCAACTACAAGAAGTTAAGGTCTACATATCAAGTTTGAGGGCACAGTTTCCACATAAGTCCACTCTCATTTCTTTTTTTTTTAAGATTTTATTTATTTATTTGACACAGAGAGAGAAATCACAAGTAGGCAGAGAGGCAGGCAGAGAGAGAGGTAGAAGCAGGCACCCTGCCGAACAGAGAGTCCAATGCAGGGTTCGATCCCAGGACCCTGAGATCATGACCTGAGCCAAAGGCAAAGGCTTTAACCCACTGAGCCACCCAGGTGCCTCAGCCCACTCTCATTTCTGACACCAACTACATTTGGGGTTTCCAAAATTACTTTCAGTTTCAAAAACTGATAGGATGTTGCACATATCTCACTGAAACCTATTATATTTATAAATACACTTATTACAGAGAAAGGATACATTAACATCAGCTCAGGGAAGAGACACATAGGGCAGAGTCTAGGAGGGTTCCAAATATGAAGGTGGCATTGTCTTCAGAAAGTGTTTCTCTCCCAGTACTAATAGGTGACAAACAGCATGGACTATTGCTACCCTGGATATCTCACCCATTCTTTAGTGTCTACAGACTTCATTACCTAAGCATGATAGGTCAGTTGATTGTCTACATGGTAGAGCCTAGAATCCAAGCTGACCAGATACTGTGTTACCCAAAGCCCACAATAAATCATAGCTGGGCTTTCTGGCAATTCCCATCCTAAGAACATCGAGTGTAGGCTCAGGCTGTCTGAGTAGTCACCTCCTTAGCATAGACTACCAGATGTGCTCAAAGAGGTTTGCCATAAATAACAAAGATATTCCTGTCACTCAGAATATACCAAAGGTTTAGGGGTTACCTCCCAGAAGTCTGGACAAAGGCCAGACCCCTCTCTGAGTGAGGCCACATTCTTTACTGCCAAACACAAAGAGTGAACTTTACTGTATGAAAATGTTTTAAAAATAATTTAAGTGGTAGGGACAACTAGGATGAAATCCAAAATATGACAATGATGTCACTGAAGGTTGAGGGGAAAAGTTGCTGGTTTAAGAAACTTTGGATGTCAAAAAAAAAGAGAAATTTTGGATGTCAGGAGAGTGTCTTCAACTAAAAGTCTGAGGCAAAAGAACCTGCACATAAGCAGTATGGTATAATCATTAATGTTTTGCCCAAGGGGCAATGCTTACAATTCAGATACTGCTGTGAATGCATACCAGAATTGAATAATTCAGAAAATGGTGGGAGACAGATCTCACTCTGGGAGAGGGGATTTACATATAACAAGGTGACTAGAGGCTACAAAAATTCATGTAGTAGCAGAATAGTTGTGGAGACATCATAAGATCTCATTTAGTGCTATGCAAATACAGATATATGAGTTACTGTGTATAAATGCAATCCCTTTTACTGTTAGCTGAGAGGACCAAATGAAATGACATTTAGTAGCCATGACAGATTTAATGTTCAGACCTTGTTTTCTAATATCATTCTCCAGTAAAGTGAACAAGGGCTCTTTAGAGAAATGGCCAATTCTAGGGTTGAGAGAAGAAATATACAAGGTAAGACCAGAGCATTTTGTAGTGGAGTAAAGTAAGGAAATGCTAACACACACACACACACACACACACACACACACACACACACATTGATGGAGGGATGCCAAAGGGATACAGGATGCCAAAAGGATACAGGAGTCTGCTAAAAGAGTTTCCAGTGGTCAAGACCAAGAACAATTTGAGCAATAAAATAACAAATTAGTAATATATTATAACCCATCAATAATGATAAGTCGTGTTGATAATATGTGTGCTTGATCAGATGTGATGAAAAAGCACATTATCTCTGTGGTCTTCTTCATCAAAACCCTATACACCTATTCTTTTCATGAGCAAAATTTCAGACCATTTCCAGTAGAGAAGCATTCTACCAAATACTGACCAGTACTCCTCAAACTTCAAGGTCATCAAAGACAAAGAAATTGTGCCAACCAGGAGGAGCTTAAGAGACATGATGAATATATGCCATCTGGTATCCTAGATAGGATTGTGGAACAGAACAGGGGATCTAGGAAATCTAGATCTAGGAAATCTAAATAACTATGGACTACTTAATACTACTGTATCAATATTAGTTCATTAATTCTATCAAGTGCACCATGCTAATGTGTTGTAAATAACAGGGGATGCCATGGGAACTCCATACTGTATTTTAAGTTTTTCTAAGTCTGAAACGGTTCTAAGAAACAAGTTTATTAAAAATAAAAATATAAAAAATAAAAATATATGCAACCCAGATTATTATACATATACATCAAGGAAACTACAAACTTTCTCAACCAGAAAAGTATGGGAAATACAGTAATCATGTGACCTTGAAGAAACTAAAACTGTGGTGAAAACTGAATACATATAAACAATACTACTATTGAAGGACTTTGGTAAGAGTGATGACAAAAAAAATGTGAATTTACACAAAATAAGTAGAATATTCAAAACTTCATGATTACTTCTTTTCTGATAAACTTTCAAAATAAATACAAATATACATATGAAAAATATGAACTAAGGTGACTAAAATGGTAAACTAATCCTAATTGATACTTTTGGTCTATTTATCCATTCCATTATCAGTAAGTGGAAAAATGTTTTGGTAAAATTCATCAAGTTGATGTTTAAAAACATTAATTCAAAATTTTAGAATGCTTCTCTCAATTTTTTTCTTTTAGAATCAAAAAGAGGAATAACACTGAAATCACAGCATCTTCAAAGAATTTTCTTAGTATCATCTGATTTCATTGATTTTATTTTGGAGCTTTTTAGTTTGCTTTATCCACACTCTTACTACCAAACACTCAAGATTCTCAATTAGCCTATAGATTATTTAGGTAAGGCACCATGCTTTTCTGCATGGTTTTTATGCACCCATTAAGTTTCCAGGAAATTGTGGTTAAGCAAGTGTGTGAAGGGCAGATATGTGAAAATATTTTAAAGTATCCTTTCATGTTCCAAACTCATACTGTATTATAAATTACAATATAAGCCATGCTAGCTTTTATAGCAATAACATTGTAAGGATGATACAAATGATCCCTAAGAGAACTTCAAAATGTTCCTGGAATTTCTGTAGCAGAAAATGGCAGTCTAATAACCTTAAACTGCTCTCCCAGACATTAAAGATTCAAGATAAGGGCATATTTACTTTACCTGAAACATTGTATCTAATAGAGAGGTGCCTGCTATTTGTTTCTCCAGATATGTAATTATCTTGATTCGATATACACGTTTAAAAAATTCTACATTTTTCTTTACTCATTTTTTCTTATTTTTTCTCCTTCATGCTTGAGATTATTGATTTAGAGTCCACTGATGTTTCCCTAAAAGATTTTTATATAACTGAGTTTATTTGACAAATAAGCAAGCCATAACAGCCTCAGCATTCAGCTATGAATCAAACATGCAAAGTTTGTATATCTTAAAGAATCCTTGTTTATGATTCACAATAAAATTCAATCACAGGGAGTTCCGAGGAGATTTCTATTTCAATTAGGCAGGTCTCATTATCATACTTTTAGTGAAGCAGAAAATACATCACAAGGTCGAATCAATAGGAAGAGACAAAGTGCAAAACCCATAACATAAATCTTGTAATTTCAAGGAGTGAAGGGCTAAAAATGACTAAGTTGTCAGATAGAGAAATGCCTTGTCTTTGGGAAATATTACACTCAATTGTATATAAAATCATACTTTCAATTTCAGAGAAAGAGCAATTCATACAGTTAATTTTTGTTAATTAATATAGGTCCTGATTAGATTTCTTCCATAACCATCAACACCTAATTAAAAAAAATGACAAAAATTTTATATAAAACTAATAAAACACGAGCAAAATTATTTTAAATTTTTAATAAAAATTTAAATAATCTAGATCCTGATTAGGTGTCTTCCATCACCATCGGTAAGACTAGAAACAGAACATTTCACAGAAATATTTAGTTTTAGATGCATTAACTATATAATTCTGAAATAGATTTTGGAAAAGTTTGTAAAATGTCTACACCTCTGGACAAAAAATAAAGAACTATTTACATCAACATAGGACCATATCTCATAATTGTTTAATGGTGTTTTAAATTCCATTTTATAACATCTATTACTCACTCAGATGGCCTCATTTTCAATTACATTAAAAAATAAATTGAAATTATGTAAGTCTGCCTAGCTTTACATATAAAATTATTCTATCTTATGCATTTCCTCTCAAAACTACATATGATTCTCCTGAAATTCTGAAAAACTTTCTATGATCAGGTGTAGTCACCCATGTTAAAAAAATGTTACGTACTAACTGAACTTATTTTGTTAACATAATCAATTTTCAGTTAGACTGTTTTATGGACTGCCTCTTTTTATGAAACCTGTTTCTAGTTTATAATAATTTATACATCAGAGATATTTATATACAAAAATTTTACTATTGATATTGAGTAACCAAGTTAGGTAGAGAGGAGGCAAAATACAGAAATGCATGTGGTCATTCCACAACACAAACAGATAAAAACAGTAAAAAGAATTAAGATTTATACATTAACTCATTATTTTATCCAATTAGTCCTGACACTTTTAAACTATGAAAAATGAGAGGGAGGAGAAAGCAAATATTAGTATCTTTTTACACTGTTAAATGCATTGTCTCCTGGGAAAGTAAAAAAAAAAAAAAATGTTCATTCAGTTTTAAGATCTGTAAGAAAAAAATAAATTAGATGAATTTTGGTTAACTAGCAAAATATCACAACTCTGCATCTTTGTTAATTAATAGTTAATGGAAGGATTCAGTGAGTCATTGCTTCACTACAATCTCTTGACACTCACTGCCTTAAGAAAGCTAAAAAGTTTTATTAAAAGTATGAATTTATCAGTACACTGAACATGGCTGAGGTAAGAATCAGTGAGCTTGAAGATATGCTAATACAAACTTTCCAAACTGAAAGGATAAAGGTACGAAAAAACCCACCCCAGGATATCTAAGAATTTAGGGGAAGAGAGGAAAAAGTGAAACAAAAAGAAAACAGAGAGAGAGATAAACTATAAGGATTCTTAATCTTAGGAAACAAACTAAGGGTTACTGGAGGGGAAGGGCTGGAGGAGTGGGGAAACTGGGTGATGGACATTGGGGAGAGTATGTATTATAATGAACACTGGGTATTATATAAGACTGGTGAATCATAGTCCTGTACCCCTGAGACAAATAATACACTAAATGTTAACTAATTGAATTTAAATTTTAAAAAAGAACTGAGAAACCAGTACAATAGGTGTCATTTATGCATAATTGAAATATCAGAAGGAAAAGAGAACAGAGAAGAAATATTTGAAGTAATAATGGCTCTGAATTTTCTAATGACAGAAACCAAACCACAGATACGATAAATTCTAAAAACACTAAGCAAGATAGATACTAAAAATTTTACACCTAGACATATTAAAATCAAACTGCAGAGAACAAAGACAAAGAGGATATCTTGAAAAAAGACATAGAGGAACAAAATATCTTACCTATAAAAAGAAAACATCTTACCTATAGAGAAACATGGATAAGAATTATATTGGACTTCTCATCAGGCACCATGAAGCAAAAATATTGAAAGTATTGGAAAAAAAATACCACCACAGATCATGTATCCAGTGAAATTATCTTTCAAAAGTGAAGGAAAAATAAGGACTCTCAGAAAAATGAAAACTGAAGGAATTTTTCTCACTGGATTTACCTTGCAAGAAATATTAAAAGAAGTTCATCAGACAGAAGGAAAATGATATATGTAAAATTTAGATCTACATAAAGAAAGAAAATTAAAAAAAGATAAAGTATTGTATTTTTCATATCCAAATTGATCTAATAGGTAACCATACAAAATAATAATGACAACCATGTCCTGAGTGATTATATCACATGGATAAATGAAATGAATGACAGCCATATTACAACAAAGACAGTGAGGACTTACAAATACTCTGTTGTTAGGGTTATAAGGTACCTGCACTACTTATGAAGTGTTATAGTAATATTTAAAAGTGGACCTAAGGGCGCCACTTAAGGGTGGCTCTGTAGGTTAAGCATTTGCCTTTGGCTCAGGACACGAGCTCAGGGTCCTAGGCTCAAGCCCCACATCAGGTTCCTTGCTCAGTGGGGAGCCTGCTTCTCTCCCTCTGCCTATGGTTCCCCCAGCTTATTCTCTCTCTCTCTCTCTTTCTCTCTCTGTGTCAAATGAAGAAATAAAATCTTAAATAAATAAATAATAAAGTGGACTTAGATGACTCATAATTGCATATTGCAAACTGTAAGATAAGCACTACGAATATTTAAAGATTATAACTGATATGCTAGAAGAAGAGAAAAAATAGAATTTAATAAAATAACAACAGAGAAAGCAGAAAAAGGGAGGACTAAAAAAATAGAAAGGACAAATGTAACAAATAGAAAAGAGTTACAAATACTATAGAATTTAATCCAACAATATAAATAATCATATAAACATCAATGATCTAAATAGACCAATTCAAAGATAAACACTGGGGGCACCTGGGTGGCTCAGTCATTAAGCATCGGCCTTTGGCTCAGGTCATGATCCCAGGGTTCTGGGATTGATCCCCACATGGAGCTCCCTGCTCTGCAGGAAGCCCACTTCTCCCTCTCTCACTCCCCCTGCTGGTGTTCCCTCTCTTGCTGTATCTCTCTGTCAAATAAATTAATAAAATCTTAACACACACACACACACACACACACAAAGACAAATGCTAAGAAAAACCACATGTTGTTAACAAGAAACTCCTTTTAAAAATAAAACATAGAGTAAAAGGATGGACAAATATATATCTGTTAACACTAATCCAAAGAACGCTAGAGTATTAATATCAAAGGCGACTTCGGAATAAGGAATATTATCAGTGATGAAGGAAAGAACTGAATAATTATGAAGTGATTAGTTCTCCAAAAAGACATTACAACATTTAATGTGGATGCATCTAACAACAGGGTCAAAATAGATGACATTTAAATTGATAGAACTACTAGAAGAAATAGATGAATCCACTATTATAGTTGAATACTTCAATATCCTTTTATCAGATTTCAAAACCACTGTGTCAGAAATGAATACCATACAGGAGGCAGTAAATTATAAGGACATGGTTGAACTGAAGAGGACCATTGATTGACTGGATCTAATTAATACTTTATAAGCCACTTCAACACTTTTGAAAGACTCAGAATTGTTAGGATGACAGGTCTACCTAATTTGATCTGTAGATTCATTGCAATCCCAATCAAAATTACAAAATATTTTGTGGATATAGACATGCTGATTCTGAAGTTTACATGAAATGACAAAAGTCCCAGAATAGCCAAACCAATACTAAAAAACAAGTTGGGCAACTCACACTATCTGACTTCATGATTTGCTATAAAGTTGTATGTGATAGTGGTGCAGGAATAGACACATAGATCAGGGAAACAGAATAGAGAGCCCTAAAATGGGGAATGCAAATTAAACGCAAAATGAGACACCACTACACATCTACTAGAAAAGATAAAATTTTAAAAACACCTGACAAAGAAACATTCTGGTGAGGATGTAGATAGAGTACCAGGAACTTTCATTCATTGCCAGTGGGAATGTAATGGTACAGCCACTTTGGGAGACAGTTTTGAAGTTTCTTAAGAAGTTAAGTATAGTGTTACCATATGATATAGTAAGCCTACTCCTATAGTATTACCCAACTGACTTGAAAACAAAGAACTGTACACAAATGTTTATGGCAGCTTTACGCATAATCATCACAAACTAGAAGCAACCAAGATGCCCTTCTAGGTAAGCTGGTAAACAAATCATGGTACATCCATACAAAGGAATATCATTCAGTAACAAAAAGAGATGAGACATCAATGTACAAAAAGACATGGGGAATGTTAAATGCATATTACTAAGTGAAAGAAGTCAATAAGAAGCTACATTATGATTCCAACTACATGAAATTCTGGAAAAGGCAAAACCATAGAGACAATAAAATATCAATGCTTGTCAGGGATTTTGGAGGTGGCTGGTATTGACCAGGTGAAGCACAGTTGATTTTTAGAGTGCTGAAACTATTCTGCATGATGCTATAATATATATATATATATGCATATATATGGGTTATATATATAAACCCACAGACCTGTACAATACAAACTGTCAGCCTTAGTGTAAACTATGGACTATATTTAATAATAATATATTGGTTTATTAATTATAACAAATGTATTCCATTAATAGTGCAACTGGTTAATAGGAAGATAAACTATGTGCAGAGGGAGTGTGTGGAAATTTTCTGTACTATCTGCTCAATCTTTCTCTAAACCTAAAATTGTTTTAAAAAAATAAAGTCTATTGATTTAAATAGTTGTTTATGTCAGGAGAACTCAGAAAAGTCTGGCTAAGGGAACCATGTCTTTTTCCATCCTTTTATCCCATTTATGGCCAGATTGCTTTTGGAGGACTACTTGTTGGCTTTTTATGACTTTTTTTTGTCTTATATAACTAGGATATCCTTGGTTTTCCCTGTGTAAATTGGCATATATATTCTGTTAATCTCTACCTTGCTACCCATTTGGTTTTGTTTTATAGCAAATATCACAGTCTATTTTATTACTAGCTTATGTGTATATTATCAATCTCTTCTCACTGGTGTGTAAGTTCCTTGTCTAACATCAACCTCTAGAGCAATGCCTAGCAATCATTATTGGTATAATGACTAGATGAGCTTTTCCCTATAAAAATGTGCATCATTTAGGAGGAGAGAAAAAGGAAAATGATAGTGAGATAATCACCAAATCTGATCCCATTCCACATGGGTCTACTAAGAAAACATTACTATAAGGCACAGGGATATTCTTCTACACTCAATAGATATGTTCTAGAAAAGATTTGTTTAATCATGAAAATACCTTTGATACTGCAGGGCTTGTGAATTCTTTAAACAATACTTTCCAACATATAAAGGTTTAGTGTTAATTCATGAGTCTGGGTTTTCCTAAACTTGCTTGGCTTATATGATATATGCTACAAGTTATCATCACTTGCCAAATTGCTCCATGGAACAATTTTATGAATTAATAACCGATATTGCTTACCTATATTTGTCAGGAGTTGCTTTGACTAGGCAACTTAGAGACACTTTTCCTTAAACAAAATCTAAAAGGCTTTTTATCAAAGAGTTCTCAGAACCTCTTTGTATTCTGATTCTCCAATAGGCAGCTATTCAAACTCATTAGTACCCTTTGAAAAATTATATTTGCTCCTAATAGAAACTTTAATTTGGAAACCTAAAAGCATTTTTAATTCAACCCATCAAAAAATAAACCCCTGATATTACTGACAAGATAGGTTACACTCAGAGCCTTCTTCATCTCCAGGGATAGCAACTCAGTCCTTCCTGATTCACAGGGCTAAAACTATTGGGTCACCCATGACTTGTCTCTCTTAGTCAACCTCACATCTAATCTGTTAAGGAATGCTGTTCACCCTACTGTAAAGAATATCCATATACTAACTTTTCCTACCACCTCCTCTGCAATCTCCCTCATCAGGAACCATCATAATGTTCACATGGGTACTATATGCTTCTTACTAGTCTTTACAACTTGACTTGGGCCACAAATGTCAATTTTTCCTGCAGCAGGTGGGATGAATTTCTAAAAATGTTTTGGTCTGACCATGTCAATCCTCACTTCAAACCCAAAGATGGTTCCATCCTCATGCCACCATAAACCCAATCCCTAATAAAAGATGTCTAGTCCTCAGCTAGTACTCTTCCTGGTATTTCCCCATTAAATCTCTGACTTCCTTTCTTATCTTCTCCCTTTCTCCCTTCATTCCAAATATTCTGGCTTCCTTGCCATGGCTCGGCCATATCAGTGATAAACTCACTGTAGGGCCTTGGCATGGCTATTTCCAGGACATAAAAAATATTCTTCATTGACATCATTAATCCTCTCATTTGCTTCAAGCTTTGTTTAAATGTCATTTCCAGGAGACTCACACTGACCTTTCTGTTTGAAATTGAAATGTACATCTAACCCCTTTCAGCCCTTCCTATCCTCATAACACTTATCGATGTTTCAGTTTTCTCTGTAACACTTAACTATTTAACATATTATGTATCATTTTGTTATTATAGTTATAGTCACTTTTCCCTCTCAGTTCTTATTATGTATGATCTTAATGGTATGGGTGCCTTCCAGAAGTCGGGGCTCTTTGTTATGAAGTCAAGTGTACTCACCTGGTCAAGGAAACAAAGATGCTAGAAGATTCAGAGGAAGATGTCAGTCACAAGCTGGCAACTAATTCAGGCCAACAAGGTCAGCCAGCAGTGAACCGAACATATGTGGGAGCTACGCAGAAGTCTTTGTTTCAACTCTGCCCCTCAAATCTTGCATAAGGTTATTCTTTACGCCCTACGCTAACCAGAATTATATAGAATGGGAATTCGGGGAAATGTAGTACTAACTAGCCAAGTGAACATTTGAGAAAGCCATAACAATCAGCAATTATTGACAAATGGATAATATTATAGGTAAGTATGCATAGCATATACCTTAACTTAAACATAAGAAGCCCCCAAATAATCTTAACTATAGGATTTTCAGAGTCAAAATGTTTAGAAAGTAAACTCAAGTACAAATATGCTAGCTAACTCCCTAATTAAGCACAGTTGAATCATCCCGATGAAAGAAAACTGAATTATACCTTAAATTTTTAGCCTGCAATTTAATTCACGGAAAGCAAATTGCTATAAGAAATCTATGCAGGTATAAAACAAACTCCTGTAAATATAATCAGTAGCAGAAACAGCTCATCTAGAGCTGATTAAAATGATGTCACTGCCTATTCACTACCAGAAAGCCTCCTAGACCTTCAAATTTTAAGCGGATGCCAAAAGTATTTGTTATTTTAAAAAGAAGTGAAAAAAAGAACACAATAAATTTGGACATAAAAAATTTCTGAGTTCCAGATAAACATGAGAAATATGGTGCATTAAAATGGAAAGTTATACTGTTTGTACTTGTTCAGTAAATGTCGCTATCATTATTCTTAGTTTGTTGGCATAATAATGCATCTTCAGAAAGGGCTAGGGATGAAATATCAAAAACGAACACATTTTTAATACTTTCCATTTCTCACACGCTTCTATAATCTTACCTCAAATCTTGTTTGCCAGGGATATTGTTATTCCATTTAATCACCCAACCTCAAAGCACTCATTGTTGATTTGAATTTGGTACATAGTATCTCATGTTCTCCCTCAGAAAAAATAACCAGGTTCATCTATTTCTCTCTGACTCTGACCGAGTGTTTCTAAGCAGCAATAACAGATGCAGCAAGAGCATATTTAGAGTAACTTTCACCTTATTCCAGCTATGCCCAAAGGCGCTGCAAACAGCTGAGCTGTGATTGTCTCATAATTCATAGGGCACAGACACCAGTGCCTGAACAGCTTTGCTTTTACATCTTCCCTTTCTCTTTGACAGAAAAAATCAATATCCACTAAATCTAGTGATTCTATTTCATGTATGTGTGCATTCATAATTCATTAAAATACATATTGAGGGGCGCCGGGGTGGCTCAGTCATTAAGCATCTGCCTTCGGCTCAGGTCATGATCCCACGGTCCTGGGATGGAGCCCCACATTGGCATTGGGCTCTAAGCTCTGTGGGAAGCCTATTCTCCTTCTCCCACTTCCCCTGTTTGTGTTCCCTCTCTTGCTGTCTCTCTCTGTAAAATAAATAAATTTTAAAAATAAATAAAATGAAATACATATTGAGGGACAACCAGGGAGCTCTGTCAGTTAAGCAGATGCCTCTTAATTTGGGCTCAGTTAACCATCTCAGAGTCATGAGATCAAGCCCCGCAAAAATGGGCACTGCGCTCAGTGGGGAATCGACTTGAGGTTCTCTCTCACTCTCTCCCTCTGCCCCTCCCCCACCCCCACTCTCTCTCAAATAAATAAATCTTTAAAAAATAATAAATAAATAAAATACATATTGATCTGTTGTTCCATTCCAAACACAATGCAAAATGCTGACCATAAAGCCCTGAACAGAGGCTGTGAGTCCTTCCCTCACTGAGCTTATAGGACAGAAGGTCTCTTGAATCCATCTTAATTGAGAAAAAAGGTAGCACTGAAATAAAACAAAACATTCATTTGGGGTTAGGGGTTTTTAAACAAAAGGAAATGCTTGTATATGTTGTTTACAAAGAAATTTTGATTGGTGTTGGCAGCAAAAAACTAATCTTGGCTAAACATATTTGGTTGCTAGGACTATCACTATAAAAAAGTCTGTTACTATAGCAAGTTGCAGGATTTTCAGGCAGAGTCCTTGAGGCATCTGTGGTTTGGCAGAGTTCAAAAGTTCATGGTTCCACCAGTGGGGATGTGCATAAGGCCCACCTCTTTGATGGTTTCCAGGCTCCATTTCAAATCCCTTGATGTTAAAAAAAAAAAAAAAAATCCCTTGACATAAGTGACCCCACTGTATTTCATCTTTCTTGATTTCTTCAACTGAGTTCTTTCAAAGACCATGGAAATCTCAATTCCTCTGGCCTGAAATATTTCAATAGCCTAATTACAGAAGACCTCATTGTACCCTCATCATTTAAAACTTTTGGTTTTTCAATCACAAGATAACAGAGTTATTTGTTAAAATAACTTTTCCTTTTCATAGTTCTTGTTTCATTTTATTAGATTTTTATTTAGGATAAAATGGAAAGTTTTCACATATGCATTTTTTATCAGATTGCCTACTTTATATCTGTGTAGTCTTATTGAATAATCTTAAACGACTCTAACTACCTATGGGATGAATATAAAATTCTTTTTTTTTTTTAAAGATTTTATTTATTTATTTATTAGGAAAGAGAGAGAGTGAGAGAGAGCAGGTCAGAGTGAGAAGCGGACTCCCCATGGAGCTGGGAGCCCGATGTGGGACTCGATGTGGGACTCGATCCCGGGACTCGATCCCGGGACTCCGGGATCATGACCTGAGCCAAAGGCAGTCACTCAACCAACTGCGCCACCCAGGGGCCCCTGAATATAAAATTCTTAACAGCATTCAAGACCTTCTAAAATCTGGCTCTGTTTTTTTTCCTGACAACATCGTCACATATAGCTATTGATTTGGAAGAAATCAATATATTTTGTCATCTCATGTTTAATGCTTTTATACTCTTGTCTAAGTTGTTTCTATTTTATCCCTACTACTAATTTTATCCCTACTTATTTTTTCTTATTTTGTGTTATCCTTACTACTAATTCATGTTTAGAAAAACTGTCTTATCCTTAAAGATTACCACAAAAGGCCTGTGTTCCATGGACTATTCCAAAAAGCATCGCTATCTCCATTCTCTGTTCAAATGGGAAATGGAAGCATGTCTTTTATGTATCTTACCACATAGTGCCTGTACCACAGTCATTTCTATGTGTCTCATTATCTTACTAGCTTACAAAATCCTTGAAGGGCAAAACTATATATGTTTGTGTTATTTTTCATCTTGTTCTTTTTTTTTTTTTTTGCCTGTTTCAGAATCTGCTTTGCAATATGGAAGCTATTATACATGGCAAAATACTAAAAGTTTGCACATGCATATTATACATATTTATAGTATAGAACCATGTACATAAATACGACCACCATATTTCAAGAACACCATGAAGGATATTCAAGTATAATTTTGTCTGTACATAATTTTTTTTCTTCTCAAAGAACTTTATGAGCAAATTTCAGATTGACATGTACTTGTAAGAGTTAAAACAGACAGATCCTATATATCCTTTATATACTTTCCTTCAATGGTAACACCTTGGAAAACTAGTACATTTCACAACCAATATTGTATTCATTTCTGACAAAACTTTCAACAATTTAAGAATAAATGGAAACTAACACATCTTGGTCTACAAAAAGCACACAGCTGACTATGAAGATAGGAAGGAATCAGAATGCTCATACATTTAATGATACTTTGGCTAGTCTAGCACCAGAGACTTTGCTTTAGAGTATTCTCATCTACGTCTATAAAAATTGCTAGTATTTTGATGAATATCAGATTCAATCTATATGTCAACTTGGGTGAGAACTGAACTCTTTACTATGATGAGTCTTCCATAATCATGGAATCCATGAGTCCTTGAACACATTATTTCTCTCCATATATTTAAATCTTCTTTGATTTGAATCAGCAAGATTTTCTGATTTCCAGCATATACATCCTGGATATACAAATTTTTACTAAAATATTTATTTTCTTTGTCAAGATTTTGAATGTATGTGTTTTTTAATTTTTGTTCCTCATGTTTATTGTTAGTATGTGGAAATGCAAATGGATTTTCTGTATTGATCTTGTATCCTATAATTTTGCTAAACTCATACATTCTTTCTAGTTTTCTGCAGATTCATTTTGATTTTTAAAATTATTTCATTGGCAAATAGGTATAGATTTATTTTTTCTTTTCCATCATGTATGACACTTACCTTCTAGTACTATATTGAGTAAGAATGAGAGTGGATATTCTTGCCTGGCTCATAAATGAGGGAAAGCTACTATCAATATCTTGTTAGTTGGTTGGTTTTTGTAGATGTTCTCTTTCAAGATGAGTTGTTTTTTTCCATTTATTCTTAAATTACTGACACTATTGTCAGTATGAGTGTTTGATTTTGTCAAGTATGGTTTCTGCAACAATTGATAGGACTCTATATTTTCTTCTTAAGCCCATTAATACAGCAGACTACTGAGTTTGATTTTTTTTTAAGATTTCATTTATTTATTTGACAGAGAGAGATCACAAGTAGGCAGAGAGGCAGGCAGAGAGAGAGGGAGAAGCAGGCTCCCCACTGAGCAGAGAGCGAATGTGGGGCTCGATCCCAGGACCATGAGATCATGACCTGAGCCGAAGGCAGAGGCTTTAACCCACTGAGCCACCTAGGCGCCCCGAGTTTGATTTTTGAATATTGATTATGCCTTGCTAATTCATAAAGCAACTTACTGTTTAACATTTTAGGGACTGTTAAATTGTCTTTCCATGTGACTACACTATTTTACATTCTGAAGCAATGCATGAGCATTTCAATTCCTTCCTGTCTTCACATTCAGCACTAAATAGTATCTTTTTTATTACAGCAATCCTAGTGGGGGTAACTGTATCTCCTAGTGGTTTGACTTTAATTTCCCTAATAATGTTAAATGTGTTTTCATATGCTGATTGTCCAAATGCATACCATCATTGGAGAAACATTTATTCAAATGCTTCACTCATTTTTCAATTGGGTCATTGGTCTTTTTATTATTGAGATGTAAGAGTTTTTATACATTCTGCATACAAGTTATCAGACATGGTTTGAACTCTTATGTCATTCTATGTGTTGTCTTTTCACTTTTTGTAATGGTACCATATGTAGCACCAAATTTATTAATTTTATTAATTTATGTATTTTTTTATTTGTTACTTGAGCATTTTTTTCCTATCATAAGAAATCACTGCCTAACCAAATTTCATGAAAACTTAGGGACTTTTATAGTTTCGCTCATATATTTAGGGATATATGTTAATTTTAAGCTAATTATTGTTTATGGTCTGATGAAGTGATACTTGATTATTTTGTCTGTGTACATCCAGTTGTCCCACAGCAAGTCTGTAAAAAGACTACTTTTCCTACTCAATTCTTTCAGCATTTTTGTTCAAGATCCATTTGCTGCAAATGTAAAGATTTATTTCTGGAATCTTAATTACATTCTTTTGTTTATGTATTTCCTTATGAGTTCCATCATACTTCCTGGTTACTGTAGCTTTGAAGTAAGTATTGAAATCTAAAAGTGTGAGTCTTTTAACTTTATTCCTCTAATTCAAGGTTGAATTTGATAACTTCAGTCATTAGAATTCTTTGTAAATATAAGAACCAGTTGCTCATCAAATTTTGCAAGAAAGCCAATTGTGGTGTTAACTGGGATTACATGTAATCTATAGATCAATTTATAAAGTATAACTCTCTTAATAATATTGTCCTACAATCAGGGAAAATGAAATGTCTTTCTAATTATTTAGGTCTTTAATTTCCTACAAAAATGTTGTAGTTTTCATTGTACCTATTTTCTTCTGCTTTTGTTAAATTTATTCTAAATTTTGTTTCATTATTTTCAATGCTATTGTAAAAGGAATTGTTTGCTTGATTTCTTTAAAAAACTATTGCTAGTTTATAAAAAAACAATTCATTTTCTGCTATTGTTGCAATTGTAACTCTTTTTAACTGGTTTATTCGCTCTATTTTTGTGTATGTGGATTTTATAGAATCTTCTACTTAGAAGACCATGCCATATAGTTCTATTTGTTTCTTCCAGTATGGATGCCTGTTATTCCATTTCTTGCCTATTGTGCTACTATAACTTTCTGTCATAGATGAATAAAAGTGGCAAAAGCAAGTACTCTTGTTTCAGATCTTATCAAGAAAGCCTTTAGTCACTAATTATAGAATGCTGTCGTCTGTGGGTTTTCAAAGCTGCTCTTTATCAGATTGAGGGAGTTGCCTTCTTTCTAGTCTGTTGAGTATTTTTATTATGAAATGGTGTTATATTTTGCCAAAAGATTTTTTCTGCATTATCAAGATAATCACATTTAAGTTACCTTAGTAACATAGGATTTTACATTAATTGATTTTTTTATGTTAAACTATGTTTTCATTCTAGTGATACACACCACAGGGTTTGGTGTATAACGTTTTTTATGTGTTGCTAGGCCTAGTTTTCTAGAGTTTTTGGAAATTGTTGCATAAATATACATTTTTATATTATGGTAATATTGGCCAAAGAGGATGAGTTAGGAATTATTAACTCTTTTTTTAATTTTTTAAAGTTATATATGAAAGACTATTATTAATTCTTCTTTAAATATTTGATAGAATTTATCAGTAATGCCTTCTGATCCTGGGGTTTTTATTTCTAAGAAAGATTTTGACTTACCAATTTAATCTCTTTAATATTTATAAGCTTGCTCTGATATTTCTTAATGAGTTAGTGTGGTATTTTGTTTCCTTCCAGGAATTTGTCCTTTTAATTTATCAATCTAAAAGTATAAAGTTGTCCATATTTTCCTTTAAATTCCTTTTTACTTCTGTAAGGACAGTACTGATGCCTTCTTGTCTAATTCTGATTTTAGTAATTTGAACTTTCTGATTTTGTCAGTCTAATTGATGATTTATAATTTTGTGGATCTTTTCAACTGTTTCCATTGATTTTCCTTACCCTGTTTTATATTCTGTATATTTTTTTCTATTTTATAATTCCCCTCCTTCTGTTTTCTTTGAACTTACTTTGCTTTCTTTTTTAATTTTTTAAGATGGAAGTTACGTTATTTGAGATTTTTTTAATATAGGCATTTATAGCTATAATTTTTTTTCTAAACACAACTTTAACTGTCTTCCACAGGTTTTATATATTGTATTTTTAAATCTTCTCCAAGTATTTTCTAATTTCCATTGCAACTTCTTTTTTTTGATGTTTTGACTGTATGGGAATGTTTAATTTTCATATATTTATAATTTTTCCAAATTTCCTTTTTGTTCTCTTTAAATTTCATTCCTTTATATTCAAATCGATTGAAGCTTTTTTTATGGCTTAGCATTTGACCTATCATGTAAATGTTCCATGTGTTCTTAAACATGTATTCTGTTCTTGTAGAGTGGTTCTACATATTCCTGTTAGGTTTAGTTCATTTATAGTGTTGTTCAAAACTTCTATATCCTCATGCTTTCTGCCTATCTTAGCTAGTACTGAAAGTGTGGTACAATGTCTTCAATACTCTTCTGAACTGTCTGTTTTTTCATTCTAATTTGTCAGTTTCACTTCATGTATTTCTCTTGTTAGGTGCACATATTTTTATAACTATTATTTCTTCCTGAAGTATTATAAACTCATGATAATATATCTTTTGTTGGTAGTAGAAATGTATATCTTAAACTATTTTGCATGATATTAGTAAAACCATTTCTTAAGATTGTTGTTGATGTGATATACCTTTTTCTGTCCTTCTACTTTCAATTTACATATATCTTTGTATCTAAGCTGTTTTAATCCAATTCCACTATCTCTGTCTTTTGATTAGATTGTTTAACCCATTTATATTTAATAATATCATTGTTATGGTGGGATTTACAGCTGACATTTTGCTTGTGTTTTTATACATCTCATATCTGTTTTTGTCTTCTTTTTCCTCCATTCCTTTCCATTAAGTGTGTATTTTCTATATGACATTTTAATTCTTCTAGTTATCTTATATTTCTTGAACACTTTTCTCAGCGTTTACTCTAGAGTTTACAACATACATCTTAACTAACTATAACCACCCTTATACTAATCCAATTCCAATGAGATAAAGAAATTATGCTCTTATATAACCCAGTACTCTCTGTGATATTATGACTTATAATAAATGTATGTTTATTCTTTGTCCCTGTCCCTCCCACAGAGGTTCTAAAATTCTTGGTATTTGCTAAATGATGAGAGCTTTTGTTATTTATAACAAACCCCCTTCAACCACTTCTGAACTTATATTAATAAGGTGACTTTCAGAAAGTTCTTAAGGATAGGGACTGGTTGCCATAAATTTTCAGTCCCACCCACAACCTCTGGGGACAGGAGAAAAGCTCAAGTTTGAGTTCAATCACTAACCTGGATTTGAGTTTGGCATGTGAAGTGGGGGCTGATTCATGGAATTGAGCCCTTAATCTGTGGGGTCTGATACTTTCTCCAGGTAGTTGTCAGAATTGAGTTAAATTGTAGGTCACCCAACTGGTATCAGAGAGCTGTCCTATTTGGGAGAAAAACACCACATATCTGTTTACATAAATATTTAATGTGAGTAGCAGAGAAAAGAAGAAATCTAAGACGGTTTTTCCTATTTACCATTCTTTTTATTTTATTTTAATTTTTAAATCTACGTACTTTATTTTTTTAAAGATTTTATTTATTTTATTTGACATAGAGAGATCACAAGTAGGCAGAGAGGCAGGCAGAGAGAGAGGGGGGAAGCAGGCTCCCCACTGAGCAGAGAGCTTGATGTGAACTCCATCCCAGGACCCTGAGATTGTGACCTGAGTCGAAGACAGAGGCTTTAACCCACTGAGCTGCCCAGGAGCCCCTAATTTCAAGATTTTAAATAAGTGTGGTGTGCCATCAAAATTACTAGCAAAAAAAATTGCACTGAATAAGCAATTTAAGCACCACTAGTACTTATAACAAAAAAATTGTATACATATCTAAGACTGTGGATAACACCTTGTGTTAGAGACTTAATAGCATTAGCAAATTCAGAGTTTTTTGGTTACTCCTTTTTTTTAAAGATAGATTTATTTATTTATTAATTTATTTGTTTATTTGACAGAGAGAGAGATCACAAGTAGGCAAGACGCAGGCAGAGAGAGAGGGGGAAGCAGGCTTCCTGCTGAACAGAGACCCTGATGCAAGGCTTGATACCAGGACCTGATCCAAAAGCAGAGGCTTTAACCTACTGAGCCACCCAGGTGCCCCCTTTCCTTCTTTTTATTTTGCGATTATTGTTATACATGTGATATCTCTCTATACTACAAATCAAATAATGCTTTTTAAAAATAATTACTTTGTACAAATTTATAAAGATGCTGAGGGAAAAAGATGCTGAGAATACAAAGGATATATATTTGGAGATTGTAATATTAAACTTCTTTTTTACCATTCTGATTGTTCTTTTTGTGAATTTTAGTTACTCTCTGATATCATTTCCTTACTGTAATTCCAGCTTATCATCGTCCAAATTTTTTGTGCTATTACAAACATTTGTATTTGTTATAGGCTCAACAATACAATTATATACATGTTGTGTTATGCAGTTTAATTTGAAATCAGTTATGAGAAGAAAAGGAATAAATAAGCAATTATAATGCCTTTTATAATTACCTAACCGATTATCTTTTTCTGTTCTTTTAGATTTTTTTATGTGGATTTGAGTTATTGTCTGGGATGCTTTCTAGCTTAAAGATCTAACTTTAATAGGTTTTTTTTTTACAAAAATTAATAGATTTTAGTTTGTAGAGAATTTTTAGATTTGCTACAAAACTGAGAAGAAAGCACAGAGAATTTCAACATATTTCCTCCCCCAAAACATACAGACTCGCTGCCTTTAACATCCTGCATCATTGCAGTACATTTGTTACATCAGTGAACCAATATTGACAGGCCATTATCAACTAAAGTTCATCATTAACATTAGGATTCACTTTCTATTATACCTTCTGTAGGGTTTGACAAATGCATAATAACAGACATACATGATTATTGTATCATACAGAATAGTTTCCCTGTCCTAAAAATCCTCATTACCCTATGTATCATCCTTCTCTTCCTCCCACTGATCTTGCTAGAGTTTGACTGGGATAGCATTGACCCTATAGATCAAGTTGGGAGTGATTAATATCTCAACAACATTTCTTCCTCTGAACATGATATATTTCTCTATTATTTTGTTCTTTAATTTCACTTATTCAAGTTTTGTAGTTTTCCTCATATAGATCTTGTAGAGATTTTGTTAGATTTATATATAAATATTTTATTTTTTGGTGCTAATATATATGGTACTGTATTTTCAATTTAAATTTAAATTGTTCATTGCTGGTATATAGGAAAAAAATTGACTTTTGCATACTAACCTTGTACTGTGCAACCTTGCTGTTATCACTAGTTAGGTCCAGGAGTTTTTTTATGATGCTTTGGGACATTCTACATAGGCAATCATGTCATCTATGAACAAAGACAGTCTTATTTCTTCATTCTCTGTCTGTATACTTTTTATTCCTTTTCTTGTCTTATGTTATTTAGGACTTCTAGTATGATACTGAGTAGGAGTGGTGAGAAAAAACATTTATGTCTTGACTTCATCTTACTGGGATGGATCTATTTTCTCTTCATTAGGTATAATTATCTGTAGGGTTTTGTAAACATTCTTCAAAGTTGAGGACTTGACCTCTATTTCCAGTTTGCTGAGAGTTTTTATCATGTACGAGTGTTGAATTTTGTCAAATGCTTTTTCTGAATCTATTAATATAATCATGATATTTTTCTTCCATGCCTTGTTAATGTGATGGGTTTCGAATATCCAGCCTTGTATACCCAGGAAAATTTATTGATTTATAATTATTTTTTTGACATTGTTATTTTCAATTTGCTAGCAATTTAAGGATTTGTGCATTTATATCTGTGACAAATATTGGTCTGTAGTTTTCTTTTTTTATTATATCTCTGTATGGTTTTAGTATTGGGGTAATGCTCGTCTCAAAATGAGTATCTCAGAAGTATCTCTTCTGCTTCTATCTTCTGAGAATGTTTTATATTATTGCTATAATTTTTTTAAATCTTTGATAAAATTCACCAGTGACTCATCTGAACCCAGTGCCTTCTTTTTTGGAAAGTTGTTAATAATTGATTACATTTCCCTAATAAATATAGGCCTATATGTATTCTCTAAAAGATGGTTATTTTTCATCAATGTCTCAAAAATGTTCAGTGTAAAGATCTTTCATATCCTTGGTTAAATATATTCCTAAGTACATTATTTTTTTATGATGTAACTATACATGGAGTTTTTTTAAAATTTCTGTTTCTGATAAATTATTATTAGTGCATTGATATGTAAATTTTGTGTATTGAATTTGTATATTTTTGTATATTAAATTTGTATCCTGGAATTTTTCTGAATTCCTTTATTAGTTCCAACAGATTTTTGTACATTTTTTAATATATATAATACTATATCATCTGCAAATAGAGACAGTTTTATTTCTTCTTTCTGATTTTGGTATTTTTTTATTTCCTTCTCTTGCCTAATTCCTGTGGCTAGGACCCTTCCACCACTATTATATTGAATAGCTTTTCACCATTGAGTGCCATGTTATCTGGGGTCCCTTGTTCCTAATTTTTATTTTTATCATGAACTCTTTTTGCTTCCTTGGTTTTAATTGAATACTTTATATGATTCCATTTTTCTCCTTTTTAGCATATCAATTATACTCTTTTTTAAATTATTATTTGTCCTAGGTTGGCAATATACATTTACATATAACCAAATTCTACCTAATAACCTAATTGAGTTTCAAATAACTCAATACTGATTTATGAGTAGTAGAAGTACCTTGTAAGGCAGTATTTCTAATTCTTCACTTTAATTCCTTTTATCCTTGTTGTCATCATTTTACTCATCCATTAGCTATATCCACTGAATATATTGTTGCTATAATTATTTTGAAGAGACTATTACCTGTTATTTCAATTAAGAATTAAAAAATAAATTTTTTCTTTTACCTTCATTTACTTCTTTTCTAATGCTCTTCAGTCTTTATTTACCAAATTTCTACCCCATCATTTTCTTGTTTCTGAAGAAACAAATAAAATACAAACTACAAATTTCTTCAACTTTTGTTCACTTTTGAAAAATACTTTCACTGAATACCGAATATTAGGTTTGTGGGTTTCCCTTTTTTCAACACTATGTATCTCATTTCACCCTCTTCTTTCTTCCAGTTTCTTTTTTTAATTTAATTTAATTTAATTTAAATTCAATTAATTAACATAGTGTATGTATCATTAGTTTCAGAGATAGAGTTCAGTTACTCATCAGTTGCATATTACACCCAGTGGTCATTACATCATATACTGTCCCTGCCCATCACCCAGTTATTACACCCCGCTCCCCACTTCCCTCCAGCAACCCTCAGTTTGTTTCCTATGATTAAGAGTCTCTTATGGTTTGTCTCCCTCTCTGATTTTCTCTTGTTTAATCTTTTCCTCCCTTCCCATACAATCCTGTTTTGTTTCTTAAATTCCACATATGAGTGAAATCAGATGATAATTGTCTAATTGTCTAATTGACTTATTTCACTTAACATAATATCTTCTAATTCCATCTATATCATTGTAAATGGCAAGTTTGTGTTTTTTTGGTTTTTTGGTTTTTTTTTTTTGATGGCTGGGTAATACTTCATTGTGTATATATACCACATCTTCTTTATCCATTCATCTTTTGATGGACATCTGGGCACTTTCCATAGTTTGGCTATTATGGATATTGCTGCTACATCATTAGGTACAGGTAACCCTTCAGATCAAAACATTTATACCCTTTGGGTAAATAGTAGTGCTATTGCTGGGTGGTAGGGGAGCTCTATTTTTAACTTTTTGAGGAACTTCAAAACTCTCCAGAGTGACTGGAGGCTGGCCTAGGGGGTATTGGAAAGAGGAGGCCACCTCTCCAAGGGCTTTCGTATCCCCGACCCTGTTCCCCGGGTCTGGGGAGCCTCTCGAGGAAGCTGCCATCAAAGGAAGGGACCAAGACAAGGCAGGTGCTTCCAGGGGCGCGTGTGTCCCTTTGCCCACCTCCACCACAGTTGGCTGCCCGCCAGGCATGGCTGGTGCTACCGCTGCCTGCTGGTGTCCTGACCACCGTACTTTCTCTGGCCCCTCCCCTCCCGCCAGGGCCAACGTCCCTGTTTTCTCAGCCTGGGCTGCCTGGGCTGTCTGCACTCACAGTCCTGGAGCCCCTGGGTGGGTGGTGGGGAGGGACGGTGGCCTGGCCGGTCTCTCCAGTTTCCCACCCAATGCTGCTTTCCCCTGTGGGGATCTCAGGGGCTGTTTGAGGATATATTTTCACTTTGTGATTATTTCACTTTAGATGCTGATTTTTTTTTTTGTATTTTTAATGGGGGTATCAGCTGGACCACCCTCCTGCCCACACCCACTGTCCACTCTGCTGTTCCCCTGGCTCCCCTGGCCCTGAGGTGTGGGGGGGCTGCAGCATGTTGCTGAGGAGTGAGGAGGAGTTGACCCCAAGTCCCAAAAAGGCAGGCGGACAAGCCAGGTGGGCCCTAGGAAAGGGGATCGTGGTGGGGGGCAGGCTGTCATCCGTGTTTCAGATGGGGCTCATCGTGCCAAGGGCTCATGGGTCACTGGTTCTCCAAGTGCCAGGGGTGGACAGGCGGTGGCACTGATCCCCGTCTAACACTGTGCCCTTGTGGAGAAAGCACTGACCTGTGCTACCCCTTAAGTCCCCCTCTTCTGACCTGCCCATTAGGACAATCAATTCCCTCCCATCTGGGAGCTCTCTTTTCTTTCTCTCTCCCCTAGCCCTTCCTGGCACCCAGCCACCTGCCCAGGGGTGTCCCCTTCTCTCCCATCCTCCCAACCTTGTGGCCAGCCTGGCTGATTTTGTAAGATACTTGATTGGTGCCCAGTGATTTTTTTTTCTTTGTAATTTAAACAGGCCCAGCATTGTTGGTTCTATTTAATGGACACGAGATAATGTTAGAGGTTTTAAAGTGATTAAACGTGCAGACTATGCAAACCAAAAAAAAAAAGGAGGGGGCACACGGGTGGCTTAGTGGGTTAAAGCCTCTGCTTTCAGCTCCGGTCATGATCTCAGGGTCCTGGAATCAAGCCCCACATCAGGCTCTCTGCTCAGCAGGGAGCCTGCCTTCCCCTCTTCCTCTGCCTGCCTCTCTGCCTATTTGTGATCTCTCTCTCTGTGTCAAATAAAATAAATAAAATCATTAAAAAAAACAAAACCAAAAAAAAGCAAAGAAAAACAGAAAGAGGAAAACTAAGTTCTACTGAGCAATTGCATTGCTCTGAGAACAGTCTCAGGTGTTTACACTTAAAAAAAGGTAATCCTCTTAAAGTCTTAAAAAAAAAATACCTTGCATTCTGACCAACAGTGTAAGAGGATTCCCCTATCTCCAAATCCTCACCAACTTTTATTGTTTCCTGACTTACTATTTTTAGCCATTCTGATTGGTGTGAGGTGGTATCTCAGTGTGGTTTTGATTTGTATTTCCCTGAAGCCAAGTGATTGAGCATTTTTTCATGTGTCTGTTGACCATTTGTATGTCTTCTTTGGAGAAATGTCTGTTCATGTCTTCTGCCCATTTCTTGACTAGATTCTTTGTTTTTTGAGTGCTTAATTTGATAAGTTCTTTATAGAACTTGGATACTAGCCCTTTATCTTTGAAGACATTTGCATATATCCTCTCCCATTGTGCAGGTTGCCTTTGGTTTTGTCAACTTTTTCATTTTTCTCCAGAAGGTTTTTTGTTTTTTGTTTTTTAATCTTGATGAAATCCCAGTAGTTCATTTTTTGCTTTTGTTCCCCTTGCCTTTGGAGACATGTCTAGCAAGAAATTGGTGTGGCCAAAGTTGAAGAGGTTGCTAAATGTCTTCTTTAGGATTTTGATGGGTTCCTATCTCATATTTAGGTCTTTCATTCATTGAGTTAATTTTTGTGTATGGTGTAAAAAAAATGGTCTAGTTTCATTCTTTTTACATGTGGCTGTCCAGTTTTCCCAACACCATTTGTTGAGGAGACTGTCCTTTTTTCCACTGGATATTCTTTCTTGCTGTGTCAAAGAGTAGTTGACCATAGAATTGAGGGTCCATTTTTGGGGTCTCTCTTCTGTTCTGTTCATCTATGTGTCTATTTTTGTTCCAGTACCATAATGTCTTAATGATTACAGCTTTGTAATATAGCTTGAAGTCTGGAATTGTGGTGCCACCAGCTTTGGTTTTCTTTTTCAACATTTCTCTGGTTTTTCAGTTCCACAGAAATTTAAGGATTATCTGTTCTAGCTCTGTGAAAATGTTGATGGTATTTTGATAGGGATTGCACTGAATGTGTAGATTGCTCTGGGTAGCATAGGCATTTCACAATATTTGTTCTTCTAACCCATAAGCACGTAATATTCTTCCATTTTTTTCTCTGTGTCTTCCTTGATTCCTTTCATAAGTGTTCTATAGTTTTCAGAGTATAAATCTTTGCACAGTTTCTAAAGACAAATCTGATATGATTCTTACCCTTGCTCCTTTATATGCACTTTTACTTTTATTCAAACTTTTTTCAAAGCTTTAAAAATATGTATTTTTGACTTTTTCAGTTTAAATACAGTGTGCCTAGGTGTATATATTTAAGTATTTATCATGCTTGTTGTTCTCTTGGTTTCCTAGATCTGTAGTTGTGTTTCTGATATTAATTTTGGAGGATTTTCAGTCATCATTGCTCCTAATATTTCTTATTTTCCTTTCTGTATTTCTTCTGCTTCGGATAGTCACACTATGTATATTTTATATTCTTTGTAATTTCCCAGAACCTTAGGAGAAATCTTCTTAGTTGTCTTTGTATCCTGATTCTCTCTTTTAAATTATTAAGTGGTATATCTTTCTGAATTACTAACCAAAAAAATTCCATTGTTTTCCAAAACACCCTTAGAAAATATTGCCAAAGGTGTTCTCCTTAGGGAGAGCTATAAAGTTCTCTGTTCTTATGGCCTCTGTCTCACACTTGGCAGAAACAACACACTACTGCACCAAACATGATGACTATCATGTTATCATCCTGCTTCTGGAAGGATATCCTTACTCTAGAAGCAAGGTGCTAGAAGAAGATGGTAGCTTCTGGGATTTTCTTTGTGGTTGTTGTTGTTTTGGCTTACTTCTCTTGGTGTGGAACAAATACCCTATGAGTAGACTCAATTGAGAACTTTGGGCTCAATATTCCTTGCCAGTCATATCTTAGATAGAACTTCTGTCCTAATTAGTATGGGTTCAGTGAGGAAGGATCCTCAATCTCCAGCATGCTTGCCTCTAACAGCTCCTCCCACACAAACTGGGGGCAAGGGTTGATGAAAGATCTTGGTTGGTTCACTCTTGCTGGGATTAAACCATACCATGAACCTAGGGAGAGAGTCCTATTGTTGCCATATCCACAGAGAATAGGTCTTCTATCATATGTGGGGTGGGGAGCAGGTGTGGCTCAAATGCTATAATTCTTGCTATTCTGATTAAGATAAGCAGTTTTTCCTGATTAAAGGGTTCTCCATTTGGTGTATGCCATTAGAAGAATGTCCAGAAGTCACACATAAAAACCACTATCTCCAGTTAAGTAGTTAGGTAGTTGTATAGAAGGTCTAAACTTTGAGCCCTTCACAATACCATTCTGAAAGTCAAGACCAGTCTTTTAAGTTACAGTAATTTCCTTTTAATTTACTTTCAATTAAAATATCTGTTCAACACATTCAATATTAATTAAAACAATGTTAAAATAAATTTTCCCCAATTCTGCTATTTTCTTATGTTTGACTATTTCCTCAGCTTACAAACTTCCTGAGATATGTTTTATTCATGTTTACATAGTTTCTGGGACATATTGTTTAAAAAATAAAAACATAAATGAGTGTCATGATTAATAAGGCTCTAGTCTCTAAAATTTTAACATTAAATATTAAAAAAATAAAATATTTTATGGTAGATCAGGTAGTTCATTGGTTAACTCACTGCAATGATTAGTCTTTCACTTCTTATTCCTACTGATTATCAATCTTTTTAAGAAAACAGTATATGGATATCTACTATATTTCAGATGCTATGGAGGACCCTGTGAGAATTAGAAAGACATGAGAGGCTTGGCCCCTACCTTGTGGATATTCAGAGTTTAATAAGATAAATAGGAATATACACCAAGAAATTATTACTAATATATGAAGCATATTTAAATATGGAAACAGTCCTGTAATTATGAAACTCCATAGGAGACTCAAGAAAGAGGATATCCAGATAACGACAATAACCCGTAGGAAAATTGAACACAAAAACAGTAGAATGCAAATAACATGTTTTGTCATTGATAAACAGATCACTATTTGAGAAGGACATTACTGCGGGGAAGAAGTAGATCATGATATTTTTAAGTGTCAGACTGTGACAGATCTTAGAGGCAACGTAGAGTTTACTCTAACTTATAGAAAAATGGAAGGGCTTAGGTAGTTTTGCGGTGTCAAGTGACATGGTGTTATGAGTTAAATAAACATTCATATGTTGAAATCTTGTCTCCAGTACTTTCAGAATGTGATCTTTTTTGAGAATAGGGACATTACAGATGTAATCACGTAGGATGGGTCCTTAATCCAATATAGCTTGTATCTTAATAAAAAGGTGAAATTTGTGGCTAGACATGCACACAGAGAGAACACTATGTGTAGATGGATTGCAGTTGTACTTCTATAAGCCAAAGAATATCAAAAGTTGTTATCAAACCACCAGAAACTAGGAGAGAGAGATGGAACAAATCTTTCTTCATCACCTAAGAAATGATCAACAAATTCTACTGACACTTTGATTTTGGACTTCTAGTCTTCACAACTGTGAGTACATAACTTTCTGTTGCTTAAAATATCCAATCTGTGGTATTGTGTTACTGCTGCCCTACCTAATACATGGGATGATAGTGAAGATTACAAAGTGTGATGATGTCCTTTAGAATTTAGTTCAAAACAATAGAAATTTGACATATTTATAAGATGAATTAGAGAGAAAGAAGCTTTCAGAGGCAAGGAAACCAGTTAAGTGGTAAGAATAATAATCATGGTTAAACATGATAAATACCCATGCCCCATTCTAAAAATACAAGTCTGACATTAAAATTACAAATGACCCTGATGAGAAAGAAAAATAAGGGTTTCTAAAGACTAATTACAGATGCAAAGATAGCTCTCTGCTCTGTGATGAGCTCAGATCTAAAAGGGTCAATTAAAAAGGACACTGAATAAGCTATAGCAAATAAAGTCACAAAGATGAATAATATCAGAAAGGTTACAATTCAGATTGAGATGAACTTAATGAGAATCGCTAGGTAACAAAAATGTTCAGAGCAAAAACAGTGAGAATGAAAGGGACCATCAATTCCCCAGAAGCAAGTCTTGGCAGAATAGCAACACCCAGTTTGTCCTTCTTCTTTCACTTCTTTTTAGTCTTGACATTACTGAAAGGAAACCTTAGATTCTAGTAGGAGAAGAAGATGCAAGAAATTACCTAGGAGTTTCCATGATAATTACAACTCAGGTTATCCAGGAAATAGTAAGGATGAGACTTTGCCATTACTTTTAGTATCTTTCAGTTTCCAGAAAGAGAACTAAAATGAAAGTAGGTTCTGCAAAACAAACTTTGTCATCTAACACAAAGATCTCTCCAAGATTACATTCTTTCTTAGACAATATTTTATATTAGTTGAGAATGTAGTCTTTGACGCTCATTGCCATGGTTGTAATCCTGGCATCCTCGTTTAATGATTTTATAAACTGAGGCAGGTTATTTAACTACATTGCATCATATTTCTATTTGTAAAATGAGAATAAAATTTATAAAACAATTAATGCATATATGGCACATGGTAAATAACAAATAAACATGAGGTCTCACTAATAGGATGACCAGTGTTACCACTATTTTCACTTCCAGCCATTCACTTTTTGATTCTTTATTTGTTTTAACTCAAATTGAGTGGTTGCTATGTTTTATGTACCTTATTTTTGTGCTGGGATCTGGAAATATCTATATCTATATCTATATCTATATCTATTTATAAGAGTTTTTCATTTCAAAGAGCACAGACCCATAATAAGGCCCAGGCAGGCGAGGGAGATTCTGTAGAATTTACTGTTGTCATGACTGGGGTGAAAGTTATAAGGAGCATCACAAGGGAATTGACAGTCTGACTGAGTCTAGAGGATGGGGAGAAATTTATGAAGGTGTCAAGCAGAGAAAAAGCTTTTGGGAAAAAGGAAATCAACATTTAGAAATGCAGAGATAAAGAAGGACATATTTATCCTTGGGGGGATTGTGTTTAAGAGCATGACGGAGAAAAGCTGAAAGTTGAATCTTAATAGATGTATTGTGGTAAAGAGTCTTCAGTATTATTTGAAAAGCAAGAGGGATGTATAAGTAGCAAATAAAGACCTTTGATTTGAAGGCTGTCCTCTTCAACATAGAGGATGTGATAGGTTGAATTGTGTTTCCTCCAAAATATAGATGTTGAAGTTCTAGCACCCTATACCACAGAATGTGACCTTATTTGGAGATAAGATCCTTATAAAGGCGATCAATTAAAACTAAAAGTCATTAGGATGAATGCTAATTCACTATAACTGGTGTCCTCATATAAAGGAGAAATCTGGATACAGAAGCAGATATGCATAGAAGAAATGTGACAGGAAGAGACATATGGAGAAGATGGTCATCTATGTCAAGGAGAGAGCCCCAGAACAGACTTTTCCCTCACAACCCCCAAGGAACCAACTTTTTCAATACCTTGATCATGGACTTGTAGCCTCCAGAACTGTGAGACAACAAATTTCTGTTGTGTAAGCAACCCAATTGGTGATACTTTTTTACTGCAAATCTAGCAAACTAATGCAAAAGATGAAGAACAAAGATACTATGTTTCTGCATTAATTTTGAAAGAGCAGATAATCCCTATTTATTCAAAGTAGTGTCACATTTATGCATCTAATATTGGGTGTATGTTATTTATATCCATTAACCATTTTAATATATTTTAATAAGAAATATTTAAGGCTTTAAATATTATTTATTTATTATTTATATTATATACTTATATATAATATATTATATATTGTATTATATATTTATACATTATATTATATATTTAATAATATTATTAGATATTATTATTTAAATTCTTTCTTAAATTAGTTTGTAAGGACTTCAGCAAGCTATTATATTGATTCTGGGTTTTAAGACTTGTAATTGTGTAGCATTCTCTCAATTTAAAAATAAGTTCCATGAACCATTGCTGTAACATGTAATAGTTCACACAATTTTTGCAGTTTCCAAATTCATTTGGATGCATTCAATAGTGCTTCATAATAACCAAAAGAGGAGGGTGCTCTTATCCCTCTGGTCTTACCCTTTTGACAGATGAGAAACTTGAGGACAGATGGATAAGTGAAAAGTCCCAGGTTATAGTGAACAGAGGGTTCTATATCCCTTCCTGACCGTGTTGCCTCTATTTATTAGCCATCAAGCTCAAAAGAGCAGAAGAGACCAGAGTCTATAGTCTGGCATTCTGCCTCAAATCACACAATTGGGAGACACTGAAAACCCCAAATCACTGCTCTCAGGAGTGAGAGAGTGGCCCCAGGCAGGATTCTGAAGTTGCACTCATTTTCGTGTGCTTACTTGTTAATCTCTTTGGGAGAAGGAAAACAATCAGGTTAACCTAGTGTATGAAACATGTTTATTGCTCCATATGCATGCACTGAGAATATTCCTAGGCACTTTGAGAGTTGTAATTGCTCTGATCTAGCCAAGAAAACTTAATAAAAACTTTGTTGGAAGAATAAAAATGGAAAAGAATTAGAAAAAATCTATTTGCTCAGATTTATCCAAACCATAACACTTTAAATGGCAGAATACAATTATTTTCAAAGGAAAATAAGCTCTAGGTTTGTAGAATGTCTGTTTTTATCCCTTTCCCCCTGCAAGTTAAGCTTATAGACTTATAAACCAGAAACAGTAGTTCCATCACCCATTTTGTGATCACCAAGCATATTTGAAGCTACAGGTTTTTCTTAAAAAAAGGTTAAGACACATATGTCTCAACATTGAACTGGCCATTATGTGATCCTCCACTGGCAAAGGGTTGATAAATATTCATGTTTGTGAATGCGGTAGATATACAGGATAAAGCCTATGAGAATCTCTGCTGTGCTAACACAGCTTGCAGTTTGAAAGGGGCTGGCTTTAATACTGAAATTTAAAATGCCTATAGTATCCCTGAAGGAAACACAGAAGATGCACTATGTTTATCTAAAATTGAAAAATGTACTTGAGGGGACTACATTTTAAAATCAAATGGACTTGGTTCTAAACTCCATGACTTTTCTATTTTAAGAGAAAAACATGAAACAATATTGAGCATATCAAGAGGTTACAGGTTAGCATTTTCACAGGCCTGCTGCCTTGACACTCTGAGTAGATTGTTGACAGTGGAAAGTAGAATGTTGAAATAAGTGACCTCATCAGAATACAGATCTCCCTACTTGCCAACAGCCTTCCCCTACCCACAGAAACCAGCTCACTGCCACCAAGCCAGTTCTTCACTCTTCTGAGACCCATTCAAGTTCATCTCAGTAAGAAAAAGGAAACAGAGAATTTATCCATTTTTCATATCCTCTATCACATGAAGATTCTTGAACTGTGTATTTGTGATTCTAAAAAGATGATGAGGAAACCTGCCAGAGTTCGAATTTCCAATCTCACCTTTTAGAGCTTGTGATCTGGATGTATGCCCTTGGCATACCACAGAAAAACAAAAAGAGATGGAGGTTTTTCACTGACATCTAGCCTAAAGACAAATACCTTAAAATACATGACTTTTGCTCTTACAGTAGTCCCAAGTAGTGCTATGCTGAAACTGGTTAGTTCACCATCCTTGAAAGTGTTCCACAGTGGTTGGTCAATAATGTAACAAAAAAAGTGGCATAGAATTGGTGAAACATCAAGTGGGCATTTGCATTCTAAAATCCATTTAAATCCTGAGATTTGATTTCTAATATTGGTGCAGTAGAGGTGAAAAAGAAGATATTAATGTGAGAGGATTAAAACAGTCAAATTGACCTTGCCAACAACGTAAACAAGAAACAAGTACTCATATGTAAAGGATTCAAAAATATCCACAAACTCATAAGAACTATACATATAAGTACATATCAGAAACCCTAAATGAGCACTATTGGTTAAAATTGCCTACAGAATCTGAAATATCAAAGGATGTTTTTACAATTGTTTATCAAACTATCACAACACTAAAATTAAGAAATTGTCACACAGGTTTTTTTTTAAATATATGAAGATAACAGTTCAACACTGATTTATCTGGTGCACATGTCATTATCTGTCAATTTATTCTTAAATATTTTATAGATATATTTTTTGTTGAACAGAATGCTAATTCATATAGTTAGATATATAGATATAGATAGATATACACACACATACATATATATACACATGTAAATCATTTAACTTTCAGAAGTAGAATTTAATTCTATATATTCAACATTTACTTAATGAGTCCAAGACCTCAGTAGAAACAGCAAACAAGCTACTGATCTCAACAGCGACACTCAATCTTACAAGAATCAAGTAAACTCCATGACTTCTATGCAGTACTATTCTATAAACATATATCATTATCTATTTTCTATAAACAATTAAATTAAAGGTTATATACACATCGATATAGGTATACAAAATGTTTATTGGAAACGTAATGTCTACACACTGCCATCCTCACAAAGTGGAATATGTGTATTCCTTGGAGGTCTGTGTCAACATACAAATGGTATAAACAGCTACAGAATAAATAGGGTGTGTCTTTGAGCACCAGTCTTACTCAAAGATCTAGAGAAGAGATTGCCTCACGTTAAACCAAACGTACATATGAATAGAGTAGATGTGAAAAATTCATGTTAAAAAATAATCTCTGGATTTGAAAAATGTATTTCTGCCATTGGTGCTTCCAGATGCACCTTACTTTTTAGATATCACTTGAAGTTCAAAGTTCTGACTTGAAGTTCCTTTGAAAATCTGAAACTGCCCTGCATTCTTTGTAAAGGGTCTGCTGCTTTAGCTTCTAACTAATTCTCAATCAAACACAATTTCACTTTGTCAGAGTAAGTTTTGTAAAAGGAATTCAGATGCACCAAGTAAAGAGAAACTTTCACCAATCCTTTTAGGAAAGAGTAATTTATGTTATAAAATTGAATTGTCAACCCCCATAAGAAATGTGATGCTTGGGCTCCTCTGGATATGAATGCTCTCTGAGGGTGTGTTAAGCAACCTATGAACATTTGTGAAATTTGTCCATCACTAAGGAAATCACTTATTCTTCCTTTATATCATTTTAAAATAGAGTTTTAACAGTGTGGAGATTCCTCAAGAAATTAAAAGTAGAGCTACCCTATGACCCAGCAATTGCGTTACTATTTACCCCAAAGAAGCAGAAACAGTACAAGAAGGGCCACATGTACCCCAATGTTCATAGCAGCAATGGCCACAATCACCAAATTGTGGAAAGAACCAAAATGCCCTTCAACAGATGAATGGATAAAGAAGATATGGTACATATATACAATGGAATATTATGCCTCCATCAAAAAGGATGAATATCCAACTTTTGTATCAACTTGGACAGGACTGGAGGAGATTATCAGGAGTGAAATAAGTCAAGCAGAGAGAGTCAATTTTCTTATGGTCTCAGGTGTGGAGCATAAGGAAAAACATGGAGGGCATTGTGAGAAGGAAGGGAAGGGTGAATGGGGGGACATCAGAGGGGGAGATGAACCATGAGAGACTGTGGACTCTGAGCAACAAACTGAGGGTTTTGGAGGGGAGAGAGTGGGGTGTTGGGTGAGCCTCGTGGTGGGTATTGAGGAGGGCACATATTGCATGGAGCACTGGGTGTGGTGCATGAACAATTAATCTTGTAACACTGAAAAAATAAAATAAATATATATGGGAAAAATAAATTAGGGTTTTTAACTAACAAAAAAAAAAAGAATGTGTTTTTGCAAAAGAGATGGAGGGAGATCCAATCTTTAAAAATGGCCAATAATTGGGGCACCTGGGTGGCTCGGTGGGTTAGGGCCTCTGCCTTTGGCTCGGGTCCTGATCTCAGGGTCCTTGGATCGAGCCCCGCATCGGGTTCTCTGCTCGGCGGGGAGCCTACTTCCTCCTCTCTCTCTGCCTGCCTCTCTGCCTCCTTGTGATCTCTCTCTCTCTCTCTGTGTCGAATAAATAAATCAAATGTTTAAAAAAAATGGCCAATAATTAATACTGAACAGTAACACCAGTACTAGTAATTAATAAAAGCAAATGGACATAAGTAGAATGACTTCGGGATATAATAGAAAGAGCATGTTAGAAAAATACCTGACCCTATCACATGCCATACATTTCACCTTGCACAAACACCTCAACTTCTTCAAGCCTATTTCTTAAATAAAATTTTGAGATAATAATAAATGCCTTGTTTAATTAAGTTGTAGTGATCAGAAAGGTCTTCTGCTACCCTCAACTACACACCCAAGCACACCTAACTCTTTCTGCCTTTATTTTCAACAATTGCAACACACATAGGTTATGGATCATCAAGGCCACTGACTATCTAAGTGTGATGTAGAAAGAAGGCAGGAGCCTTAGCCCATGTTTTCATCACAAAGCAGTGAGGTTTATATTTGTGCCAAGGACTTCAGGACCACAGGACTGTCCAGGAATAGTTCTTGCTCAGATGACCTGAGGCTGTAATGTTAGCTTTGCCCAGTGCAATCCCTATTGCTTCCTGGTTCCAGCTATATGCATACCCTGTGGTACTTTTGTTCTCATAACAAAGCTCATCACATAATTGAGAAGTCTGTCATTACCCCATGGATCAAGTCTTTCCCCTGCTCAACTGCAATGTTCTACATTAGTACCTGTTACTCAGTACACTTTGTGGAAATTATAATTGCAACTGATCTTAGGATTAAGACATGCAGCTCACTATTCTTCTCTCCCCAAGATCTAAACTCTCCGCTCAACTGAGAACAGTATTCAGGAGCTTGAAGTGATTCCTCAGATGCTGCATGCCTGTTCACATGGGCATTGGAACATCCAGCCACCTAAATCCCTTAGCCCCTTACTCCAGCTCCTAGATGCATTTATAGGATTGTCACACAGCTTCATCTTAGTCACTGCTGCAGTTCAGAGGCTAAAATTCAATGTTAGATTATGATACAGCAAAAATAATGTTTCTTCTTCATTCAAGACTTTCCTGTCACCTCATAATCCCATGCAGTCTGAATTTGTCTCTCCCAAATTGTAACTCTGACGCCAAGCTGTTCCCTCTCACACTCTCTGTCCTCCTTCTTGGATTTTAAGCCTTAAATATAGCACAATTATTTACGTGAATCTAAAGCTAGAAAGTAGAAAATGTAAAAAAAATAAAATAAAAAATAAGGGGACACCTGGGTGGCTCAGTCGGTTAAGCATCTGTCTTGTGCTCAGGTCATGACCCTGGAATCCTGGGATCGAGCCCCAAATCAGGCTCCTTGCTCAGTAGGGAGAATGCTTCTCCTTCTGCTTGCTCCTTCCCCTGCATGTGCACCCCTCCCTAAAAATAAATGAAGTATTTTAAAAAAACAAAACAAAAAAATTATTTCAAAACACTTTGTAAAATAAAAACACCAAATTATTGATCTATCTTTTAAATTTTAAATATATAATAACTTTTTACTTTACCATTAGTTCTTATGTGGTACAGTCTTTTTGTTTATTCTAATTTTCTAGTAAAAGAGAAAATTATCCTATGCCCTCATGAATTTCTGGTTGGCTTTTTAGAGTGGATACTTCTTGATTCTTCCAAGGAAAATTGTTTAAAGAAAGCTACTTTTCTTCTCTTTACCATCTTTTGTCGTCAGAAAAAGTAAAACAGAAAAGTGCATATCACTTCCTTGAGATTAAAAAATATAAATTCAAAATATAAAGTTCTCATGAGTGAGAAGGAGTTTATTTTAAAAAATGGGGATCAAAATTATTTAGCCCTAAATTTGTTTGGTTTAGCCCTATAATATAAATGTTTTCATTTGTGGATAAGGGATTTAAATATAAAGAATTTTTATTATTAACCCATCAGTTGACACAATTTTGAGGATTAAACTTGATTCTGTTCCATCATAAGCATGAGTATCTTTACTGCTCGTTTACAGTTTTCTCTGATTACCACAGATGAGAACTCTCCTGGGATGAAATATCAAATGTAAAATTTTGAGGCAAATTTGTTAAACAAAGTCACAATACAAAAGTAGAATGAAAGATTAAAGATGGTTCATAAAATTTAAATTACTTCAGACATAATGAAAGGGAACTTACTGGAATTTTAATTCTTTTAACTATGTAAATCTCATTTATTCCATAAACATCAAAATGAGAAGTGTGACTTTCAGTATTTGAAAAAGCAGTTCAGGCTGTCATCACCTTCTGCTGAAATTAAATTTACAAACTCAGTATGTTAAAATTAAAATGCTTTGTCTCACTGTTAAAATAAACAATACACAAAACTTTGTCCATGCTTCAAAAGTATGGATTTGTCATTCCCTCTCCCTGTTGTTCACTTGCCTTCCAGAACGGAAACACCTGCGCCTGGGCATATCTGCTGCAAAAGTCCAGGTGATACGTTTATGGCTCCCCTCTGCAAATCTTGATAGACTCTTCACCCTGTTTTTCCATTAACTGTGGTCAATACTCTTAGTATTAACTGTTCCTACAACTATTCCTCCGGCTCTACATCCATTAGTAAAAGCTAAAATATTATAATTACTTATAAATTATAATGTACAATTTCAAGTTGTGATAGAAGTCAAAGGCTGTTCTTGTGTCTGAAGGGTGAATTGGAACTTTTTAACTTGATGCTTTTCTAACTATTCAAAAAAATCAAATTAAATGACTAAGTTCAAGATCTGGTCAAGGCACTGATGGATGCACTACTTGACAATCTTTACCCCTCTCCCAAGACTTGACAAAAAAATGAAACAACAGAACAAGTAGTGTAAAACAAACTCACAAAGAAACAAACAAAACCTTGGACAATATTCACAATAATATTGACAAAGTATCTTCACAACCCAAAATATTTGCAATGGAGCCTAACTGTACGAGACAGCAGTCCCTGGGTTGTGTCAGCAGCTCTGCAGATGGGTGGATCAGCAAAGTAGAAGCTATTCTAATAGCTCTGAGAGCATGAGAAATTGAATTGCTAGTTGTTCCCCACCTGACAACTTAGCACTCTCATTCAGTATGAAAAGATTAACAGCAGCTAAAGATGGACTTTGCAGGTTTTAGTTTGTGACCAAGGCCTGATGATATAGAATATTATCTTCATTTTAAGTTCACAGAGAACCTTGCAAAATTTTCTGTGTCTTGTCAAAAAAAAAAATAAGATCTCAATAATTTTGAAAAAATACAAATGATGCTAACAACACAACTGCAATGTTGCTGCAAGTAATTAGGAAAAAGTAGCACAAAAACAAAATAAAAATGTTTTATTCAATAACTTTAGGTTAAATAAAAATGCAAAACTAAATGAAAGAATTATTTTAAAATAATGGTACTGGGGGCGACTGGGTGTCTCAGTGGGTTAAAGCCTCTACCTTTGGCTCAGGTCATGATCTCAGGGTTCTGGGATCGAGCCCCATATTGGGATCTCTGTTCTGCGGGGAATCTGCTTCCTCTTCTCTCTCTGCCTGCCTCTCTGCCTGCTTGTGATCTCTCTCTCTCTCTGTCAAATAAATAAAATCTTAAAAAAATAAAAAATAAATAAAATAAAATAATGGTACTGAATACTTTTCTTACTGTGTGGGAAATAGCTAAGGAGGTATGAGAAAGAAGCTGAAGCTTATGACAGAATATCCTGATACCTTTAAAAATGAAAATAATTAAATACTACTAAAGAAAAAGCAAGTAAAATAAGACATAAAAAAGAAGCAGAGGAATGGAATTAGTGAATTTAAGTCAGAAAGAAAAGAGTTAAAAAAACAACAAAAAAATGGAACTAATATAAAAATCTAAAAATGGATCCATTAATTAAATCAATAAAATAGGGAAAGCTCTAGCCAATCTAATAGAAAAGAGAGAGAAAGCTCAACTAAATAAAATTGGAAATTAAAAAGGGAATAAGTATTAAGAGAGGAAATTTCAAGTCTTAGATGCTTAAAAATACATTTTAAATCTAAGCGAAGTTAAAAAGAATTTTAAGAGAATATAACCAATTGTGATAGAACTGTTATATACAGAAACTAAATAGAGTATCGTAGAAGAAATAAAGAAAAAAGTAGTTGACAGGTTTCCCTACAAACACTAAATTCAAATAGTTTCACAAGTCTCACACTAAACCTCTAAAACTCAGACATGAACACTACTAAAACTGTTCTTGAACATAAAAAAAGGGATCAAAATTTCCATTTCCATTCTATTCTACTCAATAAGATAATAGAGATCTACAAGTCTAACAAATTGCACCAGAGAAGAACACTACAGATTTTAATTAAGGCAAGCATTCTCATAATGCTTAAGCATATTAAACAATTCCACAACATTGACATTTGGAGTTTATGGAATTGAGATTGATTTAAAATTATAAAATGCTTTTAATATAATCTGCCATTTTCATATATTTAAAGAAGAATTCATAATATCACATAAACAAGTAGAGATTTATCAAGATTCATATGTTAATATAAGAATTGTATGATATAGGGGCACCTGGGTGGCTCGGTGGGTTAAGCCTCTGCCTTTGGCTAAGGTCATGATCTCAGGTCATGATCTCAGGGTCCTGGGATCAAGCCCTGCATCAGGCTTTCTGCTCAGCAGGGAGCCTGCTTCCCCCTCTCTCTCTGCCTGCCTCTCTGCTTATTTGTTATCTCTCTCTGTCAAATAAATAAATAAAATCTTTAAAAAAAAAGAACTTTATGATACATGTAAAGGTATATCTGTCATTTTTCTTGAACAGGAAACACTGGAAGTTTTCCTGATGAAGTCAAAAGGACAATAAAGATACCCCACCACTTCTATTCAACACTGTCTGGGAATAAGAACTGGAATTGGACAAAACACAACAATTAGAAGTATACAAATTATAAAGGGAAATGCATGTAACATATCTGGAATAATGAAAAGAATCAATGGAAAAATTGATAGCGAGAACAAAGAGTCAAAGGAAAAAGGAAATTTTATACCAGTAAGAGACAAGTGAGAACATCAACATGCAAAAATCAGTAGTTGCATGTAAACAAACAGAAAACGTTGTGAAGAAATAATAGAAAGTATTAATTCAAGGCTAAAAAACAAAAACAAAAGTACAAAAACCATCAATAAAGCATATGTAAAATATTAATAATTTATGTGAAGAAACACTTCTGAAAAACATAAAGTTAGTCTTGGACAAAAAAACATGTTCTTGGATAGGAAGATAAGACAACATCATACCAAGTCTTTTGAAATTATTATAGGATAATCTATTCATAATCTATGTTGAAATCTATAACAGGACACTGAAATTCCTTAATTAATAATTTAATAAAACATACCACAAAATGTCATCAAGTTATTGTTTCTTGGTCTAGAAAAGTAAATTCTAAACTCATTTGGAAAATATAAGAGGCAAGAATAGACAGAAAAATTCCGAAATAGAAGATTAATTAGGACATTATAACCAATTACAAAAAATCTTAAATTAAAGCAGTTTAATTCTGATACATGAATAGGAAAAAAGACAAATGGATTCAAATAAAACACAGAAATATTCTCCACCTCAAGTTAAAGTTTGATTGCTATAAATAAGGCAATAGTATCTCAAATTGGTGGAAAAAGTGGACTTTCTAATAAATAGCTTGAGCAATGATTGCATAGGTAGATTATAGAAAGTTCAAATTGTATTTATTACCTTAAACCATATTCCAGGATAAACCACTACATATCAGGTATTTATATGTAATTTTAAAAACATGAAGGGCACCTGGGTGGCTCAGTTGGTTAGGCAACTGCCTTCGGCTCAGGTCATGATCCCGGAGTTCTGGGATCGAGTCCCACATCGGGCTCTCAGCTCCATGGGGAGTCTGCTTCTCACTCTGATCTTCTCCCCTCTCATGCTCTCTCTCACTGTTTCTATCTCAAATAAATAAATACAATCTTCAAAAAATACCATGAATACTATTTCAGTTAATTATTCTTTGTCTTCAGAGTGGAAAAACCTTTCCTTATTGTGACTCAAAATATAGAGATAAAAAGAATAAAATAAAAAGGATGATTATTTAAAAAAGGCTGATTATTTGACTACATAAGAATAACAAAATAAAATGAAACACTCTGTCCCAGTAAAAACTATTAGAACATAAATAACAAACTTGAAACTATTTTTGCATGTATTTGAAACATATATCACAATTGAAATATCACTAATATGTTAAAAAGATTTGAAATAATTAATTAAAAAAGAAAAACAGCTCTATGTAAAAATGAACAGGTGAAATGCACAGATAGTTCAAGCAAAAGAGACAGAAATGACCTTTCATTTATGCAACTTAATATACCCATGCAACTATGAAGTACTCTTGAGGATTCTGGGGGGTAAAAATGAGAAAATTATACACAATATGCTACCAATTTGATAAGATTCTATATAAGTATATAGTATAAACACAGTATTTTCTATTTCGACATTAGAAAGCTACACTAGAAACTAAAATAAAAACTTATGATGGAGAAAATAGAGCTAAGATTCTATGATTATATGACTTTTATAGCATTCTGTGATTACATATTGGTTTGTACATTTGAATTTGAAGCCATGTAAATATTAAATATGAAAAGATAAATTTAAAAAGACAATTCAAAAAATTGAAAGTAAGTGAAACAAATGAATGTTATATATCCAGAGCAGTAAAATCCAACAGAAATTATTTCAAGTGGCTTTAAAATATAATGCTTATCAAATATTATTAGAGGTTATGTGGAAAGGAAAGACTGGAACTGCAAAATCACAGAAAATTTTTTAATATTCTTATTTTTTAGGAAGGTTTGTATTATGATTCTCACATTTTGCATATTGTGGAATAAAATAAATTAGGATCTTGATGCTGTTAGGAATAAGGAATTTTCACTGTGGGAAGGAGAAATAAATGCAAAGCCAGAGTTAACTAATAACTCCAAAACTTTGATTAGAGGTAGAAGTATGACACCATGATATATCTAATCTTGGGGGAAAAACAAAAAAAAAGTTATATCTTCCTACTAAAAGACTGAGAAGCCAGGACTGTATGAGTAACAGTGAATACCCACAGTACCCAAAGTTTTGTCTAAATGTTCTCTTAAAGGTTTAGCTAATTCCAGAGCAGGTAATATATAAACCTGAGAAATCTTGTTATAATAGATCATCAACACTATCAAACACTACAAATAGTATATTATATGGACTTAAAAAACAATTTAGGAGGTTCTTGTCGACCAAAGTTGAGATTGTTTTAGCATTAATAAGAATATTCACAGTGCTAGACTAAATATGTTTAAAACATTAAAGGAACACTAAAAATAAAATCCCTTTTCACCTCTCTGTAGATGCTTTGGGAGAAAAAAAATCATTATTCCAAAAACTGATAAGTAAAGAAAACCAATCTAGTATTTGTCCTGTCTTTCATGTATGGATTATTCCTTGGGGAAAAGTTTTTCTAATTAAAAATTAAAAAATGTGAACATAAAAAAAGATTTCACTTACAAAATATAAACAGATAAAGCAGCAGTACACCTTAATCTTACACCTTGAGAGGAAAAAGTTTAAGACCTTAGTCATTAAGCAACTAATTATAATGAATATCATGGAAAGTCTATCTACACTCTGTTATGGTCTATTTTTCTAATTCCAGAAATTATGTCTTCTAAATTTGTTACTTCTCCCTTCATTGTACTCTAGCAATACAACATATCATCACAGACAGTGGTGGCTCATCTATGTTAGGATATTAAAAAGAAATTCATGTGGTCTTGAAAAGCCATCCAGGTGGTATTGGATGTCTTCTTTAAAGAGGCATGTCCTCCTCTCTACACACCCCTACACCACTCAGAAATCCCTCACATTGAGAATGAGGGGCAATGCCTCTGCTCTTTTGAGATACGTGGGCATTAGACTCCCAAATTTGTTTACAAATTCATTAGGAATAGATTATTCAGTGTTCCGTAATTCTCCATGGCTAAGGTATTATCTACTTCAAGTCAGAAACATATCAGGGGTACCTCAGTAGCTCAGTCCATTAAGCTTCTGCCTTCAGCTCAAACATGAATGATCTCAGATCCTGGGATTGAGCCCCACATCGAGCTCCCTGCCAAGCAGGGAATCTGCTTCCTCTTTTCCCTATGCCCTTCCCCTCCTCACTCACCACCCTTGCCCTCCCCCTGCTTCTGTGCACACTTGCTCATATAAATAAATAAAATCTTAAAAAAAGAGAGAAACATATCAGAAACATCTCTGGGGTGTGCCTTCATAGCTCAGTCACTTAAGCATTGGACTCTTGGTTTCAGCTCAGTTCAAAATCTCAAGAGTCATAAGATCTGGGCTGTGTACTCAGTATGGAGTATGCTCCAAATTCTCTCTCTGCCCTTCCCTACTCTTGCACTCTCAATCAATCAATCAATCAATTCCTTAAAAGAAAATGAAAGCTTACAAACAATGTTTTTTTGTTTTTTTTATTGGAGTCATTGTGAAAACAAAAAGAGCTAACTTTCAACTTGAAGGAAAAATACTCAATTGAGTTTATTTTAAACACTGTGTACTCTTGCTCTTCCACTTATTTTGGGAAGGAAAATCTATGAAGCATACCAGTAGGAAAAAAAAAGAAAATGACAACTGAGCCTTTCTAAGCTCTATCTACTTCTTATCTCAGGAGCTTTCCCCTCCACAACCCCTCCCCCATAAAATAGTAGGTTTATTACAAGTAAGAAGCATAGCTGACCTTAATGGTCTGCTCAGTGTTTCCCTTCAACAAAAAAGCTTCGGTTTATTTTCAGTCTATAGATCCTGTCAATACTCAATTAAATGTTACTAATAACCAGTCACTCTGATCCTTTCATTTTTAATTTTTCACTGAACTTTCCAAAGGTACCTGAAGCTTCCCTCATACTGCTTTCTTCTGTGTAATTCTCTGTGATTAACTTTGTCAATCCTATTTTTCTTCATTTACTAACAGGTTATACCAACTAGTTTCTTTTATTCTAACACATGATTCAGTTATTTTTTTATACCTGAAAAACTATTTTTAAAAAATTGAGTAATTGTGTGATATCATTTTTTAAAGTCACTTTCTGACATGAAGTTATCTCATTTTGGATTTTTTGATAATATTTAGGAATATGTAATATTAGTAGTATTTACATTAAGTTTTAGAAATTTAGTATATTTTAACTTTTTATTTTAAGATTTTTATGGAGCCACAGAAATTCAAGACAGTACAGAGAGTTTTGTTTACCTTTCACCCAGTTTTCCCCAATTGTCATGACCAAGATAAGTATAGTAAAATAAATGCAAAAAATTGACATTGTTATGAAGTGTGTATAAAGTGCAACATGATGTTGTCACTCATTTGAATTCTGTTAACTAACAACAAAATAAAAATGCAGAACCATTCCATTAACACAGAGACCTCTCTAGTGCCACCCATTTAGAGTCACACCTACCCCTAACCCATAGGAACTACTAATCTGTGCTCAATTTCATTAATTTTATCATTTTAAGAATGTTCTATTAAAGGAATCATACAGCATGAGACCTTTTGTTTGTTTGTTTGTTTGTTTGTTTTGCATGAGACCTTTTGATACTGCCTTTCTTTTACTCAGCATAATGTCCCTGAGATCTCTTTAAGTTGCTGCATGTATCAATAGTTTCTCCTTTTTGTTACTGAGTAGTATTCCATGATATGGACATGCAAAGTTTGTTTAATCATTTACCTGTTAAGGGGTATTTGTTGTTTTCAGTCTTTAGCTCTTACAAATAAAATTGCTATGAATAATTGGGTATGGGTTTTGCGTGCATATAAGTTTCCATGTCTTTAGGATAAACGTCCAGGAGTGCAATTACAGGGTCCTATAGTAAGTTTCCACTTAGTTTAGTTTTTTCTTTTTTCAAAATTTTTTTTACTTAAATTCCCAGTAGTTAAATGCAGTGTAATAATAGTTTCTGGTGTACAATACAGTGATTTAACACTTCCATACTTCACCCTGTGCTCAACACAGTAGGTGCTATTTATATTTAAATATCCCAACTTCTTTATCCAGTCATCAGTTGATTGATGGTTAGGCTGTTTCCATAATTTGTCTGTTATAGATAATACTGCTATAAACACTGGGGTGCATTTAATGCAGTCCCTATAAAAATACCACCAGCATATTTCACAGAGCTAGAACAAACAATCCTAAAATATGTGTGGAACCACAAAAGGTCCCAAATAGCTAAAGTAACCTTGAAAAAGAAAAGCAAAGCTGGAGGCATTATAATTACAGAATTCAAGTTATATTACAAAGCTGATCAAGACAGCATGGACTGGCCCAAAACTAGACATATAGATAATAGAACAGAATGGAAAGCCTAGAAATGAACCCAAAACTATGTGGTCAACTAATCTTCACTAAAGCAGGAAAAAATATTCAATGAAGAAAAGACAGTTTCTTCAACAGATGATGTTGGGAGGACTGGGCAGCAACACATAAAATAATGAAACTGGACCACTTTTTTACACCATAAACAAAAATAAATTCAAAATGGTTTAAAGACCTAAATGTGAGACATAAAACCATACAAATTATAGAGGAAAACACATACAGTAATCTCTTTGACGCCAGCTATAGCAACTTCCTTCTAGATATGTCTCCAAAAGCAAGGGAAACAAAAGCAAAAATAAACTATTGGGACTTCATCAAAATAAAAAGCTTCTGCACAACGAAGAAAACAATAAAATTAAAAGGCAACCTATGGAGTGGGAGAAGATATTTACCACTGTTCTGTCTGATAAAGGGTTAGTATCCAAAATACATAACGAATTTATCAAACTCAACATCCAAAGAATGAATAATCCATTTAGTAATATAAAAATCTCTAAATATTTCCCACATTGTTGCATTATTTTATGTTTCCACCAGAATTATATGGGAGATCCAACTTTTCTGCATCCTTGTCAGCATTAGAATTTGTTTGAATTTTTATTTTACTTACCCTGATAGGCATGTAGTGATATTATGCTGTGTTATTTATTTATTTATTTATTTATTTATTTATTTATTTATTTTTAGATTTTATTTATTTATTTGACAGCGAGAAGAGAGATTACAAGCAAGCAGAGAGGCAGGCAGAGAAAGAGGGAAGCAGGCTCCCTGCTGAGCAGAGAGCCAGATGCAGAGCTTGATCCCAGGACCCTGAGATCATGACCTGAGCCAAAGACAGAGACTTTAACCCCCTCAGCCACCCAGGTGCCCCTGCTGTGTTATTTATTTTAATTTTTCTAAAGGTTAGGGCAGTTGAACATACTTTCATGTATTGATTTGCCATCCTTATATCTTCTTTAATGAAATGTGCCTTCATGTTTTCCCCCTATTTTCTAATCAGAGTGGTTTTTTTTTTTAACTATTAAGTATTGAGAATTCTTTACAATTCCCTTATTAGATTTGTGGTGTCCAGATATTTTCTGCCAACCTGTAGTTTGTCTTTTATCCTTCTTGATGGAAAATTTCACAAATCAAGGGCTTTAATTTTGAGGAAGTCCAACCTATTGATTTTTTCCTTTAATGACCATGCTATTAGTGTCATGTCTAAGAAGTTTTTTTAGATTTCTTAGTTTGCAACACCTAGGTCCTATTATTTTATTTGATATTTTATTCTAAATATCTTATAAATTTACAGTTCTTATTTGTTTATGATCCATTTTGAGTTACTTTTTAAAAATAAGGAGTGAGGTTTAAATCAAAGTTCACTTTTACCTATGGATATCCAATTACTCCAGTACCATTTTTCAAAAAGACAGTCCTTTCTACATTCAAATGCTTTTGCACCTTTGTTAAAAGTCAGTTGGTCATAGTTGTGTGTGTATATTTCTGGGATATCTATTCTGTTCCATTGATCGTTGTTTCTATGCCTCTGCCAATACATCAGGGTCTGATTTCTTTAAGCTCTAAAATAAATCTTGAAATCAGATACAGTGATCCATTGCACTTTATTGTTCCTTTTCAAAATTATTTGTGCTATTTGACTTTAGAACATCATGTCTTTATCCACAAAATATCTTGCTGTAATTTTGACAAGAATTGCATTAAGACTATACATCAATTTTCTTTTATTCGTTTTATTGGAATGTTTTATTCTTTAGCTTAGAAGTCATATAGATGTTTATTTTACGTTTATACCCAGTATTTTGTCATTTGAGCAACTGCAAGTGATATTTTATTTATTTATTTATTTTTGGTTCCATGTGTTGCTCCTAATGTGCAGAAATACAAAGCACTTTTGGAATATTGATATTGTATTTTTGTAACCTCGCTAAACTCACTTATTAGTTCTAAGAGGGTTTTGGTTTTGTTTTGGTTTGGGGTTTTTTGTTTGTTTGTTCGTTTACACGTTCTTTGGTATTTTTTCTGTAGACGCCCATGTCACCTATAATTAGGGATGGTATTATTTCTTCCTTCAGACCCATATGCATTTAATTTTTTGTCTTATTTCATTGCCCCTAACTTCCAGAATGATGTTTACTAAGGGTAAGGAGAGTAAACATTCTTGCTTGTTCTTAAATTTAGAAGGAAAGATTCAGTCTTTCACAACTAAGCAGTATATAAACCATAATTTTTGTGTAGATGCTCCTCATTAAGTTGAGGAAGTTCCTTGCTTTCTACTTCTAAATTTCTGAGAGTATTTGTCATAAATGTATATTGAACTTTGTCAAGTTACTCTTCAAGTAACTTCTCCTTTTGATTTGAAAATATCATGAATTATCTCAATTTCTTTTAAATTATTTAAATATTTTATTTTTGTATAAATAAATACAAATAAGAGAGAGAGAGAGAGATCACAAGCAGGCAGAGAGGCAGGCAGAGAGAAAGGAGGAAGCAGCCTCCCCGGGAGCAGAGAACCCGATGTGGGGCTCATCCCAGGACCCTGAGATCATGACCCAAGCTGAAGACAGAGGCCTAACTCACGGAACCAGCCAGGCACCCCAATTTCTTTTAAATTATTTGACCAGCCTTGCATCCCTGGAAAACCCACTTGGTATACGTATTGCTTAATTCCACTTTTTACTATTTTTCTTAAAGATATGCTCATTTATTTGAGAGAGAGAGCACAAGTGGGAAGGGCAGAGGCAGAGGGAGAGAGAATCGAATTAGACTGCTGAGCATGGAGCCCCATGTAGGGATTGATCTCATGACCACTCATGACCACAAGATTATGACCTGAGCCAAAACCAAGAGTCAGATGCTTAAACAACTGCACCACTGTGATACCCCTGCTATTTTTTTTAAATACTTTTGCATCTGTATTAATGAGAGATACAGCCCTGTACTTTTTTTTTTTTTTTTTTTTTCCAGGATTTGCTAGTTTTGGGATCAGGTAGTACTAGCTTCATTAAAGTGAAATGGTATTTTCTTCTTTTCTGTTTTCTAGAAGAGATTGTGTAGAGCTGGTGTTAATTTTCCCTTAAACGTTTGGCAGAATTAACCAGTGAAATGATTTAATCCTATAGATTTCTATTTTAGGAGTTTTTATTTCTTAATTTTTATTTTTTTATAGTTATAAAACTACTTAAATTTCCATTTGTCATTAGACGAGTGGTGGTAAGAAACTTTGTAAGAAACTGCTTTATATTATCTACTTTGTTAATTCATGTGTAAGGCTATTATTTCCTTAATGTACTTTTTTTTTAAAGATTTTATTTATTTATTTATTTATTTATTTATTTATTTATTTATTTATTTAACAGAAAGAGAACACAAGCAGGCAGAGAGGCAGGCAGAGGCAGAGAGAGGAGCAGGCTCCCTGCCCAGCAAGGACCCCAATGTGGGACTCAATCCCAGGATACTGGGATCATGACCCGAGCCGAAGGCAGCTGCTCAACCAACTGAGCCACCCAGGCGTCACTCCTTAATGTACTTTTGACTCCATTACTATACTTTTGATTTCTGAAGGGTCAGTAGTGAAATTACCTTTTTCAAATGATAATGAAAACTTATATCATCTTTTTCTGTTTCTTGGCCTTTTTAGAAATTTGTCAATTTTATTGATTTTTTTCCAAGAAACAGATTTGTTTTCATTGATTTTCTCTGTCACATATATATGTGTGTGTATGTGTGTATGTGTTTTACTGTTGTTTGATTTTTGACACTATAAACTCATTCTACATTGCCACATTCCACTTTTTGAAAAGTTGTATTTTCATTTTTATTTAAATAAAAATATTTTAAATAACTTTTAAGACTTCTTTGATACAAGTGTTATTTAGAGGTATGTTACTTAATCATCAGATATTTGGTGGGGGATGTTTCAGTTATCTTTCTGTTATTCTAGATTCATTTCATCACATTCTGAAAACATTGCATGATTTCTATTATTTTAAATGTGTTAATATGTACTTTATTGCCTATAATTTGATCTATCTTGGTGAATGTTCCATGTGAGCATGAGAAGAATATTTATTCTCTCACTGGATAAACAATTTTTATAATATTAGGAAAAGTTGACTTATAGTGCTGTTCAGATCAACTATACTGAATTTCTCCCCGTTTGATCTGTCAGTTGCTGAAAGGATGATGAAATCTCCAATCATAATCATATTTTTGTGTATTTTTCTTTCATACCCATCAGTTTTTGCCTCACATATTTTGACACTCTTGTTAGTTATGTACATGTTAAAAGATTTCAAGGTCTTCCTATAAATCTGTCATTCCTGTTAATCTATCTTGTTTGGAAGACTCTTTTTCCCTGACATTTATATTGCTACTCCAACTTTCTTCTTGTTAGTGTTAATATATCTTCCTCCATACTTTTAAGTGTTAACCTCAGATTATTTGCATTTAAAGTGTTTCCTGTTATACAACACAACAACATTGCATTGTTGTTGTTTTTTTTCTCCTCTATTCTGAAGCTCTGTCTTTTAACTGATGTATTTAGACTATTGATATTCAAAATAATTATTAGATTAATATTTGCCATGTTTACCCATTTTCAATTTTGTACTTATTTTTATTTTCTTCTCTTTCCATCTTCTCTGATTTGAATTGACCTATGATTCCATTTTTATCTTCATACATTCCAATGTATCTCTAAGTACATTCACTATGCATCTAAAGTCAGTAGTAGTGTTTGCAATGTATAATTCTAACTAATCTAAGTTCATCTTCAGACACTATATTGTTTCACTTGCCATGAATGTACCTTGTAAAAGAGTACACCCCATTCCTCCCCTACATTCATTATGGCATTGTCATTCAACTTATCTGTATGATATAATCACTTTGTGAATTATTCTATTAATAATTTTAATAGTTATGTTTTCAATTAAGAATAAGAAAAATAAATTATCTATTGTATCTTCATTTATCCCTCTCCTGTGCTCTTCATTTTTATGCAGAGTTTCTGTGTTATATCATTTTCCTTCTCCCTGAAGAACTTCTTTTAACATTTATTCCCGGACATGTCTGCCAGTGATGAATTCCTTCGGTTTGAATTTTTCTAAGAAAGTCTTTATTTCTATTACACTTTTGAAGAATAGTTTTTGTTATAGAATTCTAAGTTGCTGGAAATTTTTCCTTAAATATTTTAAATATTTCACTCCTTTCTCTTCTTACTTTCATGATTTCCGATGAAAAGTTTGCTGCATCTATCTTCAATCCTCTATTACTAAGGTGTTTCTTTCCTAAGTTTCCTTCTTCCCTGGCTTATTTCATTATTTTCTCTTTGCTTCTAGTTTACTACATTAAATATAATATTACTACATATAGATAATTTTGGCATTATGATGCTTGGTGTTGCCTATTCACCTTGGATTTATGCTTTGGTGTCTGTCATTGATTTTGGAAAGTTCTTAATTATTAGTACTTCTGATATTTCCTTTACTCTCTTCTTTCTTTATTCTTCTTCAAATTTTTCAAGCATATATATATGATATATTTTTAAACTGCCCCAGACTTCTTGGATGTTTTATTGCTTTCTTTCATGCTTTTTCTTTCCCTTTTGCATTTAAGTTTGGTGACATTCTTGGCTATGCCAAGTCTACTAATTAGAATAACAAAGGCATTTGTTATTTCCCTTACAGTGTTTCAGATTTCTTTTTTTTAAGATTTTATTTATTTATTTGAGAGAGAGTGAGAGAGAGAGAGCGAGAAAGAAAGAGTATTACAAAAGTGGTAAGAAGAGGGAGAAGCACATTCCCCGCTGAGCAGGGAGCTCAAATAGGACTCGATCCCAGAACTTTGGGATCATGACCTGAACCAAAGGCAAGCACTTAACTGCCAGCCACCCAGGTGTTTTAGATTTCTAAGATTTCTTCTTAAATTCCTTTTAAAAGATTTATTTCTCTGATTTTGTACATCTATTCTTTTCTATCGCCTAATTTTTTTTTCTATTAGAGACTTAACATAGCATTTTTAATTCTCCCCCTGATAATTCTAAAATCTGTACCATATCTGATTTCAGTTCTATTGCTTGATTTATCTCTTGACAATTTTTGTTTTATCTTACTAAGATTTTTTTTTTTTTAGAACAGTTTTAGTTCACGAAAAATTTGAGAAGAAAATACAGAGATTTCCCACGTACTCCCTGGACCCATACTGACACAGCCCCTGCCATTATCAACATCTCCACCAGAGGTGGTGATATATTTGTTACAACTGATGAACCTATATTGACACATCATAATCACCCACTGTCTATAGTTTACCCTAAGGTTCACTCTTGCTATTTAACATTCTGTGGGTTTGGTCTCACACTGTGTTTGCTTTGCATATTTTTTTTGTTTTATTTGTTTGTGTTATGTTATTGCTTACAATTTTTTTTGAAAGCTGCACATATTTTATTCAGTAATAAGGATTGAGGGTAAATTGGCCTAACATGTTAATATATATTAATTTTCTAACAATTGGGCTTTTTAAATCCTGTTTTTAACTATAGAGGCCAGAGGCTTCAATTCCTAAGCTTTTCTACTTTCTCCTTTCTCTCTTGGCTTTTGCTTTCCCTATATACTCCTCCTCAGAGAGTTTGTGTCTTGCCACTCTTTCAAGTGTACTCTACTGTGACTTTAGTGGAATCCTGTTGGTGTACTGATAAAGTAGCAGGGATGAGAAACTGTCTACAATCTAATGATAAAAACTCATTCCTTTAGTGGGTCTTTGTTTCTAAGCAACTTTCAAATTCTTTGCATGTTAATACGAAATTGCCCCCTCAAATATGTTTCTAATTATATTTTGAAAATATTCAAAACCATCTATTCAATTAAATGATAAAGTATTCATTTATTTTAAAATGAATGCATATAAAAATTTAATATTAAATTGCTTAAATAAAGTGAAACTAAGGGGTGCCTGGGTGGCTCAGTGGGTTAAAGCCTCTGCCTTCAGCTCAGGTCATGATCTCAGGGTCCTGGGATTGGGCCCCACATCGGGCTCTCTGCTCAGTAGAGAGCCTGCTTCCCCCTCTCTCTCTGCCTGCCTCTCTGCCTACTTGTGGTCTCTTTCTCTCTGTCAAATAAATAAGTAAAATCTTTAAGAAAAAGTGAAACTAAAATTTTATCATTTTTAATAAATTAACAGTATTCACAATCTTATGCTTCGGTGTTCATATATTTAAGGAATAAATTGATGTCATGTTTCATGCATACATGTATAGATACATATGAAAATAATAATAATACAAATTTTTTAATATTACAAAACATTTTCAACTATCAGCTATAATTGTTGCAAATGCTATTTGGAATCCTGGAATCCTGGAATATTCCAAGAACCATAAGTTAGAAAGAAAACAAAATGATTGTTTGGCTCCATTGAGTAAGCATAATTTATTATGCAAGAACATATTGCATTCATGCACCTAAAAAGTATCTGATATGGTACTTAATTTATTTCTCTTATCTAAGCCCTTCACTATTCAAAAGTTTCCTTGTTTTTCATGTAGTCCGAAGAACAAACATTTATGGCATTCAGAAAAAAATATTTTGTTTTATGGATTTAGAACATTAGATACTGAGAAAGCTTTCATGGAGCCTGAGTTGTATTAATTACTAGATACATATTTAGGGTTGTGAGTCTTACCATGAGAAAGCTGAGTTCAGGATCCTGCATGACAGAGAAGCTAAATGTGCCATAACAAAAGTATCTGTATTTGTGATGTGTAGAGTTTTACAAACCTGGGATCTGTAGATGGACATGTTATACCTAAGTCTAAGCATGATTCTCTTTGAAAATCTGTGTTCACTACATAGCACATCCCCTTGCTTCAAATATTTAAATCAATTTGAGTAGACTCAATATACTAAAACAGTATCATTTCCATTAATGTGATATTTCTCTTAACTATCTGAGTTTTCTGTAATGTATTTTATTGCTTTATATATGTTTATATGCAAGTCTTACAAATATTGTTTCATTTACTATAATGCATATTTTATACTTTTGGCATTTTAAGGAATTTGGATTTTATTATAGTCTCAAAATGCTTGTCCTGTTATATAGGAATGCCACACATTAACATAAATTTATCTTATACATAATAATTTTGCTAGTTTCTTGGTTTAACAATTTGAGATTGAAGGGTGTGTCTATGTAGACAAATAAATACCTCACATGCAAATATTAGCAGTATTTTATTCTACTTCTTCATTCCTTATATTTTTATAATAATACTGGTTTTATGTGGCAAGGCAATTAGTGCTATATTGAAAGAAGTACTGAAACAAACCTTTCTGTCATGTTGTTGAATTTACAAGGATTTTTTTAAAATTCTTGTCCATCCATTAAAGACAATATTTGATTTATTTTTTTGAAAACACACTTCAATTAATAAATTATTTAATGCTATTTTATTTTATTGTTTTTTGTTTACATTTTCTTTGTTTTTGATAAATGGTAGCTGCATTTCATAAAACAATTATCTTTGCATTTAATGAGATGACAGTTTTCTTAAATTTCTTTAGGAGGTGAATTTCACTTATTGATTTTCTAATGTCAAACACACCTTCCTATCCTATACTAAACTCAATGATGTAATGATTATTATCTGAGTTATACTGCATTCCATTTGTTAATGTTTATGTAATCCATTTGCATCTCTGTATTTGAATAAAACAAGACATTTTCCCCCTTCATCTCACTCTCATGTTTTAAATATCCTATCCAGTTATATTAGTCATATAGAATAATGAATAATACTGAATTAGGAGTTTTCTTTCTTTTTTGTTCTACGAAAATTTTTGCATTAGATTGAAATGAATTAGGGACAGTGATGTCGCCAAGATGGCAAAGCAGGAGACTCAGCCTCTGCTTCCCCACAAAGAACGACAATTAGATACCTACCAACAAATGAAAATAACTCTAAGAGAGCTCAGAAGTCCAGTTAAACAAGTTTAGTAACACAGTAGAACAAAATAACAGAATAATCACACAAAAGGTTTAGAAAGAATGGATTCATTTTCTTGCATCATTCCATACCCCAGGCTGGCCCTACTCAGCACCAAGATGAAACTCTTCTGTTTAAGAGAGTTCCCCTCTCCAAGAAAAGGAGATTAGGTTGAGTGACCAGCTACCCAGACTTTCAAGGAACTACACAAAGGACCTGCGTCAGTTTTACCACACCCAGAGATAGGCAAAGCTGAGACCTCTAAAGATGGTTAGGAATAAGGAAGAAGAGTTGGGGTTACCAGTATGAGCCACTCAATAGAGGAACCTGCAATTCTTAGTGGCTTGCTCTGCAGAAGACTCCAGCAGCTTTCACAACTGAGACCTCCACATCTCTTGCAAATGCTGCAGATCCCCTAGCTCTCATCACTGAGAGCATTGTCGTGGACCCCAGAAGAATATTCTACAGATGACCACATCAGCTTTTATCACTGAGAAAATCAATGGCTGACACAGCCCTCATGGATGCCCTGCAGATTTTTCTGATAAAGTTTTTACACAGAGTTTTTGTGTCTGTGGACATCAGTTGTCTGAGCCTCTCCCTGTTCCCTCAATCTCTTCCCACTGCAGCCTACATCTATACCAATAGCTAGCTGTGGCCTCTGTCACTGTGCTATATGCATGCACAAGACAGCCCAGGACCCCCAGATACTGCTCACTATTTTGTATTTGTCTGAAGCTAGCCTCTACATCTCTCTTGATAGCACCATTGAGTAAGGACTAGTGATAACACCTTCAATGGCTTACTTCCTTTTTGGGTCTGGTAATTCTTGGTTGGTCACAAGTAGCTGTTATAACAAAACCTCACCTCTGACACGTAGGACAGGATGGTCTGATTTGTTCCCTTATCTCAGGTTTCCTTTCATCTCCCACATTTCGAATTTTGTGAGCCTGATCCCATGGCGCCCTACCTATCTCTCCCTACCTAGTCCTGTCTGTCCATCATTTGTTGTTTCCCCTGGATCCTAGGGAGAGTTGTTAAATGATTTAAGTTCCCTGATTAACTTTCTATAAAAAAAAAATCTCTAAAAATCCACAGTGGCAACCCTGTCAGGACCCCTTTCATTTCTGAGAACTTTTTCTGTCCTTGCTTAATAAACTTCTATTGCTTTACTAACTCTTCTTTTTCCATGAGATTCATTCTTCAACTCTGTGAGACAAGAACTTAGCTCCCCTGCAACATTTACAGGTGATACCACAGAAATACAAAATATCATAATATACTACAATGAATATACAATAAGCCAGCAAATTGGAAAATCTATAAGAAATGGATGAATTCCCAGAAACATGGAATTTATCAACAATGAATTATAAAGAAATAGAAAATCTGAACAGACCAATAAACAAGAAGACTGAATCAGTGATCAAAAAATAACCTCAAAAAGAGAAGCAAAGCACCAGATGGCCTCAAGGTGGATTCTAAAAAACAAATAAATAAATAAACAAATAAAGAATAATTAATACTGAACCTTCTCAAACTCTTCCAAAAATTGAAGAGGATGAACTATTCCCGAACTCATTTAACAAGAAGACAGCATTATCCTGATACAAAAGCCAGATAAGAACACAGCAAAAAAAGAAAGCTACTGGCTAATATCCATCATGAATATAGATAAAAATGTCCTCAACAGAATCCTCGTAAACTGAATTTAGCATCATATAAAAAGAATCATACACCATGATCAAGTGGGATTTACCTCTGAGATACAAGAACGGTTCAGCATACTGAATCAATAAATGTGATACTCTTTATTGATAAAGTGAAAACAAAGATATATGATCATTTCAATAAATGTAGGAAGAGCCTTTAACAAAATTAAATATCCTTTCATGATAAAAGCTCTTAAAAAAGAGTGCATAGAAGAAATATATCTCAATGTAATAAAAGCCATATATGGCAAGCCCAAAACTAACACCATAGCCAATGGTGAAAAGTTGAAATCTTTTCCTGTAAGATCAGATCAGAACAAGATCAGGAGCGAGACCCTCACTATTATTATTCAATATATTATTGAAAATCCTAGGTAGAGCAATTAAGAAAAAATGCCTTTTAGGCAACTAAATTAGAAAGATGTAAAATTATGTTTTCAGATTTATCATCTCATATATAGAAAACCAAAGACTCCACCAAGAAGCTATCAAAGCTATTCAATTAGGATACCTGGGTGGCTCAGTTGGTTGAGCAACTGCCTTCAGCTCAGGTCATCATCCTTAAGTTCCAGGATCGAGTCCCACATTGGGCTCCCAGTTCCACAAGGAGTCTGCTTCTTCCTCTAACCTCTCCTCTCATGCTCTCTCTCACTTTCTCTGTCTCTCAAATAAATAAATAAAATCTTTAAAAAAAACTATTCAATTAATTCATTAAAGTTGCAGGATACAAAATCAACATACAAAATCAATTTCCTTTTTGTTCCATGACAACAAACTACATACAATAGGAAAGTGAAAATAATTCCTGGGATGCCTGTGTGGTGCAGTCAGCTGAGCATCTGGCTCTTGGTTTCAGCTGAGGTCATGATTTCAGGGTTGTGAGATTGAGCCCCGAGTCGGCCTCTGCACTCAATGCAGAGTCTGCTTGAGTTTCCTTCTCTCCCTCTCACCCTACCCCTCACCCACTATTTCTCTCTCTCAAATAAATAAATGTTTTAAAACAAGAAGATAACCCCACCCACAATGGCATCAAAAACAATAAAATATTTTGGAATAAATTTAATCAAAGAGGTGACAAATGTGTTCATGGAAAACTATTACATAGATGAAATAAATTGAGGAAGATATAAACAAATGAAAATACACTCTGTGTTCATGGAGTGGAAGAAATAATACTGTTAAAATGTCCATATTACCAAAAGTCATCTGTAGATTCAGTGCAATTCTTGTCAAAATTACAATAGCATTTTTCACAGAAATAGAAAAGGCAATCCTTAAATTTATGCAGAACCACAAAAGATCAAAGCAATTTTGTGAAATGATAAAGCTAGAGGCATTGGATTTTTTGATTTCAAACCATAGTACAAACCTATAGTAATCAAAACATATACTACAGGCATACAACCAATAGACCATGAAACAGAATACAGAGGTCAGAAATAATGCATATAACGTCAACTAAAATTTGGCAAGAAAGCTAAGAATACCGAATGAAGAGAGAATAATCTCTTCAATAAATGGTGTTAAGAAAACTGGACCCCTATCTTACACCACCACTGAAATTAACCTGAAATGGATTAAGGACTTAAACATCAGAGTTGAAACCATAAGACTTAAAGAACACATAAGGAAAAAAAAAACTCTTTAAAATTGGGCTTAGCTGTTTTTTTTTATATCAAAAACATAGACAATGAAAGCAAAAATATGAGTAGGTGGTGCTATATCAAACTAATAAGCTTTCACACAGCAACAGAAATAGCCAATAAAATAGAAAAGCCACCTATGGAATGGGAGAAAGTATTTCCAAACTATATATCTGATAAGGGTATAATATCTAAAATATATAAGAAACTCAGACAGTGGGGCTCCTGGGTGGCTCAGTGGGTTAAAGCCTCTGCCTTTGGCTCAGGTCTTGATCTCAGGATCCTAGGATCAAGTCCCACAACGGGCTTTTTGTTCAGCAGTGAGCCTGCTTCCCCCTCTCTCTGCCTGCTTCTCTGCCTATTTGTGATGTCTCTCTCTCTCTCTCTCTGTCAAATAAATAAATAAAATATTTTAAAGAAAGATCTTGATAGCAATAAAAGTAATAATATGACTGCAAAATGGGCAAAGGATCTGAATAGATATTTTTTCAGAGAAGGCATTCAAATGGCCAATAGGCATATTAAAAGGTCCTCAATATTATTAATCATTATGGAAATGCAAATCAAAACCACAATATGGTATCATCTTACCCTTGTTAAGAGTGATGATCCTCAAAAAGATGTAAATGTTGGCAAAGATGTGGAAAAAGGGAACACTTGTGCACTGTTGTTTGGGATGTAAATTGGTATATCTGCTATGAAAAACAGTATGGAGTTTCTTCAAAAATTAAAAATAGAATTAGCATTATAATCCAGTGATCCTATGTCTTGGTATATATCCGGAAGAAACAAAATTAATACCTTAGAAGGATATTTGTACACCTCATGTTCACTGCAGCATTTACAATAACTAAGACATAAAAACAATCTAAGTGTGTGTATGTGTGCAATAGAATCTTTCAATCATTAAAAAAGAGGGAAGTCCCTTTTTTGTAACAGCATGGATGAACATAAAGTAAATTATGTTAATGAAATAAGTCAGACAGAAAAGACAAATGTCTTCTCTCTTAGGTGGAATCTAAAAAAGTTGATATTTTAGAAACAGAGTAGACTGGTGGTTGCCAGCAAATGAGATATGGAGGAAATAAGGAGATGTGGGTCAAAGGGTACAAATTTCCAATGTAAAATAAATAAGTTTAGGGAAATCTAGTATAAAGCATGGTGACTACAGTATTGTATATTTGAAAGTTCTTAAAAGAGTAGATCTTAAATGCTCTTGTTACAAAGAAAAAAGTAGGAGTTATATGAGGTGATATATGTGTTAATTAACCTCAGCGTGGTAATCATTTTACATTATACACAGATATCAAATCATCATATCATAAACCTTTAACTTATACAATGTAATATTTTGACAATAAAGCTGGAAAAAAGACAAATAACGGGTAAAATTTGAAGGTTAAACTATTCTGACTCTGGGGTGATATTTAACATTTCTATTCTTTTAAAGTATACATTCAGTGGTTTTCAATGTATTCACTTCACAAGGTTGTTTACCTATCACTACTATTTAATTCCAGAACATTTTGGTAACCCTCAAAAGAAACCTGTACCAATTAGTGGGTCATTTTTTTATTGCCACTCCCACTAATATCTCTTCCAGTTCTTTGTTACTTGTTTGTTTTGTTTTGAGTTGGTCCTAAAAAACTATTTCACGAATTTTACAATTTTATAGAAATTTTCAAATGTATTAAGAGTTTAAGGGTCTGCTTCTGATAACCCCAATTGCTGAAACCCCTGTTGACTTATTTCTCAATTTTTGCAATTTTCATTCATGTTTTCTTACCTCCCCCTTCTGTTGATGATTAATTTCTATTGCATGCAGAACACTTTATTTGAAAGGGAATTTACTGAAATAGTTGGCAGTCTAGGGTGATGTAATCTGCCTCCAGAAAAGAAATACATTTGCTTCTGTCTGTACCTGGAGACGCAAGCACTCCAAGGACCATTTAAGCTGATTTTGGCATTGGAGATTACTTGAGACTGAGCAGCAGTCCCTAGTGAGGAACTGTCTACTTCAGGTTTATTCTTACTCTTAACATGTGGCTTTTCAAGGTCCTAACACTTGGTAAGCCCTAGCTTCAAATTACTATGCCCATAGTGCCGCAAAGCTGTCAAATTCCTCCCATATTGGAAAATACAGAGGAAAAGTGGGCTAAGCACACAGCACACATCGCTGGACTGCTATTCTCTACCAGATCTTCCTTTATCATTAGCTCTCTTTTGCCACACTTTGAATATATGTTCTTATAATGGGTAAGTTTTTTGGGGTGTGTGTGTGTATGTGTGTGTGTGTCTGTGTGTGTCTGTGTGTGGTGGGAAGGATAGCAGAAGCAGAAAACCTTGTATTAAGATTTTTTGTAATTTGTGTATTAATCTTTTGCTTTTTTTGAGCATTCCCGTTTTGACACCTGAGCTTCATTGATCTCTATTGTGTCTCTGTTTTCCATTGTAATTCTCATTTTTATGAGTTCTTTTTCATTGCACTTTTCTTAATATTTATTTCTTTTTTAAAAGATTTTATTTATTTATTTGACAGAGAGAAAGAGATCATAAAAAGGCAGAGAGGTGGGAAGCAGGCTCCCTGCAGAGCAGAGAGCCCCATGTGGGGCCCAATCCCAGGACCCTGAGATCATGACCTGAGCCGAAGGCAGGGGCTTTAATCCACTGAGCCACGCAGGGACCCCTTAATATTTAAAATAATCTTTAGTCTTGGATTTTTTTCTTCAATAAACGCATTAATGGTTGTATGTTTCTCTGTACACAAGTTTTTATATTTAATCACTTCTATATTATAATTTTGCATACATAGGCATGCATTTCCATTATGATTTCTTCTTGAACTATGAGTTACTTAGGAGATTAAATTTGATCTCCAATATGTTCATTATCAAATATGTGGAGGTTTTAATGACTTTCTTTTGTTTTTGTTGAATTAGTTGTGTTAATTGTACTGAAGTCAGAGGATATAGTCTATGCGATACCTATACTTGTCTTATGGAGTTGTTTTGAAAGGAAGATGTTTTCTCCAATCATCTAGTGCAATGTTCTATGTGCAGCCTGTTACACTACAATATATGTTTCTGTAAAGCAAATTCACTACATATGATACATTAATAGGGGAATTATTCTGTAGTAGTGTAAAAATTACATTGATTCATTCATCTATAACACATACTAGACAAGACGAGGTCTAATGATAGCAGAATTATGGTCTTTATGAGGAAATGGAAAAATGTTCACTGCTGCTACACCATCAGGAAGAGCACTTCAGGATGTTTTTTAAGATGAGGGGAACAGGGGTTCCTCCTAGAAACTGGCATTCTGGGCTCCATCCCAGAGAGGCACACTCCCCACTCTTGCTGTGCTTGGCTCTTGCTCACTGCCCTCCTGCCTGTGATCATCCTATCAGGAGCGCACTGGCTCATGCTCCTTTCCATCTATCTTGTCTCAGCAACCATGGTCCAAATCAAGTTTTGCCATCATTATTACTCTATTGCTTTGGTACATTTTTAGTAATCACTGTGACAGCATTTTTTGACACTAACACGTCTTCGCAAGCTGTCCAAATTATCCCCTGGACTCTTAAATACTTGTGTGTGAGTGTGTGTGTGTGTGTGTGTGTGTGTGCACTCTGTGAGCTTTTTACAAAGCCACATAGTTTTCTACTATCCTCTCCAATCCTCCATTTCTCAGAAGCCCGGCTGTTTTTTGTGTATATTTTACATACAGAACAAAATGATCGTTAGGACATATATTGCTTTAGAGCAGAAATTCCAATTTCACTTTGTAACTTATGTGATGCAAATCTTCCATACATTTTACTAGTGAAGCCAGTTAGTCAGTCAGTCAGAGACAAATATATAATTTCACTCATATGTGGAATTTAACAAACAAAACAAATGAGCAAGATAAAAAAGAGAGAGAGGGAGAGAAACTGACAAACAAAGATACAGACTCTTAACTGTAAAGAATACACTGATGGTTTCCAGAAGGGAGATGGGTGGGGGGATGGGTGAAATAGGTAAAGGGGATTAAGAGTACACTGACCCTGATGAGTACTACATAATATATAGAAATTTTCAATTGCTATATTGTACATCTGAAACTAAGATAACATTATGTGTTTACTATACTGGAATTAAAATGAAAAAAAATTTTAAAAATTTCTATATATTACCTATCAATTTTGAAGATAAACGTATTAAAATCTCTCCTAAGATTTATAGATATGTTAATTCTTCCTTGTAGTTCATTCACTTTTGGTTTTATATATTTCAAAGTTATGTTACTGTGTTCATAAAAGCTTAAAACTGTTATTTTCCCCTGGTAAGTTACTTTCATGTGTGATCTCTAGAAAGGCTATGGTCATAAGGTCCATTTCAACTTATATTATTAAAATTACACTACTAGGGGTGCCTGAGTGGCTCAGTGGCTTAAAGCCTCTGCCTTTGGCTCAGGTCATGATCTCAGGGTCCTGGGATCCAGCCCAGCATAGGACTCTCAGCTAAGCAGGGAGCCTGCTTCCCCCTCTCTCTCTGCCTGCCTTTTTGCCTACTTGTAATCTCTCTTTTTCTGTCAAATAATTAAATAAAATCTTTAAAAAATTATGCTACTGTTCTTTTGCATCATTTGCCTTTCATAATATGATTATTTTATCTGAAAAATATGCTACTTTGTTATGGGTATTTGTTGCTTCTGCTTACACTTGCTCATGATGGATATAGCTTCAGTTTATGTGATTTTGAGGAATTTGAGATCAATCAATTTTTTTTTTAAGATTTTATTTATTCATTTAACAGAGAGAGAACACAAGCAGGCAGAGAGGCAGGCAGAAGCAGAGAGAGGAGCAGGCTCCCCGCGGAGCAAGGAGCCCAATGCGGGACTCGATCCCAAGACGCCGGGATCATGACCCGAGCCAAAGGCAGTCGCCCAACCAACTGCGCCACCCAGGCGTCCCTAGATCAATCAAATTTTATCTGTTGGATTTTTTGAGGCTTTGATTTAAAATGGGTTCCATTTATTCATTCCATTATGTACCTGGAAGGGGTCACCAATTGGGAACTTGTTAAAGTAAATGCCAGGTTTATGCCTTTTGAGGGCAACAGTAATAGAGTATATTAATAACAGACTATCATCAGAAATTCTTTGTTAAAGCTGTTTTTCCTCCCGGTACATAAAGTGTAAAAGTTTTCCCTCTGTCTTATCCTTTGAGCACTCTCTTCTTTTTATAACTTGCCCCTTTCTTGAGAAAATCACCTCCTGGAGTCCATTTTTATGAGATTCTCATAATGATTTTCCACCTTTCCCAGCCCAAAGGTCTGGGCGTTTTCTCCCTTCTTCTTCATGAGTCCCATTAAAATGGAGGCATTTTGTCCATTGAGGATCAAATGCTCTCACAGCAGCCTTTAGCTTTGATGCTCTATTACTCATCCAATTTGTTTTTTCAGGCTTTGGTATTTCTTTCACTCTCTTGCCAAATCAAATGTGCACATAAAGGAGGTATTCATACCTACTTTTTTATACATGATGTATTGCAAAAGTTATTCAGGAAATTAGTCTGCTATACATATGTTGGAATATGAAGTCTGATTATTGTTGCTCTTTGTTTAACTCTAGTCCTGTATTTTTTGAATTTCCATAATTAAACATATTATTATGATGATAAAGTGTTATTTTATCATCATAAAATGCAAAAGCAAAACAGCATTTGGTGATTTGAAAGTTCACTCTAATCCCCTATATTGTAAGAAAGTCCTGATTGTCAAGTATTTTATAAGTTTTTATACTTCTAAAAATGAATAGCTCTTTTTATTTCTAAGAATATATAACACAGGGACATATGAATGTTAAATAAATCTGAATACATAAAACACACACACACACACACAGGAATAACGACCACAAAATGAGTATTCTTATATACTGCAATCCAATACATTGAATGTGAATGAAGCTTCTTTTGCATGTGAATTTTAAATCTTATTTATTCATAACTACTTAGAATGGCTGAGGGTGTTTAGAAGCAAAAAAGCATTGTTTAGTTAGCAAAAAAGCTAAACATTCTTTCATTCTTTTAATCCTGTAATCTCCTTCCATCTTCTTTAAAACGTTTTTATGCTATAGACACTGTTAGTTAAGTGTACTGTTAATGTTGCTGAACAGAAAACATTGTTCTCATTTTATAAAACTATATTTGTGTTAAGAATCCAAAATTTTACTACCATGAAAAAATGAACAAAGCCACATACTCACATTTCATAGAGAATCAATTCATGCTGAATCATATTTCAGCAGTTGTGAACACACATGATGCTATCCTATCTCAAGGTGTGATGTGATAGGGTATTTTTGTTATATTTTATTCCCAGAGCAGAATTTGAGGACAACAAAATTAAGAAAAGGAATCAAAAGCCCCCAAAGTGAGCTGATAGAGCTGATACGCCCTTTTTCCCATGGCTCTCCATGGAATTCAGTCTCCAGTGTTTCCCTCATCTTTGAATCCACGGACACATCCTGATAATGACATGGTGAGAGTGCAGAACAGACATCAGAGGACCTGGACTTGAAGAGCTTTCCTATCACTCTCATGGTCATTTGAATATCAAGTAATCATTCTTACTCTCAAAATTTGTAGAGTTTTCATGATGAGTATATTTTTATTAATGTGAAAATAGTGTTTTGTAGAATGTAAAGGGACATTAAATGTAATTGGCTTTATTATCATAAGTCCTTCTAAATCCTTGAATTAAATTGTATGTAGAGTTGGCCTTGTGTGCTCCCATTGATTTTTTTTCTATTAAATTTATCGTGGATTTATTTTCATTTTATGGAATGAGATAAGAACATTATTATAGTCATCACCTTATTATGAAAGTGTTGAATTACAATACAAGAGAACAATTACCAAGGTCGGAAATAGTATTTTAAAAATTGATTTAGACATATGACAGATGTAAAATTCTTTAGCCCTCTGGACCATCTCCCTAGTGCCTTTGAAACGTGGGGGTGCCTGGGTGGCTCAGTGGGTTAAGGCCTTTGCCTTTGGCTGGGGTCATGGTCCCAGGGTCCTGGGGGACCCTGGGATCGAGCCCCGAGTCGGACTCTCTGCTCAGTGGGGAGCCTGCTTCCCTCTCCCTCTCTGCCTGCCTCTCTGCCTACTTGTGATCCCTCTCTCTCTGTCAAATAAGTGAAATAAAATCTTAAAAAAAATAAAATAAAAAATAAAAAGTCTACTTCTACTCCGTTAATACAACTCTCATCATAGTTTAATGTAATTTTATTAGATATTTCTTATATATGAGTATACATCAGCAATATGAAATGAGATACAATACTTATCAATATACCAATCATACTTAAATTAGTAACATTTAAATATGTAAACATTCACAACATGATAAAATTTCTTTTTATCAAATTAACTTATCTGGATCATGTTGAATCAGCCTTAAAATTCAACTTCTTGTTGGCATCAGCACATTTATTACATTAATGTTCAACACTAATAAGCTTTAAAAAATATTTTTTCTGTGTTTACCTTTAACTGTTTTCCCCTCAAACAAAATAAATTAGTTTTCTATTTCTATTAAATATTAACAGAACACCTGGTGTATTGACCAATCTCTGTCCCAAGAGATTGTAATAATGATATTCCAAATGTTCTCCTGACTTGAATTCTGGGGTAAATATATCTAATATTCTCTAAAGATATGCATTAAATTATAGTTTCCAATTTGTTGTTGACATACAATTTTAGCAACTTTCCTATCCCTATTAAAAGAATCCTGATTCCTTTTTTAACCTTCAAATCTAATGATTCATGATTGTACATTTTGTTTTTTTGTTTAGAAAGGCAGACTGCCACACACAGCACCTCACTTGGATGTTTGGATGTTTGACAACCCCCTTCATTCTACTAATGTCCACAGTGCAATGAGAGAGAAAGGGGACACCCGTCTAGCCAGCCAGATCAACCAAATCACCCCTGGCAATCAATGGGATAAATGTTGCAGACGAATGATCCTCATAACTCAAATTCTTTCAATTTTTAATTTTCAATTAAAAAATTGCACAAACTGGTAGTTGTCAGAGGGAGGTGGGTGGGCAGATTGGTCAAAATAGATAAAGAGGATTAAGATTACCTTCGTCTTGATGAGCACTACAAAATGTACAGAATTATTGTATCATTAAATTGAACACCTGAAACAAAATAACAGTGCAAGGTAATTGTACTTCAATTTAAAAGAAATTGTAATTGTTGCATCTGCCCTAAAATAATTATTTTAATCATACAGGCTAGTAAACACTAATTCAGATAAAATCAGAAACAAATTGATAGAAGTAACTTAAAATAAGTAGATGTCATAGATCAGTGGCAACTACCTCATTCCTCCAAGGCCATCACCCTCTTGAAGATGTGATTGATTGAATTTTCTTATTTTCCTTTTACCAGGTTCTTATAAAAACTGAATATATGAATATTGACAAAACAAGTACCACATATTTTCCTTCAGCACATATTTCCTTCAATCTTACTGGAGGGATAGGATTTCCATATTTGAAAAGCAGTTGAGAAAAATATATATATAAAATGAAGTGCTGAAACACGTTGAACCACAAATAATAAATGCTAAGAAATCTAAAATAAAAATGAATCTAGAATAAAAATAGATCAATAATATCTGAAGAGGGGATTTAAAATTGTTCTTATACCTTTATAGCTTTGGAAGGCACCTACATGAAAATATAAGAAAGAAGGCCAAACACTTCCTCATCTAAAATGATCCATGGAATGACAGATGTCCCAGGCTCCTGTCAGGACCAAATAATTAGACATTTCTCAGAAAGGAAGACACATCTGAGCCATGCTCCTGATAGAGATAGAAACTCTCTTTCTTTAAGAGCGAAAACAAAACATCAACAACAAACATTTGGTTTTACAATTAATGTTAATCAATGGATTTGCCAATATATTTTTTCCATAAATAAGCTATTCTAATTAAGACTGATCACTAATTTGGGGTCCTGGGTGGCACAGTGGTTGAGCAGTAGATTTTTGGTTTTAGCTCAGATCCTGATCTTGAGATCGAGAGAAAGAACCAAGGGTCAGGCTCTGCACTCAGAGTAGATTTTTTTGTAAGACTTTTTTCCCTCTCCTTTTGCCCCTTACCCCCACTATCTCTTCCTCTCTTTCTTTTTCAAATTAAAAAATTTAAATAATCCTTAAAAAAATACTGCTAATTCAATTTTGCAACAAAACTAGATATTGCTCATAAGAATTTTGTTGTTCTTAAGTCTTATTACTCTGTGGTAAACAATATTGTGAATGTTCATCTGGGATAAATTTAATTAAACTCATATAATAACCTAAACATTTTCTAGAACATTTGAATACTATACAGATGCATACATGCATACTTTAAAGATACAAAGGAGAGGTGCCTGTGTGTCTCAGTTGGTTAAGGTTAAGCATCTGCCTTCGGCTCAGGTCATGATCCAAAGGTCCTGGGATTGAGCCCCACATAAGTCTCCCTGCTCAGTGGGGAGTCTGCTTCTCCCTTGTTCTCTGCCCCTCCCCCGCTTGTGCTCACTTTCTCTCTCTCTCTCTCTCAAATAAATAAATAAGTAATCTTAAAAAAACAAAGACACAAAAGAAAGTATGGCAATGACTCTATAACTGGGACAGATAAAATTGTAGGTAGTTTAGAGGCATCAGAAAAGTTGTTTCTAAATGGAGGTTATTGGGGGAAGCATCACTGAAATGCTCACCATTGCACAGGCATGCCTAAATTGTGCTGTAGCTGCACCCTCACATTCTCTGATGGAACAGTTCTGAAAAACATTCCAACCAAAACTTCCATTCACATTGGTCAGCTTGATCTTAAAACACAGCTGCTCAAAGGAAGTGAATGGTAATTTTGAATTCCTGCCAATCACACTGCCACATGGACAAACCGTATCTGATCTGCTCCATTCAATAGCACATTTGGAATTGGAATTTTTCTGCTAGTGAGTATATATAGACAGAGCCTCAGTGAATAGACCACATGACACAATGTGAATTAACTATCTCAAATCACTGTGACATCTTGTAGTAGAAAAACAAAATATCATTTTTCTTATGCTAAATTATTTGTTTTGGGTTTTTGTTGTCACTTTTGTTTTTGTTTGCTCACGTATTTCCTGCAGACCTGTGAATTCTTGGAGGGCAAGAGCTGTGTGTATTTTTATTTAATCACACACATTTATATTTGTAGGCAATGTTTGCCTAATGGAAACCTAATAGGTAAAAAGTGATTATATTATAGCTTCCACATAATCCTGCATTTCTCTTTTTTAAAGATTTATTTATTTATTTATTTATTTATTTATTTATTTATTTGACAGAGAGAGGGAGAGAGAGATCACAAGTAGGCAGAGGCAGGCAGAGAGAGAGGGGGAAGCAGGCTCTCTGCTAAGCAGAGAGCCCGATGCAGGGCTCGATCCCAGGACCCTGGGATCATGACCCAAGCTGGAAGGCAGAGGCTTTAACCCACTGAGCCACCCAGGCTCCATAATCCTTCATTTCAACACTAAATTTCATTTTGTTTTATAGAGAGATATTTCTCCTACAAGTGAATTTCATTACTCACGTTGGATAGAATCCCTGTCATTCATTAGGGGATATAATCTGCATGTCTTTACTGATGGTTAAAATGGTTCCCTATCTGGAACCAGATGAATACAGGAAAGAAAAACGTTGCCAAGGCAACAGAGCTGCTTTGTTTGAATGACTTTATTATTACAATGGAAGTTAAAACAGACGACATTCAAGAAATTACTGAGTTTGTATATAAGTGGGCTGATGGAGAGAATAAGAGAAAAACTATCACATTTAAGTAACAGATGTGAAATTTCTAGACTTTTCTCATTGTTTTTGGATTATATTTTAATACATTTTATTCTGTAAAAACTGTTATTGAAATCCATGAAAAAAATCAGTTTACGGGAGTGCACACATGCAGTTTGCCATTTATTTTTTACTCATTTATTTCTCCTTTTGAACTATGAGCACCTTGAGGGGGAAGCTTTTTGTTCTTGTTCACAGTGGTTGACTCATATACTAGGAGATACAGAATGACAAGAAAATACATTCTGAAACTCAGTGTCTGACACATTAGTGCAAATTATTTCATCCCATTAAACCAAAATGACTTGATATTTGTAATTGCAGCATTTCTTTTTCTCTTTTAAAGATTTTATTTATTTATTTGACAGAGAGAGATAGATCACAAGCAGGCAGAGAGAGAGAAGGGGAAGCAGGCTCCCCACTGAACAGAGAGCCTGATGTGGGGCCCGATCCCAGGACCCAAAAATCATGACCTAAGCCGAAGGCAGAGGCTTCAACCCACTGAGCCACCTAGGTGCTCCTAATTGTAGCATTTCTTATGAAAATAAAATATTTTTATAAATACTTGATATTTCTCTTTTAAAAAGTATCAATTTTTTCTTGATAATTGTTTCATTTCTCTCAAAATTCTTTTTTTTTCTCTTAAAATTCTCTTAATAGAGAAGTAATAACACATACAAGTTTCTAAAATCAAATTGCTTGGCTTGGAATTCCAGCTCTGATTGGAATAGACCTGTGACTTCAAGGTGAATTAGAGGAAAAGATTATTGACTACATAATATTATTATTAAGATTTAAAAAGTCAAGACATCGAAGAATTAACACAGTGCCTAGCATGAAGCAAGGAAGAAACAATCATTATTTTTTAACATAGTCATTATTATTAATTGAATATAATCATATGGAGAAAATGAAATATTCTCTGATAATAAAGTTCTTATCAAAATCAATTCAAATGTCACAAATGGTTTTCTGTTACTATCCTATATTTCTATTAACATTCATATTTATAACAATCATTTTCAAATAATAATAATGCAGACACTATATATATATATTTTTTTTTTTTTCCTTTAGAGAGGAAGAGAGAGCAAGAGAGGTGGGGGAGGGATAGAGGCAGAGAGAGAGAAAGAATCCTAAGCAGGTTCCATGCCCAGTATGGAGGCCAATGCAAGGCTGGATCTCAAAACCTTGAGATCATGACTTGAGGACTTGAGCTGAAATCAAGAGTTGGACGCTTACCTGACTGAGCCACCCAGGTTTCCCAACAACTGGTATATTTTTAAAACGTATCCTTTAAACATTTCCATATTAAGTAGAACAGATTTCTTATATTCTCCTAATGTAAGTGCTAAATAATAAAGCTCCAGATTTCTGTACACTCTTATGAAATTTATCTCAATATCACTATGTGATAAAAAGATCCCTTGTTCATAGTTTTTTTTTACAGTAAACATATTTAGTACTAATTACATTACATTTCTTTGGTCTGATTTTAACAACCTATTTTCCCACTTGCATTGTTAAACAACAATGACTAAATGTTAGTCTTGAAAAAAACAATCATAAATTATCCATGTGTGAATTTCAGTCACTGCAGGAGTTTTACACTACAGATAATATCTGAAAAGATGCACAAGTTGTCTAAGAACGAAGTTAATTAGTGACTATGTACAATAAAGACTACCTTCTAGGGACACCTGGCTGACTCAGTCAGCAGAGCATCAGATCTTGACCTCAGGGTTGTAAGGTCAAGGCCCATGTTGGTTATGAAAATTACTTAAAGATCAGATCTTTAAAAAAAAAAAGGGGGGGGGTACCTGGATGGCTCAGTCGGATAATCGTCCAACTCTTGATTTTGGCTCAAGTTGTAATTTCAAGGTCCTGAGATTGAGCCCCTTGGTGGGGATCTGTGCTCAGTGGGGAATCTGGTTGAGAGTCTCCTCTCTCTCTCTTTTTCCCTCTGCCCATCCCCCCACTCATGCACTCTCTCTCTCTCAAATAAATAAATAAATCTTTAAAAAAAGACTAGCTTCTAATGGTGTTTGTTTTATACTCTGCCACTTCTAAGAGCTAAAGTACCATAAAACTAATCCTCTTTATAAATTTGTTGGTATTACTACAATACTCCTTTAAGATATCTGAAGAAATCCTTGAGTGTTGCAAACCAAATTGTGGAAATATTATTTCCACCTCTATTATTTAATCACTGCCTAATTCTATTTGGGAATGATGGGGCTACCATTAAAGCGTTTCTCTTTCATTTTAGAATTAAATTGATTTTCAAAGATTTATTTTCACATTTATTCCAATTCTAGGTTAATATTTACAGAATAAAACCAGTAGTTTATTCGAAGATATCTGACCAAAAATTTTTTTTGACTGGCAAGAACAAGACAGAAGCACACTGTTAGGATAATCCACTGTGAGCCCATTTCATACCCAGATAATCCAGTATTGATTTTATCCCTTTCAGTACCACATCCATTAGACAACAAAAACGTACCTAGTACAGATGTAGGTACAATGAAGATAACAGATATAAGTATAGTGAAGATAAGTGAAAATATTAAAAAATTAAAAGTTCTTCATTTAAAAAAATAAATCTCATTTGCAGATATACTTCAAAAGTCACAAAATAGCTAGGCTGTAACAGCCACCCTCACTTGAGGAAATCAAACATTTCTGTTCCTGTTTTAATGCATTGGTAAATTTTTGAATTTAGATTAAATTCTCTGTACACAAAATGTATCCACTACATTTTTTTTCAAGAAATAATGCTGTATATTTTTCATAACCTTATAAAACTGAAAGTTCTCTAAGGCAGGACTGTCCTTTACAGAGCTCATTAATAACAACAGAATTATTACATTTAAAAATCATATATTTGCTAAAAAATTGCATTAGCATTGCCTAGCTATTTCTAGTCATCCTACATTCATTCCTCTTATAACTTCTTATTTTTTAAACTAAAAGTGTTATGTCATTCTTCACTGATAAATATAGCCAGGTTTTCTTGCAAACACTTGTGCTTTTTTTTTTAAGATTTTATTTATTTATTTGACAGAGAGAGACATAGCGAGAGAGGGCACATAAGCAGGAGGAGTGGGAGAGGGAGAAGCGGTGTTTGATCCCAGGTCCCTGGGATCATGACCTGAGCCGAAGGCAGATGCTTAACGACTGAGCCACCAACACTTATGTTTTTTTTTTTTAGATTAACCAAATAGCCAGACAAAATAGTACAATGGATGAACTTTTGCATTAGCCTCTCTCTCTGGTCCCAAGAACCCTTTAGCATGCCCAGTTAAAAGGTATACACAGATAGACCTGGAGGGTATTATGCTAACTGAAATAAGTCATACAAATACCAAATGATTTCACTTATCAATGGAGTCTAAAAATCTTAAGTGAACAAACAAAGCAAAACAGACACATAAATACAGTAAACAAACTGGTCGTTGACACATGGGAGGATGATGAGGGGTTGGTTTGAAATACATTAAGGGGATTAAAAGGTACAAACTTTCAGTTAGAAAATAAATAAGTCACGGGAATGAAAAGTACAGTATAAGATATAGTCAATAATATTGTCATTATGTTGGAGGTGACAGACAGTGACTGTACTTACCGTGGTGAGCATTGCATTACCTATAGAATTGTTGAATCACTATGTTGTATACCTGAAACTAATACATTATATGTCAACTACAAATTCAGTTAAGTATAATAAATAAATATAAGCTATACATTTCCTAATTACTGCCTGATTTTCTGCACAGAGTAAAACCATGAAATAAACAGTCTGAAGACTGCTATTTAAAAAATGGTATCCTTCTTGTTTCATTTCTAACAAAGAGCTTGGAAGCAGGCATTTCTGTCTTTACAATAAGAAAAAATGGAACAAACTGAAAGTCAATAACTTTTGTTGTATCCATCAGAGAACTAAGGTCTGAGAGCAAGCTGCCAATCTGAAACCTAGAGAGACAAGTGAATACAAAGAATGAGCTGAGATCAGCTGAACTCAAGGAAAGGCTGCTGGAACCATAAACTGGACTCTACTGTACAGAGTAGAGAGCCTGCATAAACAGTTGGGCTATGCAAACAGAGGGACAGAAACCATAAGAAAGAGTCAAAAGGAAATACTTGAACTAAAAGATCTGTAATGGAAATGTAGAGTGCTTGTGATGGGCTCATCAAATACCTAGACATGGCTAAGGAAAGAATTTGTGAGCTTGAAAACATGCAAAATTCTTAAACCGAAACCAAAGAAAAAAAAAAAAAGAATAGAAGAACTGAACATGCAAGGACTTTGAGATAATTCTGAAGATGTATGATATGTGTAAGAAGAGAGAGATGAGGCAGAAGTATTTTAAATAATAGTAGCTGAGAACTTTCCAAAATCATGGCACATCAAACTACAGATCCAGGATGCACATCTTCTCTTGAGTAAAACCACAGAGGTAGGAAAAGAGGGAAGTAAGAAGAAACAAAATCAATGAATAGTAAATATTTGTATGCATAGTAGATATTAATCCAACTATGTCATGAGTCCCTTTAAATTTGAAAATGGATTATTTTAATTGGCATATTCGAATGACCTAAATCTACCAATTGAACTGAAAACAGAGACAGATCAGGGAAATACAAATTACCACTACTCGTCTCATAAGAATGGCCAAAATCCAGGCGCCTGGGTGGCTCAGTGGGTTAAAGCCTCTGCCTTTGGCTCAGGTCATGATCTCAGGGTCCTGGGATCCAGCCCCGCATCGGGTTCTCTGCTCAGCAGGGAGCCTGCTTCCTCCTCTCTCTCTGCCTGCCTCTCTGCCTACTTGTGATCTCTCCCTATATATCAAATAAATAAATAAATCTTTAAAAAAAAAAAGAATGGCCAAAATCCAAAACATAGACCATACAAAATGTTTGCAAGAATGTGGAGCAACTGGAACTTTCATTCATACCTAGTGGAAATTCAAAATGGTACAATCACTTTCAAAGGCAGTTTGGTGCTTTCTTACAAAACTAAATAACTCTTATCATAAGATCCAACAATTAATCTCAATGGTATTTACTCAAAGGAGATAAAAACTTAATCATACTTAATGGTGGGAATTAGACCCCCTCCACTATGGGGAAAAAGCAGTGATGCTCTCTCCCATCACTGCTTATTTAACCTTTTAATGAAAGTCTTAGGTAGTATAGTAAGACCAAGAGAAGGAAATCAGAGATACACAAGTTACAAAGAAAAAAAATAAAACTTTTTTTTATTTTATTTGTATATATGATTATTTTATAACATCTTATTTGCATATGATATAGTAATTTGTGTTGAACAATAATTGACAAAAATTGATTTTTTAAAAATCTCCTAAAACCAATAAATGAGTAATACAATGTCACAGGATACAAGGTTGATATACAAAAGCCAGTTGCTTTGTTATATATCAGCACCGAACACCTAAAATTTGAAATTAAAAAAAATACCAATTACAAAATCACCCCAAAATGAAATAGAAAGGTATAATTCTGACAAAAATGTACTGATCTATTTGTGAGAATCTACAAAACTCTGTGCTTAGAGATTAGAAGACTCACTATTGCTAAGATATCCATCTCCCCATACTTATCTGTAGATTCAACACAATCCTATTTAATATTTTAGGAACCTACTTTGTTTATAGTCGCAAACTGCTTATAAAATGTATATGGAAAGATAAAAGATCTGTTTCTATAAAAAAACAGCAGAATACTGTAAAAGAAGAGAAAAGTTGGAAGATTTACACTAATGGATGTCAAGTTTTATTTATTTTATTTTATTTTATTTTATTTTATTTTATTTTATTTATTTGACAGAGTGAGAGATATCACAAGTAGGCAGAGGCAGGCAGAGAAGGGGAGGAAGCAGTCTCCCCACTGAGCAGAGACCCTGATGCAGGGCTCAATCCCAGGACCCTGAGATCATGACCTGAGCTGAAGGCAGAGGCTTAACCACTGAGCCACCCAGGTGCCCCTATTTTTTTTTCTGGATGTCAAGTTTTAATATAAAGCTACAGTAATCAGGACAGTGTGGTACTAGCAAATGAATAGACATTTAGATCAGTGGGCTAGAATAGAGAACCCAAAAATAAACCCACAAAAATACAGTCAGTGCCTCTCTGACAAAGAAGTGAAGGCAATTTGAAGAAGAAAGGATAGTTCTCCCAACAAATGGTGTTGCTTGCTATATTATGATATCCATGTAACAATACAAAACAAAAAACCTAGGAAGATGCATTACATTTCACAAAAATTATCTCAAAATGAAATGCACACCCGAATGTAAAATGCAAAGCTATATAAATTTTCTATGAGAAAATATAGAGGAAAATCTATATGACCTTGGGTTTTGTGATGAGGTTTTAGATATAACACTAAAAGTGTAAACATGAAATTAAAAAGAAAATGATAGATTGGAACTTAACATCAAAATTAAAACATCTGCCCTGTAGAAGACACTGTTAAGAGAATCCTGATAGAAGCCTAAGACTAGGGGGAAAAATGGAAAATCCATATATGTGCCTTTGGATCCAAAATACAGACTCTTCTTAAAACCCTACACTAGGGAAACAAGTAACTACTTAAATAATAAGCAAAGGACCTGAACATACACTTTGTAAAGATGACATGTAACTCGCTAATACGCATATGAAAAGTTACTGAACATTGTTTGTAGAGAATTGCAAATTAAACAGTGAGTTACCATTACACACCTATTGCAATGTCTTAATCCAAAACCTAACAATAGCAATTGCGGGCAAGGATATGGAACAACAAAGTATCTCTTTGACTGCCAGTGGACATGCAAAATGGTACAGTCACTTTGGAATACAGTTTGGAAGTTTCATCTAAAGCTAAATTTAGTCTCCCTCAACAATCCATCTTCGCATCATAAAGTTTTTACTCATTTGATTTGAAAATTTATTTCCACAGATAATGACGCACACCAATGTCTATATCAACTCATTCATAATTGCCAAAATGTGGAAGCAATCAAGAAGTCCTTTAATAAATATATGGATTAAAAACTGTAGTTCATATGTACAATAAAACAAAATTTATCAACAAGAAGAAATGGACTATCAAGCCACAAAAAGACAGTAAGTAAATAATATATGATAAGTGAAAGAGACTAGTATGAAAATAATATATACTGCCTATTTTTTATACTGCTTATTTTTAATTATATCATATTTTGGAAAAGGCAAAGATATAGATATGATTTTAAAAGGTTAGTAATACCAGGGGGAAGGAAAGTGGGTGGGAGGGCACAAATTATTTAGGCCACTAAAACTATTCTGTGTGATAGTGTAATTGTAGATATATGACTTTTATCCATTTATCAATAACCATAGAACTTACAGATCAAAGTGCGAAATTTACTGCATGCAAAGTAAAAAAAAAATAATAGTAATTTAGGAGCTTAGGGGATACCAAGGAGGAATTCACACTGTGGCAAGTGACTCTAACTCTACTATGAATACGTATTAAATAACTTTATTGGTGGACCAGGACAAAACGTGCAGACCCATGTTACTTTGGAAAGAAACTAGAATCTACAAACCTAAAGGTAAAAGGAACTGTACATAAACACTATGACTTGATTCGATAAAGGTTTTTCCTATGGGAAATAGATTAAGAATCCTGACATTGATATTCTGGAATTAAATATTTCAGTAAATGTGTATCTGATGGTGGGAGGCAAATTTTTAACATTTGTAGTGATGATTTATAAATAATCAAGAAAGGAAGCTAAAATGATCCATGTGACAAAAGATTAAGTTGGAGTAATTAGTATCCACTCATGTTTGGCTTAATAGATACAGGTATAGACTCAGATATACAGTAGATATTGATAATATAGATATAGAACAGATATAGATATATGTTTACACCAGGGTTAGTATTCACACATATTTCTTTGTTCTGTCAGCTGATAGTGCCCAAAAGCAGCAATGAAGATACACAGCCCCCAGACGCTGGTTTCTAATACCATTTTCCAATAAAAGGAACCAGGGTCCTTGGAGAAACGGCTAATTCCAGAATTTGGACAGGAAATATACAAGATGGTCCTAGAGTACCTTATAGAACCAGAACATAACAAAGTTCTTCAAAAACCAACAAACAAAAATAAAAACCTCCTCGTCATGGGGATCTGTCAAAAATGCAGAAGCCACTGAAAAGATCTCGCAAAGGCCAAAGGCTAAACAATTTGAACTAAAACATAGATAAATTAGTATTTAATTAAAACCCAAAGTATAAAATAAAAACGAGGCCAAAATTAACATAAAGTAATGATTGAGAAAATTAATAATGGGAAAAAAGAAACAAATCTTGAAAAAAAATCCAAATAAATTTTATAGGTGTTCTACTCTAACGAAAAGAGAGTATAACTTCTCATGCACAAAGTGTGGGCTGCACATAGTAAGTCCCTTCTGGAGTATAGGATGGAGAGAGGTGACAAGTGACTTTACTGTGGAGAAATTGCTTTTGCCAGGTGATCAAAATCAACACCAATATCCATCACATCATAACAACACATTACAACAACAATATCCACACATCAAAATCACATTAATGGTTTGTGACTTTCATATAATGTGATCAAAATAGCACTTCCATTTTCCATCTTCCTTCTAATAACCCCACTAATCAGGAGGAAAAAATCAGAAAAAATCCAACTGAGGGGCATTCTATAAGATACCTGACCAGTATTCCTCAAAATTGTATATAGATCATGAAAATCTTGAGAAGTCTAAGAAACTGTCTCAGCCAAGAGAAGCTTAAGGAGTCATGAAGCCTAAAAGTAATATGACATACTTGATGAGATCCTGAATCAAAGAAGAATGTTATGTAAAAATTAAATAAATCTGAATAAGTATATTCCATTGTATAGTCCACAGCAGCAGAGTTCAGTTAAAACAATGTATTAATATTGGCTCATTAGTTGTAACAAATTAATCATATTAATATAAAAATAATTGAGTGTGGGAATACATGAGAATGCTATACTATCTTCTCAATATTTCTATAAATTTAAAATGATTATAAACATCAAAGTCTATTTCAAAATCACAGTAAAAGGATAAAATGGACATCATAGATGTCCAACCCTAATCTGAATGGCACTCATTTTTCTCCCTAATTCAAAAACATAAAATTAGACTAATAATTCCACATTCTATTCATAACTGCAACCCATTTATTTTCAATTCTCTTGGGAAAAAGAATTTGCAGCCACCTAGTTATAACAAAATACCACATAAATTTCTTGGAATGGTACAGAAATGAGAAAACTTGAATCCCAATTTTTTATTTTCTGACCTTGGGTTTATGCACTTGGGTTTATGCGCTTAAAGTATATGGTAACTATTTTAAACTTCTAGTTTCTATTTTGAGGAATTGATATTTTGTTTCCATCTACTTTCCTTCCTCAAGAGTTCTAGTCAGCATACCTGAGTATAACACCTGGTGCAAGAGAAAGTTCTAAGGCTTAAAATGAAAAGTCAAATAGATAATGAAGCTGCTTATAAATATGAGCCCTTTTTCTGATTCAGGGGAAATAATAATGTGTGTACTCTGTTCACCACAGTAAAGAATATAGTAGATACATTTGCCTAAGTCAAATGTGACACTCTTATATTTCAATTTTTTAAAGATTTTATTTATTTATTTATTTTACAGAGAGAGAGAGAGATCACAAGTAGGCAGAGAGGCAGAGAGAGAGGGGGAAGCAGGCTCCCAGCTGAGCAGAGAGCCCAATATGGGGCTAGATCCCAGGACCCTGAGATCATGACCTGAGTCAAAGGCAGAGGCTTTAACCCACTGAGCCACCCAGTTACCCCTGTTTCATTTTGTTTTGTTTTGTTTTGTTTTTGTTTTTTTTCTAGCCCCGGCTGCCTTAAAAACTAACAACACAATGCATATTGAACATTGTATGGATCATTCCTCATCCTTCCTCAGAGACCCCTTTTGTCTTCAATTCTCTTGATTCACTCTGAAATTGTCTTTCGTCAATGAGGTCTTCCCCAAATACTTTCAATACTTGCTACTACTGTGCTTCTAGTAACCACAAAAGGACTAAATAGTTGAGTAAGGGAGTCTCTGGTTTACAAAGCATATTGTTTGATAAAGGCCTGAATGGAACAGGCCAGATTACAAGCTGTTCAATTCACCATACAAGAGGTGTTTCAGCTTGCTATATTTTCCAAGTTTTAGTCCAAGTCTGGGGACCAAGCCTCATCCATTAATAGTGCAAATTGAGGGATCAAAGTATTCTGCTATGGTCATTCATTTTCTCTACAGCTCAGGTTGTTATGACTATGGATTTTCTGGTATTACAACCATTAATAGGTTCAAATATTTTAGCAGAGGATTAATAGCATAGTGGTTAAGTAAAGGGAGTTCAAAGCTAACCTGCCTGAGTTAAATCCCACTGCCGAGATTTTTCTCATTGTGACCTTGGGCAAAATATTTTCATTTTTGGTAACCTGATTTCCCCACTGTAAAGTGGCAATACTAAAGGGACTTAATTCACAAGGTGGTATATGATTCAGTGAGTCAAAGTATATAAAGCCTTACTTAGTACACTGCCTATTATGTAAGAGATGCTAGGGAAAAAAATGCTAATATTATGTCCTATATACCTATCAAACACAACCATACGGAAAATGAAGGCAAGTATGTCATTTAGAGCCTCAAAAGAAAAATCAACTTACTGGGAGAGTGGTAAACCAAAAAGAATAGTTGGATTAATTATCTATCATTCTATTAGTCTTTTACTAACATCCACACCAAGCAAAATGATAGTCTCCAGATCTTGTTTCTTTATCCATGTAATTCAGTTCAGAATCAAATTCTCCAAAAATGTAAGTGGACTGATAACAATTAAATCACAATCAAGGGGTCTGGGAACTCTGCATTTGGGAACTCTATATTATATTTGCTATAATTATAACATGCACACTGGATGAGCACCGGAATGAGTGCTGGGCAGATCAGCCCCCTATACACACCACAGACTGAAGAACATCTTATAGATAACCGTGTACCACAGCAGACAGCTGGTGTCCCGCATTCATCATTTTAATAGTTTCTCAGAATTTGTAATCACAAATGGGGTTCGGATTTCTTGGGCCAACTTAGAATTGTGCTACTCAGAATTGCTGGCTTAACTCCTAATTATTTGACTTGCTTTTTTAGGAGCACATTAGAATTTAAGTTCTAACTCACTGTGTTTCAACAGTTCTGCCTAACTAAATAAATAAACATGATTTTTTAATAGCAAAAGGAAAAAACACAAATTTCTACTGAATAAAAGTGTTTCCTACCTTTGCTGGGAAAGAACATTCCAAATGTAAGCATGATTAAATTCCTTTTGATACTTACTTTCCAGGTGAGATGATCCTCACCATACCCAACAATAAATTTTTCTATTAAGCATTTCATATGAAATTTTCATCAAAAATGAAAATAATTTTCCAAGGTCACATTAAGCAAGTATTGGAAATAATTTAACTTGGGTAGTTTTGCTTTGAAATCACTTCATAAACCACTATACTATTTATCCTCTGTTTGAGCCTCCTCATGATTGTGATATCAGAAAGTACAATAACGTAAAGACTTGGGCTATTGTAAAATTAAGTGATCACAGAACTTTTGTTTCCTTGAACTGCAACATTAAAGTCTGAATAGCTGTTTTTACTATCTTATCGACCTAAAACAAAGTTCTACAAAGCTTCACATCATTAGTTTAAAAAAGAGATAGTTTATAAAAGCAGAAACGGATGTCTTACTGTACTTTGCTGATGATGTTACTATTTCAGGCTATAATTCTGTCTTTTCTGTTAAAAATACTTCCTGAAAATCTGTCATCTGTCACGAAAGTCAACTAGGACTGCACTCACATTTGCCTTATGAAACTATGAAAGTAAGAAGGAGGCCTGGACTTGCAGAGACCCTGCAGATTTGACATGAAGAGTGGGCTCTGCAACTCCCTGGAGATTGTGTTGAGAATAAAGAAAATCTCTAATTCAGGTTCTGCTTGTCCGTATTGTCTAGTACAATTATTGCTTGTTCTATCTCCTGATAAATAATCAGTAGAAGCTCAGGACAACAGTATGGCATGCTTTTCAAGATACTGAAATGCTCTTAGGTGTAAGGAGCTACCAAAGTACATTGATTTCCCCCTTCTCAGCTTCACAGCTGGCAGATTAAAAATAGGAGGCTGTTTCCTCATGGTTTGTTCCTCCCCAGCACTATTTCTTTCTAATAGTCTAAAAAGTCAGTTTTGACATGAGGACTGGCCATCAAACAAAGGAGCTCACTGCGGTCCTATGGGGTGTGTGCTGCTATCGGGTGTGTGGCCCATTCCAAAAAGTACACAAATGTACGGATACACTACAGAACCGCACACACACACACACACACACACACACACACAGTAGTACTGGCAGGACTGTATATACCCAAGGAACACAAGTGGGAGATTTCAGATGGACCATTTTGAAGTGGCAACTAAATGCGCAATAAAGATGCCACTAAAATCAATGGAGAAAATAGATTGTTTAGCAGATGGTTTTAGGAAATGTTCCATTATTAGGGAAAAATTAAAACTGTATCCCCACAGAATTCCATGTTCAAAGTTTGAAACCAGATGTACTGAAAACCTAAATGTGGAAGATAAAACAATAAAGATAATAGGAGATACTGAAATAAAATATTTTTATTCCCCACAGTGATAGTATCATGCACCATCCTGGAGATGAATCTGGCAATACAAAATCTAATTATGTATGTGCAGTCCTTAGGGCAAAGACAATGTGATCCTGGATAAAAATTCTGAAGATGTTCTCATACAAAGAGTCAAAATTCTCAAAACTGAATTTTTTTGACTTAGTATGATTTATGTTATAGGTATAGCACATATATCTTATTGAAAGTATCTAAATGTCTATAAATGATGAAAACACACTGAATTTCAATTTGAAGTATGTCAAATAAGAGTTTATGTCTTTCACATTTATCCCATGGTATTTGAAGAGACAGAAAAATAATTTAGTAAAATGATTTGTGTTCCTCAGAAGAAAATTTCAATGACAAACCAAACTGGAATTAGAAAAACAATACTTGCCTCACCTACTTGCATCTCATAGTTCCACTGAAAAAAGTTATCTACATGTCTCTTGCAATTTTTAAAATTGGCCCATCATTAAATTTCAAAAGTTCGTAATAGTGAAGGTATAATGAAAAAATGCAAATCAGATAATAAATCCATCTCTAATCAAACTTATATGTACAGGAAGTGTAAGCAGATTCCTCCTTAATACTCAGAATTTACCAATAAAATATTTAATTAAAACATTAATTTTAAAAAAGAAAATTTTAAAAATTAAAAAAATATTAAAAAGTCCACTTATGTCTTAAGATACGATATGAATATCAATAACTTGACCGCAGATTTGTATCCATCTAAGTAATGGAGGTTGTTTAACTAGATTTAATGCTCAATACAAAAATTACTCTTTTTTCCTAATGTCATTATCATTTCAGACTGTTGTATTTGGTGGAATTCTACTAAATCGCCTCTGTAAAGTCTAGGACTGCCTTACCTAGGGTGACCCGTATTCATAAGAGTTTCTGATTTAGTGTCAAGGAAAGGGCACTGAAACAGTAGTCGGAAGGCTAGGACAGAAATTTGACTTGGCATTTTATAGCTAACTAAATATCTACTTGTTGAATATACCATATTCTTAGAATTGACAAGGATATGTATGAGGTCCTTATGAAGGTCTAATGAGACAATTTATAAAGCCAAAATGCAAAACCATTACAGAGTAACATTATCATGACTGGTAAAGGTAACAATCATCATAATTGTTCAATTTAGAACTTTTTTTTAGAATCAGCCATCAAGCTGTCTTTTCCTCCTATTTGAATTATCTCTACTCCATTTCTCATTTACTCCAAGTCTGGATGGTTGAAGAAACTAAGAATTATCTGTTTTGGCTAATTTGGATCAAAATATCTTCCGCTTTTTTTATTATTTATTTCATTCAGAAGAAGAATAAAGAGCAGAATAAAGAGGAAGGAGAAAAGTTTTTTGCAGACACACTGGCAACTAGATATGAAAATGTTTGATGGATGCATTTATAAGTAGAAAAGAAAGAAAGAGAAAGAGAGATCTTCTTTCTTTTCTTTCTTTTAGAACCTGAAAGATTCTAACATGCTAATTTTTATTTTGTTAAAGAATAGAAATTAGCAGAAAGCCTACTTTAGCAAAAATGATCATTATGTATTTATAACTAGATAGATATGTATATATAAACATATGTATACAAATAACCATATATAGATACAAAAATGTATCTATATACCTACTCCTCAATAGTTTAAGACAATTTTATCTATAGTTAATTGCAATTACTCATATAACAATTATGTGTATATATATATATATCTAAATATAGTGAAATACTTAAATATTTTAATCAAATATAACATAACTGAAGGGAGAAATAGACAACAATACAATAATAGAAGGGACTTCAATACCACACTTTCAGGAATGCACAGCTCATCCAGACAGAAATCAATGAGGAAATATTGGATTTGAAGCTTATTTCAGGAAGGCCATTTGATAAAATACAAGATCCTTTCATGATAAAAACCCTCAACAAATAGGGTATAGAAGGAACATATCTCAATATAATAAAAGTCATTTTTTACAAATTCACAGCTATCATACTCAGTGGTGAAGGGTTGAAAGCTCTTCCTTCAAGGTCAAGAACAAGATGAGGATGCTAACACTGCCCTAACTCAACATAGTACTAGAATTCCTAGCTAGAGCACTCAGGCAAGATAAAGAAATAAAAGGCAAATCAGAAAGGAAGGAAAAAACTGGCTTTCTTAGCAGATAAGATGTTATACATAGGTAATTCTAAAGACAAAAAAACAAAACAAAACAAAACAAAAAAACAGAAAGCAAAACAAAACATTGGAACTCATCTACAAGTTCAGTGAATTGCAGGAAATGAAATCAACATACAGAAATTAGTTTGTTTTCCATACATTATCAACAAAATATTTGAAAAAGAAAATTCACTATATTTTACGATAGTATCAAAACCAACAAAATCCTTGGAAATAAACAACCAAGAAACTGAAAAATGTGTATAATGAAAATTATAAGACTCACAGAAAAAGATTAAAGAGGATATAAACCAATGGAAAGACATCCCATGTTTGTGGATTACAAAAATTGATATTGTCAAAATGTCCCTGCTTGCCAAATCCATCTATAGAGTCAATACAATCCTTATGAAAATTCGATGCCATTTTTTTTCAAAGCAGTGGTAGAAAAAATAATTCTAAAATGTTATAGAACCACAAAAGACCCAGAATAGCTAAAGGAAACTTGAAGAAGAAGAAAACTGGAAGCATCACACTTCCTGATTTGAAACTAGGCAGCCATCAAAACAGTATGGTACTGGCATAAAAATAGACACATAAATCAATAGAACAGAAAAAAAAGTCCAAGGGGAAATGAAAACCACTTATCTTGTCAACTAATATTTCACAATGGAGCCAAAATAGTTCAATGGGAAAAGGACAGTCTCTTTAATAAGTGGTGTTGGGGAAACTGAATAACTACATGTAGAAAAGAGAAAATGGACCCCCTATCTTACATCACTGACACAAATTAACTTGAAATAGATTTAAGACTTAAATATAAGGTCTGTAACCACAAGATTCCTAAAAGAACACATTGAGAAAATGCTCCTTGGTATTGGTTTTGGCAACAATTTTTTTTTTTTGGATATGACACCAAACACACAAATAACAAAAACAAAAATAAACACGTGGGACTACTTTGAACTAAAAATCTTCTGCACAGCAAAGGAAACAACCAACAAAATGAAAAGACAACCTATTGAATGGAAGAAAATGTTAGCAAACCATGTATTGGATAAGGGTTTAATATCCAAAATATAAAAGGATACATACAACTCAATAGCAAACATAATCTGATTGGGACGCCTGGATGGCTCAGTCAGTTAAGCATCTGTCTTTGGCTCAGGTCATGATCTCAGGTTCCTGGAATCGAACCCCACATCAGGGTCCCTGCTCAGTGGGGGCTTGCTTCTCCTTCTTCCTATGCTCCTCCCCTCCTGCTTGTGCTTTCACTATTTCTTTCTTTCAAATAAATAAAATCTTTTTTTTAAAAATCTGATTGGGGGCACCTGGGTGGCTCAGTTGTTAAGCGTCTGCCTTCTGCTCAGGTAATGATCCCAGGGTCCTGAGTTCTAGCCCTATACTGGGCTTCCTGCTCAGCAGAAAGCTTGCTTTTCCCTCTCCCACTCCCCCAGCTTGTGTTCCCTCTCTCACTGTCTTTCTCTGTCAAATAAATAAAGAAAAATCTTTTAAAATATCTTATTAAAAATGGGCAAAGAGGGTCGCCTGGGTGGCTCATTGGTTGAGCAACTGCCTTCGGCTCAGGTCATGATCCTTGAGTTCTGGGATCAGTCCCACATCGGGCTCTGAGCTCCACGGGGAGTTTGCTTCTTCCTCTGGCCTTCTCTCCTCTCATGCTCTCTCTCACTTTCTCTTTCTCCCAAATAAATAAATAAAATCTTTAAAAATAAATAAATAAATAAATAAAAATAAAAATGGGCAAAGAAATTGAAGAGACTGTTTTTTTTTAAGATTTTATTTCATTTATTTGACAGAGAGAGAGCGATCACAAGTAGGAAGAGAGGCAGGCAAAGAGAGAGGGGGAAGCAGGAAGCAGGCTCCCTGCTGGGCAGAGATCCTGATGTGGGCTGACCTAAGGCAGAGGCCTTAACCCACTGAGCCACCCAGGCACCCCAAGAGACTGTTTTTTTAAGCACATAGAAATGGCCAACAGATACTTGAAAAGGTGCTCAGAATCATTAGTCATCAGAGAAATGCAAGTAACAAAGCACAATGAGCTATCACCTCATCCTATAAGAATGACTATCATCAAAAAGACAAGAGATAACCTATGTTGGCAAGAATGTGGGAATGGGAAGATATTGATTAAAGCGTACAAACCTGCAGTTAGATGATGAATAAATTCCAGAGATTTAACGTACAGTGTTGTGTTTATAGTTAACAATAGCGGATCAGGGGCGCCTGGGTGGCTCAGTGGTTTAAGCCTCTGCCTTCAGCTCAGGTCATGACCTCAGGGTCCTGGGATCGAGCCCCACATCGGACTCTCTGCTCAGCAGGGAGCCTGCTTCAGCCTTCTCCCTCTGCCTGCCTCTCTGCCTACTTGTGATCTCTCTCTCTCTCTGTCAAATAAATAAATAAAATCTTTAAAAAAAATAGCAGATCATATACTTCAAAATCATAAGATACTGGGTCTTAAATCTTCTCACAACAGAAAAAAATAATTATGTGGTATATGGTTGTGTTAACTTATGTTCCACTTGTGATCTTACTGCAATATATAAATGTATTAAATCATCACAGTATTCACCTCGTACTTGCACAATATTATATATCAATAAAAAAACTTTTCTCAAGAAAAATAATTCAACCTGAAGATTTATTGTAAAAATATTGCTGCATAAAAAGCTGATAATTCTGGATTGGTATTCTAGAGAGGAACCTATCCAAGTTCAGAGATATTTTGTTCTCCAGAGCTTTCTTAGGGGAAAAAAAATAATACTTTTACAACAAAGACATACTACACTACTGAGGATGCAAGTATTTTTTCCCATTCACCTCAGAGTAATTTATATATCAGCCAACTAAACATTTAATTAAACAAACAACATGTAAAAGCTTGTTCTCACTTAGGAGAGCTGTTTCTTCGAATGCAAACATAGATCCAGAATCTCTGAAAACAAACAAACAAAAAAGAATCCCTTGATGTTTTCCATTTCTATAATCTCTGAGAACTACATGAATATGATCTTAAAACGAAGCCATGATTTAGGTATCCACCTTAGGAAAAGTTCAATTTTATATATGGAATTAGATTCTCTCTAGAACTTAAAACTACCACCAGAGGGAAACTTATTTTTTTCCAATTCTATGGCTATGTTTACATAACAGAGGTAGTCTTTGAACATGATGTTTCCTGAAAATGAAAGTTCTCTTCTCATTTTTGATAGTATTTATATAATATTAACAATGGTATAATTTATTGGTATTAATTTCAATTGATATCTAATATTAATCATATTTTATATATACTTTGTTCAAATAGTTAAAATTAACACACTGTGTTACCTTAGGAAAATTTAGGGAACATTATAGCAATTTCTTTGGCAATGGAAGCATTTAACCTCTAGGGTATTTATTTTTAAAATTCTGATTTGCATTATTTTGTTATTCAAGAACAGCTTATCCCCACTTGCAGTCAGTATGAAAGTATAAAATTTATTTTTCTTTCTTTGGCCTCAACCTATTCCTCACTGTCTTTATACTTATTCTCTATCCTAAAGTAAAAATAATATTACAATAATAATATAAAATAATATTCTAAGATAGGAGAAAAACATAACTAAAAGTAACCTTTTCAAAAAAAACATTAAGAAAATTTTTATTTTAAAGCAGAATTTCCTATTAAAATTAATGTACAGGGATGCCTGGGTGGCTCAGTTGTTAAACATCTGCCTTCAGCTCAGGTCATGATCCCAGAGTCCTGGGATGCAGCCCTGCATTGGGCTCCCTGCTTGGCGAGAAGCCTGCTTCTCCCTCCCCTCACCCCCCACCCCCTGCTGTCATTGTATCTCTCTCTGTCAAATAGATAAATAAAATATTTTAAAAAATTAATGTATGAATCTATACATTTATTTTTGTTCTTTCTTCCTTTTACTTCCCCAGAACTTAAGATTCTTTCAGTGAACCACTTTTATTTAAATAAGGTTATTTGAATAATTTAAATATTTTCTCATAGCAGCTGTACTCAATGTGCTCAAAAGAATTAATGATCAACAGTCTCTCTGCACTAAAGTTATTATCCAGAGAACCATGAACAGGAAAATTAAACCCCTAAAATGAGAAATGTTAAATTAATTTAAAAATGAGGCCATTAGACTGACAATGGTTTAAATGCCTTAGTAACTTACTTAAGCAAACCAAAGCCTAAACTTGTAATGCCTCAAGCTTAAGAAATTGAAACCTGGGGCACCTGGGTGATTCAGTGGGTTAAAGCCTCTGCCTTTGGCTCAGGTCATGATCCCAGGGTCCTGGGATCAAGCCCCACATCTGGCTCTCTGCTCAGCAGGGAGCCTGCTTCCCCCTCTCTCTCTGCCTGCCTCTCTGCCTACTTGGGATCTCTCTCTCTGTCAAATAAATAAATAAAATCTTAAAAAAAAAAAAAAAGAAACTGAAACCTAAGGACAACCAATCACAAATACCCAACTAGATTTTCACAAATAAGGCAACTGCTTAAGTTAGAGCCAAATCAAATAGTTTCCTTGTCTTGCTTCTGCCTCTTTTATAAAAGTCCTTACCCAGTTCCTGTTAACAACCACTTCTGGTTTGGCAGTGTCCAACTAGAATCAATGTTTGTTCATGTAAATACTTAAAATGTTTAATATGCCTCATTTCATCCTTTAACAGTAGTAAATTAAATTCTTTCTTTCATTCTGTCCAGTTAGTCCCTAATTTTGACTAGTGAGTTAACACCACACTCACCTGCTACTTGTCCTACCATTCCATATAAACAAATTTAAGGACACTAATATGGATACACACACACACGCACACACACACACATGCATGCACACACACACACACACACACAGTATTATATGATTCATGCTAGAGGAGGCTCATCCTAGACCTGAATAATGACATGACCTAGTATCACACAGAAACATATTCTTCTACTTTGATGTTTGTTTGTAGTCTTTAAATGACACCGTAAGTTGCTAAAGGTCAAAGAGAAAAAAGAAGTGTGAAGAAGATCATAAAGAATGTTAACACACTATTAGGTAGTGAAATTTTACCAAATATCTGTAAACGTTTTAGAAAATGATTAGACCATTTTCCTGACATATGTGGGATCTCACCCTGTTTTGGGGTAAAGATTTGACGAAGTTAAAACTTTCTAAGACTACAACAGAAAAATACCTGGAATAGATTCAATAGATTCTGAATGCACAAGGGCAATTCAGAAGGTTAATCTAGAAGTGTGCCAAATTTTAGAGGAGAAGTTCATCACTGTGGTGCTGTGGTGACTTTTTGCTACCATCTGGACCTGCTGAATGTATGGGTGGCCATGACATCATTCATCAGTCCATAGCAGCCCAGGGCACTACGCTGACATCATGCATCCCTCTAAGTCTCTTTAAATTTCTCAAATGACTGAGTTTATTGGTCTTTAGTATCGGTCTATCACTATGAAAGTTTCTTCTACACTTCAGTCTCCAATGTTACCCCCTGTTGTCTTTATTCTTTTAAAATGGTAGACTGAGAAAAGACAGAGAAGGCTTGGATTCAAAAGTATAGTGGCATGTATTTAAAAAGGAGAACTTTTTCAACCAACAAAGTATCTCAGATTGTGCACACACACAATGGTTCTAAGGAAGAGTATAAGTAGAGCTATAAGTAGAGATAATACAGGCAACTCCCCCCAAACTCCACAAAAGATGTTGAAATGATAGCTGTGATCTAGATAGAGCTGAACTCTTAAAAATACTGACTGTCATTATTAGAAACCCAGGAAGAGTCTTTTTAAATAATTTTATAGGAGTAGATCCTCTTGGCTGATCTGAAAGGATGATAATGTCAAAGCTTCATGATGGCTTTAAAACACACATTTTCTGAAGAACTTAAAATGAATTTACCTTCTTCCTGAGTGGAAAATATCAGTATGAACACCAAAATTATTAAAGCTAAAAGCATTTTTGAAGTTATGCAACACAACAAATTATCCCACAATAAACATTCCTACATTATTTCTTATATTTTGCTATTTGTGGTTTTCCTTAAACATTTGCTATGTATGCAGTTCCCCATAATCCTGGGGGCACCTCTAAATTCTCTCAAAATATTTCCAATATCAGTCATCTGCAGTGTAATGAATTCCCTTTGTCTTTTTTCTTACTTATATCCTTTTAAGTGTTTTAAATTAGTTACTCCCTTCTTAAGTGTATCTGACTGGTTCAAAGAGAGAGGTCCTGAGAGAGTAACTTAGAAACAAACGGGCTCAGGAAAAATTCTCAAACCTTTAGACAAGATACTAGCCCTGAGACTACAGCCCTGTGACAGCTCTGAGACAGATGGCCCAGCCAAGCTGTGTCAGATTTCTCACCCAATGAAACCTTGAGATAAATATTAACAATGTGCTGTTTTAAGCCATTTAGTTTGTGTTAATTTATTACGTGGCAATGGATAACTAAAACAGTCCTAAAATAAAAGTATAGACAAAATTTTATGGCCATGATAACAATAAAAACTTACTGTTATTAAGAAAGTTATATAAAATAATAAACTCAAACCAAAGATTCAAATACACATACATTTCTTGATGTCTTGGCATGCTGAATCCATTTTTTTCTGAAGTCCAAGCTAAAATTTGCTTGCTTTGGTACACTATCTTTCATAGATATTTCTTGAAGGACTTATTACATTGGAATCTGACCCCCACATTAGAAATAAATACTATTTTAAAGTCAACAGCAAGATTATCATTATTAAAAATTTTCACATTGAAAATAAATAACATTTTCTTTTTAATCTCATGAAGAATAATATAAATAGCACACCTTTGGCTCGTCACCTAAATTCAGGCAACAAATTTAATAGTAATAGGTATTCAAAGAACAATTTTAAGGATAATTTACAAAGTAGGTTATAATGACATGATTCTCCAAAAATAGACTTTAACTAAATAGATTGTCAAAATTTAAAGAAGCGAGTTGGTTTCAGGTACTTTTTCTTTGTGAGAGAAACCAATACATTTTGGTTTGTGGTGTGATACTTGTCCCATCTTAGTGTAAACAACATGTATTTCTTCTAAATTAATAGAAGTTAGATAATAGTTTAACTTGTAACATATGTAATTAAGACACTTCTAACCATATTTAATTAGGACAAAAGTGGAAAATAAAGTTTCTAGTGGTTTTAAGGGAATATGCTTTGTTATGCTTTATAATTCTCTTAAGCCATTTCTACATTTAATTAAACATGAAATGTATAAAAGTCTATTTGAAAACAGATCTTGCTCATTTATTAAACTGTGGTCTATTTGCCAAAAGGCTATGCAATCTTGCCTTAGGCTTTCATTTGTGCCATCTTGTTAATCTTGAGATGATCAAATGATATACGGAAAGCAACTAGTAGTCTACATTCATACAAGATACTCAATTAATATATTAAATTCTTATCTTACAGATTCAACTCATAGAAACTTACGATTTTAGGTTGTAGGTTAGAAAGGGGATAACTATCCTTTTCTAAACTCTAACAGCACTGAAGTTGGAACAGTTGTCTTTTTAATAAATTATACTGATGTATGTTTTGAACAAGGAATTTTAATCTTTATATTAATGTAGGAAGAACACTCAAAGGCTTTAACAAAGTACTTAAAATAATGTCATTGTCCTAATACAATCTGTTCTTGAGGGAAAAAAAATAGAGCTCTCAAATGACAAAAGATAAATTGAAACCATAAGGAAAGTCTCCTAATTAAAATTGATGTTTTAGCATTTTTTTAAATATTAAAAATGAAGCTCTGTTTTAAAATAGATTAATAAATTCTGCATCCATTGCTTATTTTACCTACTTATAGGTATTTGAGACATAGTACAAATTTAGCTCTTTTGTTAACATGGGAAATAAAGCAAATGAATACACTATCAGAGAAAAACATGATAAATTTATATATTTCTCTCAGAGGTAAATCCATGCTTATGCCTATAGGCAGCACATCTTTATCCTTGGGCTAAGTGTAATTAGAATGTAACAATGGAATGGGGCTAACTTCTTTGTCTTACAGATGACATAACTAAGGCTCAAAGAACTGAATTAAATTTCTCAAATTGATAACATAGGTGAGTAGTTGAGGTAGACTCCTATATCCCAGGCCAATAGAATCTGTGGTTTTGTTCTAAAACAAAAACTTTTGGTTGTGATTTTCTGCTATGCTCAGCATGACTGTCAAGCTCTCACTCAGGTTTTCCATGGCCTGGTCTGGACTGGCTGGTTCTGGACAAATTGGGCCACACTGAGCCACCTCCATGGTTTCTCTGACTCCATGTAATCTAGTAATACTGGGAGATAAATTGATGCAGCAAAATTTGGAAATCTTGTGTTTCTTTTTTTTTTCCTGTCATAATATGCTAATTTATTGAAATGACAAACATCTAATAGTAATTCATATCACTGATCTCATCTCAACAATAGTTTCCCCCTCATAATTCTACATTAAAAATACAGCTTTTTCAATATCATTTGCAGCTGATTAGCCAGAGACAACAGAGTAAGTGATTTGCCAAGCTATTTCAAATTGCTCTTGTGAATAAACTGAAAAATACTGATTGATCTGGAATACTAGAACAACCTATGCCAAGAACTCACTGTTTCAAAATTAATAACAATTTACAAAGCATTTTTCTCTTTGTTCTACAATGTTGATTCTAATCAAACAAAAAGGAGAATAAAAATAATTTTTAGAATTAAATCTTGGGCTTCTCACTATCGCCAAACAGCTACATATAATGCAGCTTGTTTGACATCAGACAGACTTTTGTCCCCTGAAAATCACAGTCTAAAATAACCCTGATATTTTTGACAAAAAATCTCATTAACCTGTGAGCTTTCAAAGAAATGTGTATTTATGATGTATGGCAAGACAAATGAAAACAGAAAATACTGAAGTGGTAAAATCTGAAAACAAGAGCAGTAACAGAAAAATAAGCTTCCTATCCAGAAAATACTCTAACCTGGCATGGCTTATTGGCAATGAAAAGCAAGCTGTTTGTAGTGTAATTGCACCATTCCATCTAAGCCCAATTTAGTCTTATTATCTTGTCATTGCACCTTTCTCCTACAGAAACTCTAGCCACTTTGCTTCATCTACTGAAAAAGTAAACAGGTGGCTGTTTCATCACTTGGAGCCTGTCATACTGCCTTGCTAATAGCTCTTGCCTCAAATGACCAGGCATAGCACTTCTGTGATGTCTGCAGAATCTTGCCGTGTTTATCAACAGGAGACATTAAAATGGCTTGCAAATCTTCTACAAGAGTGTGCAAGAAGCTTGATTGAACTAATACACCTTTAAAGGGCACTGGTAAAACAAGAAAAAAGAGTATTTTCTGTGACTATACCTTTCTCAGGTTTTCAAATGGAAAAGAACTTCCATTTGATTTATGACCTGTTAGTTATAGCCAATTCTCTATTCCTTGTATCAAAGAGAAACAATTTAAATCAACTGGAGCTATACATTTCAAGATGATTGGGAGTAGTCATACCCTTATTGATGTTGCTGATGTTATTATTAGCTGACTTAAATCAGTATGCCTTTAATTTTAATTGTACATATAGTTATTACCCCTTAATTCAGTAGAACACGTAGGACAAGTTTGAGTTTGTGACATAAAACACGTTTTGAAGATAACTGAAAATATTCATTTTATTTTTTAATTTGACACATTGAATAAAAATTAATCTAGATTGTAATTGTAAGGGCAGAAAACATAGAACATGAGTTTTGCTCTTCTTTGTTCTGACTGACCTCCTCAGTCTAGGAAGGTAAGGACTGTAAAACACAGTTCAGAGCTGAATTTTGCACTAGGCATGTCATCTTATGCAATGAAACATGAAATTGTTCTAGGAAGGATCAGAATCAGAATGCTGGCCTTCCTCTATAAACACTTACTTACAATCACTAGTTTGCAAATTCCATAAAGGCAATGATTTATATCTTACTCATGTTTGAACACCTGTGATTAATGTATACTAGTACACCTAGTATACTTGGTAGGTATTCAACATATATTTGTTGAATGGATGAATGAATGAAAGCTACCAAATAAGTGGTATGGATAATTTAATTTTCAAATACAAAATCAGAAACATCCATAACATAATCAAATCTTTCCCCATTGTTCACAAAATAACCTCTGATCAAGCATGCCCTAGAGGCAAATTAATTTAGATTAGAATTTAACTTAGATTAGAATCTAGGATAATTCCAAGAATGTCAATTCTTAGATCTACTACCAATACCAACTTAAGATCATTTCTTTTTTTTTATTTTTACACTTTTTTTGAAAAGATACTCTACTTTATGCCTAGAATATTCAGTACTAACACTGACTCAAAATTGTTTCTCTTTTGAAATATATTATTTAATTCTACTGTGTAAATATCACACAGTACCTGGATGCAAAAAGAATTAACTAACACAAACATTCTGGCATGATCTTAGAGTGTACCTGGTTGCTGAAAGACATAATAGCAAGCACATGAGGACTAGTTGACCTGCCTGCAAGCTGGACCCGGGCTATTGGAAGCTCCTCACCCTTTCCCCTGTTCTTGGAATGCACATTACACCATTCCCACAATGGGAGTTGTTCCAAGGACATATCTTTGAGATAGCATAAAGAAGAGGGGCTGAATGCCCATGGTCCCCATCCTGCTACCCTACCTTCTCTCTCCCAGCCTGCATCTATGATCTTAGGAGGAGTTCCCTTTGACTAGTTGGCTGAGGATGAAAAAACTCAGACTTGGTTTACAGATGTAGCTCTCTGATTTTGCAGGTACCATCTACAGGTGGACAGATGGGGCACCACAGCATCACTCCAGGACAGTCCTAAAGATAATCATGAAGTAAAATACAACCTGTGGACAGAATCTGGATTGGTATACCTACCTGGTTGTTCACTTTGCCTGGAAGAAGAGGCGATTTATGATCTGACTGGTTTGTGTGCTGAGGCTAATGACTTGGCTGAATGATTAAGAATCTAAAGAACTATGACAGGAATATTGGTGACAAGGAGGTCTAGGAAAGAGGAATGAGGGCAGTCCAATCCAGACTGGTATAGAATGTGAAGATGTGTGAATGATTTCCAACAAGTGACCTCAGTAGAAGAATATTTTATAAAGATAGGATGACACATTCTGTTAGTATCAGTCAGTCTCTTTTCCCTCCCAGGGGTTGGTGAACAAAATGGTACATGGATGTAAAGTATGCCTGGGCTAAATAACATGGACTTCCACTCTCCCAAGCTGGAACTGGATACAATCACTGCTAATATGGCTCCGTTTCCTGATATGATCAGACAACTGCCTAGTGGCAGATTGTTTACATTGGATTGTTGCCATTATGGAAGGGGAAGCATTTAGTTCTTTATGAATTAGATACTTGCTATAGATATTAATTTACCTTCCTTGAGTATGATCCTTTTGTCAAATTACCATTCATGAACTTAAAAAATGCCTTCTTGAACATCATGGTGTTATTCAGCATTGCTTTTGACCATAGAGCTCATTTCATAGCAAAAGAAGTGTAGTAAATAATCTAAACTTATTAATTCTATGAAACAATTACATTCTGAGTTTATATCAAAATGGCTTTATACAATTTGACGTTTCTTATTTTTTATCAGCTATAAAATGCACTAAAGAATATTATCTCCAACAAGGCCTGTGCAAAAGTTAAATAAAATGTTAAATATAGCACTTTGAAAAAAATATCTGTAATCTTTAAATTGAAATAAAGATTTAGCACTTAAAATTTATTTACTATTATTTGCTTATTACTTGATATACATTATATTAAGCACTTCACATGTATCATCCATTTATTCTCTCTATGGCAATTATCTATGTGGGAACTAAGACTGAGTGTTTAAGAAATTGTCAAAATCTCACAGCTGGTGAATGATGAAATCAACTTTTAACCTCTGAAGTCTAAGTTTACGGATATAACTTTTAACACAGTGTGCAAATATTTCCTTAAGACTTTATTTATTTAAGAGACAGAGTGAGAGAGAGAGAGAGCACACAAGCAGGGGAGGGGCAGAGGGAAAGAATCTCAAGCATACTCACCACCAAACCTGAAGCCTAAGTTGAGTCTCAATCTCATAATCTTGAGATCATGACCTGAGCCAAAACCAAGAGTTGGTCACTTAACCGAGCCACCTAGGCACCCCAACCTGCAAATATTTTCTAAACATTCTCTAGAACTTCATCACTTTATGAAAGACATTGATCATCATCATCAGAGAAATTAATGTCACAAACTACCCACTTGAATAAAAAGTTTCGAATTGTTCTTTGTTTTGGTAAAAATGAAAAATCATAATTTTAAAAGATTGATAAAAATTTAGGACCTCATGAGAACAAATAATTGCAATAAAAAAAGGAATTCATAAATTCCATGAAAAGGATATTTAAATTTGAGCTGGGAACATTTTAACTTTTTTTCAAAATGTTAAATAATACAGCCATCACGGCCTTTTTTTTTTTTTTCTTACCTTTGGAACTCCAACGTATAATGTTTAAACAACTTTTAACAGAATATAAATGGGATTCACTGTCAAGTACCCTGGGGCATATAATACATTATATGTTAATAAATATATTTTTTAAAAAAAGAATATAAATGGTATTGAATTAATGAGATGTGAAGGAGGATATTTTAAATGGAGAGTAAAGGAGCAGAAACATATTTTAGACAATCACTGCTCACCTCAAAAAGAAGGGTATCCAGGGAATGGTGTTTCAGTAGTGAATAAGTGAATAACAGTTTCAGGAATGACTAAGATGTGAATATGTGGAAACATGGAATATTTACAGCTACTTTGAGGAGTCTGACATTGAGGAAAACAGAAATTTCATACTGTGCTAGAGGAATAAGTGGAAATAAATTTAAGACATAGCCATGCTTGTATTCTGATGGAAGTAAAGAAATAGAACAGAAACAAATTGATGAAACTCGGATAGATAAGGTGCAATTTCAGAAGGAAAGTCCTTAAGTGGGGTGAAGAAAGATGGAATCCAATACAAAAGTGAAGAGTTTTTGCCTAAGATAGAAGCATATACATTCCCTTCACAGTAACAGGAGAAATATGAGTAGGAATGCAGGTAGTTTGGTAAATTTTCTCATCAACAGACAAAAGTAATTTGCTTCTTATTGCTTCTATTGCAGTAGAGTAAAAGCAAGATTATTAGATATAAATGATGGACGGGGAGGTTTGATGAAAATTTTGGAGAGCATGAAAAAATAAATAGCCAATGAAGACAAATGATTACTAACAAGTAATAGTTTGATCTGACTGCGATTAGGGACCAAAAATTAAAAGCCGACTTATCAGCATAATTGTGTTTTCCTTTTATCTATTCTGCTGCTTGGGCAAGCAGATAGACATATGTTTTAACCTTGGTTAAGGTTTTTCCAAGAAAGTATTAGAAAAGGAAATAAAAGCAAAAAAAAAGTATGATAGTAATTATACTGATGCACTAAGGAATCCAACTTATATAAGAGGAGTATAAAGACATAACTAGTTATTGATGGTGATAAGGGTAAAATGTTGATGGATAAGAAGTCCTCAATAAACAGTGATGTGGAATAACTAAAGTAGGGGAACTATAAAGATAGCATATAGTGTCCAAAAATGGACTTGGGAGATAGTTCAGTAAAAGGCAATAATATAGTTTAGGAAATTAACAGGAATGGATGGTAGTGGAAGGAAGGCCAAACAACTGAATGGGAAGAGGTGGGAACTGAAAGCTGAGTTTTGAATCTTATACATAAATGCCGAAGCAAAGTAACTGCATAAGGAAGGTATAAAAACACTGTTAGGCAGATGTTGACATCTTTAGGAAATGAGCAAGAGTGTCGGTGTTTTTGTAGATGATGTCATCTTGCAGACATGTGAAAACATCTGATGAAATGCACTGCAAAGGAGCAGCAGTTTATGAGAACAGAAAAAGGAGACAAATTTGATAAGCACTAAGCAAAGAGGAGCAATGTGAATACATGCCCACCTCCACATCTAGTGGTTCTTGAGTTGTGCAGGAGGCAACCACATTTGAGAAGACTGGAGAGAACTTATTACCCACAGGGGACCTCCAGGTTTGAATTAGAGCAAAAATATAAAAGGAATATTCATAGTACTTTCCAGGAAGAAGAAAATAACTGAAAGGTATGAGATGCAGAAATAAGATGAGGAATTGGTGACTTGGGCCTGCATAAAGTATTTCAAATCCAGGCAGAACTGACTGACTACTGTAGGAGTGATAAAATTGGAATAAGTGACCCAAAGAGATAAGTGTGTGTGTGTGAGAGAGAGAGAGAGACACTGTGAAGTCATTCTTAAGAGATGTCTGGTACTCAGACACAGAGACACACACACACTCTCCAAGATATTTTATTTTCTTGAAAAATGCTTCTTGCTATGGTTGGGGCTATTTTTATCACTAATATATTGGGTCATCAGTAGACATAATCATAAAATAATTTGCATTTAGTAACATCTATCCATATTTTATATGTTTCCTCTTCGTTTCCTCTTCATTATTATTTAACAAAGGACTCATTCCTTAGATTCTTCATATTCTGAACTAATAAAATTTAGTTGGGCCATGTAGTGAAAATAATATTGGATCAGTTGAATGAATCCAAAAGATATAATTCTTGATCTGCCATTATAAGAACATGTAAATTAGGGGAAATGCAATTGGCGATAATAGAACCTGTTACTCATATACCAAAAGCTGGATGCTGCACTGAAATTTAAAACAAAACAAAACAGGGCGCCTGGGTGGCTCAGTTGGTTAGGCAACTGCCTTGGGCTCGGGTCATGGTCCCATCCTGGGATCGAGTCCCACATCGGGCTCCCAGCTCCACGGGGAGTCTGCTTCTCCCTCTGACCTTCTCCGCTCTCATACTTTCTCTCTCTCACTGTCTCTATCTCAAATAAATAAATAAAATCTTTAAAAAAATAAAAAAATAAACAAAACAAAACAAAACAAAAAAAAAACAAAAAAACTGAAAGATGTGAAAAACTATACAAATGATAGGTTATTACTATATATTCAATTTTCTCTGTCTCTTCAATACATAAGAATTTAGACCACAGCTAAGAAGGCTCAAAAAGGATTCTCACTTTGTAAATATTTAAAAATAAAAGGTTTGTTAGTTTTTTTAAATATATTTTAACTGTATATTCTTTTTTTAAGATTTTATTTATTTTTTGACAGAGAGAGATCACAAGTAGGCAGAGAGGCAGGCAGAGAGAGAGGGGGAAGCAGGCTCCCTGCTGAGCAGAGAGCCCAATGTGAGGTTCAATCCCAGGATCCTGAGATCATGACCTGAGCTGAAGGCAGAGGCTTTTACCCACTGAGACACCCAGATGCCCCCTGGCTTGGTTTTTAAATAGCATAATAATTCTTGTATTGTGTCACGACATTCATTTCAATGGAACTGTTGTTTCTTCATTTGGCCAACTGGCCTCTTCTCAAACTGTTGATTCTCCTCCAGTGTTATTCAAAAAATAGTAAGTTGAAACATCCAAATAAGACTTCTAAAAGACTAAAAGGTAATATAATTCAAAAGTATCTTATTTTTTATATATCCATTACTAGGTATTACCCATTACTAAAAAAATCTTATGAAGGTACTTTTGCATTTTTTTCACCTTTAGACATTTCTATACTCATACTAGGAATCATAATAGTTTAAAAGAAATTTAAAAACCTGTTAACAATTATCCATTGTACTAGTGTTATTTTATTCCTTAAATTACTCAAAATGTAACTTGTTGAATCAATTAATGTTGTAAATACCAGTTAAACTCAATTCAATTAAAAAAATAATGAGAATGTGCAATGTGCAAATAGCACCTTCTGAATTGTCCTGAGCCTCCCTCTCTGACTATTTATGGAGGTGGAACAATGAAACCCAAATGATTGTCCCTGGATCTTTAGTTTGTGCAAAGACAAGAATGCTAGAATTATATCAAGATAATTAAAAGAACCAGGGCCCCATTTATGTTAAAATCCATTAGGAAAATCAAACACAAACATCAAGTCCATACAGCCAGATGCAGTATCTGAGGGGTGCAAGGTACAGAAAAATGAGTTGGGAGACTGGAAGATGTATAGGGGCATGGAATCCAAGCCAGAGTTAGTTAATTGGAAATCTTGCCCAGGGCAGTTTTCACCAACAGAGACTGGAGAGTCCTGGTTCTGACAGGCTGGATGAAATGAGCAGGATTGAACAAGTATTAATAACAAAGTAAATCCAACCTTTTTCTCTTTGGAAGTTCACAATTTGGTAGGGAAAGCACAAAAATAATCTAAAATGTCTTCATGTATGTATAGGAAAAAAATAATTAATTAGGATTGGGGCCCTTGCAAAATTTGTGAAAGGTGATGGGAATTGGGTCTGGTTCTTAGATTATGAGAAAGCTTTTACTAGAATAAAGGACATTCCTGTAAAGAATAAGTACATACAAAGTTAACAGCATTGAAGAAAGATGAGATTTAAGAATAACGCAAAAATAGATCAAGATAGGAAGAACAAAAATAATCATCAGAAAATGGGTAAAAAGACAGGAAGAATGGGTAGTTGCAAATGTTATGAATAACTGGTGTTTGAGAGTGAAATGTCCAATCAACTATATGGCTAACTTTCTTTGAGAAGTGGAAAAAGTTGTTAGACTAAGAACTGACTAGGTATATATACTATGAGTTGATGAAGACACTTCATATTGTATCTGTTCATTTATGCATTAATTTGTGTTGTTTCTAATTGCATTTTCCAATTTGTTCATTTCAAAACTTAAATGGTAGGAAACCCCCTAAAATAGCCTTACAGTTCTGAGTCGGGGGGCTAGAGAGGGAGAGGGAGAAGGAGGAGGAAATCAAGGGGGAGGAGAGGCAAGAAAGGGAAGGGAAAGAAGAAGAAATCTCATTTGGTTTCTTCCATAGTTACCTAGCCTTTCCTTCACAGAACTTCCAACTATTTTAACTACTTTTTTTTTATGTTTGAAATACATAGAGCTATTATTTTTTAATTTCTTTTTTTAAGCTTTTATATGCATTCCAGTTAGTCAACATACAGTGTAATATTAGTTTCGGGTGTACGATTTAGTAATTCAACACTTGGATACAACACCCACTGCTCATCACAAGTGCACTCAGTCCAATTTACCCTGTCCCCCAACACACTTTCCCTCTGGTTACCATCAGTTTGCTCTCTATCATTAAGAATCTGTTTCTTGGTTTGCCTCCACTTTTTTTTTATTTTGCCTTTATTCATTTGTTTAAATTACACATATGAGTGAAATTACATGGTATTTCTCTTGCTCTAACTTATTTCCTTTAGCGTAATACTCTCTAGCTCCAACCATGTCATTGCAAACGGCAAGATTTCATTCTTTTTTATGGCCAAGTATATGCCATTATATGTATATATGTACACAATTTATTCTTTATTTGTCAGTGGATGGACACTTAGGGTGTTCTCATACTTTGGGTATTATAGATAATGCTGCTATAAACATTGGAGTGCATGTATCACTTTGAATTAGTATTTTTATATTCTTTGGGTAAATATCTGTTAGTGCAGTTGCTGGGCGATAGGTAAGTTCTATTTTTAACATTTTGAGGACCCTCCATACTGTTTTCCAGAGTGGCTGCACCAGTTTGCATTTCCACCAACAGTGTAAGAAAGTTCCCATTTCTCCACATCCTTGCCAACATCTATTTTTTTGTGTGTGTTGTTGATTTTAGCTACTCTGACAGGTGTGAGGAAATATAGCATTTTAATTTTGATTTGTATTTCCCTAATTATCAGTGATGTTGAACATTGTTTCATGTGTCTGTTGGTCATCTGTATGTCTTCTTTGTTTTTTTGAGTGTTGAGTTTTATAAGTTCTTTATATATTTTGGATACTAACCCTTTATCAGGTGTGTCATTCATAAATATCTTCTCCCATTCCATAGGTTGCCTTTTACTTTTGTTGACTGCTTCCTTCACTGTGCAGAACCTTCTTAATTTAATGAATTCCCAATGGCTTATTTTTGCTTTTGTTTCACTTACCTTAGGAGACATACCTAGAAAGAAGTGGCACCAGCCAATATCAAAGAGGTTATTGCCCGTGTACTCCTCTTGGATTTTTATGGTTTCAAGTCTCACATTTAGATCTTCGATTCATTTTTAATTTATAACTACTTTATTTTTGTTATTAATTCTTTAATGTATATGTCCCCCAGCAAATATCATTCATGATGTATATTTGCTTGATATGTCAATAAACTTTGTTGTTTTAGGAAGAAAATATTTCTACTTTCTATAAAAGTATATTTTTAAAGTCTGTTAATGCTTTGGTTCCTAATTTTTAAAAAGATACTATAAAAGTTAAATGTTTAAAAACAGTTAAATGTTTTTAAAAAACACAATTTTAAAACTCACAATATCATTTGCTGGGAAGGATGTGGAGCAACAGAAGCTCTCCTTCATTGCTGATATGAATGCTAAATAAATAGTAAGAGTTTTATAAATTTTTACAAGACTATATTCTTACCACATGATATAGCAATTGCATTACTAGATATTCAACTAACTGATTCAAGAACATGTTAAACCTTCACAGGAAGGTTTATAGAGGCTTTCTTCAAAATTTCCTTCAGTAAGCAAGTGAATAAACAAACTGTGGTACCTCCATAGAATGACATACTATTCAGATAAAAAGAAAATACCAAGGAAGCCACTAAAAAAAAAAAAAAAAAAAAAAAAGTGATTCTTAAATGCACATTGTTAAGTGAAAGAAGCCAGGTTGAAAAGGCTACACTCTGTATGATTTCTGTTATATGACATCTGGGAAAAGGCAAAATTCTAGAGATTATTGAAAACAATGAAAAGAAAACAAAACAAAATAAAGGGTTTCAAGGAATTTAGAAGGAAAGAAGGAGTGCTAAGCAGTCCAATCACAGGGAACATTGTTGGGTCGTGAAACTCCTCTGCATAATACTCTAATAATAGGTATATGTCACTATGCTTTTGAAAAAAAAAACTATAGATCTTCAGAACTTAATGCAAATCAAATCAAAAGTGGGGCTCCTTTGTGTGTCAGGCCCTCTCTGAGTGCACACTTCTCCCTCCCACAAAGTTATTCCTGATCCTGTTTCATTGATCCATGTTTGCCCGGTGAACCTGTAATCCCTTATACTTCTGCTTGGCACAACCATTATCTCTGAGCAGAGTCTAGGAAACTAGAGACTCCATAGGTCCAGCTGTGTTGGATCAGGCCTTCTAGCTGCTGTAGGTCCATCTCTGTGGGAAAAGCAAAGGCTGTGCTAAAGACAGGCGCTTACCTGCAGCCTCAGGAGAGACTATCAGAGATGGCAGAAAATAAGGCACTGACTGCAATCGAGGTTCTATATGAATAGGAATGGTGTGAGTGATCCCCAGGAATATTCCAGCCTAAAAGCAAGGAAAGCAGCTAAAGTTGAAAAAGTAGGCAGGCCTGAGAGGATGTGGACAGTAAATGAACTGTCTCCCATGCTCTCCCATGAGGGCTGCCATGTAGCTTTGATACAATGCCCAACATTTAAAGGGATGATATTTATGAGGTTTCTTTAGAACTTTTGCTATTTCCTTTATCACCAAAGGTGTCTGATGATAACCTGGAGATTTTGTGAATCTTTTTCACGGCCAGACACAGACATGTGAATATACTTTGAGCCTTGAGAGGCTGCCAATAGCCTTCATCCAGCCAGAATTATCCAATCTTCTCTTCACTGAATTTTTCAGAATGGAGGGAGACAGAATGGAATTGTCAAGATTAAAAGAACCTACATTAACCCGTCCATGACAGAAAACAATACCAAGAGCTGCCAGAAATCTACACATACTGACTAGGAAATATAAAGGAGAGTAATCAGAGGAATATATATATATATTATATATATATATATATTATATATGCATTTTATATTAATTTTATGTACATAATATATTTTTAATGTAGCTAGTCTTTTTTCAACTATGAGAGAATGTCTACAATGCATAGAATGCATGGGCGCCTAGGTGGCTCAGTCAGTTAAGTGGCCAGCTTCTGATTTTGGAACAGGTCATGATCTCGGGGTCATGAGATGGCGCCCTGCAGTGGACTTTGTGCTCAACAAGGAGTCTGCTTGAGATTCTTTCTCTCTCCCCCTACCCTTCACCCCACTCATGCACACTCCTCTCTAAAATGAATAAATTTAATGCACAGAATACAGTTCCAAAAATATTTTCATCACTCTATTACTTTTTTTTCAAATATTTATTGGGACCTTATACACCTTGGCATGATGGTACCTCTTGGGGTCACAAAAAGTAACTATAGTTTTCTCCTCAAACTCTCATGAAAACAGAAAATAAGCAAAAACTAAAACACAGTTTTGTACTCAAAGCTAAGCTTCTTTGTGTTTGATAATTGTGTTGCTTTATCAGGACACACAACAGAGCCAGCAAAACCAAAAATAGTGCTGTTTTACCATGGAAGCCAAATACTTAACTCACAAACATGCCTAAAAGGAATGGAATTTGGATAACAATCCTGGTGGCAAATGGGCCTATAGAAGTGCAACTTCTCTGTAGCAGATGCAATAGTAACACAAAAGGACAGGCCACAGGAAGACCAATCAAAGTACAATGTCAGATGCCTCAAACATCCTCAAAGCACAGAGAAACAGTAATAGAAAAAAATCTACACATTCAAATATTAAGTATTTATATTATGGTAATCTTGTTCTTGCAATAATAAAAAGCTCAGGAAAATTCCTTCAGTCAAGTAGAGAGGGCAGCCAGCAAAAAGTAGGGACAGGTGAGCAGGCCAAGATAGCTGCTTACCCAGTGGACATCCAGTTTGCTCCTGCTCATGGAGCTATTTTCCATTCAAACATGAAGCCAGTTTAGTTTTAAATGTGAACCAATATAAGCATGAATAAAACACTGGAAGCACAAGTAAAATTCTACAGATCAGGTTAGAAACTGTAAGGAATCTAATACAGTATATACTGAGACATGTAGTTTTGACATATTCCATATGTGCAAAGTATCAGAAAATAGGCAATATAGGTAGGCTATGTGCTATTAAACCATGTTTAGTATTTCTCTTCTTTATGCAACTTGTCTCAAAACAGTATCAATTCAGGGGCACCTGGAGGCTCAGTCGGTTGGGCATCTGCCTTCAGCTCAGGTTGTGATCCCAGCGTCCTAGGATCAAGGCCTCACATCGGGCTCCCTCCTCAGTGGGGAGTGTGCTTCTCCCTCTGCCTCCCACTCCCCCTACTTGTGGTCACTCTCTCTTCCTGTCTCTCTTTTTTTCTCAAATAAATAAAATCTTCAAAAAAAAAGCATTATCAATTCAGACATGTTGCTTTTCAATAAAGTATGTTAAACCAAACAAATAGGGGAGGCGAGGATATATACCAAAGACAATAGATAAATGTTTGAAATGCATCTGGAGATATTTTTTTTAAATAAAATATTAACTATTCTTGCTGGGGTGCTTTGAGGATGGGAATAGCCATCCTCAAATGAATTTCCATTTCTCTCCTTATGACTGCCTTTCTCCCTGCTTTCATTTATAGGTACTTCTCTTGGGTTTCAAACAGCATTGACAGTGTATGATACTTTGAAATCATGTAGAGTGAGCTTTGCACAATGGTGAAGGGAAGGCACAGAGGGCAACATCTGACACTGGGAAACCTAAGTCGGTAATGAATGATCTCTCTTGTACAGTAATCACTTTTCCATTTCTGGCTAGCACAGCATAATTCTGGCAATTCCCACTTTTATGTTTTGTTCTCTGTCTCTATTTAAGTTAATGCTTCCACACGGGCTTCAAAACAAAGAATTGAGAAGCCAAAGAATTACAGGCTTCCAGGAAATATTAATGTCTGTCAGGTTTGTAGAGGTAAGGAAAGGCAGAAGTAGAGAAACCAAGGAGCTCTAGAACACCCACTCCTATTACAATAAATTTTTAACCCCTCTCTTTTGTCTTTTGGGGTCGTCTCTGATATTTTATTTGGAGAAAAGGTCTAACTATGAAAACAGTATAGTGATAAAAAACCATTGGAAAACCTTTGATACAATTTTCTGATGCACTGGGATGTATTCCTTTTGATTCCTTGGAAAATGTGCTTTAGAATTTTTTAAGTGTATTCAAATAATGAGAATGATTTGTGTTTTAACATGAGGCCCAAAACTACCTGCATTCAGATGGTTAAGGATCAGGATTCAGTGAGGAAGGAATAATGAATGTATTAGCCATCTGTCTCCATCTGAGTGCTACTGTGATTAATATAGCATTACATGGGTTCCAGTCTAAATATTTATTATTAAATACTTTAGAATATTGAGTAACCAGAACAAATTTGGATCTAGTTGTTTATCATCCTAAGCGAGTCTGAACCTTGCCATACTCCTTGAGAACCCAGTCTGGGAAATCCACTAATAGGCACATCTGTGTGGATGCATTTAGTCCTAAAACTCTATGATCTTCATAACGCATAGATGAATTCCGGGAATTTTAATATTATATTTAAATATAATTTAATACAACAATATGTACACAACACACTTTTTAGTGTTAATGTTCCCTTAAACATAATAGATGACAATGATTTTCATGATTCTCACTAAGATCATAATATAATTCCTTGCATGATAGGAAATAAGAACTCAAAAATACTATGAAAATTTACTAGGAAAATAGATTTGGTAACTTCAATCCAAAACTTTAGTGACCAAGTTCTGCTTTTTCTAGTAAATAGAATAAGAATCCTTCCAAAAGTAATATTTGTCCTAGCGCCAAAGTCAGAGACTTAGATTCATCTTTCACCTGCTTTGCCTCTACTGACACAAGCTCCCTTTCTGAAGGCATATTTTATTTACTTTACTAATTTTCATTACCCTTTCTCATCCTTTATTCTGAATAAAGTAGAAAGAATGTGATGGCTCCCTAGGCTTTAGTGTTGTGAAGCATTTTAGAACATTTAACCAAAGCCCCCCCCCCCTTGTATGGTCACATATTTACCCCTTCTCCAGGACTAAAGAGCTCATAAAAGTGTGTAATACCAGTTCTCATCTTGATCAGGAATCATGGACCCCTTACCCAATAAAGTAAGCTTTAGAAAACCTAATTATATCGCTCTTTCCTCTGAATGATGCTCAATAAAGGAAAAACATAAATTTAAACATAAAGTTGTTTAAGTAAATATGGTGGAAAGATACGTCCAGATGCAGTTTAACTACTGAACATTGACATGTGTTCAGAGTGTTGCTCCCCTTCCCACACCAGGAAATTAAATATATATATATTTCTAGACCAAAGAGGCTTCATAAAGCTTAATATTGAAGAAAACAACTCGTAACAGAAATGTAGAAAAATGAAATTTTTTCATTAATTTACTCACAATGACTTTTTGAAAAGTAATGGTCTTACTTGAATTTAAGTAGAGCAATATTTCCCTTTTTCAGAGGTCACTTCTCTGGCAATCTCAACATTCTGGGGAATAGTCTAGATGTAGAAAGCAAAAGTAAAAGTCCTATGAGCATTCAAAATAGAAGCGATAAAATCTATGCACTGAAATTTATTCACTTTATCCATAAGGAAGACATGCATCCCATTTATGTTTATATCATATACATTTTAACACATTTCTTTGTGAGTTTCTAGGACTAACTCAAACCCTTGTGAATCACCAGGGGAAAAATAACATGATAGTATTTCACAAATGGCTAATGTCACAAGAATGAGTTTTGCAGAACACATTTTGGGGAAATTGGCTTATAAAAAATTACAAAAGCATATTTGGTAATCTGCTCAAAATTGTATCGGACAGTAGTCAGCATTTAGGTATAAGCTGCCAATACCACAGCCTTTAGAATTAGACTTCAAGTTTAAATTATTGGTATTATTTAAAAGTACTCCTTGTGAGGAATAGTCTATTGATTTGATGCCATTATTTTTAATGAGACATAGCTATTAATTTTATACTGACAAAGAGTGGGTTAGCCTCTATACATCAAGGCCTGGCAACAGATTGCTAATTCCAAAGGCCAGGATGATGTTTCTGCCTTTGCCACTTCATTTTTAATGATCCCATATATGTTATTTGTCCTCCTCATGGGAGTTCCTCGAATGAATTCAATCAGTTTTCATAATGCTCTAACACTTTATTACAATGATAGGCAGGTGAGATGTTCTATTTAATAGAGCAGTGGTTATTGGGAGAAGTTCCCGAGGCATATAGCTGGATGCATAGAAATTGTTTGCATAGCTCGTTAAAGATATATATCTGATTCAACAGATACATCCAATTCAGATTTATACAGAGGCCTATGAATATTAATATATGACTTTTTAATAAGTTCCACAGAGAAATCTGAACCTTAGCCATGCTGAGAACCCTAAACTAGAATATAAGCTTCTGGACTATGGTAGGAATAATTCTGGACTGGCTCCTCGATTCCCATGCCCCATGCCCTATATGATCCCTTCCTCATGATCTTGTGATTGTGGGTTGAGCTTGTGACTATGATGAATACATCATATCATTTCTGTGATGCGTTTCCATTAGATGACAAATGCAAAGGGATTTTGCAGCCATAATTTCCCAAATCAGTTAATTTCAAGTCAACCAATTTGAGGGAGAATGTCTTGGAGTAGCCGGATTTGGCAAAAGGAGGGGGGTCTTACCAAGAGTCAGAGATGCAAACTGGGAAAATTCCCCTCCTTTGAAGAAGTAAGCTGCCTTGTGAGGGGAAGACCATATACCTAAGACCTTCAGAAGACTGCTAGTAGGAGCTCAGAGAAGCCACTAGCTGATGCAACATAAAAACAGGGAAATCAATCCCTCAAACATAAAAAACTGGATTCTGCCAATGACTTGTATGGATTTGGAAAAAGACACTGAGATCACGATCAGAACATACCGCAGCTGATATATGATTGCAGCCTTGGGAGACCCTGCTTGTGACTAGGGTTATTTTTTAATTCATAAATTTCACTATTCAGAATTATGTATTAAGTGAGAATCATGTCTATTGCTGTACAATTCTCAACACTGTATCTCAATGTACATAAAATGTAAGTTTTTATTGTTTCTTAGTTGTTTTCCATGAACTAATTATTTAACCCGATCTCATTTTCTGCATTTCTTTTTTCCTTTAGATGTATTCCATGAGTTTCAGTTCAGAAATAATAAATATACATCAAATCTCTCCAATTAAAAACAAACAAATGAAACATGTCCTTGTTCCACAGGTCCCTATTGAGGTGTAACAGTATGAACATTGCTTAGAGAACAATGTGCTGTCATCACTCAGGCGGCTCCACCCCTCCTTTCTGTGGTTATAGAGAGGAACCAGTATTAGTACTGCACTGCCCTAAGCAACAATTCTTACATCCCCAGGGGCAAGCAGTAGCAAGGACAAGTGAAAAAGGGAAAGGAAACCCAATGGCTAGACATCTCAGTTTATGTCATTTGTTTACATACTCACCAGGTTCAATTCCACAACAACCCATTGATGTTTACTTTTAAGCAGTAGTTGGTGCCTCCAGAGACTTTAATGTAACACCAAGAGTGAAACAAAGAGGAGCACCTAGGTGGCTCAGTGGGTTAAAGCCTCTGCCTTTGGCTCAGGTCCTAATCTCAGGGTCCTGGTATCAAGCCCCGCATCAGGATCTCTGCTCAGCAGAGAGCCTGCTTTCCTCTCTCTCTCTGCCTACTTGTGATCTCTCTCTCTCTCTCTCTGCCAAATGAATAAATAAATAAATCTTAAAAAAAAGAGTAACCAAAAAAACTCCGAATTTGCTAATGCTATTAAATCAATACTTAAAGAAGATAAGTAGAATAATTTATTGCTTAAGAAATCCAAGTAATGAGGGATTCAGATTGCCACCTGGAAAATAACAAGGTAAAAAAGAAATTCTCGGGACCTCATTACCAAATCCTTCTTCAGATTCTAAGTTCACTGACTGGTCTGTCTTTCTATCTCTGCCTTCCAGGTCATAATACACATGTTTTATATAAGATGTTTAGGATCTTAAGCTGTACTTAAGTACAAGAAATAGGAAAAAACTTACCCTACTCCAGTTTCTTTAGAACCAGAAATCTACTTTTTGGTTTAGGAATTTAATAGAAAAATTGTAAATGAGAAAGTTGAGAATACTCATGACTTTAAAAACATTATTTCTTCAGTTATTCAAGGTATATTTGTTTAATACAGATTTATTCATATTGCCTGTATGTCCTATACTAGATTTTCATAAATTCTTATCCCCTGAAAACACTGTACCACAAATATCATTGAAGAAAAAAAATTCAGGCATAAGTGTTGAAAAGTTAAAGAAAGAAAATTAAAAAAAAAATCTAAAGTATTTTGGAACATTATTCATCTATATAGACATTTTAAACAATCATTATTTAATGAGGCACAACATTATCTAAATTCTACTTTGGTTTAAACATAGGGTTTCTTCATACAATTGTAAGACAAAGCATCATTATTCATCTGGTGAGTAAATTTTGATATGTTTTCAAAACAACTTTTTTCAGTTTTATGAACAATAAGAACTTCACAAGTCAGAGTTTTTAAAATGGAATGTTTGTCACTATCTGAAAAATTCTATCAGCTTTGATGTTACAAAAAGAAAAATAAAATAAAACAAAGCAAAACAAAATAAAATGAAAAAAGTTCTGTCAGAACTGCAGCAAGCTTTCTTCTTGCTCAAACTTGCTCCAGAACCCTGATATAGTTAACAAAAGACATTTTGTGTCCTCCAAACATGAGTTTTGTTACAAAATAAAGTATGACGTAATAGAATGACAACCTCAAATTAAGTTTGCCAGCAGTAGTTAAAAACATGCATAGTACAGTGTGCTATAATCATAGGGGCCAGGATTTATGTTCAAGTTGCAGGCTAGTAGCAAGCATTCCACACTACAGAGGGTAGGAATATTATTAATGACAGTTGAGGGTTTTGCTTGAAGAATGGCAAAAGAATTTTTAATAAATTATTTTCATAATATTTACAAAACATAATAAGTGATTCAGTGAAGTTTTCTTGGCTTGTATTTCAAAATACATTTTATGAGATTATTGTGATAAGGCAGTGAGCTGATCTGTCAGCCCATTTAGGATAAAAAAGACAGCAAAAAATCACATCTTTCATAACCATGACAGAGATTGTAAAAAGGGTCATAATTCTTAACTCTTCCCTGTACTCAGGCCCTTTGCAATTGGCCCATAGCATCTCCCAGTAAGAGTGTCTAGTTCCTTACCACTTAAATCTGTGCTGGGCTTGATCAGTAGTTTCCACAGAAGGAAACATATGCTAGTACTGGAACCAGGGCTGAAGAAATTTTGCATATTTCCACTTTCTCTCAGAACTTTTCTAATGGAAAGGACAAGCCCAGAAGAGCTTGCTGAATGATGAAAGCTCACACAGAAGAAAGACTAATTGTCCTGTGTGAGGCCCTGGACATTTGAGAAGGTACCACAGGTGCTTATCTGACTCTCAGTCAGCCACAGGAACATGCAAGAGCCAAGACTAGAGATTCTTAGCCTACCCATAGTCACATAAGACACATAAGCAATAATAACTACTTATTTTTTTCAAGTTACGAAAATTTTGGATAGTTTGCTATGCATCAAACACTAAGGAATATGACCACAAAAATGAAAAAAAAAATGCAATGCACTTGTACATATAACAGATACTTTCATGAATCTCATTTTCTCTAACTCATTTGCATTGAATTGCCTAAGCAATGATTATATATACATTTTCTTACTGTATTCAGAGAACATCCTTTGTAGACTTCTACAATAGCAATAGTCTATTAATTATCGGGTGTCTTTCTATCTTTTGTTTCTGTCATTGTCATGACAAAATAAACCTGTATACAATTATTACAAAAATCAAAAGTCATAGTCAATGTCCTTCATTGCAGCCACAGAAATGCATCTCTATCTCCTGGAATTAATGCAATAATTTGGAAAACAATGTGTTAGTCCCTCAAAGTGTGAAATGAATGTATAAGAGACATCTGCTATTCCATGTGTTAACAGAGTGTCACAAAGGGAGCATGTTTAAGCCTTGAAATGAAGTGTTAAATGAAGAAAATTTAAGTATCTGAAAATGATGTGTATTATAATTTTTATAAAGGTAAAATATAAGAAAATTAAATGCTAGATTGTTCAATCATACATCCTTTTTGAAAAAACAAGGGGAAGGAGAGGATTCTGGGAAGATGGTGGAATAGGAAGTGCAAAGAATCCGTTTCCTCAACTAAACAACAATTGCACTGGCAGAATATGTCTAATGTAATTTTGGAGTTCTGGACTCTATATGAAGGCCTGAAACTTCCAGGGGAAGACTTGGACAATAAATTGCAGTTAATTTTAGCTCTTAGTACAGTAGGAGCTGCTCATCTTCCATTTCCAGACCAATGTCGGGCAGCTATGCACATGTTCCTAGAGCATCCAGCACACAGATTTCTGGAGCCAGAGTGAGCAAAAAATGACCCTGTCCTCTAAGTACTGGGGATTATGTTCTGATCACTGATTTTTTTGCTTTCACCGATCACTGAGGTGCAGAGAGTGAGGCAACCATTGTTATTATATCTCCCCCATGTGGTAAGTCCCTTCCTCTCCAGCACAAGTGACTTCTGAGAGGATTGAGTGCTCTTTACCACCACCTTCATTTTCTCTTTTTCTCCTTTGGGAGTCAGACTTTAAAGGCCAGGACATGTACAAGCAAGTGTATATCCAGTGACAGTTAGAAAGCAGCTGTGTATGTGCAGGAAAAAGGCACAGATTCAGAAAAAGCGTGAGAAGAACTTAAGTTTACATCTGAGACAAATACTTGGCACAGCAACTTCTTTTAGAAGATTAAAAAAAAAAAACTAAGGAAAAATTGTTTTAAGAATAGAAAACTCAGGGAAAGACAATATGATTTCCAGTATTATATTATTAGAATCATATGTCCAGTTTTACAATATGCACCACAAACATACACATACACAATCACAAGGTACACAAAGAAACTGGAAAATATGGTCCTTTCAAAGAGAAAAAAAAAATCACTGAAACTGTTTCTGAAAAATTACCTACAGGCAGATCTACTAGATAAAGACCTTAACATAACTGATTTGAAAATGTTAAAAGAACTAAGGAAGAATATAAAGTCAGGGAGTTTATGTATAAACAAAATCAAAATGTTAATAATAAGAAAGCCTAAAAAGAAGCAAAAGAAAGATCTAGAAGTGAAAAGCATCATAAATCCACAGGCAGGTTTGACCATGCAAAAAAAAAAAAATCAGAATCTTATAGATAAGGCAATGGAAATTATTGAGTCTGATGTGCGGAAAGGAAAAAAAAAAAGTTTGAAGAAAAGTAAACAGAGCCTAAAGGGCTTATGGTACATCAGCTAGAAAACAACCATGCATGCAGTAAAAGTTTCAAATGGCAAAGACAGAGAGAAAGGGACAAAGAGAACACTTGAAGAAATACTTGTTGAAATGTCTTAAGTTTCATGAACATTATTAAAACACTCATCCAAAAATTTCAATGAACTCCAAACAAAATGAACTCAAAGAGACCCACAACAAGAAACATTTTATTCAAATTAATAAAAGTGACAAACAGAGAAAATTGGTACACAATATACAACTGATTCTCAATAAGATTATCAGCAGATTTCTCATCAGAAACTTCAAAGGCCAGAAAGTAGTAGGCAATATACTGAAAGTATTAACTGGAAAAACAAAAACAAAACAAAAAAAAGCTATCAACCAAGATTCCTATATCTGGCAAAACTGCCCTTCAACAGTGTGGGGGAAATTAAAACATTCTTCTAAAATAAAGCTGAGGGAGTTCATTACAATTATAATTGCTCTGCAACAATGCTCAGGGGAGTCCTGCTGGGTGAAGTGAAAACATTAGATTATAATTTGGAATTATAAAAACAATTCTCAAGAAAGGCAATACATTGGCAATTAAAAAAACTAATATTACTATAACTACATTATAAAGCCACCTTTTTTTCTACATAGTTTAAAAGACTAATATATATATATAATTATTAGCCTAAAAGCTAGCATTGTTTTAACTTTGGTTTATAACTCCACATTTTGTTTTCTACCTAATATAACAGACTAATGCTTTAAAAGAATTACTAGTTTATGTTTGGGGGTGTAGAATGTATAAAAATATAATTATGTGACATCGACACCCAAAAACAATACAGATAGAGGTGTAATGAGCAGAGATTTTGTACGTTATTGAAGTTAGGTTAATATAAATTCAAATTAGAGTGTTATAATTTTAGAATGTCAAATATGATCCCCATGGTAACTGTGAATAAATTAGCTACAGTATATACATAAAAATAAATAAGAATTTAAATATTCTACTAGAAAATATCAACTAAACAGAAAAAAAGTAATGTAGGAAATAAAGGACAAAAACCTTTAAGACATATAGATAACAAATAGAAAAATGACAGAAATAAGTTCCTTACTTTAAACGTAAATGGATTTAACTATCAAATCAAAAGACCGAGATTGGCAGAATGGATAAAAACTTGTAATTCAACTATGTTATTAATCTTGGACCAAAAGACACAAAGAAATTGAAGTATAAGAATGGAAAAATTGGGGCGCCTAGGTGGCTCAGTGGGTTAAAGCTTCTGCCTTCAGCTCAGGTCATGATCTCAGGGTCCCGAGATTGAGCACTGCATCGGGTTCTCTGCTCAGCAGGGAGCCTGCTTCCCCCTCTCTCTCTGCCTGCCTCTCTGCCTACTTGTGATCTCTTTCTGTCAAATAAATAAAATTAAAAAAAAAGTTTTAAAGAATGGAAAAAATTATTCCATACAAAGAGTAACCAAAAGAGTGCAATGGTGACTATACAATTATCAGACAAAATAGGCTTTAAATCAAAAAAGTTTATGAGACAAAGGGTCACATTGTATATTAATAAAAGGTATATTCAAGAAGATAAAATAATTATAAACATTTGTGCATCTAGTAACAAAGTATATAAAGCAAAAACTGACAGAAGGGAGTACATAGGTCTATAATAATAGTTGGAGACTTCAGTACTGTACTATGAATAATGGACAGAAAACCAGATCAAAAAATTACAGAGAGAGCCAAATTGAACATATTAACTAAGTAGACCTAACAGACATATGCAAGACACTCTACTGAAACAACAATGGTATTCTCTCAAGTGCACATGGGGACTCTTCCAGGATAGGCCATATGGTGGACCACAAAGTATATCTCAGTAGATTTGGAAAAGATAGATATCAAACAAAGTATCTTCTCTGACCAGGAAAGGTAATGCTAAGGAGGAAATCAATAGATGCAAACTCTTAGATGAAAAACAAAAACCATCTCGAATCAACAGCCTAACTTGACAAATGAAGGAAGTAGAGAGAGGATGACAAACTAAGCCCAAAGCTAGTAGAAGGAAGGAAATAATAAGATTATACCAAAAATAATCAAAATAGATGTTAGATGTGTGCCTGCATGGTTCAATTGGTTAAGTGCTGACTCTTGATTTCAGCTCAGGTTATTATCTCAGAATTGTGATACTGAGTACCATCTCAGAATTCGTGCTCTGTGGTGAGTCCACTTGAGATTCTTTCTCCTTCTGCCCCTCCCACCACTTGCACACTTTCTCTCTCTCTAAAATAAATGAATAAAATCTTATAAAAATAGATATTAGAAAAACAGGACAGAAAATCAGTGAAACCAAAAATTCCTTGAAAAGATTAAAAGAATTGACAAAATTTTAGCCACAATGGACTAGAAAAAGAAAAAAAGAAAGAACACCCAAATTAATAAAATCAGAAATGAAACTGGAGATATTATTATCAAATCAATAAAACTAAAGAAGATTTTGAGAGAGTACGATGGGGGCGTCTGGGTGGTTCAGTGGGTTAAAACCTTTGCCTTCGGCTCAGGTCATGATCTCAGGGTCCTGGGATCGATCCCCACATCAGGCTTTCTGCTCAGTGTGGAGCCTGCTTCCCCCTCTCTCTCTGCCTGCTTCTCTGCCTACTTGTGATCTCTCTCTCTCTCTGTCAAATAAATAAATAAAATCTTAAAAAAAGAGAGAGAGAGAGTACTATGAACAATTATGTGGCAGAAAATGGAATAATTCAGATGAAATGGACGAATTCCTAGAAACAAAAAAGACCAAATAACCTGTAAATACAAAACCTAAAGGCAACACGTTTCCTGATTTCAAACAATACAAAGCTACAGTAAATAAAAACAATATGGCATCGGCATAAAAAGAGATCAATTGAACAGAATAAAAAATCCTGAAATAAATCCACACATATACAGTCAACTAATTTATGACAAAGAAGTCAAGAATATTTTATAGGAAAGGTACAGTCTCTTGATAAATGATGGGAATATTGAATAGTCACATCCAAATTAATGAAATGAACTACTATCTTATACCACGCACAAAAATTAACTTAAAATGGATTAAAGACTTGAACATAAGACTTGTAACTATAAAAATTCTAGAAGAAAATATAATCAGTAAGCTTTTTGATATAGATCTTAATGATGATTTTTTTAATCTGACACTAAAATCAATAGCAACAAAAGAAAAAGTAAACAAGTGGGGCCAAATCAAACCAAAAACCTTCTGCACAGCAAAGGGAATGATCAACAAAAGAAAAGGCAACCTATTTAATGGGAGAAAATTTTTGCAAATCATGTTTCTGGTAAGGGTCTAGTACCTAAAATATATAAAGAATTTACAAAAAAAAAAAAAAGAATTTACACAACATAATAGCAAAATAAATAAATAAATAAATAAGGGCAGAGGATCTTAATAGACATTTTTCCAAAGAAGACCTACAGATGGCCAAAAGATACATGGAATGATACTCAACCTCACTAATCATCAGGGAAATGAAAATTAAAACCAAAATCATCTCATACCTGTTACCATGGCTAGAATCCAAAAGATGAAAAGTAGCAAGTGCTGGCAAGAACATGGACAAAGAACTCCCATGCAGTGTTGCATGGGAGTGGGAATGCAAATTGGTGTGGTCACTATGGAAAATATAGGTTTTCCTCAAAAAATTAAAAGTAGAACTACCATATAATCCAGCAATATACCTTTTGTTTATTTATGCAAATTAAATGAAAATAAAAAACTGAATAAAGAATATGCAGCTACATTTTCATTGTAGCATATTTTATAATATCCAAGTAAGGTACAACCTAAGTGTCCATTGATAGATAAATGGATAAAAAAGATGTGGCACATATACACAATGGAATACTATTTGGCCATAAAGAAAGAGTGGCATATTACCATTAGTGATAATATAGATGGACCTTGAAGCATTATGCAAAATAAAGTTAGTCGACAAAGAAAGATACTTTATGAACTCTCCTACATAGAATTTAAAATATATATGTAGCCAAGCTCACAGATACAGAGATCAGATTGACGGTTGCCAGATGCAGGAAGTGGTGGGCAGGAGAAATGTGTGAACTGTTTTTATTTTTCTTGTAGTTTAAATTTGATTTAAAAAAAAAGTCACTAATCAAAATTCTCTGTATAAGGCACCTGGGTGGCTCAGTTGGTTAAATGACTGCCTTCAGCTCAGGTTATGATCCTGGAGTCCCAAGATCAAGTCCCACATCGAGCTCCTACTCAGCAAGGAGTCTGCTTCTCCTTCTCACCCACCCCCTCTCATGTTCTCTCTCATTCTCTCTCTTTCAGATGAATAAATAAAATCTTAAAATATATATATAATTTTTCTGGATATAAAAAAAAGCCCTCAGACTCACTGGTGAATTCTACCAAACATTTAAGGAAGAACTATTAATAATCCTCAAATTTTTCCAAGTGATTGAAGAGAAAGGAACACTTCCCTTTCATTCTATGAAGTAGGCATTACCCAATACCAAAGCCAGATAACAATGCTCCAAAAAAACTACAGATCAATATCACTTATGAACAAAGATTTAAAAATACTCAACAAAATATTGGCAAACCAAATTCAGCAGCATATTACAAAGATTTTACACCATGACCAAGTGGGAAATTATTGGTGGAGTGCAAAGATCATTTAATATGTAAAAATCAGTTGATATAATACAGTACATTGACAAAATAAAGGGGATAAAAATAACATGATCATTTCAACTGGTACAGAAAAAGCATTCAACAAAATTCAGCACTCCTTCTTGATAAAAGTACTCAAAAGGCTCAAAGAGAAGGAAAATATCTCAATAAAATTAAATCCATATATTTCCACAACAAAATTTATACTTAATGTTGAAAGACTGAAAGCTTTTCCTACAAGACCAGGAACAAGGCAAGGATGCCTGCTTTCACCAATTCTATTCAAAATAGTCCTGAAAGTTCCAGCCAGAGAAATTAGGCAAGTAAAAGAAATAAAGATATCCAAATTAGAAAGGAGGATGTAAAATTAATTCTGTTTGCAAATGATATGATCTTGTATGTAAAAACCCTAAAGTTTCTACACACAAAAATATTGCTACAACTAATAAATCAATTCAACAAATTAGCAGGATACAAAAGAAAAAGATAAAAATAAGTTGCATTTCTATACATTAACAATGAACAATCTAAATAGGAAATTACAAAAGCAATTCCACTTACAATAACATCAAAAAGAACAAAATATTTAGAAATTAACTTAAGCATGAAATTTAAGACTTGTATGATGAAAACTATAAAACATTGTTGAAAGAAATTAATTTCACAGAAACTCATCCTTTGTTCATGAATTGGAAGACTCAATATTGATGTCAATACCACTGATCATCAACTAAAGATTCAATGAAATCCTTATCAAAATAACTAATGGTATTTTTTTGCAGAAATAAAAAATTACATCTTAAAATTCATGTGGAATCTCACAGTATCCCAAATAGTCAAAAAAATCTTGAAAAAAAGAACAAAGCCGAAAAACTCATACATGTTTTGATTTCAAAACTTAACAACAAAACTTAAGCAATCAAAAGAATCTGTGTGGTACTGGCAGAAAGGTAGATAGACCTATAGACCAATAGAATTGAATAGGAAGATCAGCTTTAAAAAAAAAAAAAAGCTTCACATGCATGGTCAAATGATTTTTGACAAAGTGGCAAGATTATTCAGTGGGGAAGCAGTCTTGACAACAAATGGTATTGAAAAAAACTGGATATTCACATGTCAAAGAATGAAATTGGATCCTCTCCTAATACCATAAAAAAAATATCAAAATAGATCAAAGACCCCAATGTCAGACCTCAAAGTATAAAACTCTTAGAACAAAACATAAAGCAAAAGCTTTACAACTCTGGGTTTTGCAATGATTTCCTGGATATGACTCCAAATGCATATTTAGCAAAGAAACAAAATAGACATTAAATTAGACTACATTAAAATTATTTTGTTCACCAAAGATCAATATCAAGAAAGTAAAAGGGTTATCTGGAGAATGAGAGAAAGTACTTGCAAATCATGTAATAAGGGATTCATATCCAGAATACACAGAGAACTAAAACAAAAAATAAACAACCTGATTGAAAAATGGGCAAAAGACTGAAAACACATTTCTTCATAGAAAATACACAAATGAACAATAAGCCCATGGAAAGATCACTAACAATAAGCCCATGGAAAGATCAACATCACTAACCAGGGAAATACAAATCAAAACTACAATAAAAACAACTCATGCCTGTTAGGATGACTGGTATTAAAGAAAAAAATTTAAAATCAACACAAAAAATGACAGTTGTTGGTGAGGATGTGGAGCAATTGGAATATCTGTACATTGTTGGTATGAATGTAAAATGATAGAGCTGCTGTGGAAAACAGTGTGGAGATTCTTCAAATTATTGAAGATAAAAATTACCATATGACCCAGCAATTCCACTTTAAAGAATATACCCTAAAGAAATGGAAAAAAAATAATCTCAAAGATATATTTGTATATTCAAGATCACAGAAGTTTTATTCAGAATAGCTAAAACAAGGAGGAAGTCTAAGGATCCATCAACAGATGAATGAGTGTAAAAATGTAGTATATACATTCAATAGAATATTATTCATCCTTAAAAAGAAAGAAATTTTTGAAATATGCTACAGATTTGATGGACCTTGAAAATATTATGCTAAATGAAATAAGCCAGTCACAAAAATATAAATACTGTATTATTTCACTTATATGAGGGACTTAGATTTGTCAAAATCTACCGCCAAGTAGACTAGCAGTAGCCAGAGTCTGGAGATGGGGAGAATGAGAAGTTGTTAAATGAGTATAGATTTTCAGTTTTATAAGATGACAATAAAGTTTTGATACTTTGCTTGAAATCTTGATACCAGTAGTTTGTGATAAGTTTCATATGTATACTGTAATACTAGAACAACTACCAAGGAAACGTCAAATAACAATGTATTCAAACACATAAATAAATCAAAATAGAATAAAAATGGAATTTTTTAAAGATTTATTTATTTATTTGAGAGAAAAAGCATGCATCAGAGCAAGGACAGAGCAGGAGGGAGATAGAATCCTCAAGCAGACTCCCTGCTGAGCACGAAGCCCCACACAGGGGCCATTCACCAGACCCTGAGGTCATGACCTGACCCTAAAGCAACAGTCACCTGCTTAACTAACAGAGCCACCCAGGCATCCCTCAAAATGGAATTTTAAAACTGTTCAAGTAATTGATCAGAGGGAAATTAAAAAAAAAAAAAACAAAATAGAAATGAGATACATGTATATAATAAAATGGAAAAATTCAGCTCTAACATGTCAATTATTTATTTAAATGGAAATGATCAAAATATTCCAATTAAGGGGCACCTGGGTGACTCAGTGGGTTAGGCCTCTGCCTTCTGCTCAGGTCATGATCTCAGGGTCCTGGGATCCAGCCCCACATTGGTCTCTCTGCTCAGCAGGGAGCCTGCTTCTCCTTTCTCTCTGCTTGCCTCTCTGCCTACTTGTGATCTCTCCTCTGTGTCAAATAAAATCAATAAAATCTTTAAAAATATATTCCAATTAAAAGAAATTATTTAATGGATTAAAAATCCCAACCCAACCATAAATTGTCCAAAAGATATTCAGTTTAAACAAATGATATATGTTAAGAGGATGGGAATAACATAAAATTCAAATATCAATCAAAATAGGCATAAGTGGCTATATTAACAGAAGATAAAGTAGACTTTAAGACAAAAAAAAATATCAGAGACAGGGGAGCCTGGGTTATTTAGCTGGTTAAGTGTCTGCTTTGACCCAGGTCATGACCCCAGGGTCCTAGGACTGAGCCCTACATAGGGCTCCCTGCTCAGAGGGGAGACTGCTTCTTCCTCTCCCTCTGCCCCTCCCCCTACTTATGTGCTCTCTCTCTCTGTCAGATAAATAAATAAATTCTAAAAAAAAAATACCAAGGACAAAAGGCAATATTATGTAATGATAAAAACATTAATTGACTAAGGGGGACCTGAGTGGCTCCATTGGTTAAGCAGCCAAATCTTGATTTAAGCTCAGGTCATAATCTCAGGGTCCTGAGATCTAGTCCTAGCTCCAGCTCTTGGCTTTGTACACTGCTTAGGATTCTCTCTCCCTCTGTCCCTTCCCCAGCATGCACTCTGTCTTTCTGTCTGTCTCTCTCTCAGATAGATAAATCTTAAAAAAAAATTAATTGACCAAGAATATATATCAATCTTAATTTTTTATTCTTTAAAACACTTCAAAATACGTGAAACAAAAGCCAAAAGAGCTGAAAGATGGTTTGGGTTGAGGACTTAAGCACCCCAGTCTCAACAGTTTATATTGGTGAAAAAAATCAGCAAGGTTATAGAAATTAACAATACCATCAGTCAAAAGGATCTAATGGATTTTATAAAGCATTCTGCCTAGCAAAATTATGTCTTCTCATGTGTCTGTGGAACAATCCATCAAAACAGATCATATTCTAGATTATAAAACAATTATTAAAATTATTATTAATAAGATTATTAAAATTTAATGACAACAGAAAAATCTTCAAAGATGTAGAAATTAAACAAGAAAATTATAAATATTCCCTGGTTCTAAGAAAAAGTCTCAAGGGCAATTAAAAAATACATGAAACAATGAAAATGGAATTACATCATCAAAAGTTATTGCATACACACAAACCAGTTCTGAATGAAATTTATAGTACTAAATGCTTACATTAGGAAAGACTGGATATCTCAAATCAATAATCTAAGTTCCTAACTCAAGAAATTAGAAAAGAAGTAAAATAAATCTAAAGTAAGCAAAAAGAAGGTAAAGATTAAATGTGGGTCAATGAAACTTAAAACAGTAACTTCAGCAAAAATTAGCAAGGTAAAATCTGGTTTTTAGAAAAAAATAAACAATAATGTTAAGTCCTTAGCAAGAGTAACAAAGATAAAAAAGATAAAAGATAAAAAGATAAAAGTAACGAAGATAAAAACACTGAAAACACACATCTCAAATGTATGGAATAAAATAGAGAATAATTAAAAAAAACCCTGCAGTCATTAAAAGAATCATCAGGGAATAATATGAAAAACTTTCCACTTTGAATTCACCAAGAACTGGATTAATTTCTTGAAGACTACAAACCTAACTTGGCAAAAACAAAACAAAACAAAACAAAAGCAAAAACAAGATAAACTGAATGGTCTAATATGATTAAATAATGTATATTTATAATTAAAATCTTCTGAAATGTAATCCCTATCCTGACATGGTTACTGGAGAGTTTTGCCAAATATTCAAAGAGGAATTTAATCCATTTTATATGAACTTTTCCCATAATTACAAGAGGAAGGGAGCATTTTTCAACTCATTTATGAATCTAGGATGAATCTAGGATTAACTGATGCCCAAATCAGACAAGTACAACACATACAAAAAAGAATACTAGAAAACAATATGTCTCTTACACACTTAAAAGCAAAAACAAAAAAAACAAACTCAAAAATAAATTAGAGGGGTGCCGGGGTGGCTCAGTGGGTTAAAGCCTCTGCCTTTGGCTCAGGTCATGATCTCAGGGTCCTGGGATCAAGCCCCGCATTGGGCTCTCTGTTCAGCAGGGAGCCTGCTTTCCCCTTTCTCTCTGCCTGCCTCTCTGACTACTGGTGATCTCTTGCTGTCAAATAAATAAAATATTTTTAAAAATTAGAAAACCAAATCAAACAATGTATAAAAATAATTATATGACCCACCAAGTCCAAGTGACTTTGGTTCCAGGCATAAAAGGCTGGTTCAGTATTTCAAAGTCAGTCAGTATTATCCAATGTTTCCACATGTTAAAGAGGGAAAATCACATGATCACAGTAATAGGTGAAGAAAAATTTGATAAAATTCAACAGACATTCTACAAAAACAAATAAAAAGACTCATAACAACTACAACAATAACAAAACCCAGGGGTGCCTGGATGACTCAGTCAAGTGTCTGCCTTTGGTTCAGGTCATGATCATCCCTGGGTACTGGGATGAAGTTCCCTTGTAGGGTTCCCTGCTCAGCGGGGAGTCAGCTTCTCCCTCTGCCTCCCCTCAGCTTGTGGCTCTCTCTCACACTCTCATCTCGAAAGAAAGAAAGAAAGAAAGAAAGAAAGAAAGAAAGAAAGAAAGAAAGAAAGAAAGAAAGAAAGAAAGAAAGAAAGAAAAACTCTTTTTTAAAAAATAATAAAACCCCAAAACCACAATTAACATCAGACTTAATGGTGAAAAGACAGAATGTTTCCCTCTAATATTAAGACAATAAGGCCTATTGTCACAACTCCATTAAACATAGCAGTTTCTTTCTTTTTTTTTTCAACATGATAGTTTAAATTCCAACCAGTCTAAATATTGAAGCAGAAGAAGTAAAACTGTCTTTATTTACAAACTACATAATTTTCAGTGCAGGAAATCCCAAATAATGTCTAAAAAAATCTATTACTAATTAGTGAAGTTACAGGATAGAATATCAAAATATGACATTAAGCTGCATTTCTACATACTAACATCAAACAAACAGAAACAAAATTTTAAAATGCAGTGCTATTTAAGATCAACCCAAGGAAAAAGAAATATTTAAACATAAACATAACAAACATGCACAGCACTTGCATAGCAAGAGTTACTTCTGTAATTGTTGATGAAATCATTCAAAAAGGACTTAATTAAATGGGTGACATTCCAGGCTTAGGGACTGGAAGATAATAAACCAGCACAAGCTGGACAGGTGTGCCTGGCTGGGCGTGAAAACTAGCATATAAGTGTAATTACTTCACTTAATTAAATTAAGCAATAGTAAGTCAATTGTATACTTTCCGGTTTAAGAGATTATCTAGAGATGAGTAAAAGGATGAGACAAAGAGAAGAACATTAGTAATACAGCACAGAAAAACTTTGGGATGTATTTTGACTAGTATTCTTTTCTTGGTTTTCGCTTTGCATAAATGATTAGCCTACAAAATGTTTTCAATATATACATGCATCAGTTTGCTAATGTATCATTCCTATCACTGATTGCACTGTGATATAGAATGTTTATCTTTCTAAGTAGAGAATTTGCTAGAGCAAAGTGAATGGGAATCCCTGGCTGGGAATGGCAACTACTCTTTACATTAAACTGATTTCACTTAATTAAATAGAGTGGTATTAAGTCATTTGTACTACTTTCAGTAAGCAAGACTATTTTTGTGAAGTTCATCAATGCAGAACACAACTCTCTATTCTATTATAAAGATTAAGAACACCTGACTCAAAGTTCAAGCATTTCTTAAAAATGAGAATTTTTTTTTTTTTCCTTAAGGAGTAAAAAAAGCTTAGTTACTATGGATTTTCGTTATTTGGTTATTTTCTTAATTCATGACACACATGAAATAAGCTAAAGGTGGGGCGTGTGGGTGGCTCAGTGGGTTAAAGCCTCTGCCTTTGACTCAGGTCATGATCTCGGGGTCCTGGAATCAAGCCCCGCATGGGGGGGGGGGGTCTCTGCTCAGCAGGGAGCCTGCTTCCCTCTCTCTCTGTCTGCTTCTCTGCCTCCTTGTGATCTCTTTCTGTCAAATAAATAAATCTTAAAACAAATCTAAAAAAAAAGAAAAGAAATAAGCTAAAGGCAAATTTAAAAACCTGTAAATAAGGAATGACTCATTTTTTGACCAAAATGCCAGAGAAATAGTCACAAGAACAAACTTTATCCTTTGATATATAGCCATACTTTTTAAGATGGCCAAAACACATACTATTTCCAACTGCTGGTATAAGATTATATATTTCATAAGACTATTTCTATTTATTCATCGCCAAATATTTGAGCGCCTACTAAGAATCCAGTACTTTTGTAGGGTCTGTGAATGCAGCAGAGAAAGAATACAGAAAATGAATAAAAATGAAATTTATATGATATGTGATATTTTAAATGCACAAAAGATAATTGAAACCAAAAATCCCCTAGTGATTTAAAATGTGTCTATTTGTAGTTTACTTAAAAACCTATCTGCTTTTAAATATCTTTTGACTTTTCACAATTAAACTACCATTTCAGAGAGAATGTCTCATAGTTATGGCTTTAATCTGACAAGTACTAGTTAATAGTATTTGCTATGTCATCTATTATTCATGTTTGTCATTTAAGAATTATGTTTTCTCTAATAAAAAGTAATCCCTTTCAGAATTTGATACTGGAACAGAACATGATCATGTGCAAAGTTCTTCATAATTGTTCATCATGTCATATAAACCATGGTAAAAATCTGAATAGCAGCAGAGTAATATTTTATTCTCCTTAACAATTTTAAGCTTTTTATGAAAAGGAGAAGGTGATTTCCTATTAACTTTTACTTTATGACCACATTTTAAGTATATGCCTTACATATCCCGATATATTCTAGCTCATTAGATAAAATAGAGCTTTAGACTTCTGAGGACAGATATCATAATGGAAGATAAAGTCCTATTATCTATTGCATGGTTCTTAATATTATCATTTGACTTCAGGGTCAACTCTTGGTGCTGTCTCATTTTCCCTCTGGCTTTGCTACACTGCTTTCTCACCCAAAGGCTGTTCACAGAGCTGCCCTGAGAAGAGCCAGGTGATGATTCTCTCATCTAATGTATTTCTCTCAATAACTTCTTTTATCCTCCTAACTAAGTGGTAGCCAAGTCAAGCTCTTCAAGTTTCTAGTCTGTAATTTCCACAACTCACTTAATTCAACATAACTTTTTTTCTTCCTCTTACTCTTCTCCTTCCTTCCGTCTCCTCCTTCCCTGAGTTCATCCTCTTTACTTCATTCTTATAAAGCAGTTGAGGCCAGAATACAGAGTATTTGAATGTCTAACTATGATTATATACTCTATCAATGCGTGATGAAAAATGAACTGTTTTTTTTAATTATTACTTCTTGATGTAATTTAGGGTCTTCTGCAAAAAGTTAGTCTTTTTTTTTTTTTTTTCAGATTGTTCTACACTTTTCCTCTTGGGAATTCTCTCCTCACTGTACCAGTGCTTTCAAGTCTAGAGCCTACTTTACCATATCTAGTCAACAATCAATCACTGATTTATATCTCTAGGCCAGAGTTTTTCTCAAATTCAAACAACGTCCTACCATATGTTACCTCTATGTAGTCTTCAAAATTAACATGTTAAAATTGGAAGTTAGCCTTTTCCCACCCCAAACACACTCATCTTTCCACAGAACCTGTCTCCATCAATGGTACTCATACTCCCATCTTCTAACATTAGAAAACTGAACTTATTTCTTCCTTCGCTTCCATCCTCCACATTCAGTAGGTCATTAAGTTCTTTTAAAATGTCCTTCTAATTAATTCTTAAGTTAACACACCCTCTAAGTCTTTCCACCTTCCTTGGCAGAAAAATAAACCTGGGTTTATTCTGTTATCATTCCATGCTTAGATTCCCATAATCACATTGATTACATGGTGTCCCACATAAAAACTCCTCATTCATCCTGTTCCCTGATGCTTATTTTTTCTAAATTAAAATATATAATCTCTTAAAAATGCAAATGTGTAATCATGCAGGTCCTCAGCTTCTAGACGTTTCATGGATCTCTCTTATCTTCTGGACACAATATCATTGACAGTAATTTTCATTGTTCCTAATGATATGTCTGTAAACCTTGACTTTACAATCTCATCTTCTCCACAATTTTACTATTCCATAGTTGTTGTCATTCTCTAAATGTGAATTCCTCTTTCTGCACCAGTGTTACTTTCCACTGGTGGTTGCATTTGCCCGGACTCTCCTTTCTCTGTGCCCTTTAGCCTCATATTCTTCAACCAAGAAGTAAATGGGCTGTTCCCTTTTTTTTTTCCAAAACCTTACATAAAGCACTCTCCAGTCCATGTCTCAAGTTCAAGTTGTACACTCCCAAAGAAATACACCAGCTAGCCTGTACTTCTGTAAGAGCTTCCTGTAAGTATCATAACAAGCTAATATACATGCAAATGTGATGTCAACTTCAAAACGCGTAAGATATATTACAGAGTAATTACAAATTACGCTTGTTTGTTTAAGGAAAATTTCATAGACATCACTATTCAGGAAGCACAAACTATACATTTTGTTATTCAAGGAAATTTAATAATATATTGTATTCTTTTGTTTACATTTCATTTATCATGAATTCACCATGAATTATCTAGTTGGTAATACAAAAATTAAAGTACAAAAGGGAAAAGCATGTCACAGCCTCTAATGATTAGTGCATATCTTCAGCAATCCCTATGACTTTAAGAAAATTAAGATGTTCTCTTCTTGGAAAGAGGTAATTGTTTGAATAGCATTTTCCCATTGTAGTTGTTCTCAGAAGTCAACAAAAGGTTACCAGTTACCATTATAATAGATATTATTTATATCATTTCACACAAAAAATTCAGTAATAACAGAAAATCAATTTGCTGTATCAAAATCTGTGTGTCAGAAATTGAATTCAATTCCACAAGGCTCCTAGTGAGGAATATCTAGAAACAGTTGCTCCAACTGTAAGGATTCGTAAATTTTTTCTCAAAAGACTTGGAGCAAACTGCATCAGAAATTAAATACAGTGCTCAAGAGCATGTTTTTCTTTTATTAGAAAACCCAGCAAATAAATTGTTCAATATGTCCTGAAGAAATGTCAAACATGCAGCATTTTCTACATTCTTCTTCTGAATTAAATTGCTCCCAGCTGGTTTATCGTTTTAAGTCTTTTGGGTTAAGTGTCTATTTTAGGTAATTGGGTTTGTTTTTCTGTAGTAGAGGAAGCTGCCAGTGGATTCTGAAGAACGTGGTTTAATTTCTTGTTCTATTTCTCTAGTGGTATTCCTTATCAAGCTAATTAAGACCTCTGAACTGTGGTACACTTTCATATGTGATGAAATTAGTAAAATCAGTGGGACATAATGCATTTGAGGGCAGAATAAAAGCATATCTGTGAAAGTATCCTGGAATCGCAAGACACTGCTATCAAATAACTGCTGATAAAGTCAAATAAACAAGCGTAAGCAGATGGTTTTTAGTTTCACTGAGGCTTCAAAATAATTATGAGTATTTTACTTACTTTTTAAATTCACATATCAAATACTGAAAATATTTTCTAGTTAAGTATGGTATAACCATAACTTAAAGACATATTTTCCTTCCTTCCATCAACCAAAATTCCATTGAGATTACAGTAAAGATATTGGGAAAACATAAATAAAAAAATGCAAACTACAGGAAAGGACACAACAACAAAATTTTAGAAGTTAAAAATCAGATGGATAATGAATACTTTCCATGGAAAACCAACAAATGTTTAAAGCTGTCCCAAGCCAGCAGTTGGCAAGAACAGAAATTAGACAATTTATATTGCAGAATTCCAGGAAAGCTAAGAAATGTAGAAATTAGATAATCTGAAAGTATTGCCAGAAGTGGAACTAAAAACAAAAAGACTGATTTACAGGATATCTGAAGAGTTAAGTCAAAAACACCTCAAATAATTTTGTAACAAATACAAGAAAAGGAATAAAATATGTAAAAAAAAAACTCCCTAAAAATCAATAAGAAAAAGACAACCCAGTATAAAAATGAATCTAAGACAAGAATTTTAAAGAAGAAAAAACTCAAATGGCCAGCAATCATATCAAAAGGCATTCCTGCTCATTGGTAATCAGGCAAAGACAAATAATATTCACAACACAACATCATCCACAACCATTAAATTGGAAAACAATAGATAATAAATGTTTATGACTAAGTGGAGCAACTGATTTTTACATTCTAGTAGGAAAATAAATTGGTAAATCACTATAGAAAATAGTCTGGTTTTATTTATTAACTTTGAAGAAGTTCATATCTGAAGTCTCCGCAATTCTATGATCAAACATACATCCATTAAAAAAAAGGGCAGAAAATCGCTTGCACATACAAATCAAAATATAACAGAATGTTTGCTCACCAAAAGTACTTTTAAAATAGCAAAATACTTAAGAAAAACAAAGACATGTCCTTGGGAAAAAAAACAAAAAGGATATAAGAACAAATTGTGCAATATTATAATAGAAGGTTCGTTATGACAGGGCAAAGGAATCAGCTACAGCTTTATGAATCAACACGGGTAACTTGGAAATGTGTTCATGTACTCAATTAATTGTGCAGTTGAAAAAAAAAAAACTTTAACTTCCTAGTCTACGTTGTGTTTTGGATTCTGTTAATTTTGTTAAACGGAAGTACCGTTCATGCTCCATTATCATGGGGACAGCATCTGCTGAACACTGTTAATTGTCAGAGAGTTTGCCCAGTGCTCCCCTCAGGATCCCTTCGTGCTCTTAAAAAGTATTCAGAACTCAAGGAGTTATTGTGTATCTGGGTCACATCTATCAATAAATATATTAGGAACTAAATAAAAATTTAAAAAATATTTATCAATTTAGTTAAAAGTAACAATAAGCCAAGTATATGTTAACTTAAATATCTTCTTATAAAAATAACTATTTTCCCTTCTATAGCAAAATAAATTGCTGAAAAGAGTGTCACTGTTGTACATTTTGTGTGAATCTCTTTAATGTGTCTACCTTATGAAATAATAGCTAGATCGCCCTATTTGCTTCAGCATTGTAGCTGTTGTGATATGTTTTTTTAAAAGATTTTATTTATTTCATAGAGAGAGAAAGATCACAAGTAGGCAGAGAGAGGACGAAGCAGGATCCCTGCTGAGCAGAGAGCCCCATGCGGAGCTCTATCCCAGGACCCTGAGATCATGACCCCAGCCAAAGGCAGAGGCTTAACCCACTGAGCCACCCAGGCACCCCATGATATGTTGTTCTGAATGAAGCAGATGAAACAGATATGTTTCCCAAGTTTAATTTTCTTTTGAAAGCTTGTATTTTATCATTGATAACAAATACTGTCATTTGTTTTCTTTGATGTAACAGACTCACTTCATTCATTTTTGAGAAAATGTCTGCCAAAATCTATAGCGACAAACAATAAAATGCTTAGGAATAAACTGAACTAAAGAAGTCATAGATTGATACACTGAAAATTATAAGACATTGATGAAAGAGATCCAATAAGACAAATAAATAGAAAGTTATCCTTGTTCATTGATCAGAAGAATTTATATTGTTAAAATGTCTGTACTGCCTAAACAAATATACAGATTCAAATGCAATCCTCATCGAAATTCTGAAAGCATTTTTCATGGAAATGGAGGGAACAATTCTAAAATCCATTTGGAACTGCAAAAGACCTTGAAACTCCAAAGCAATCTTAAGAAAGAACAGAGCTGGAGGCATCACATTTTCTGACTTCAAACTGCACTACAAAGCTACAGTAATAGAAACACTGTGGTACTGGAATAAAAACAGCATAATAGACCAATGAAACAAAACTGAGGGCTTAGAAATAAACCTATGCATATATTGTCAACTAATATTTGACAAGACAGCCAAGACTATTCAATAGGCAAAAGGACAGAATCTTCAATAAATGGTGATGAGAAAACTGGGTATTCACATGTCAAAGAATGACACTGGACCCCCATCTTAGATCACTCATAAAAATTAACTCAAGGGGCCTGGGTGGCTCAGTCAGTTGAGCGTCTGCCTTCAGCTCAGGTCATGATCTTGAGATACTGGGATCTAGCCCCACATGCGTGTCTTCCTACTCAGTGGGAAGTATGCTTCTCCCTCTCCTCTTGCTCTCTCTCTCTTAAAAATAAATAAATAATCTAAAAAATAAACTCAAAATGGATCATAAGTATAAAAGCCAAAAGCATAAAAATTTTAGAAGGAAACAGAAAAAAAAATCCTTTACACAGGTCTTGGCAATGATTTTTTTGGATACGACACCAAAAGCACAAGCAACAAAAGCAAAAATAAGTGAGATTGCATCAAGCTAAAAAGCTTCTGCACAGCAAAAGAAACAATTAACAAAGTAAAGAGGCAACTTATGGAATGGGAGAAAGTATTTGTAACCATATATCAGATAAGGGGTTAATTTTCAAAGTATATAAAAAACTCAAAAAACTCAGTACTAGGCAAGAAAATAATCTAATTAAGATGGGCAGAGTAAGTGAATTGACGTTTCCTAATATATTCAAATGGCGAATAGGTGCATGAAAAGGTACTCAATATCACTAATGACCAGGGAAATGCAAATCAAAACCACAATGAAATATCACCTCACATCTGTTAGAATGGCTGTTATCAAAAGAGATAGCAAATGTTGGTGAGGACATGGAGAAAGAACCCTTGCACACTGTTGGTAAGGATGTAAAATGGTATAACCACTAATAAAACAAGATGGAGTCTTCTCAAAAAATCAAAAATAGAACTACCACAGTGATCCAGCAGATACACTTATTTTTTATATATTGTGGATGAGCTCTGACAATATTTCATAAAGTATTTTGGAGCTAATGCTCATAAATGATATGGGTCAGTAATTTATACTTTTCCATTCTGCTATAGTGTTTTTTAAGAGTTGGATTCAGGGCTATGCCTGGCTCAAAAAACAGTTGTGACTATCCTTTCTAATATTTCTAGTATTTCTGTATTTTCAGTCCTTTGAGTTTATTGAGACATATTTTGGCCATATCATTTTTTCTGTGAATGCTCTATGTACACTTGAAAAAGAATGTATATTATGATATTATTTGTTAAAATGTTTTATTAGTTGTCTATTAGATGAAGATGATTGATGTTTTGTTAGTTCCTTTTGGGATCTACCTGTTCTATGAATTATTGAAAAGCATCAAAATTTCCAAATATGATTATGGATTTTTCCATTTTTTCCTATTTTTCTTTCAAATTTTTGCATCATACATTTGGAAGCTCTCAGAAGTTTTGTATCATCATTCTTTTTTAAATGAAATGACCCATTTGCCATTATGTTGCCTAAACCACTAATCCTTATCTCTTACCACTTCCTTTTGGTTTATTGAGTGGACATCTTTTACCTAAATATGATGAGTTTGTTCTTAACTCAAACCCTTGCACTTACTGCTCCTTATTCCTAAAGTGTTATTTTTCTGGATCAAATATTCCTTGCTTAGAGAAATACTGCTGCTTGATAACCTAACCAAGGCAGTGTCTAGCCTTACATTCATCTTTATCTTGTTGATATATTTTATTTTTCTTATAGAGATTACCATTACCTAGGATTATCATCTTCATTTGTATACTTTCCAGCTAATTGGTTTTACCCTCTTCCTGCCTGATGGAGATCCAATGTACAATGCAACCTAAACAATTTGTTAAATAAAGTAAGTTAAGTTTATCAGTAACTTTTGTGGCCATTTGAAATTTTTAAAAATTTCAATACAAAAACTTAAGGTAGTATTATTCAAAGTGATGGTTTAAATAGGCATTAGGTTCAATCTGACAAAATTTTCTCGTCTAGTATTTAACATGTGAGGTTACATCTTTTTGCCAATGCTTCTACTGAAATGTGGTATCATTTGGTTCTGCTCTCCAAGGTACACTTTGAAGTCCACACAGAAGAGAATTGCAAGCTTTCTGGTGACTCTTGTTAGGCATCCCAGTTACCTCATGTTAAAGAGGAATTCCAATTTTAAATACTGGTTAAGGTACATAATACCACTGTTTATTGGCAACATAGAACAGCTGCATTCCAAATCTTTATTAGAAACTCTAGTCTTAACCATTTACTCCCATTAACAATAAATAAAGCAAAAGTATCTTTTTTAAGTACTGAATTTTCAATTTATTCTTATTATTATTAATTTATGTTGTGTTAGTCACCATACAGTATGTCATTAGAAAAGTATCTGTAATGGAAGTTTTACTCAGGAATATGTGACATGTCCATTTTTTCACATACACTGAAATGTATTCCCAAATTAAACCAGATCACAACTAGAGTTGTATGCTCAAACAGTATATTGGTTCTCCCTAAATTGCTTTTACAGATTGTTTGCTAAGCAAATTTTATCAAACCTTGCATCTGAGCAAATGTTATATGCATGTGGGGTGCGTGAGTGGCACATTCAGTTAAGCATCAGACTCTTGGTTTCAGCTTAGGTCATGATCTCGGGGTTGTGAGATTGAGCCCCTCAGGGCTCTGCACTCAGTAAGAAGGCTTCTTAAGACTCTCTCTCCCTCTCCCTTTGCTGGCCCCCCTTGCTCTCTCACTCTCTCTCTCTCAAAAAAAAGTAAATATATCTTTTTTAAAAAAGTTATACATATGCATATTTAAACATAAGAGAATAACAGAAAATTTGGTGGAAAATGGTTTCTATCAGATATTTTTAAAGTTCTGTCTCAATATGAATTTTTAATACACAGACTCAGTTTCTGCTACACCAATGACTAGTTCCCACCCCATTTGGAAAAAAAAAATCTAGAATCAATCTGTCTATTACTGAAATGTGATTTTACTCCTTTTTCATTCAGGATTTCAATATCAAGGGAGGAAAAGGAACAATTTCAACTTTTATCTTCAGTATATAATTTAATAATATAAAAACTAGCAAAGCAAAGCCTGAAAACTAAGCAAAATTTTTGCCTCAAAAAGTGATGTTATTATAAAAGCATAAGAAGCAAATAAACAAATTTCCTATAAGAGGAAATGTTCTAGCAAATGGTGGCACATGGTAATTTAATGCCATTGTCCTGTGTACAGGGATGCACCATGGATTTCACTTTTTTTAATTTTTTAAAAATATTTTATTTATTTATTTGACAGAGAGAAGGAGCCCAAGTAAAGGGAGAAGCAGGCAGAGGGAGAGGGGGAAGCAGGCTCCCTGCTGAGAAACAGGGAGCCTGATGAGGAGCTTGATCCCAGGACTCTGGGAGCATGACTTGAGCTGAAGGCAGACACAACTGACAGACCCACCCAGGCAGCCCTGGACTTCACTTTTCAACTGCCTTGTTGTTGCAAAACTTCAGTGAAAAGTTATAATGAGTTATACCTATTAACATGTATTCATTCAGTACATCACACCTTTATGGAATAAAAATTTATGTTATGGGGCGCCTGGGTGGCTCAGTTGTTAAGCAACTGCCTTCGGCTCAGGTCATGATCCTGGAGTCCCTGGATCGAGTCCCGCATGGGGCTCCCTCCTCAGCGGGGAGTCTGCTTCTCCATCTGACCTCTCCCTCTCATGCTTCCTCTCTCTCTCTCTCTCAAATAAATAAATAAAATCTTTAAAAAAAATTCATGTTGGGGTGCCTGGGTGGCTCAGTTGGTTGGGCGAATGCCTTCCGCTCGGGTCATGGTCCCGGAGTCCTGGGATCGAGTGCCATATCGGACTCCCGGCTCTGCGGGAGGTCTGCTTCTCCCTCCGACCTTCTCGCCTCTCATTCTCAGTCTCTCTCTCTCTCTAATAAATAAATAAAAAATCTTTAAAAAAAATTCATGTTATTAGAAAAATTTACTCCATTTACCATTAACTTAATTAATAAAAGCATATCTCTTCCCAAATAAACCTGAGTGCAATGTCATTGGTATGCATTCTTTCTGGTTACCGTTTCTTAAAAAAATAAATCAAATATAGCTAGTCATATAGCTAGTCATTTAACTGATTCACCCAAATATTTAAAGAAATGAGACGTGTATTAAGAAGTGAAAGGCATGAACAATCAATCTTGTAACACTGAAAAATTAAAATAAACATATTTGGGGAGAAAAAAAGAGAAAGGCAAAATTACTTATATTTGTTATGCACATGCATTGTGAATCATTCTCCAATATCTTACTCTGTTCTCACAACTGTTCATAATTCTGTTATCAATTTGATAACATTATATTGTAAACTATATTACATCCTTTATTTTCACTACTGTTGAGGCTGATGTAGGAAAAATTGTACAATTCATACTGTCAATGAAATTCTGAGCAATGTGCCAATAATACACAATGGGGAAATAATAGTCTCCTCAACAAATGTATTGGGAAAATTGTATATATGCTTGCAAAAGAACGAAATTGGATCCTTATCCTATGTAATACACAACAAACAATTCAAAATTGAGCAAAAATATAAATGTAAGACCTAAAACTATAAAATCTTAGAAGAAAACATAGGAAAAAGTTCCTTGACACCGGTTTTGGCAATGATTTTTGAAATTTTTGACACCAAAAGCACAAATGACAAAGCAAAATTAAACAAGTAAGACAATAAACAAGAAACACATACAACTCATTAGCAAATAAAATAAAATAATCCATTTTAACAAAGGTTACAGACTTAAGTAGACATTTTTTCAAGAAAGCATACAAATGGCCAGAAGATACATGAAAATGTTTTCAAATCAATCCTGTACACTGTTGATAGGAATGTAAATTGGTATAGGCTCTATGACAATGTATAGGAATGTAAATTGGTATAGGCTCTATGACAATGCCTCAAAAATTAAAAACAGAACTGGGGCGCCTGGGTGGCGCAGTGGGTTAAGCCTCTGCCTTCAGCTCAGGTCATGATCTCAGGGTCCTGGGATCAAGCCCCACATGGGGCTCTCTGCTCAGCAGGGACCCTGTTTTCTCCTCTCTCTCTGCCTGCCTATCTACCTACTTGTGATTTCTCTCTGTCAAATAAATAAATAACATCTTTAAAAAAATTAAAAACAGAACTATCATATGATCGAGTGATACCACTTCTGAGTATATATCTGGAAGAAATGAAATCACTTTCTCAAGAGATATCTGCAACCCAGTGTTCACTGCAACATTATTTACAATAGCTAAGCCATGGAAACAATCTAAGTGTATGTCACAGATAAATGAATTCAAGAAAGAGTGGTATACACATACATTGGAATATTATCTAGTTATAAAAAAATAAGGACATTCTGCTGTTTGTGAAAACATCAATGAACCTTGAAGGCATTGTGCTAAGTGAAATGAATCATACAAAGAAAACATACAAAGAAAAACAGGTACTGTATAATCCCATTTATATGTGGAATCTAAAAAAAAAATAAATAAACTCATAGAAGCAGAGGATAGACTGGTAGTTGCCAGAGGCTGACAGCGAGGGAGAAAATGACCGAAGGTGGCCAAAGGGCATAAACATCCAGTTAAAAGATGAATAAACCCTGGTGACCTAATATACAGCATGATAATTATAGTTAATGATACTGTATCGTATACTTGAAAGTTGCTGACTGAGTACATCTTAAATGTTCTCACCACATGCACATGAAAATAACTATGTGAGGTGATTGTAGGTGTTAACTAGCATTATGGTGGTAATCATTTTGCAATATACACATATTTCAAATCATCACATTGTATGCCTTAAACTTACACAATGTTACATGTCAATTATATCTCAATAAAGCTAGAAAAAATAAACTAAAATATAAATCATTAGCTATTTGGAGTAACTTAAATCTGAATTTGATTTAGTGTGCTATTCTTTTTTTTTCTCCCCAAATTTGTTTATTTTAATTTTTCAGTGTTACAAGATTGATTGTTCATGCACCACACCCAGTGCTCCATGCAGTATGTGCCCCTCTCGATACCCACCACCAGGCTCACCCCCCCACCCCCTCCCCTCCAAAACCCTCAGTTTGTTGCTCAGAGTCCACAGTCTCTCCTGGTTCAACACCCCCTCC
>CM052798.1:97319411-97351336 GCA_028533885.1 Nasua narica | reverse complement strand
TGTCCATGTTGATACAAAAGTTGGATATTCATCCTTTCTGATGGAGGCATAATATTCCATTGTATAGATGTACCACATCTTCCTTATCCATTCATCTGTTGAAGGGCATTTTGGTTCTTTCCACAGTTTGGCTATTGTGGCCATTGAGGCTATGAACATTAGTGTGCTATTCTTAATACAAGTTTTTAAAATTAAAGATATTTAAAGAAGAGAAAGAGGCATACTTCTAGAAATGTTGTGAGTACAAGGATACAGAAGCAGATAGCTTGGGCATAATTACCAAAAAAATGATTATATCTGACAAAAGATATCCTTTAGTGGTATAAAGGAATATAGCATTTCACATGCAAAAGTCAATAAAAAGACATCAATCTATGTTCATATATTTTAGCACCTATAAATATTAATGCATCAATACATATACCTTGAGCAAGTTTTATCCAAAACATGAATTAAAAAGAAAACATTTCAGCAAAAAAAAACAAATTTAAAAATAAATCAAAGTTATCTTTTTAATAAAAGTCATAATATTTAAGAATACTACAGCCGAGCTTGTTTATATTTTAGATCAACTTTATTATTTTTTCAAAATTTCCCATCTCCTTCATAAAGCATATTATTGAATAAATGCTTAACAATAATTTTTAAAATTATTTAAATAGCTATTATTTATTATTAATTTTTTAAAAACAAGAGAAAATAACAATAAACAAAAGTGAGTCCTGAGAATTTTTAGCTATATATAATTCTATAATTACCTGGATTTAGAGCGGCAATTAACACTGTATATGTTATTTGAAAAACTCCAAGCTAATATATTATTATAACATGCCCAAATACACCCAGCAGAGGTAAACACAAATATCTGCAAATAATAGACATATTAAATTCAGGATAGGCTAGGTTACACTGGTATTAAAAACATCCTTCCCACTAAATCTCACTAAATTAAAACAACAGTTTTATTTCTTGCTTATAAGTGCATTACAGTTAAGTTGAAGTTCTAGAAATCATATTACTGATTAGCTTCTTTCTGGATTGTTTCTTAGTGAAACACAGAGAAGAAAGAGCACTGTAAATGCATATTGGTTCTAAAAGCTTCTTCTCTACTCACATTTCCTTGATAAAAACCAATCTTATGAACATATCTAATTCTTAGTGGATGGTCAGTAAGAGATACAGATTACTATTGAGCAATTCTAATGACTTAATCAAACCAGACACCCCAAATTCCAAAGACAAAGGTAAAAAGAAAATGAGAACACAATCAAAATCACAAACAAATAGTAAAGGAAATTATTAGTGAAGATATATGTTAATGAACAAAGCAATACAGACACTACCACTGGAAGTTCTAGAAAATCAGAAGTGTAAATACCACCAAAATTATAATTAGCAACTAGAAAACACAAATATTTCATTAGGGGATGCCTGGGTGGCTCAGTTGGTTAAGCCTCTGCCTTCGGCTCAAGTCATGATCCCCCAGGGACATGAGATTGAATCGCACCTCCTTCTCCCTCTCCCTCTGCCTGCACTCCCCATGTTTGTGCTCTCTCTCTCTCAAATAAATAAATAAAATCTTAAAAAAAAGAAATGTTTCATTTGGTATAACATGTTTAAATAATTGAAAGGTAAGTTGGAAAAGAAACTATAAGAATAAAAATTATTAAATTAATTTGATAAGTCAAAAAAAGGAAGATCTTATAAAAGGGAATACATAATAAATCAAATATTAAAGAACATTTAATCAGTAGAACCAGTAAATTAGACAGATCTCAAGTAAATATTGAGAACACCAAATAAAAAATATATATGTGGAAGTCATGAAAGGTTAATTAAGTACTAAAATACACCTGGTGTGAGTTCTAGAGTGTAAAAACAGGCCAAAAGAACTATCTGGAAGGATAATAAGTAAGACATTTCTAGAAACAATACTGATATTTAAATCACAGTTTCAAAAAGATCATATCACCTCAAGAAATATAATAAGGAAGAGATACTATATAAATAAATAATGGTTAATAATTCTCCAAAATTGTTGAAATCATCAACCTTAAGTATCAAGAAATTAAAATAACAGGAATAATTAAAAAGGTATCAACACCTGAAATACCATAGTGAAACTCCATATTAAACAAATAAGCACTATTTTTTTTAAATTTTAAATTTTAATTTTTTAATTTAAAAATCTTAATTTCCAGAAAAATTAATTTTAACAACAAAAACAAGCAATAATTTTTATACAAGCAAAAATTAAAAGAATGTATTCACTAGTGACCCTCATTTAAATATATCCTAAAGGTGCTCTGGAATTTTAATACAAAGGAAAAAAAACTTTTGTTTTTGCTTAAGATGTAAAAATTTACATATGCATGCATGCAGCCACAAACACACACACACACACACACACACACACACACACACACACGTTCAAGATGAACAAGAACAAGGAATCTCGCTGAGTATAAAATTTATCACCTGTAGAATTGAATTAGAAGATTGTAAACACATATACAACAGGGACAATGCAATTCTGAAAGTGAGACCCTTGTTCCCCTCCAAATAGCCTTCTTCTTCACTACAGGAGTAACTGTTGAGTTAGTTAGGTAACCCCTCTTCATTTCTTGACTTCTAGGGTTGCACAGAACAAAGGTTTGCCTCATAGATGTTACTAATTGATGATTTTTGATCATCTGTACTGGGACCTTATAAAATAATATATCATCTCAATGACATCATGAATTATGTGACATTTTACTTTGCTCCCTATAATGATTTTTGCATTGGTGTCTTTACAATGTCTTGGTGTCTTTACAAGATTTTATGAAAATGTTAAGACCTCAACTTAACTTGGAAAACCAACTGATCCAAACTGAACTAAATTACTGAGCTATTTCAGGGTACTCGTCACTAAGAATCACTGTGAATCTTCCTGCAAACTGTCTCATCTCCTTTAAATTTCAGTGACTCATTCTTTGCTCTGATGCTTTGCAATCCTGCCAGGTATCTGGGGAATGTGCACAGTGGGCACATGAAAGATAATTAGCTGTTTCTTCAAATAACACCATTGTGGAGTACATTAAGATAATTTTGAGTCCTACAAATGAAGAGGGCTTTTCCTTCTTCCCCTTGCAGAACTCTCCAAAAGCAGCCTGTATCATGATACAGCTAATGAATATGCTCTTGTTTTTTGGGTCTTCACTGATGGATTCTTAAGAAAATAATTTGGAATCCATTTTAGCATGTATTTGGAAATTTTAATGGAGTCAAATGTTGGCAGATGCAGCACAGGCATCCAGTTTTCTAGGTCAATGACATCTTCTCATATATTGCAGCCATTATGGGAGGGCCATTCAACAATATATATAAAATCTGAACTTGTTTATATCCTTTAATTCAGTAAGGCACATTTAGGACTTAAGGAAGTAAGAGATATCAATAGATACTATGCATATAAATATCCACAGCAAATTTATACTAAAAATGGTTATTACATGTCCAAATATAAATTATTGATTAAATAAATTGTGGTATATGCATTCAATATAATATTTTGCTGCCATTTAAAACTCTTTAATCAAAAGCCTAAAAAAGAAGACGTGGTATATGTACACAATGAAATATTATTGCAAATATGCATATGCAGCAACATGGACAGACTTAGAAGGTATTATGCTGAATCATTATTTTGTACACCTGAAACTAATTTAATATTGTTTATCAACTATACTTAAATTTAAAAAAAAAAAACTTCATCGGGGAGGCAGAGTATGAGAAATAAAGATTGGAAAAGAGAGTAAAAATCAATAAATAAAACTCTGAAAGTTTTTTGGTTTACATAATTTTCCTAAGCTTTTTGTCTTCTATGAACTGAATTATATCCTCCCAAAATTTGTATGTCAAAACTCTATTCCCAACCTGACTGTATTGGGAGAAAGGGTCTTTGGGAGGTAATCAGCCACAAACTTTATGTAGATAAATGTGTGTGACCATGTTGAGCATGTGTAAAAATCTGTTATATTTTTAATTTTATCAAAACATGAAATATATATTTTTTAGCTTTTACTTCACTCTTAGGTCTACCTGCCATGAAAAGAAACATAAATGTACCCATAAGTTAATCCATTAATATTTATCATTAATCCATTTAATAGTTATTAAGGACATACTATCAATAATTGTAGTTAGATTTAAGCATTCAGATCTATGTTGGAAATTGTTCATGTCACATGAACCTCACAACACGCAGACATATTTCAAAAAATAAACTAATACCCATAAAGTAAAAGAATGCTTTATAAATGCTTTACTAAGATACAGAGAGAACTATTCCTTACAAGAAAAGGTCACAGCTCTTTTAATTCTAAATACAAGTCATTGCTGTAAACACTCAAGTGTTGGTAAATGAATGAAAAAAAATCTATGCACGGATTACAATATGGGTAGGAACAGATGAACAATTCTGCCTGGATGACTTGAGGAAGAATTCACAAATGAAGTGATATGCACCTGTTGTTAAAAAATTAGTAGTATTTTTCCAAGTAGAAAAGAGAAAGGAAAATTAGAGGAAAAGTCACACCGAGCAAAGTCGTGCAGATATGACGTACTAGATATACTCAAGGGGTGGTGAGAAGTCACTCTTGCCTGGGACATAGGATGCACATAGTAGATTATGGGGAAGTGAGAGAAGAGCCTGAAAAGTAGAGTTTGGGATCTATTACAATGTGGAGGGGATGAAAAAAGCTTCTCTGAAGGCCAAGCCAAAGAATTAGAATGTTATCCTCCAGGAAATGGATAGGGTTTAAAAGTTTTAAAGCAGAGGTTTAAAGTATTCAGATTTGTGTATTCTACAATTCTTCTCATCCATTCTTTCTTTTTTTTTTTAAAGATCTTATTTATTCATTTTAACAGAGAGAAAACACAAGCAGGCAGAGAGGCAGGCAGAGGCAGAGAGAGCAGCAGGCTCCCCGCCGAGCAAGGAGCCCGATGTGGGGCTCGATCCCAGGACACTGGGATCATGACCTGAGCCGAAGGCAGCTGCCTAGCCAACTGAGCCACCCAGGCATCCCTCATCCATTCTTTCTTGAACAAAATTCTTAACCCATGAAACAACTTTCGTTAATGTCAATGATCCCTCCCTCACTGATAAGCCAATGACCCAATCTTAATCTACATTTTTTCTGACCTCTCAGCAGCTTTTGACATGTATGCCAGATAGATCCAGAGATCATCCTTCTAAGTGGGGTAGGAAGACAGTCCCAATCTTCTGATATTAATGTCTTTGGGCAACACCTTCCCCTCAAGAGCAGGAGGTATCTGAGACTTACTTCTGACCCACGGTAGGGGCCAAAGAGGATGTCACTGCTCTGACCATGTTGTATTTATAAGATCCCATCTTAGTATACTGAAGCCAAAGACTCTCCTTGCAGGATTGATGAAGGGAGTGGCCATGATGGAAAAGGCTATTCCATAAGGAACTTCAGGTGGCCTTTATCTGACACCCAGCAAAAAGCTGAGACACTCAATCATAGTGCTGCAAGAAATGAATTTGGCTAACAACCTGAGCAAACTTGGAAGCAAAATCTTCCCCTATTGCATCTCTGAATGGGAATGCATCCTGGCCAACACCTTGATTTTAATCTCATGAGTTCCTGAAACAGAGAACCTGGCTAACCTGTGCTCAGATACCTAACCCATGGACACTGTATGGACATAATAAGTACAGTTTGTACTAAGTCACTGGATTTGTGATTACATAATATGTAGCAATAGATAACTAATGCAGCATAGCTGATCATTCCCTCTTTTTTTCAGAAGTGTGCTCTTCATCTGACTACCAGAATACTCCCTTCTCTTGACTTCCTCTTTCCTCACTGCTGATAATTTTGGGTTCTTCCGTTAGTTTTTAGCCCATCAATCCATATATTTTGGAAGGCACTGAGCCTTAGTCCTCAGAGCTCCTGTTTTCTGTACAGTCACTTCCAAGGTGAACCTGTCCCACCTTAGTGTCAAATGCTATCACTGCATTGACGATGCCTCAGGACAAAAAGCCTCCTGCCTCAGGCTTCTCCTGGGATCTCTTCTCCATGGACCCTCATGGTTCACTTGCCATCACTTCCTCCAGGCCACTGTCAGTCATGACATTCTCAGTGAGGCTCTCCTGGACCATACCAGGTAAAGCAGCACATCCTCGCTCCACTTCCCTCACCCTGCTTTCTTTATTCTCGAACCTTTAAAGTGCCTTCTATGAGTCTATCTATTTGCATGTTTACTTAATTAGTGACTGTCCTCCCCACTAGAGGATAAACTCCTTAAGCGCCAGTCTTTGTTTACAGTGATGTTCCCACACCTACACCAGTGCAAGCAACACAGTAATTCTCACATAAACACTTGCTGAGTGAGTGCAGAAGAAATGAATGGAAGCCACAGAGAGCCCTTGTGATGTGGGTACCTTCAATCAGTGAGATGGGGGTTCAGAGCTTGGCATCTGCATGGGAATGAAGATGAGTGGGTTGACTGAAAACACTATCCTAAGCTATGCTTCCTTTTATTCTCTCATTATACTAATGAATGCAGGAGCCTCTCACACATCTTCCCACCGCCCTTCTCCCCAAATCCTTTCCATCTTCCCTACCCCCTCTACACTGCCTGGGAGGATTTCTAAATACAGTGCATTAATACTCTGTAGGAGGTAGTGTTTCTGTTTCTTACAGTATTTTGGAGTGTCCTCCATGGCAACAACTTTGCTGAAACTTAAGTCATTCTGAAGCAGTTATTTTTTCCCCAGATGTGTGGTATTTTAGGTTGCTCTCCACATACTCTTTTCCAACAAGTACTGTGGGTCTCCAAATGCTTTGTGCCCTTTTTTCTTGGGGAAAAACCTACTTTCCTTCAACAGACAGTTCAAATGAGTCCATTCTAAAGATTCCCCCAATCTCTTCCTCAATAAGGCAGTAGTGACCACAATTTCCTCTGAGCTCACACCCTGTATCTTGTATGCTTCTCTCAGTTACTACGGGACCTGTTGGTTAGTTTATAGGTCTGTTTAACATGAGCTCCTAACTCATTTCTGTATTCCTTGCAGCTGAAACCTAAAATAATATTCAACAAATATCAAATCAAGACTCCAGCAAGTAAATGACAATTTGGGTGTGTAGTTTAATGAGAGACGCAGCAAGAAGAAAATTAAAAAGAATAAGGAAAATGAGAGAGGAGAAAGAGATTAGTTGAAATTGTATGAAATTTATGTAGTAATCCTCACAAAATATGTAGATCACAAAGCAAAAGAAAGTTAAAATAACTCCAAAGGGTCCTGATCTTGGCAGAGTCGGTAAAGAAAGAGATGTCAAATTGTGATTAAGTTAAAAAAGAAATAAAAATTGGCCAGGATGGTGGAATCTGTGGCCAAGCATATTATTTTTTAATCAAGTATTTCCAAGAGAAAAGCTAATCCTACAGTGGAAACATCTGGAAATTAACTATTACATTTTATACTTAAAGATAGTCATTTTGAGATAGTTTTAATTTTGATGGAATGTAAAAAATCTCTTTTCCAAGTGTTCAATATTTTGTTTAATGTTTTTCTTTTGTCTAAGCAGGAACATTATAATGAAAGCCAAAAAAACCCTGGAAGACTATGTGGAGTTTAACAAATAAGAAAACATCGTATATCCATGAACAGATATATGAAAAACAATAACATAGTTCTTGTTTCACTGTGATCATTTTAACATATGCTACATAGTAATGGTAGCTATGAACAAATTTTTCTGTTATTAAATATGCAAATAGAATATATCAATTCAAATAATGACAAATGGTTACAAAAATGAAAATAAACATAAGGGAGGGCTACAGTTTTATTTCTTTATGTAATATTTTAATTTTTGCTTTATTTATTTATGTATTACCACATGATGGAATGCTATCTAAGAACTGTCAGCACTTGAATGTAAAATCAGATTTAAATATTAATGCATATAAAATAAAATAAAACCAGACTTCACTCAGGAGGCATTGAAGACAGAGTCTTGTTCACTCCTTTTAGAATGAACAACCATGTATTAGACTCAGTCACTTTTGATATTTTTTCCTGTTGCTGGAGTAATGCTTTGAAGAGCTAAACTTTTCTTGCCCTGCAGTGTGCAGCCAGGCTTGCCCTGCAGTGTGCAGCCAGGCAGCCTGAACCTCACAGTAATGTTCATTTCCAGGCTGACTATTGGGCTGACATCAGGGAACCTGTGAAGCTGTTTCTCACTGGGATCACAGAAAACAACCAACTCAAGATAAAATCTGAGGCACCCTTTCTATTTCTTTGATCCTTTGCTCATTGTAAAGAACAAGAGAGAACTGAAAATTACTCCTACAATCATTGTTAGAGCATCATCAGAGCTGGATTCTTTTTTATAGTGATTTTGGGTCGTTTTAGTCTCCAATCCAAAGTGAATTCCTCCATCTATGCTCACAATGTCCATTCTTCCAGGAATTAGACTCTATATGTTATTCAAATATCCCCTCTCTTGGCCGGCTCAGTCAGGGGAACATATAGCTCTTGATCTCAGTTCTATCCCTCTGCCAGGTGTGGAGCTTACTTAAAAATGTAAAATTAAAAAAAAAATACTAAAAAACAAATAAAAATTGAATATTTCCTCTTATTTTTAATTTGAAACTTCGAACTTTTTTTTTTCTTTTTAAATACATACACATACCTCAATGTCTCATTTTTTAAAAGACCTATTTATCTATTTTAGAGAGTGAAGAGAGTAGATGTGTAAGTGGGGAGAGGGGTAGAGAGAGAAAATCTTCAAGCAGAACTTGCTGAGGATGGAGCCCATGTGGGGCTGGATATCATGACCCACGAGATTATGACCTGAGCCGAAACCGAGTCTGACACTTAACCGACTGAACCATCCAGGCACCTCTGTCTCTCATTTAAAAAAAAAAAAAATAGTCACCTACCTTTCACATTCTATCTTTCCTTCTTACCACAGTAAGAACACTTGGAATTGTTGTCTACACTTGCAGAGTACATTTCTCCAAAATTCCACCAAAACATCTTTTCCACAAGTCATGAAGAGTCTATTTACCAAATCCAGTGAACACATGCACATCCTTCCCTTGCTTAATCTCTTTGTGACAGTTCACACCTAACCCATCCTTTCTGGGTTCAACACTGCCATTCTCTCTTTTTACCCCATCTGATATTCTAAGCCCCATTTGAAAGTTCCCCTTCATTTGCCCTTTCCACACATGTTGGTAATTTCCAGAATTCCATTTTCTCTTTTCTCTTAGTAGCTATGCATATCTGATTAACCTGGGAGATTTATTCACATTCAGTGGTTCCTCTACAACCTGTATCATAAAAACTGTCAGAACCACCCCACATGTTCTCATCTATTCAAGGATATCATCTTCTCTGACATCAAAACGCCATCAGCAATGTTGAATTTCATGTTTTTTAGAATCTACTGAACCTTGGAAAAATACCTATTTTCTTTATATTGATTGACCTTAAGAAATTCTTATGTTAGACTATATAAGCACCATGTCCTCAAACATGGTCTTCCTATGCATCCCAGTTTGGAGTAGCTGTCCCTTTTCTTTCCTGTCATAATGTCCTCTGTTTATTATATGGAACTCTTTTTTTAGGGGCTGAATTGGGTCCAAAAGATAAGCCTAGTATCTCAGAATACGACCCTCTTTGCAAATTCTGACATTGCTGATGCCATTAGTAAAGATAAAGTCATACTAGAGTCAAGGGTCATTAATCCAACATGACAGATATCTTTATAAGAAAATAGATACACAAGGAGAATGCCATATGACAATGGAGGCAGAAATAAGAGTGGTGCAGCTGCAAGCCAGAGAATGCCAAGCACGAACAGCTACCACTAGAAACTGGAAAGGAGAAATTCCTCTCTGGAGTCGCAAAGGGAGCTTGGCTCTGTTGACATCTTGATCTTGGACATGTAGCCTCCAGAACTGTGTGAGAATAAATTTCTGTTATTTGAAGCCACCCAGCTTAGTACTTTGTTATGGCAATCCTAGGAAACTAATGCAGTTTTTGGTACTGGAAAGTATAGCATTAATGTAACAAATACTTGAAACAAATACCTAAAAATATACATGGTTTCCATTATGATTATAAAATCATGATCTTTATTCTCTGGCTACTAAATACATTTTTCTTTTGTTATTCTGGAACCTACCATAAAACAGTTATAAAAGTATTTATCTTTCTTAATACTTATGTTTTCTGAATCAGAAAATTTTTATCCAGTATTTTATATTATAAACATTTTCAAATACTATTGAGATTTTTATATTGAACAATCTCAAGCAACCTTCTGAAGTTTTTTTCTAATAGTTAATCTATAGATTTTCTTATTGATGAGTGCTTATATCAGGAATTTACATATATCTCACTTAACATTTTCAACAAGCTCCTAGGGATTAATATCATCATCTACATAAGTAAAATACTGTCTCAGAGTAAGTGATTTGACCAAAGTTATACAGCTCTTATTCACAACCATTTCTGGGTCCACATCCAAAACCTGTATTCTTAGCTCTTTCCTAAGGCCTCTGTTTTTACTGCATATTAGTGAACATTAAGGAAAACTTTACAAAGAATTTGAATTTGATCTGCAGGGAGATTGGGAGGTGAAGGAGGACTCTATGCATAAAAGGAACAGAGCACACAAAGCTTCACAGGCATGAAAGAACATAATTCAATCAAGTGCTAGAGTAGTTTTCACCTTCTCCTTTGAGTAATTTACCTCTGGAGAATTTCAGTTACATTTGTTTTCCCTTGCACTTTGAAGATACTATTCTGTTGTTTTCTGGTCTCAGTTGTTGAGAAGTGTTTTAATATAATTGTTCCTTTGTAAGTAATCTGCTTTATTCATTGGTTGTTTTTAAGATTTCCTTTTTGTTGATCTGTACTTTCCCTATGATGTGTCTAGGTATGACTTTATTTGTTGGGTTGGTTCTAGATGAGGATTTTTTTTGTCTCATCCCTTCTGGAAATTCTCAACCATTGTCCCTTTGAATTTCAAGTCTCTCCCATTCTTTCTTTTGTGTTTTGGGACTGCTATAACAAATTGTTGGATCTTCTCATTCTGTCTTCTAAATAATAAGCTTACTCATTTTCCATCCATTTATCTTTTTTGGGCTGAATTGAGGATGATTTCCCCAGATCTATCTTCTAGGTAACTCCTTCTTCAACTTTATCTCATCGGTTGTTTAGCTTGTCTATTAAGTTTTTAATTTAAATAAATGCATTTTTCGGTTCTAGGAAAATATTTTCATATTGATTTGATCTCTTGCTCCCCCTTGTTTTCTTTTCTTTTTCTTGTCCTTCTTAAAAAAAAGTATTTTTGTCTAGTTAGTATTTCAATTCCTTTTATGTCTGTAGCAATTTTATTTTTTTACTTATTTTTAAAATTTTATTTATTTTTTTGAGAAAGAGAACTTGAAAGAGCACAAACACACCTGTTGGAGTGGCTAGAATAAAAAGACAAGAGATAAAAACTGTTGTTGAGGATGGGAAGAAAAGGAAACTCATATACTGTTGGTAGAAATGTAAACTGGCACAGCTATTACAAAGCCAGTAGGGAGATTCCTGTAGAAAGTAAAAATATGAACTGCCATATGATTCAGCAATCTCAGTTTTGGTTATATAGCCAAAGGAAATGAAGTCAGGATCTCACAGATATATCTGCATGCTTATGATCACTGCAGCATTATTCATAGTAGCCAATATATGGAAATAAGATATCTAAGTCCGTTGCTGCATGAATGGATAAAGAAAAAGTGGTATAAAATGCAACCGAATACTATTCAGCCAGAAAAAGGAAAGAAATGCTGCCATTTGTTAGAACTTTGATAAATCTGGAGGATATTACACCAAGTGAAATAAGCCAGAATGAGAAAGGCAAGAAAGAGTACATCATCTCATTTATATGTATAATCTAAAAAAGTCAAACACATAGAAGCAGGGAGTAGAATGGTGGTTGCCAGGGACTGTCAGGTAAAATTCTTGACATACAGTATTACTTTATGTTTATGTTTTCTTTTGATCTTTAATAAAAGAAGTTTGTTTTTGCTATAATTTGTAATTGTTGATTATATAAAAATGTGACATAATTTTTGGTTGTTCTTTATCTTGAGAAACCTATACATGTGAGTTGAGGGTGGCTTCACCCTATCACATTTGGGAGAACTATCAAGCCTGAAATATTTCCCCACTGAGGATAGTATAAATTTAAACCTAAGGTCTTGTGAGGGCAAGTCTATGGGTAAAATTGTTCTAATAATATCTTGTGCCCCACTGAGAACCCAGTCCAAGACAGTCATAGCCTTGTGTTGTTAATTTTTGCAGACAGACTGATACTTTTTCTGGATGCATTTCTGGATTTTTTAAAAGTCTTGGATTTAAACTGAACATTCAGTTTAAATTTATTTAGGCCTTTGCTGTCATGGACTGAATTGTGCCCAACAAAAATTCATATGCTGAAGTCTTAACCCCTAATATCATGGTATTTGGAGATGAGGCCTTTGGGAGGTAATTAAATTTAGATGAGTTCATGAAGGTGGGGTCCATGTAATGGAATGAGTGACCATACACGAAGATATACCAGAGAGCTTGTGCTCTCTCTCTTTCTCACTCTCTCTCTTTCTCTGTGAATGCACAAAGAAAAGGTCATGGGAGCACAGAGTGAGATGGAGACTCCCCAGAAGTCAAAAGAAGAGCCCAGAATGAGACCTGCTTTACCAGCACCTTGATCTTGGAATTCCAATCCTCTAGAACAGTGAGAAATAAACTACTGCTGAAGCCGCACAGTCTATGGTATTTTGTTATAGCAGCCAGAGCAGATTAATACACTTTCCTTCTGTCTTTTACTTGGACAGTAAAAGCCAAGGCTTTCTTCTGCTATAAACCCTCGAGGGGCACCTGGGTGGCTCAGTTGGTTGAGCATCCAACTCTTGGTTTTGGCTCAGGTTATGATCTCAGAGTCATGGGATGGAGCCCCACCTCAGGCTTTGCACTCAAGACAGAGTTGGCTTGAGATTCTTTCCCTCCCCCTCACCCTCCCCTCTGCACTGCCCTCTGCTCCTCCACCTCCTATCTTCCTCTCTCTCTAAAATAAATAAATAAAATCTTTTCTTTTTTAAAAAAAGATGCTAAAAAATAAACAACAACAAAAAACCCTTGGAACAAGAACTGCCTTTAATATTCTTTTACTTTCAGCAAAAAGCTCAGTGCTCTGTGATCAGGTATCCTATATGTTAAATTAATCATACAGATTTAAGCAATGGCAGGAAAGAGAGATTTAACTTAGTCTATTCATTCCTGTATCCCTAATATTTAGCATAGTATATCATAAATAGTAAACACCCAATAAATACTAATTGCAAGAATAAATAACTTTAGTATTATAAATTAAGATACCTGCAATTTCAAGTAATTGAGTTGTCTGCCATGTTCAATTTTCATGAGATGATATTTTGATTCAATATTAGTCACGTTAGTTCTTAGTCACATTGGTTTTCTTCGTAATTTCATTATCTTTCTGACTGACATAGCCATGCTTCTAGTTCAGTGGATATTCAGTCACAAGTTACTGAACTGAGACATGAATACAACATGTATTTTGCAACTCATGAATATATAATGCTATAGAGTTAAAATATGAGTTCTTTAAAGAATGGGATGAACATATAGATAGAGTAGAGAAAATTCTATTTAAAAGTTTTGTAATTGTAATTAGAATTAACATTTATGGAGCACTGGCTATATATAAGCTGAGTATTGTAGTAAGAACTTGGACACATTATTATCTCATTTACTTTTCAACACTCCATAAGGCAGGTTAAATTATTTTCTCCACTTTATTGAAGACGAAAAAAAATGTAATTTGTCCAACATAATATCACTCTGAAGTCATGGCACAGAATTGAATCCAGGATAAAGTCTTGGGAGCAATATGTATTTCATTTATTTAAGTGGACATTTATTTGTGCAGGTATTTTGGAAAGAATATAGGTGACCACTATTATTGCTTTTATGACCTGTGAATTTTAGAATCTTTGCTACAGGCATAAGAGCATCCTTCAAAAGTGTTTTAATGATATAAAGAAATTTTCCTTTTAAATTTCTACAAGCTTTTTCTATAGGTTCAAATCTAAAGACAGAAGCTCTTGTTATGAGTGACACATTGAAATACAGCAATGTGTTCCTTGCTTATCCCTTAATCGCAAGCAGTAGTTCTTTTACTCTGTGCTTGGTGTATGTCTTTTCCTTCATTCTCCTTCACTGTCAGTAATGGAGAAAGATAAAATTAACACATCAGCACTGATACTGAGATAAGCAAATAGTATCTGCATGTAAATCCTTCTCTCCCCCTCAATATATTAGTTGCTTTTGTGAGTTGTGATTCCTCATTAGAGGGTAATTAGAGTTCCACATTAGAAACTTAATATGCATTGCTATCCAGTTTAAGTGATTTAAAATTTGATCCCTCGCATTTGTTTGCAGTAAAAAGACATTACTTTAGGCTCTCTCCCCAATCTAATGACCAGTTTAGCATGATAATGATGCACATAAATTTACAAGCCACCTACTGAATACAGAAGTGATATTGGAAACTGTGTTTCAATGCGCTGGTGTGTGGCCATACAGAGGCAGTCATGGTCAGATCATCACAATTGGACTTACAAAACATACTTGAAGATAATCCAATAAAAATAAATGGAGATAACATTTCCTTTACTGAAGAGAATATATTTTATACTTTTGGTCAGAGAGTTCATAGGTTTAGATAACACTGGGAATATAAAGATACTAGGTTTGGGCATTTTGATATAAAGCGTTATTAGAAAACTAATCAAAATAGCATTTAATGTGATAGAAAGCTCACTTTTTGCCTTGAATTCAACCTGGCGAAACTTGGGTTTGGACCATGTGGCCTCTCTGCCAGGCCCAGAGACGGGTCAGCTATAAGAGGAATGAGACCTGGAAAAGCCTCTGAAAGTTTTGTTCCTGACCCTCCCTCTCTTTGTCTGGAAACCAGAATAATTATTTTGATTAAAAAGACTACAATGACCACCTGTTGTGATCAAATCCTTGCCTGCCATTCAAGACAATTAAGTCTGATGTATTATATTTTTAGGATTATTAATTAAGCCTGTAAATTCACTATGACTTCATGTTCCCTTTGGTAGTCTAAAACTGTATTTTAATGTAATACTGGTACCACCTTATTACTATTAAAAGTAACAAAGTGACTCTCATATAGACCACACACCTCACAGTCTGAAGAGGGAGCATCAGCCTCAATTTCCACATCTATATTGAGAGAATCTCTGCTCCACCATCTCTCCAGAATTCTCTTTATATTTTTTAAAGAATCTACCACCTTCTGAAACACACTATATTCTCTCTATTATACATTAGATTTCTCTACCTTCCCCATTCCATTGTCTTTATGTACCAGATTACTTAGCAATCCATTATTTTTATCTCTGGCCACACAGATCCTAAACTCCATTACCATCCCTGACACAGTTATAATTTTAAAAGCAGTCTACCTTGGGATCTTATATTCTTAAGGACAACACTTGCACTCATTACTTTGTAGACAGGCCTTTTCTGGTCCTCATGCTTCATGGAACCTCTTTAGCTCTCACTTGCCTTTCTGCCTAATCTGGATACTATTTTGAATGGTTTCAAATGTTTCTTCACTAATGATGTAAATTCCATACCTTCCTCCATAATAATGTCTTGATAATCACCAACACTGGGGTCTGTGTGATATAAGGAAAATGGCTCTTAAACCTCTATCTTGTCAAGTTAATATCCATCCTTTCCCATTCCATCAATGCTAAACATTTGAAAGAATGTATTAATCTAATCTGCTTAGGTACTCATTATTAATTTATTTTAATTGAAGTTATGTACATTCTAACGAACAATTCTGAAAAAAAAAACCTCATTTTCATTATCTATTTCCTCTCCTATATCTATTATCACTGCCGAGCCCCTCAGAAAACTTACATGATGTGATAGAGCCATTTAACTTGGCTATTCTGCATCCAAGTTTAGTCACATGTCCCTTTTAAGAGTTAAAATCACTGTGTTTGTTACTGAGTAATATAAATAAATGATATCCCTGAACATCCCTCTCCTGGATTAGTGCTCTTTCACTACAGGTTCCTCAGCATGTGGCCATTTGCCCATAGGTCTCTTGACCCAAGTGAGCTGCCTCAGCACCAGCCATCAGACCCTTAGTACAACAGAGTTCAAAGGATGGCAGCAAAGTGTCATCAGGGCAACCAGAGACAGTTTTTCTTGCAATGCTTGTTCTTTAACATATGTCTTGTCAGCCAGAATTGAGTCGCGTGCCCTTTTCCTGGTCAGTCACTACCATAGGGAATTCTGTGACTCTGTTTAGTTTGGATTGATCATCCTGTATTCCCTGAGCTAAGCTCACTGACACATGAACAAAATAGGATTCCTGTTAGTAAAAAATAAATGCATTTAAATCAGAGTGAGGATTAATTTGGTGGTAGGCAATTAAAAAGTATCTGTTAAAGTGTGACTTCAATATATACTTTCCATACCCTCCAGACCTGACATACTAAAAAAAAAAGCCCTAATAACACTATCAATCATTGAATATTAGTGTGATGATAATGATTACCATCTAGATTTATTTTCAATTCCTGCTCTAGGCCCTTTCTCTAATATGCTCAAAATGAACCCTAAAAACAGAGTCAAAATATTCCCCATATCTCCTAACATAGTATATTTTGCTTCTCTGCCTGATTACTCTCAAATATTTTTGAACATTTCTAGATGACTATCTAGGGGTAATAGCTGCTAGTTACTGAGCCATGAACATTTACCCATAAATTAAGAATAAAAAATATTTACTAACACTTATTACTATGTGTAAAGAATGTTGCTAAGCATGTTTACCTGAATGTGCTCATTTTATATTAGCCCTGAGACTATAAACTGTGGTCCCCATTTACATATAACTCATGTGCAATAAGAAATCACATAACTTCTCCAAGGTTACCAGTTAGTAGATGAAAGCCATGGATTGAAGACTAAACTCTAGAGCCATTTTTTAAAGTGTTGTGTAAACGATATCTTATTTCATTCTCATAACTATATGAGTTGCATATTAGCCTCATTTCAAAGATCAGGAAATGTGATTCAGATATACTAAATAGTTTGACCAATAGCACAGCTACTGATATGCAGAGCTGAGACTCAACTTAGATTTGTCTGACATTCAATCCTATGCCTTTAATCCATCATTTAAGGGGCAGCTAAGAGTGTTACTCCCTTTCTGAAACACTCTTTAATTTTCCCAAGATTAATATGCCTTTTACCCACCGTGGACCCCCAATACATAGCACTCCATACAAAAGCACTTAGCAAGCCATACAATGGTACTTAGTACACCATGTAATGGGCATTTAGCATGTATTTTAATGATCACTTAACAATCATACATTGTAGTTAACATGCTTTATGATTGACACACAGCATGCCATACAATAGGCATTGAGCACAGTGTAAAAAGTCACCTAGCACAGCATATGATGGGTACTTTGCATGCTGTATGATGGGCACAACATAACATATGATGGCCACTAAGCACATACAATGGTTACATAGGATGCCATATGATAGGCATTCTGTATGTCATCACTGAGCACTGAGCATACCTTACCATAGGCACATGGCATATTATATGGTGGTCACTGAGGATACAGTACATTATAAATGATACCTTCCTATCAGACCAAACGTGAAGCCCTATGACAGCAAGTTTACATCTTATCTTGCCATCCACAGCACTTTCCACAGTATTATCTTAATACAGAGAATGAATTCAATGGAGTACTTGTACAATAGTTGTTTCAGTAAATAAAAAATCCTTTATGTTTTATGTGATTTCACAGAAAAATGCATGTTCTATGTATTTAAACTTAATAGATAGTAATTAAATAGACATTTGAGTGATTACTATGTGACATACACTAGTAAATAAAGAAAAAACCTGATGCCTATGAAAGGAAACAAAAATAAGGGATAGTAATACTGGATCAAATTAGACTTTCTCTCAGTTGAGTTAATACATTTTTTTTGTAATGATGGTGAAGTCATTTTGATATTGTTTAGGGAAGGGAAAAACAAGAGATGATAACACCTATATTTAGAATTTCACATGTAATTGCTTCTAAAAGGGCTCAGGTTCTTAGTCAGGATTTAATTTCACAGTTAGAGGAAATTGATGACTGAGTTCCTGACATTAAAAGCACATATGCTCCCTCACTACTCCACTTCCCATTCAAGGAGACTTCTGCAATTTATTTCTTATCCACCACATCTTTTTAAGAACTCCAACCCCAAACCAAAATATGGCTTTTAAGAATAAGCAGTTGAACCTTTACATAGTGATAGCAACAGTCTGAGCAATTTCATGTAGGCTATATCAGTAGTAAGTAATTATTTTATGAGATAATATACCATGAAAATAAAATAACATGTTCAATGCAAGCAACTACATATCAGCAAATAGAATTTGTAATCCACTTACAAACCCTTCAACAAAGTAAATACTTGGAAAATTCTAGGAAGTATTTAATCCCGTCCTTAAGAATAAATCCCATTCTCATACTTTCTTTAGCCTAACACTCCAATTTTAGCAATAAGCTTCAACGTGTAGGGCCAGTTTCTTTAGGAATTTGGCAACAATTTTCTACATTGCTGCCTAGCACAAATGGAAAAAAAAAGGGAAGCCCCTTGGAAGTAATTTAGCATGTAAATGGGATAATTTTCTGCCTTATTTACTCATATTTTGAAGCTATATCAATAATTTATAAGTAGATGATTAAAAATAAAGCTTCAATCTGTTCCATTCATGTTGTGAGGAGCGTATTGCTTTTCATCATTGTATGTTTAGATGTCAGTTTTACCAATATGTAGTTTAATTTTTTAAATGATTTTTATGTTTCAAAAGCACCAAATACTATTTTACACTGTCTACAAGAAATTTCTAAAAAAAATATTCATTTTCCCATCTTTTAGCAGAAATGTTATAGATATACTAAAAAGGTACTGGTGACTTAAACTACAGAAATCTCTCTCTTTTTTTTTTTTAGGGTGTTAAGACTTTATTTTTATTTTTTTTTCCTTTTTTATGTAGTTCAATGATTCATTAGTTACGTATAACACCCAGTCCTCATCATAATATGTGCACTCTTTATTATCCATCACCCTGTTACCCCCTCCCCTCTGAAACCCTCAGTTTGTTTCCCAGGGTCCGTAGCCTCACAAGGTTCATCTCCTTCACTGATTTCTCCCCCTTCAGATTTCCCTCCCTTCCCCTGTGGTCCTCTGTGCTATGCTTATGTTCTGTATATGAGCCAAACCATATGATAATTGTCTTTTTCTGCTTGACTTCTCTTAGTGTAATCCCCTCCAATTCCATCCATATCAGTGCAAATGGTGGTTATTCATCCTTTCTGATGGGTGTATAATGTTCCATTGTATATATGGACCACATCTTCTTTGTTCATTTATCTGTTGAAGGGCATTTTGGCTTGGGGAAATTGGACAGCTACATATAGAAGAATGAAATTGAAACATTCCCTTACACCATACACAAAGATAACCTCGAAATGGATGAAAGACCTCAGTGTGAGACAGGAATCCATCAAAATCCTAGAGGAAAATATAGGCAGTAGCCTCTTCGACATCAGCGACAGTAACTTCTTTCAAGACATGTCTCCAAAGGCAAAGGAAACACAAGCAAAAATGAACTTTTGGGACTTCACCAAGATAAAAAGCTTCTGCACAGCAAAGGAAACAGTCAACAAAACTAAGAGGCAGCCCACGGAATGGGAGAAAATATTTGCAAATGACATTACAGATAAAGGGCTGATATCCAAGATCTATAAAGAACTCCTCAAACTCAACACCCAAAAAACAAATAACCCAATCAAAAAATGGGCAGAAGACATGAAAAGACACTTCTCCAAAGAAGACATACAAAAGGTCAACAGACACAAGAAAAAGTGCTCAACTTCACTGATCATCAGGGAAATACAATCAAAACCACAATAAGATACCACCTTACACCAGTGAGGATGTCAAAAATGAACAAAACAAGAAACAACAAATGTTGGAGAGGATGTGGAGAAAGGAAAACCATCTACAGTGTTGGTGGGAATGCAATCCAGTACAGCCACTCTGGAAAACTGTATGGAGGTTCCTCAAGGTTTTAAAAATATAGCTACCCTGTGACCCAGCAATTGCTACTACCCAGCAGTAGTACCCAGGTACTACTGGGTATTTACCCCAAAGGTACAGATGTAGTGAAAGGAAGGGGCACATGCACCCCAATGTTCATAGAAACAATGTCTAAACAACAGAAATTTATTTCTCACAGTTCTGGAAGCTAAAAGTCTGAGATCCAGGCACCCTCAGAGGGGTTTCTCCTATGGCCTTTCTCTGTGGTTTGTAGATGGCCATCTTCTCCCTGTGTCTTCTCATGATCATTCTTGGGTGTCTGAGTCCTAATCCCTTCTTTTTATAAAAGAACGCCAACCATCAGATGAAGGTCAACCCTAATGGTCTAATTTTAATTTAATTACTTTTTTAGAGAATCCATCACCTATACAGTTACATTCTGAGTTCCAGAAGGTTTGGACTTCGATATATAAATTTGGGATGATGCAATTCAGCCCAAAGTTGAAAGATATTTTTCTCATGCTAAGAAAAAAAGACTAGGGGCGTCTGGGTGGCTCCGTCGTTGTGTCTGCCTTTGGCTCGGGTCATAATCCCAGGGTCCTGGGATCGAGCCCACATTCGGCTCTCTGCTTGGCGGGGAGCCTGCTTCCTCCTCTCTCTCTGCCTGCTTGTGATCTCACTGTCAAATAAATAAATAAAATCTTTAAAAATATAAAAAGAAAAAAAGACTAAAACCTCTGAATTATATTTATTTGTATTCAATTATGTTGAAAATAAAATCACTTCCAGTGATGGTTTGATCCAAGCTCTACTGCTTAGAACCCACATGGCCTTGGAAAAGTTACTTAAGAAAGCAAATATGTGGTGACCTTTGTACTTATGGGCTATATAGCTCTTCTTCATGCAGGACTCCTTAAAAGTTACTATCCCATAAAAACCTGTTTCCCAAATACCCCAATTAAAAGTACTTGGAGGAAGGGAGCAGGGAGTGTTATCAACCAGTTTCCCAGGCACTCTTCCTGGAGAATTCTGAGTCATTGCATCTGGATGGGGGACTAAGAATTGGTGTTTAACAAATGACCTGATGGTTCTGAACAGGAAAGACTAGATCCCAACATGCATCCTCTCTTCTCTAGCCATTGTCCTCACTTCGCTTTCTGTGCCCTCATTTCATATTTCTACAAGTGTGCTGTGATAAGGGTCATGAACATTAAGAACAATTATTGCCATTGTCATCATCATGACCATGACTTTTGCTGTCATGACGATGAATATTCATTTTTAAGTATTTGACCTTGAAAGTGCATCTTCCTTTGCTTTCCAAGATACCACTATTTCCTGAGAGAAAACAAAACAAGTGTTTTTGGACACACCTAAAAGGCAGATTTTATTTTGAAAGGAAGCATTTTTGTAAAAATTACGAGAATTAATGAAAGATTATAATAGGAATTTTTTAGCAATCTGCCATTTCATCATTTTTAAAGTATGTGAGAAAAGACCGCCCCTTTACTTTCTTAACATAAAGATATTCTTAAATACCTGATCTCTTTATATTTTTGGCAGTAGCAAATAAAACTGAGCTGAGTGTCTCTGTACCATATTCTCACTGTTGTAACCATTGGCTTGTCTACTGGTTATTAGGAATTCATATAAGACTTATTCAGCATCCTAGTCTCACCTTTCAGAAATGCTGAAACAAGTGAACACATTTGTTTTCTTAAATTAACTGACAATTAAGTCTGTATGCTCCTATATGTCAACACAACTGTGTGTGGGAGCACTGAGCAGTACAATGATTGCAATAAGCTGGCGGTCTTTTTTATATAAACCTTTGCAATGCCTAGATACAAACTGGCAAATTAGTTTTAGAAGAGTTTCAAGAATTCTTAGAAGCATGTAGCAACCACAGCAAATGAACCTAAGGTTTTATACCCTTGTGATCTAATTTTCGCTTCAGTATTTATGATCTTATTTTGCCACCTGTTCCCACATAGTTCTGTAATCCTTACAACACTGGAAGTATCAGTCACTGGAATCCATGCAGTATTTGTAGTTACCACATAACAGACACTCAATAAACAGGTGTTAAATATACGTACTGCCAGTCTTGTTTTATAAGCAAAAAGATTAGATTCTCTTCTCTAATCACTTGGTATATTCTTCCTATGGGAGCTCATACAATTCAATTTTCTATAAGAAGAAGTACTGACACTGTATTTTACCCAAATAACCTCTGACATTTCTTCTCTTTACTACTTCCGTTCCCCCTTAACTGATCAACAGTGCTTTCACATGGATCTTCTTGTCCCCATTTCCATGATCAGCCCTTGCCCAGGCCACTGTTTCCCAACTTGAAGAATGCCAACTATCTTCCCCCTGATCCCTCCCCCTTATTACTTTTTGGTATTATAGACAATGGTTTGTTTGTTCATTTATTTTTCAGAATGGTCTTTTTACAATACAAATCTAAATATCATTCCTCTGCTCAAAAGACTTTAATTCTACTAATTAACTTGAGAGTGGAGGCCACACAGCTTAGCGAAGTTTCGAGGGCCCTTAGATCCACAACCTATGCAGGGCTCAACCTGCTTCTCTCCATTTCTTTCTTGTGTACCTTGCTTTGTGACCTACTTAAATTCCTGAAAGTGCCTTCACTCCCTCTTTTCTTTGCCTCTCCCATCCCCTCCCTCTCTCCAGGCATGTGAGCACATTGGATCTTTGGCTTGGGATAAGGCTGGAAATACTAACACCTTGCTATTTGCTTTGTAAAATGAGTAGAAATCAAGGGTTGGGGGTGGATAGGTAGGGTGCACACTACCAAGGATGTGTATGGGTCTTGAATTTTTAAAATACTATCCAAAGAAAGCATGAGTTAAAAATTGTGAAACATATAGGTCACGTAGCCTACAAGATGTGCATGTCTGTGTGGCAGAGGACATACAGGGACCCTGAGCAAAGGTAACAAGCACTGGAAGGTGGGCACAGTGTTGAGGCTAGAGGTGAGGGGCCAGTATGCACACACCAATCACTTACACAGCTTTACTCAGGGTTAGTCCCCGCCCCAGTATTCATACCATCAAAATATAGGACCATTACTCTTAACTTTCTCATCAGAAACATAAACTTGAGATTTAGATTTAAGATAAATATGCTTGTCTTATCCTGTATGTTCCCTCGACCCTACTGCTCATTTAGTTTTAAGCTCAAACTGCATTATTTTCACAATTTAAAATTCAAACTTTTGGTATAGTCACAATATCTCAGAAGTCCTGGAAAAATTCTACATCTGTGTTGCTAGTTTCTTAATATCCAACTGTTCTAAAATACTCTGCATAATATAACTAAAGTAAGTTTGATCATTATTTATAAGATCATATTATTTCACACACCTGTCTAACAGCCTCTGTTACCTTTCAAAGCACATAAAGATTATTTCTGACAGTGTCCTTTAAGATTATTTTTATTTTTGTATATAAAATTTTGTATATGCTGATAAATAGATGAGCTTAAATTCCCTGGAATGCACTTGGGTTTCCGTGTTTTACACGTAGAACTAAGAATATCAAAACTTCAAAGGGTGATTCAGTGGGTTAGGCCTCTGCCTTCTGCTCAGGTCATGATCTCAGGGTTCTGGGATTGAGCCCTGCATGGGGCTCTTTGCTCAGCAGGGAGCTTGCTTCCTCTCTTTCTATGCCTCTCTGCCTATTTGTGATCTCTCTCTCTCTGTCAAATAAATAAGTGGGATCTTAAAAAAAAAAAATTTCAAGGGGGCTTAGATACCATCTAGTTAAGGTGTCTTATTTAAAGATATGGAAACTAGGCTTAGTGGTTGTAATTTGTCTAAATTCACAAAAATAATAAATTAGAGAATCAAGTCAAAAGCTAAAATTAGTCAGGCACCTAGTACAATATATTTTGACTTTATTTGAAGATTCTATTACTATGTTCCCAACCACTTATATATGAAAAGTAATTTAAAAAATAACATAGTGAGAGACTATTTTTTGTTGCAAGTGTGTATTTATTGGCAATAAAATCAGATGACACTGTAATATTCTTAAGTAAAAATAAGTCCAATAAATAATAATAAATTTTCAATGTCTGGTTCAGTTTGCTGTCTTCCTGAAGTATGGGCAAAAAGAAAATGACACTATGGGAAAAAAGAACTTTCCAGTGTTTCTTGTAGGTCAACTTTTCCTACAGTATGTTTATTAAAATATCTAGCAAGCTGCCATATAAATATGATCTGTTGTCTCATATAACTGCAGTCATTTCAGAGTCCAAATCATTACATGGCTTGTTCCCTTAATATAATATATACCATTTCTTTACCAGTTTAGTATAGGTTAGGACTTCATATGTAGTTCTTGACTACATTAAATATGAGACACATAAATTAAGTAAAAACTAAAAATTAAAATGTGATTAACAGGAACAGTAGTTCAGAAGATGAAAGCCCACCTTAATATTAATGGTGGTAGTGGTGATGGTGGTGGTGGTAATAGAGATCCTAGTAGTTGGTAGCAGTGGTGGCAGCTATTTCCTTTTTTGTTTGTTTTGGTAACAGCTATTCCTTGAGTACTTACTAAGGGTCGCATTATTCAGAGCCCTTACAAGTGCTGATTCATTCATGTTTTCCTTTCCTTTGAAGGGTAGATATGTTACTATTTTTTTTTCCTTCGTGCTCTTTTTTAAATTTAATTTAATTTTTTCAGTGTTCCAAGATTCATTGTTCATGCACCGCAGCCAGTGCCCCATGCAATATGTGCCCTCCTTAATACCCCACCACCAGCTTTTGACAAAAAAGAGACCCAAGACACAAATATGTTGAGCATCACAGTCAAGGAGCTGCATTGGGTAAAAATGGCAAAGCTACACTTTTAACCCAAGTAGGCTGGCTCCCAAGTCCATGCACTTACCCACTACATCTCTCAAGGTATGATACTGAATTATGCACAAAACTAGTGACTAGTGATCATTAATGAAGAATGAGGGATAGTTTTATAATTATGGTCATTCTAAGTCAGATTCACAAAAGTACACGACGCATGTTCTACCTCTGAGCTCTCCTGGAAAAGCAAGCATATTTTGAAGATTAATGAACTTTGAATTCATATTATAAATGATTCATATTTCTTGAACATCTACATATCCTGTCTCCTAAATTTACTAAATATGAGTATAGAGCATCTTGTTTAACTTTCATATGTCTCAGTTTCTCATCTGAAAAGGGGCTCTTAATTGGATTTACAGAGTGAACATATATGGACTAATGAGGGCTTAGACAATGCATGGACAATACAAGGGTTTAGATAAAAATGATACCTAGCTAGCTTAAAATGCTAGCTATGGCTTGTTTATATTTTATCTAATTTATTTATCATAACATTTTTTAGATGAATAAGCCAATGTGAAAAGTGATTCACTAACTTCAGTTGCCCAAGTACTGATCATTTGGACCAGGATTTGAATCACTATTTCTTTAACTCTTAAATCCTCTGCTTTTGCCACTGCATCATATTATTACTATCTTGGAAGCAAGATCATTGTCGTGGGTCTGGTCTGTTCAGATCCACTCTCACATCACTTAATCTACACTGATCCTATGACCCAGCTTCATCCAAAAGCCTCCTATGAACACAGCAATGCTGAGGAGGCCGCCCCTTAGGAACAGCATCCTGAGTGTTTCCTGAAATTTTTCAAATTGCAGCTGAAAAGGACAATCAGTCTTCTCCCCGTTGTAGCAGTGATAAGGCCTCCACTGGCTGTATTTTCCCACTATCTAGAGAAAGCTAGTGAGAGAGAGAAAAAAGGCGAACTCAAGAGAAAACAAGAAATATTAAATGAGGGGCGCGTAGGGGGCTCAGTGTGTTAAAGCCTCTGCCTTTGGCTCAGGTCATGATTTCAGGGTCCTGGGATCAAGCCCCGCATCTGACTCTCTGCTCAGCAGGGAGCCTGCTTCCACCTGCCTCTCTGCCTACTTGTGATCTCTCTCTCTCTGTCAAATAAATAAATAAAATCTTTAAAAGTATATTAAAAAAGAAATATTAAATGAAGAACGATTTCTAGAAGGTTTTCTGGGGTTGTTTTCGGTTTAATTTTTTTGTTTGTTTGTTTCAGATGTTTCTGAAGCCAGCTGGATGCTTCAAATCCCAGCAGTTTGGGGTTTTGACTCTTCCTTAATTTTCCTTAAGCAATATAGCTCCTGTATTTTCCTGAGCTGGTGAAGGTTAAGAATCTGTTATCCAACTGGAACACAGTACATCTCTATTCAAGACTAATAGATAGTGGTTCTAGACTTCATTATTCTGCTTCCAATTCTGTTTAAGATGTTAATTTTTGTTTTCAAAATGCACATAATAGTATACCCATGTCTTTAGAATGATAACAAAAAGCAGATACATTTTTGTCATTTGAAAAACTAGCATCTATGGAATTTAAGAATGAATTTCAACTTTTATAAACTATTAAAAGAAAATAAAAGAATTATTCAATCTTTCTTTCAAACTTCTCCAGATTCTTTGCAGGCCATATGGAAGAAGATGAAGAACCAGGCTCTGTGGTCAGTGTCCTTATATACCCCAGCTCGGCAAGTCACTACTTATCCAGCCTTGAGTACAATTTTCTTGGGGACACTTGTGTGGCTCAGCTGGTTAAGCATCCATTCTTGGTTTCAGCTCAGGTCATGATCTCAGGATCCTGGGATCAAGCCCCACATCAGCCTCCAGGTTTGATGAGGAGTCACTTGAAGATTCCCTCTGCTCATTCCCCCACTCATGTGCACTCTCTCTCTCTAAAATAAATAAATAAATCTTTAAAAAATAAGTAAAATCCTCTTGTTTCTATTTTCTTTTACATAGAACAACTGTGTCGACCTCATAAGGACATTGTAAGGATTAAATGACTCTACATCAGCAAAGCAATGAAGCACTGAGAACATTTGAAAATAAATCTTAATTCCTGTTATTATCATTTATTTGAAATAAAATATTGGAGATTATGATAAATGTAATAATAATAATAAAAAAACTTGGGAAGTAAAATAAACTGTTGCTTGTTTGAACTGAATTACTACCTCCTCCAACCATTGAAAACTGGTTTCTACTCTTTGGGGTAGAGTCCAGTGGACCTTTAGTGGTTCAAGTATCTGAAATATCTGAACAACTAGGAAATTTAAAGTTGACTAGAAAGTCCGCAAATCATGTTTTCAAGTTGCAAGTGTTCAGCCTTAACTTTCATAATCACATGGACCATTTTCAAACCAAAAATTTGAAAAATAGGGAAACGCACAGAAGCTTTATGGTAATTGGAACCTCAAAACATGGTGGACTAAAGCTAGTATAGTACTCATGGTCTCTTTCCTCCTCAAGTACCAACACTCACTTAGCTCTTACCAAGTGATGGTGTACTTAGCAAACCTCAGTTTTGCTAATTATAAATCCAACCAGTACTTATTAGACTGTGAGGAAGAACAAAAATATAACTTGATACCTGCTCTGAAAAGAAAATAAAAATGACTGTGGGGAACATTACCTTCCTCCTAGTTCCTGAGACTTTTAAGTTACTGATAAATGCTCACTGTTAGTGTATAGTGGCAACAGAGAGAACATCTAGGCTTAGTGACCTACAGAGAGCAAATGTAATCTCTTCCTTCATAAACTTAATGAGAGCTGTATCTGTGATGCTAAATTAAAGTGTTTGGAAAAATTATTTGTTAAAAATGAATTCCAGGATTCAGACAACAATCTAGTGAAGAAGATTTTGCTGAGAGATATGAAGGCTGGCAAGGTGTCTCAGTCTATCTGTTACTACTTACTGGTTTACTCTGAGATATTGGTATATTCCTTATGTGATTCAAACACCTTACCTCTTATGTTTCTTACAAGGAAAAGAAGGGGAAATATGATACATACTGAAGCTATGAATCAGTCTTAGATAAAGAGTAATTCTTCTTGTTTTATTTTTCCAAAATATTCTGGAACTCTGAAGAATCATGTGTTTTCATCTTACAGCAAGCTTCGGCTTGTATTTTATGATATGCTGAGATATAATTTTGATTCTAAAGTTAAAATAATAAATTGCATCCATTCTTAGGCTAAATTGTTTTTATACTATAACAAGTCCAAGTTGTGTGCATACTCTGGAAATGATATCGAAAAAAATATTTGAATATTTTTACACATATGTAGAACAATGACAAACAGTGGTTCTCCTTCAGCTTAGTGATCAGAACTTTGTTAAGCAGAAAGAATAAAATATGTTGGTTCCAGTACTATTAAACCATATTTTACATTATTAACCTGACTTAAAACATTGTCAAATATAGTATTTTCATACTGCACTGTACCTCATTCTCCACTGAGAAAATGAGTCCTAGCATTTAAAACATTATATATATCGGGGTGCCTGAGTGGCTCAGTGGGTTAAAGCCTCTGCCTTCGGCTCAGGTCATGATCTCAGGGTCCTGGGATCGAGCCCCGCATCAGGCTCTCTGCTCTGAGGGGAGCCTGCTTCCCCTCTCTCTCTGCCTGCCTCTCTGCCTACTTGTGATATCTCTCTCTGTGTCAAATAAATAAATAAAATCTTAAAAAAATTAAATATATAATATATTAAATATATATTTATAAAATATATTAAATATATGTATATATACATATATATAATTTTATATACAAATATATAAAATTCTGAATATATATATCTCCCCCTAAATGTTCAGAATCTCTGGTCCTCTGCAAGTGAAATACATATTTTCCACTTAAAATGCTGAAGTATTTTGTAGCTCTCTCTCATAGTTCTACTAGAGATTATTCTGCTAATGGCATGATCAAGTAGAATCATGTGTAAATTTTCAGAATAAGAGAATAAAACTCAGGAAGTTATTGAAATATAACTCCTGTATCAGCATAGAAATAAAACCAGTGATCACCATAAGCCTCAACCTAAATGCTCACAGAAGTTGAGATTAAAACAAAACATTTTTGGCATATCAACAAACTAATATAACCATCAAGAAGAAGAGACAGGTAGACTTTTAAAATATAAAACTTCACAAGGCATGCATCCAATGAGCGTGCCAACTGCATACTGAGAAAGTAAATATTCAAATTTCTTATAAATTTATAGACTCATAATGATGTGGGCAATGATTGAAGACATAGACGTGGGTGATAATTTTATCCTATCTATACAAAATCCTTTCCAACACAAAGTCAATGTTTCTTAAATCATAAGCAGAGTAAGCAAAAGGACAAGTTAAGAGTCATAGAAATAAAAGACCTAGCAGTATAGTTGGGAGCAAGTCAGGACTAAGGACCAATTTCATGCTAACACAAATTTTGGAGGTATCATCTAATCTTATCTTCTTGCTCTGCAAACAAGGGAATAGAGCCAGCCAGATCCAAGTAAATCCTACATCACAGACCCATGGCAAGTATTAAGTAGAAAAAAGTCATGTGTAAAGTGTAAAATGCAAGATCACCATAGTTATAATGGTTCCTATCATGAAGTCTAGAATCCAGCATCCAGAATTTGACCATTTATTAACAATTGGAAGTCACTAATGTCTACCTGTATTTTTTAATGTAAAACAGGGATGAAAATGGAACGTATCTCATAAAAGGTTAAATAAAGACATGTGAACACAGTTAAAACAGTGCCACAAGCATAGTGACTTAAATACTTAAGTAATACTTTAGTGAAGAATGAATACTTAAATAATGTTTTTTTTTATGCTACATGATGGGATATTTTACATGACCTCAGAACTAGACTAGGATGATTAACATTTGATTATTTTTAAACCAAAATTCTGTGCAATGAATACACTTGGCCATAAGCAATTGTATCATAGGACAATTGTTTTAAAAGAGCACAAGAAACTGGAGCCAAGAAAGATGGATGACATTTCCAGAGTCACACTTTTTTACTACACAGTAGGACTAGAATTCACACTTCTTGATATTAATTAGGCTTTTAAAATGTTTCTCATGTTGACTATTACATAAGTATAGTAGAAAAAAATATTCGAAGATGATTTACTCAAGTGTAGGCTATACACAAGGCTTTGGCAGCCTCATCATTTAGATTCATATATAATCCCTTCCATGCAACCATGGTAGGGTTGGCCTTCCAACCAAGGAAGATGGCCCAGGTAAAAGGCAACATGGGACATTGGTCAGGACCATTCATTAAGGTCTCCGTTCTTTTAGTATAAGCACAAGACATATTAATATCTGACATCTCTTGGTGATTCAAGCCCTAAATGACTTTTTTCATATGTGAAAAAGTTTCAATTGTTGAAAAGTACTAAATAATTTTAATTTTCTATAGCAAAGCCATTTGAAAAGTTGCACTGGTTCTGATTCCTGAACAAGATACTATAGACTCACTTTCCCTTGCTTTTTTTCCTGGCTTTATTTAGAGGAAATGGATGTTGTCCTGGAAATTATTCAGCAGAAAAGAATAAAAAAGCTCTAAAGTCTGGCCGGGGGCAGCAGGGGATAGGGGTAGGCAAGGTATATTATCTAAAGAACTCAGGACTTGAGGAAGGAAAACAATGTGGTGACTTTGTAAGGCTTTCTCTTTTTCATAATGTTGGACTGAGTATCAAAAAGACCTACAGGAACTGCCAAAAGAATTTGCCTGTCTAGACAAAAGGCTGGGAATAAGAAGCCCACCAGAGACTTGGTAGGAATCCTATCATTCACACTGGAGCTCTGGTGTGAGCTCCCAGTGGTTCCATCCTTGGGAGCAGCACTTCAGTGAAGCCCAGATGCCCTGCCCCACTTACAGCTGGCCTGCTGGGTGAGCTGATCTACAGGCATCATGGAAGTCTTGGTTGACTTCCATGTCACCCTCATGTCACAATTAGGATACTGATGGTGTTCTGTTTACCAGCTCCTGTGCAAGCAGTAAAGCCCTGATTATAAGATAAATTAAACTTAATAGCAAAGAAAATTATAAGCAAATACAATAGGTATTATATAATGCTAAAAGAATCAATCCACTAAGGTGATATAGCAATCTTAACTATGTATATCCCAATGGACAGAGCTTCAGGATTCATGTAGTAAAAACTGATAGAGCTGAAAGGAGAAATAAAGCCATCCACAACTATGTTGATATTTCAACACTGACCTCTCAGCAACTGATAAAACTGCTAGACAGGATGCCTGGGTGGCTCAGTCAGTTAAGCATCTGCCTTCAGCTCAGGTCATGATCCCAGGGTGCAGAGAGCCTGCTTTCTCCCTCTCCCTCTGCCCCTCCCACTGCTCGTGCACTCTCTCCCTCTCTCCTTTTCTCTCTCTCTCCCTCTCAAATAAACAAAAATCTTTTAAAAAATCTACTAGACAAAAATAAGCAAGAATATAGAAGAATTCTTGTGCATTGATTTTGTATCCTGACACATTACTGAATTGCTGTATGAGTTCGAGTAGTTTGGGGGTGGCACTAACAATGAAAATATGGAAAGGGAAATTAGAGAATCGATTCCATTTACTGTAGCACCGAGAACCATAGACACCTGGGAATAAACCTAACCAAAGAGGTAAAAGATCTGTACTCGAGGAACTATAGAACACTCATGAAAGAAATTGAAGAAGACACAAAAAGGTGGAAAAGCATTCCATGCTCATGGATCGGAAGAATAAAC